>JASDDO010000026.1:108859278-110059278 GCA_030015575.1 Agapanthus africanus | reverse complement strand
TAATATCCGTATTTATAATGCAAACAACCAAGAAACAAAAACACGCATAAATTTAATTTTGCAATTTGCGATTATTTGCAAAGAATCCTGCAGAAAATTGTTAGTTGGAGCTAAAAAGAGGAGAGAGGAGAATGTAAGAATTCACCTGAAGTAAAAATTTTGCAGAGAACCCTCAAAGGGGCCGCGGTTCCGCCGCAAATGCCCTCTAATGCCGCGCTTCCGCAGTTAGATGATGTGATCACTGAACCAAAATTCACCAGGGAGATTCTATAGCCTCCCTCTGCTCTCTGGTATATTCCAAAAATTTTTCCCAATTTCCAGCAAGCTCCAGATCTCCTTGCAATGAAACACAACAAATTGTTCAGGGTTTGCACGAATTTTGATCTCAAAAATCACAATGAAATAAATCTTTCAATTCAAACTTTGATATAAAACGAATTAGCGCGTAATCCCCGGCAACGACGCCATTTTGGTTGAGAAAAATTCTTGATGTGTAAATGTAAAAAGTATCAATTCAAATAGTCCCCAATTTCGGCACCATTTGATTGTTCGTAAAATTCGAGACTGAGTAAGTAAATCAACTCAAATGATTCCCGATAACGGTTTCATTTGATCGATAAGAGTATCTTTGTGTCGGTAATTAGAAAATTGAATAAAGTTCACAATCAAAGAATTATATTTGACCGCAATCAATTACGGTGTCAGTTGTAGATCGTAAGCGAGTGCGGATCGTCCACAGGGATTGTGCGATTCATTTTTATATTTGATTTGCGTGAATTGAAAAGTTAATCGAAAAGAAAAGAAAACATGATTCAAGATTTTATCGATTGATTCAGGTGTCACTAATCTAATCAAGAATCAAGAAATGATAAACAAATCAAGAATCGGGTTTCGATGATATTTCTAACCAAATGTCAAGAATCTAAATGAGGCTCGTAGGAATCGATCGGATCTATAGACGTGATGTAATCTCAAGATTTCGTGTTCTTGTCCTTCGAAGGATTGATACTAGATCGATGATGATCGACGAGAGTTAGGGCTTTCTTGATGAAACTAGGGTTTCATCTTTTAACCCTTGTTCTTTCGTTGATATCATTCACACTCTAGCCTCTAGAAATTTCAAGAAACGATCGTAACTCTCCAATCTCGAGCGATATCAATCAAGAAAGCATCGCAACGAATTGGGTCGTCGATTCTTGAACTTGCTAGGGTTTATAAAACTCGTAGGATTCAAGAATCGATTTAAGATATATTACATCATCATTCTATTGATCATCTCGACTCCTCGACGAGTGGAGTATTACTCATACATCACAACAAGAATTACAACTAGAAATTTAGATTGAATCATGATGCAAGAATTTAAAGAAAACAAGATAAAAGAATATCACCTTTTATTTATATCAACAATTTGATTACAGTCGCTCAAGAACTACAAGAGGAAGAACTAAATTGTCGACTTGGCTTCGCTCTGCTCCGTGAGTCGTGGATCGGCTTGGAGCACTTGCTCTGTTGAAGATCGGCTCGGCTCATAAAAGGTTGCAAGGCTTCTTGCTTGATGAGTACTCGGGATCTTGGCTTCTGATTGGAATTAGGGTTTGGGTTTCACACAAGTCCTCTCACTAGACTTGTGGAAGAAGAAGATGAAGAAAGAGAGTGAATGGGTCTAGATTGGCTATTAATGGAGGGATTTTTCCATTTCTTTACAAGTGAGCCTAGGGTCTTATTTATAGATCACCCAAACCCTAAGCCTTTGTGAAGTTCCCTCCAAAAGTTTGTTGAGGAGCTTCTAGAAAGAGTTTGTTAGGCTTAGCTTAGGGTTTAAGCTAGGGTTTAAGAAGAAGTTTCTAGAATGATAGGCTAGTTTAGTGTTGATCCCAAAGCTTGCTGATCTGGCAGAAGTCTCTGGAGTCTTCTGGAATTTGAAGTATATGAGCTGAATGTAGGCCCTGAGTGAAGCATTGTGCACCAAAGATTTAGGGCTGACATGGCAAGACGGCCACGGAACCGCGGCGCAAGCAGGCTCAGGCCGCGGTTCCTCGGCCATGTAGGCTCCTTGGGTCTTGGGCTCTTTGCAGTGGTCTTGGGTTGACATTTGGGACTTTCTTTGATATGTTGATTTTTGTTTGACCCTTTGGATTGACACCAAAACTGAAATTATTAAGTTGGCGTAATGTTTGATCGGTACCCTGTAAATTTTTGGCCTTTCTTCTGGATTTTCCTGCATAATTTCTCAAAACAAGTGTTGCACAATATAAGGATGATGCGACGCCATGATATGCGGTCAATTTCTTTTATAATGCCTGTTTTAGGGTCTAACACATGTAATCTGATATTTTGCTATTGTTTTACTAATATGTGAAATATGAATGCCGAACACTTCTATATGAATGCAAATGATGAGGAAATTGCCGGCTAAAATATACAATATTTTCGACTAATCACTCGGGACGAGCAAAAGTTAAGTTTGGGGGTATTTGTTCATACTAGAATATTGCATTTATTACCGCCCACTCTTATGCTCGTTTGTTTATAGGTAGGTGCTTTTAATCTGTGTTTGCTACATATTTACAGGCTACAGGTTCTTAGTCCAAAATAACACAAATGATACAAAATCTCCATTGTTATGCCAAAATACAGAACATCTGTTGCCAACAGATAAAGCCGGGTTCCGGTCATCCGTATCCGTCCAGTGCCATGTACCAGTTTCAGAGACAAGACATATGACAGTGGTCATTCGTGTCTCGGACAAGCACAGAGCACGAGAGGGGCAGCACAAGAATCAATAGGTGCGCGGAGCTCGAGGGAGAGAGGTCAAATCAATCAAAAGTGTAGCTATGTTTGGACTGTGCAGATCTGAAATAATTGTGAAGGCAATTTGGAATTTGGGACATGTATAACAACATAAAATAGCAAAACAAGGAAACCCAGAAAATACGAGACCCCAATTACACAAAACCGCGGCGGAACCGCCGCCGAATGTTGGTTTTCACGGCGGATCCACCATGGTTTAGTGTCATCATCTGACCAAATTTTTGGGTTAGTTTGGACATTTCATTTTGGACCAGAATGTGGCCCTAGGGTTTCAGCACGCAGCCTATAAATAGCCCAGTTTTGTGCCAAGCCAAGAGTCTTCTTCATGTGTTCTTTTCCCATCTCTTTTTGCTAGGATTTAGATAGCTTCTTCTTCTTCTTCTTCATGTCTTCCTCCATTAAAATGTAGTGAGAACATTGAGTGGATGATGAAATGAAGACGATAGTTATTTTTCTTATCTTGTATTTTTATTTTATTGCATTGTAATTTAATTTCTAGTGTAACTTTATTATTTGTTGTTATTTCTTTTCTTGTTCTCTTTTCTTTTCTTCTTTTATCCGTATTTTCAAGCGATAATACTTGACGGAGTTCCTTACTAAGGTGAGGACCCAAGAGTTAGCTTGCTTCACTTTTAAAACCGTATTTTCCTTTCTTTTCTTCCTTCTTGTTTTGTTTTCTTTTCTTTTATAATGTGTGAATAATTTCCCTCTTGTTAAGGCTAAGGAAGGTGGTATGAGGGACGGAGAAATCCCTTGTGCTTCTCTTCGCCAAATATCTTGAAACGAATCCCGACCAAACAAACGCAACCCCCTCATTTAGGCGCGCTATACGTAACATGTAGCCGCGACCTAAGTTGAGAAGTCCTTTAAGCGCGCTACAACTGACATGTAGTTGTGACTTATTAGGATACATGGTTGCGGGTGTTTGACCGAGGGTTGGAAATAAGCGTATTTAGCGGACGTAGAAGGGGCACTAGGAATGGATTTAGCGTTGGAAAGCTTGTTTAAACTCGCAAATCCCATTCCTATGTCCTCCTAATCCCCGCTACTTTCGATTATCCCAACATCGTCTTAAGGATGGCAAAAGACATGCACAAGACTAATCCTAACTCTACTAACCGATCTTAACCTTAACAAGCTTACTTCAACATAAATACGAACACTTAGGATAAACTTGAACATACATATACACATTCTTTATTGACTCGTGTAAAACTCGAACGGACATACAACCATCTCCCTGTGGATCAACCCGTGCTCAACCGGCTAGCTGCGAAGCGACACCGTCCTGATCGCGGTTATAAGTTTAGAACTTTGAACATCCGATATGCCAAAAGCATGCGATCACTACCCGGATAGCGGGCTGGGGGTCAAAAGGGCTAGCAGCCCCCTTAAGGGGTGCGGAGTAGCGGCCCGGCCCAAAAATTTTTTGGGGGGGGGACAGTGTAGTTGAGTATGTATGTGTGTCTGTACATATATACAGGTATATATAAAAAAAGGGGAAAAAGCACCCAAAATACGCGTGTGGTCAGCGCCTTGAGCGCAGGGCGCTGGAGCGCAAGCGCGCCACGTGTCGGCACGTGGGCGCTTTGCGCTTGAGCGCAGGGCGCTGGAGCGCAAGCGTGCCACGCGTCGACACGTGGGCGTTTTGCGCTTGAGCGCAGGACGCTGGAGAGCAAGCGCGCCACGTGTCAGCATGTAAGCGCTTTGCGCTTGCACGTGGCTCTTAAGCGCAAGCGCACCAAGTGTCGGCACGTGGGCGCTTTACGCTTGAGCGCTGGGCGCTGGAGCGCAAGCGCGTCACATGTTGGCACGTAGGCGCTTTGCACTGGAGCGCAGGGCGCTCGAGCGCCAGCGCGCCACATGTCGGCATGTGGGTGCTCTGCGCTCGAGCGCTAGCGCGCCACTTGTCGGCACGTGGGCGCTTGGCGCTTAGGCGCCGGCGAGAAAAAGTGGGCTTTTAGTTCCAGAACCAGAAGTTATGCTTCAGAAAGGAAATATTATATATATATATATATATATATATATATATATATATATATATATATATATGGAGTTAGACTCCTAGGATGTTTTGAAGCTGATGAAGGGCTTCTCCCCTTGAGCCCTAGTTCTTCCCCAAAGTGGGGTTTCTGGAGATAGGTCTCCTTCTTCATTTGTTGGCCGAATCTTGAAGATCAAGAGATGTGAGATTTTAAAAATCTCTCGTTTCTGAGATCTGATGGCAGATCTGAGTTCCCTTTTGTGGGTTTTGTGGTGGAAAACTACTTAGTTTTGGAAGAGAAAGAGTAAAACTCTTGATTTTAAAAAAAGAGGAAGGTTTAGAACCTTAAGGAAGGAGATGATCACAGATCTAGATTTTTCTTTGGAGAGAGAGAAAAGTTGTGAGATATTTTCATTATTTTTGTCTTTATAGGCTATACACTTTACATATAGCCCCTTGGGCTTTACATAAATGGCATTTGGCCATCCCATGGCTCATGTGCCACTTCTTTTTGCACATAAGCCATGCGCTTACAAAAAATTGGCTTTATGCCCATTTTGCATACATACATGCACAAAAATTACATAAAAATTATTTGTTACATGATTTTTTATTTTGGTATGGCGGATGGCCGGACGCTTCGTGTTCGGGCTCGACCTGGGCATTGGCCCACTTGCTTGGGCATAGGCCCACCTGGCCTGGGGTTGACCTTGACTTTGACTTGGTCAACCAGGGTGCAAATTTTGACTTCAACAAAGTGCCCCCATCAATAATTGCACACCATGCATGTGAGTCATGTGCATGAAATTGATGGATCTTCTTTCGCGTGGAGGCTACTTGCTTCGGTTCCTACTTTTTGGGATGCATTGCCCTTTTTACGACATGGACGGTCAACGCTTAATGCGTCTCCGAGACGGAGTGTTCGTGGTAGACGTTTCCCTGGCCCAGAGTAATTTAGTAGACGTGCCCCCGACACTGAGTGTCGTTGGTCGACGTTTCCCCGAGGCGGAGTGTCTGTAGTCGACGTGCCCCCGTCACGGAGTGTCTGCTTGACGTTTCCCCAACACGGAGTGTCTGTTGTCGACGTGCCCCCAGCACGGAGTGTCTGCTTTACGTTTCCCCATTACGGAGTCTCGTTGTTGGACGTTTCCCTGATGCAGAGTGTCTGTGTTTGACGTTTCCCCGATGCAGAGTGTCGCTGGTTGACGTGTCCCCGAGACGGAGTGTCTGCTTGACGTTTCCCCATTCCGGAGTGTCGTTGTTGGACGTTTCCCTGATGCGGAGTGTCTGTGTTTGACGTTTCCCGGATGCAGAGTGTCGCTGGTTGACGTGTCCCCGAGACGGAGTGTCTGTTGTCGATGTGCCCCCGAGACGGAGTGCCGTTGTTGGACGTTTCCCCGAGACGGAGTGTCGCTGGTTGACGTGTCCCCGAGACGGAGTGTCGCTGGTTGACGTGTCCCCAAGACGGAGTGTCTGTTGTCGATGTGCCCCCAGCACGGAGTGTTTGCTAGACGTTTCCCCGAGGCGGAGTATCGGCTGGTTGACGTATCCCCGAGACGGAGTGTCTTCCTGACGTTTCCCTGTTACAGAGTGTCGGTGTTGGACGTTTTCCCGATGTGGAGTGTCGCTGGTTGACATGTCCCTGAGACGGAGTGTCTGCTTGACGTTTCCCCGAGGCGGAGTATCGGCTGGTTGACGTATCCCTGAGATAGAGTGTCTGCTTGATGTTTACCCATTACGGAGTGTCTGTGTTGGACGTTTCCCCGAGACGGAGTGTCAGTTGTCGATGTGCCCCCGGCACGGAGTGTCTGCTTGACATTTCCCCGAGGCAGAGTATCGGCTGGTTGACGTATCCCCGAGATGGAGTGTCTGTTTAACGTTTCCCCATTACAGAGTGTCGCTGTTGGACGTTTCCCCAGTACGGAGTGTTTGTATTGGACGTTTCCTCGAGACGGAGTGCCGCTGGTTGACGTGTTCCTGAGACGGAGTGTCTGCTTAACGTTTCCCCATTATAGAGTGTCTGCTTGACGTTTCCTTGTTACGGAGTGTCGTTGTTTGACATTTCCCTGTTACGGAGTGTCTGTGTTGGACGTTTCCCCAATGCAGAGTGTCGCTGGTTGACGTGTCCCTGAGACGGAGTGTCTGCTTGACGTTTCCCCGTTACGGAGTGTCTGCTTGACGTTTCCCCATTATGGAGTGTCGTTGTTTGACGCAGAGGTCGACGTTGGAATTGGTTAGTTTGATCTGTTTTGGGTTGACATCAGCATCGCTACACTGGAATATGGTACCGGGAGCGAATCATCATCTGTCATGAGAGGATTTGTGGATTTGGGTTTTTTTGTTTGGCATCTGCATTGCTGCACTGGAATAATGCCAGGAGCAACTCATCATTTGCTCCGGGAGGATTTGGGAATTGGTTTTTGTTTGGAATCAGTATCGTTACACTGGAATATGGTACTAGGAGCGAACCATCATTTGCGGTTGCTTATTAGAAAGCGATGGCTTAGGAGATAGGTTTTAGGTCCCTATCACCTAAGACTTTTCAATTTTGTCAGCCGTAAGGGTCTCACAAAGCATTTTCTCCCTACGAGTCGTGAGGATCCCGTAGGTGTATTTTCTCCTTAGGAGTTGTGGGGACTCCTAAGTGTGTTGCTCCTTTGTGAGTCGTAAGGATCTCACGCGGGAATTTTCTCCTCACAAAGTCGAGAGGACATTGCGAGTGCATTTCATCTCTTTTTTACGAGTTTGCACCCTTTCGGGTTTTCACAGACTCGCCGGCAGTCCTGCTGTTTTTACTTACGGAGCCCTTTCGGGTTTTCATCTGTGCCCATTTTGCTTGTGGACGTACCTTTTTTTTTGAATTTTCACCGCCGGTAGGACTTTGAATGTGGTTTCACTGGCAGGACTTAGGAGAGATTGGGGTTGTTTTACGCCCGTGGATTGTATATGGTTTTGCAAGATGTATGATCCAGACCGTAGGGCCGGAGAAATTTCGGGACTTTGTTGGCGTCTGCATCGCTGCACTGGAATATGGTACCAGGAGCGACTCATCATTCGCCTTTAGGGTATGGGAGTTGGAATTTGGTTGGCGTCTGCATCGCTGCACTAGAATATGGTAGCAAGAGCGACTCATCATTCCCCACTTGGGGATTGGGGAGCGATGGCTTAGGAGACAGGTTTTGATCCCTACCACTTAAGACTTTTCAATTTTATGGGTCGTGAGGGTCCCATAAAAGCATTTTCTCCCTGTGAGTCGTAAGGATCTCGCAGGTGTATTTTCTCCTTAGGAGTCGTGGAGACTCCTAAGTGTGTTTTTCCTTCGTAAGTCGTAAGGATCACACAAAAGTTTGTTCTCCTCATGTATCGTGATGACACATGAGTGGGTCTTCTCAATGGAGCATAATTCCAAAGGCGGAGACCAACCGCGTAACTGGTGATTACGGTGGGGCATGAAGGTGATGAGAATTATTTGAGCCCGTGGATTGTATACGGTAGTCAATTTGGGGACTAACCGTAGGGCTGGAAGAATTTTGGGAAATTGAATTTTGGTTGGCGTCTGCATCGCTGCACTGGAATATGGTACCAGGAGCGACTCATCAATCGTCGTTGTTTTTTTTGTTTTGTTTTTTTTGTTGTTGTTTTTTTACCGCGATTGCTCTATCATTTCAGCTTTTCTTATCGCGAAGGTCCCGATTGCCCTATCATTTCGGCTTTTTATACGCGGTTGCCCTATCATTTCGGCTTTATTTTATTTACACATTTTTTTTTGTTTATTTACATTTTACATTTTTTTTACATTCCTAGTTTTAACGACTTAGAGGTCGATTGTTCCCAGTTTAATGACGTGGTGGTCGATTGTTTTCAGAGAAAGGCGGATGTTTGAGAGAATCAGTTTGACGAAGAACTTCGGTCTCCGTTTGTATGAAATTGGCGATCGCAGCTGGGCTGTTTGTTAACACGCCAGGGGACAATGATATTTCCCCCGCCTTGTATTATTTCTCGACCCAATCCTTGAAGATGCAACAGTCTTCAATAGTGTGTCCCAGCACTCGGTGGTATGGGCAAAAGTTAGGATGATCAGTCTTGTTCGCTTCACTCAGCCTTTTGGTTCTGGTAGCCGCAAGCCATTCTTCAGAGCATCTTTAAAAATTTTGTGGACCTTGTCCCTTCGGAAAGAGTAGACCTTATTTCTTCTTTCTTCCAAAGTTGGCTCTCGAGATTTGTTAGTCCTTGCTCCGTCCGCACTCTGCTTATCCAGGGAATCGGTGTTATTGGAGCTTTCGTTTTTCTGGTTGTCATCCTTTCGGTTTCTTCAGGACTAATTGTAATTTTGGGAATCCAAGGAGGACTCCTGCTTTGAGCGCTCCAGCATCTGAACTTTCCTGGTCAGCTCTTGGAATGTTTTGAGACCCGCGGTGCATAGAAACGGGGCCATCCAATTGTTGTGATTTCTGACAAGGAGACTGACAGATTGGTCCTGCTCTATCGGCGGTTCACATTTGACGGAGAGGTTGTGCAATCGGGTTATAAAATCCATGCTGCTTTCGTTGTTCTTTGGCTTGGTCCTTACGAGGTCGGCGATGGTGATCTTATCGCTAATGCTCATGAACCTCTGCCGAAACAGAGACTCCATTCGTACGAAAGTTGTGACAGAGCCATCCGGTATGCTCGCGTACCAGTCGAAAGCAACATCGGCCAAGCTATTAACGAACTGGCGGAGGAGAAGCGCATCATTGCCCCCAGTATTCCCGCATGAGGTTTTGAAGTGGGCGATGTGCTGATTCGCATTTCCCATCTCATCAAATCTTCCGAATTTAGGGATGACATAGCCGTTAGGAAATTCTACCAGATCATACTGAGCAGGATATGGTCTCCCAATGTTGCTGATATCTTTTTGCTCTTCGGCTTCGGTTACCAATGTTTTGACTTTGTTGGCAACCAAATCCATGATTTGATCTTGAGTTAGCGGGCTACTGTTATTGGTAGCCATGATATTTCCTGAGATAGGATGCGACTGATTTTCATGCGGTTCGCCCACTTTTGGGTTTGAGGGAATAGGCGTCGGCTGCTTTGGGACACCGTTTCCCGGTTCAGGAGCAGAGCCCTGCGCTTGATTGGGCGGCTGAGAGACAAGTCGGGCCGTGAGCTGCATCACGACATTCGTCAAGTCGTCAATTTTTGAGTAGAGCTTGCCCATCTCCTTGTCTTTACTTCTGAGCTGTTTTCGGAGCTCTTGTAGAAGTTGCTGCTCCGCGTTCTTGGGATGGAAGATTGGTTCATCTTCGCTTTCTGAGCCCGACTCCTCATGAACCGAGGGATCTCTCTGCCTATCAGCCTCATTGGGAGGATTTTCATCACCCTCTAGAGGATGCTGGTCTTGGGAAGTGGCGGCTATATTCACACCAGATTGGATTTGAGATGTGGTGGCCCTATCCTTGCTTTTGCTGTGAAGGTTGTCGCTGGGACGCGTGCTCACCATGTAGACGGTGTGGATAACACATTCAGCCATCCTTTCATCACTGGCAGCTGGTTTTGCGGTGCGACCCGGGCTTTGGAAATTCATAAATTTTAACATGGCCGGAGCCCTAACCCTTTTGTTGGCTCTGTATCTGAGCCTTTTCTGCCTTAGCTTCTTGATTTTGAGGGCTTGGCAGGCTTCTGCTCTCCGGGAAGCCGCCATAGGCTGAGTGATGGGGAGCTTAGAGAAGAAACCCAATTGAGCAGTTGTCAGGGATACCGCTGGATCTTGCCCGAGATGCCCCGTTGCTTTGTTGACGTTTATGGCCTTGCCCCCAGCTGGAGCGATGGAGGGTCGTTTGGAAACGGATTTGTGCTTAGGCAGAGGTGCCCTCACAACCATGACATTTGGCCTTTTCTCTTTTGAGAACGGTTTGTCTTCTACCGGAGCTTGAGGAGCTGGGACGGCGTTAGCAGACACGAACATAATAGAGCCAAATGGTAGCGGCGGCTCCTCCCATTGTCGCCCGAGGCTGGCCGGGAGGACCGTCCGGGAGTCTATCTTCATCGTATAGGAAATGGGTGCCGTGCTGAGAGCTGTGATCGTCCTTGGAGACATTGTTGAAAAGCGATATCTTGAAAACCTGCATGAAAGAGCATTATTTTAGTATAAATATAGATATGTACATTGACCGAGTTCGCATGAAAGCTTAACCCGAAATATGGGAGGAGAGATGGGTCCCACCGGGCGTGCCAGAATCTGTGGGGAGTTTTTCGTCACCTGTTCATACCAGAATATTGCATTTATTACCGCCCACTCTTATGCTCGTTTGTTTATAGGTCGGTGCTTTTAATCCGTGTTTGCTACATATTTACAGGCCATAGGTTCCTAGTCCAAAATAAACCCAAATGATACAAAATCTCCACTGTTATGCCAAAATACAGAACATCTGTTGCCAACAGATAAAGCCGGGTTCTGGTCATCCGTATCCGTCCAGTGCTGCATACCAGTTCTAGAGACAGGACATATGATAGTGGTCATTCGTGTCTCGGACAAGCACAGAGCACGAGAGGGGCAGCACAAGAATCAATGGGTGCGCGGAGCTCGAGGGAGAAAGGTCAAATCAATTAAAAGTGTAGCTATGTTTGGACTGTGTAGATCTGAAGAAATTGTGAAGGAAATTTGCAATTTGGGACATGTATAACAACATAAAATGGCAAAACAAGGAAACCCAGAAAATACGAGACCCCAATTCTACAAAACCGCTGCGAAACCGCCGCCGAATGTGGGTTTTTGCGGCGGATCCGCCGCGGTTTAGTGTCATCATCTGACCAAATTTTTGGGTTAGTTTGGAAATATCATTTGGGGCCAGAATGTGGCCCTAGGGTTTCAGCATGCAGCCTATAAATAACCCAGTTTTGTGCCAACCAAAGGGTCTTCTTCATGTGTTCTTTTCCCATCTCTTTTTGTTAGGATTTAGTTTAGCTTTTTCTTCTTCTTCATGTCTTCCTCCATTAAAATGTAGTGAGAGCATTGAGTGGATGATGAAATGAGGACGAGGGTTATTTTTCTTATCTTGTATTTTTATTTCATTGCATTGTAATTTAATTTCTAGTGTAATTTTATTATTTGTTGTTAACTAGTTGTTGTTATTTCTTTTCTTGTTCTCTTTTCTTTTCTTCTTTTATCTGTATTTTCAAGTAAGGATACTTGACGGAGTTCTTTGCTAAGGTGAGGATCCAAGAGTTAGCTTGCTTCATTTGTAAAACTGTATTTTCCTTTCTTTTCTTCCTTCTTGTCTTGTTTTCTTTTCTTTTATAATGTGTGAATAATTTCCCTCTTGTTAAGGCTAAGGAAGGTGGTATGAGGGACGGAGAAATCCCTTGTGCTTCTCTTCGCCAAATATCTTGAAACGAACCCCGACCAAACAAACGCAACCCCCTCACTTAGGCGCGCTATACGTGATATGTAGCCGCGACCTAAGTTGAGAATTCCTTTAAGCGCGCTACAACAGGACATGTAGTTGTGACTTATTTGGATACATGGTTGCAGGTGTTTGGCCGAGGGTTGGAAATAAGCGTATTTAGCTGATGGACAAGGGGCACTAGGAATGGATTTAGCGTTAGAATGCTTGCTTAAACTCCCAAATCCCATTCCTATGTCCTCCTAATCCACGCTACTTTCGATTATCCCAACATCGTCTTAAGGATGGCAAAATACATGCACAAGACTAATCCTAACTCTGCTAACGGACCTTAACCTTAACAAGCTTACTTGAACATAAATACGAACACTTAGGATAGACTGGAACATACATATACACATTCTTTATTGACTCGTCTAAAACTCGAACGGACATACAACCATCTTCCTGTGGATCGACCCGTGCTCAACCGGCTAGCTGTGAAGCGACACCGTCCTGATCGCGGTTATAACTTTAGAACTTTGAACATCCGACATGCCAAAAGCGTGTGATCAAATGGAGCCGTTGTGTGCGATCAACCCCCCCACCCTCTTATGTTGATACCCCTTTTGCAAGTCGTCCTTTTTCCATCACTGAACATATTGAACAATCCCGTAGCCGATCTTTCACTCTTTTCACCACTACAGATTCTTGGGATCAACAATTCCATTCACCTTCTTATCCAAATGTTGATCCTGCTCCTGTCCAGCCATTCAATTCCTACCAGTCCTACCCGACTTCTGCACCTTCCCTAGACATCGCTTCTGAACCGTCATTTGGGAGTTTTCAGTATCCAAACAACTTTGAATCTTTTACTGAAACCCCTTCACAACCCATGTCTAGTCTGGAACAGTCATTGGAAGACTTTAGGGTAGCGTCGTACCAACAGATGATGGATTTGAATGCGTCCATGGCCGCCCTCATACAACCTAGTGACCCGGGTAGCTAATTTTCAACTAGCTCCAAATTTTCCAATGTATGAAGAGGCGGTAGGACCGGTTGAGAATTTGAGTGGAGAGAGTGAGCTGTACCCCCTTCCGAATCATGTCTACCCGTTTCAACTTGAATCCCACAACTCCGGTTTTGAATGTCTATCTAGTGTTTCAAACGATTCATTGATTAAAGATAGAACAGATAATGAGTTGTGTGACTTTGTAGTGTTTGATTTGCCCGATTGTGAAGGGTCCCTTTCGAGTGAAACCACACCCAATCCTTTTGACCTCTACACCTCCACTCTAGAACCTGAATTGATTGATATCCATGCTTTTGTTGAGGTTTCTTAGAATATAGATTTTCACTTGATTGAGGATATTGACGCTGGGAATAATTTAGATGATGAACCCGTAGATTTGGCTGAGTTTTTCTCTCCAATTCATCATCCCGAGTCATTAAATGTTTTTCCCGAACCTCATATACGTCTGTATTTTGAGGATAAATGCATGGATGTGCTGAATCTTGAGGAAAATTTTGAGGATATTTTTTAGGATGAACTAGTTTTGCTTGATGAGTCGGATTTTCTAATTCATCCCGTCCCTGTCATTGACTGTGTACACCCTCCTGAACCTTTACCTGATACCCTTCCTCAATCAGTTCCCTCCATCCTTTCCATCATTCCGACCTTGCAAGAAACCGTATCATTTTCACTTCCTGTGTCTAGTTTACCAAGTTCGGCGTACCCATGGTTTCTCACGAATCTTGAGGGATTTGACCCAATTTCTTGCCATATTGATAGATTAGTACAATCCATCTTTTCACATCGATCATTACAGATTGTACTAATTTATTCAATCTATTTCCACCTTCAAGTTCATATTCCACTTCTTTCTCCCTTCCGCCATTCTTCTTCTCATATACCAAGACCGTATCCCGCTTCTATCTCCATACGGTCTCGCGTATTCTCCATTTCATACCTCTCCGCATTCTTTCACCAACCAGCACACTATCGCAATAGAATTTTTGAATGGTTGGTTCTCACTTTTGGCCTGTGTAAGTCCTTGTATAGCTTGATACTGTTCTTTCCCCCTGATCCCGAACTTCAACACTTAACAGTGGAAACACTGTTTCACTTAAGTTTGGGGGGGAACCTTTTTGTATATATATTTTTGGTTTTCTTTTTTTATTTTATTTTGTATAAAATTTTCTTTTGGAGAGCGCCGACAATTTTGACCCTCTTGGTGTAGCCTGACAGTGTGGGCACTGTCAAGTTTAAGTTTGGGGGTGTGCTCGGTAAGCTTTCTTCCTTCGCATTCATTTGTATATTCTGCATTTTCATACCTTATTTAAAAACCCACAAAAATCAAAAAATTTCTTAAAAAAATAAAAACTTTATCGTCAAGTTAACTAATAGGGTAACTTTGATTTTCATTCCGAAAGTTTAGTTGATATATTAGAAATAACTAAATTCTAAGCTTAGGAATTGAAAACCCTAAAAATAATCCTCATTTTATTTAAACTTGGTGATTATACGTCCTTACAGTTTTTTTAAGAAATAGGTAATCGTGAGTTCAGTTCTTGAGTTAAGTCAAGATAAGGGGAAAGTATTGATGCTTTACTGAAGGATAAGTCTGAAAAATAGTTTCTATTCTTGAGTCCAAATTTAGAAAGTATATACCCTACAAACTGCACTTACACGCACCTTGAAACTTGGGATAGTAGAGGATACCTAGAAATACTCTTGCCTAAAAGCCTAGTATGAAAGAAAAAACGGTATTTATAGCTAAACACCAAAAGAGCATCATTGAAAGATATATCTGGTTTTGAAAAAGAAAAAAATAAAGAAAAATAAATAAAGTCAAGACCTGCAAACTGCTATTTACGCTTTAAGCTCACGCAATCAGTAATTGGCCGTTAGTGCCTCGGGAAGCATTAATAGTCGCATGAAAGGTGTGTGAGCAAATCCGTCCATCCTTAATGAAAAGAAGTAGTAATAGGTATTAGGGCAAGGGTATTATAGCTTGATTTGAATTCTTGAGTGTAGGGGTGCAAATATACACACACGTAGGGTATACAATCGATGTTTGGATAAAAGACAGAAATAAAATATAAGACTTATGTTTTCTGTGAAGTTGATAAAAATCCTTGATTTAATACCACACTGTTAGAAGGAAAACTTAAGAGAACCAATATCTTTCTAAACTTTTTTGGAACGTATAGGATCTATAGTTAAATAGATAAGAGGCGTGAAAAATAAGGGTTGGATATTTCTAACTTAGGATGATAGAGTTTCTAACGTAGATACTGAACTATAAGATTAGAATCAATGTTAACTTATGACACTAGCTTGACGGGATTTTATGGGTGCAATCCGCTGAAAACCCTCAGGAGATAACACTCCTCCAACTAGGGACACCTAGAGGTTTAACAGCTTGTTGCACGAGCTCAGTGCAATCGCGTTCCCTGCGAAAGTGAGGTTAGGACTTTTTGTGAATAATTGGTTTTTCTCGGGACGAACAAAAGTTAGGTTTGGGGGCATTATTTCATACCAGAATATTGCATTTATTACCGCCCACTCTTATACTCGTTTGTTTATAGGTAGGTGCTTTTAATCCGTGTTTGCTACATATTTACAGGCTACAGGTTCCTAGTCCAAAATAACATAAATGATACAAAATCTCCACTGTTATGCCAAAATACAGAACATCTGTTGCCAACAGATAAAGCCGGGTTCCGGTCATCCGTATCCGTCCAGTGCTGCGTACCAGTTGTAACGTTTTAAAAGTAATTAAATAAATAATTAAATGAATAAAAGTGTTTAAGTGAATTTTAGGATTTTCGGTAAAGTAAAATGTAATTTTCGTAAAACCAAACCGGGATTGTTTTTCATTATAATTTTAAAAATATCTATTTTAATTATGAAATTACTAGTAAATAGTGTTTATTTAGCCACTTATAAATTTTTAGTTTAATAAAATATTTTTCCTAAATTAATTATTTTAAATATTAACATAAGCTTTATTTTTACACTAAATTAGTGTAAATTACAAATTTAAATGGTTTTAATTTGTAAAAATGAACCATGGCATATTAGAATTTAGTGTGTATCATGCAAAATTTATTTGCAAATTTTTCCTTGTTTCTAGATCTTTCTTGAGTTATTTTAGAAAAGAATTAAAAGAAAATGAATAAAGCATGAAAAGACATTAAGATGATGACATTTTGGAGAAGTTTCTACACCATTTCTCATGTGTTTCTCCCTCTTCCCCTTATTGTGGCCGGCCTCCCCATCACCATGGCTGCCCCCCCCCCCCATTTTCCACCTCATTTTTTATTCAAAAATCATCAAAAATACTACAAAAATCCAATTTAAATTCCACAAAAACCTAATTATTTCATACCCTTTATTCTCTACTCTTCTTTATATGGATTTTGGAGTGGGAAAGCATGTATTTTTGAGGATCATTTTCAAGTTTGGACATGAGGTTGTGGAGGTATAAATCCTTCTCTTTTGTTTTATTTCTATTAGATATTTCTTTTAGAGCATAATTAGATTAATTAGATTAATTCTATTGCAAATTCTAAAATTCAAGTTAGGGTTTGAAAATTCAAGAGGTGGTTTTTGTTAATTAATTAGGGTTATAATAGCTAGTTTAACATCTTTTAGAGTGGAAAATTCTTTCATGGTGGTGGTATAATAAATTGTTTATTGAAATTGTTTTAATTAAACTATTTTGCTAACTAGATTTTTCTAAAATGTGTTGTGGGTAAAATAAAATTCTTATTAAGGGTGTTATCATTAGATGGTAATTTTAGTGAGAATATTAGCATATTAATTGAATGAAAAACTTAGTTTGATCACTAGATTACTTTAATAATTGGAAAAATAGTAATAAAATGCTATTATTTTGTAAACTAGATTTTAGGAATTTCTAAATAAATGTGATTAAAAATATAATATTGGTTTCATTATATCATTATCATCATAAATTATGGTTTAAGTCATTAATTTATGCAAAATCATGTTTTGAGGTGGAATTGTGGTAATTTGCTTGGAAAATGTTGAAAATTGTTAAATGTTGTAAACTAGAAATTTCAAATTAATATAAATTTGTGTAATAAAAATATAGTAATGGTTTGTATAGTCTAGTAATGCTATTTAATGAGTTTTATGACCATTAGTTTCATTTAAATGTCAAGTTTTGATGAAAAACGGTATACTGGCATTTTCGGGTTTTTGCGAAATTGGACGGTTTGATAGATTTTAGGGTTTCGATGGATTTAATCGTGTTTTATGGTATAAGTAATGTGTTTTTAAACTACAAGTTGTTTGATGATGTTATCTCGATCCATCGGAGTTTGTACGCCGATATCGAGCTGTATTTGGTTCTTTTGCGTGGACGGGACATAGGTTTTAACCTATGCTTGTTCCTTGTATCGTTTGACTTTTGTATGTGATTCGGTTTACGATGCTATTTATATGTTTGCGTCTAGGTACCCCCACGTGGACTGCGGGCGATGAAGAGGAGGATGGCGACACTGTCTTCGGCAGACATGGACCAGGTGAGTAGATGCATATCTACGGGGGGAAGTCGGGTGGACGGCGTTTAGCACCCCCGCAACGTAGAATATGAATAGTACTTATTGACATTAGGAAACCAGACGTGACCCTAGTAGGACCCTAGTATTGACCCTAGGCTGGACTAGACTGGTTTAGGAAAACCATATCAGAGGATGAGTACCTTGGAAGAGGTTCGTCGGTTTCAGATAGAAACATACCCACGCACACACTGAAACTCGACATGGGGTACGTGTATGTGTATATATATAGAACTAGGTATAGGTACATACATATATATACAACACGTATAGGTGATTCATTGATGTGATATGATATCCGAGGTATGATGAAACAGTATAACTGGGCTCGATACCGTGATTCTTGACTATACAGTCGTAATAAAGTGTTAGCGGATCATTAGAGAATGAGATAATGAACATGAATATATAAATTATAAAGAGTGGTGGTGATATTGATGTACATGGAACGCTAGAATAGTACTCGGACTGTAACTTGTGACTGAACACGATATTATATAGGTATAACTTGATTACGACATTATATTGGTGTAACCTGATACCGATATCATATAAGTATGACCTAGTCACAATATGATACATATGACATGATATTTCTGAGGATAAACTCATGATGCTTATCATGATGGCAATGATATACGATTGATGTATGCGATCACAGTTTAGCACCTTGATCATGAGATGTGTTGATGATGACATTATACGAATGAAGAGACACCTAGGAGATACTTGACCGTACCCCGATTTTGGAATGCCGTACGATGGATTTTACCGTACGAGGCTTAGATTTGATGATTGATCCGCACTCTTGATTTGAGGAGGCCGTACTACGTACGTGACGCTATTGAGGCAGGATCGCCGACTATTAGAGATATTGATTTAGACCTTAGGTAGACTCTAGTTTCTTACTGACTAGTCTATTAGGTTTAATTCCTTAGGATGTTAGATGGACACTGATTTAGGTTCGACTCACATAGTGGTAGTTGTACTCGCATCTCGCAGAGGAGTGGATAATGCACATCTGTATTTACATTCATACTGTAATCATCATGGTGCATGTTCTTTTATATGTTGCTATAATCAGTATAAACTTTACCTGTTAGGACACCAACACCATTACCGATGATGCGCATATTCCACGCACACTTACTTGCCGGCTCACACACATCATCATTGGTAATTGCTATGTCACGTACACTTTAGATCATAGTATCTTTTATTGATAGAATCAGTTAACAACTAAACCGATATAATATTGTGATCACTCTCTGATGTTAAGTATAAGACATGATATTCATTACTTAGACATTCATGCATTCGTATTTTCGTGTTATCATGCAATATTATGGGCATATGCCGACACTTATCATATAGTTACTTATGATTTTGAGATTTGGATTTCTATGAGATTTCTGGATTTTTGGGGAAAACCGCAAAAATATATAAAAACTTCTCTCTCTCTCCTCTTCTCTTTTTAAAATAAGATGCGGTTTTCTCGTGATGTACGTGTCGTCCACCATGAGTATTTCATGTTTTCTGATGGATTTCGAGACCCGATTCGAGGAGTGGATGAACCGTCTCGGGTAAATGGTGGGCCCGGTATGGTACCCCGGGGCAAGAAGATCGAGTTCTAGACGATGAGCCTGGCAGGGGAAGGCTACCTACCGGTGATGTCTGGCGCAGCGGATATCCGGAGGATACCGACCGTTGTCGTGAGATTTGATGATATGGGCCGATCTGGACTGACGGAGCCCGAGATATTGAGACTTGAGATTACATGTGTTGTGTCGATGTTTGACACGGATTTCCATGGATTTCATTATTGAGATTTCAGATTCTTATACACACTTTACTATGATAACAGCTAAAGAGTTCTCATATATATATATATCTGGATTTCAGGATTTCTTACTTTACATTCATGGTGCATGCATTACATTTCATATGACACAGTACTATATGAGGCACTGACACGACATGGAGTAGTTGCACTTACACGTAGTAGTACCCTGCTATTAATAGATGCTTGGGATATAGTAGTGTATTATTATGACCTAGGATAGCGTCGTGCATTCGATTTCTTTTCGTAGATGTCTTCTACTCACGAGTTGGCAACTCACCCCCGTTGTGCCAAATTCTTTACAGGTTCGAGGTACAGGTTTCCCGTGGCAGCTTGTTGGCACATCTTTTCTTCAGGGTGATTTGCACGGTAGGTTGGTTCACTTGTATCCGAACCACCATTATACTTTTATTCATTCATTTGTATCTAGTAAGCTCCATCAACCATACTTGTATTACTTGATAAGTTTATTGGACCCGTCTTTTATTTCGACCTTAGAGTCGCGCATGTATTATTCTGATCTGGTGGTTTTGTTTTCTTTTGAGTTTTGAGCCTCGCCTATTGGCGTTGTATATTATTGTGCTTGTTGTGGTTGTTTCCGCCTGTTGGCGTTGATGCTAGCTCCCGTTTGGGGATGTTTTTTTTTATTGTTTATGTATATTATACTTGTTGTACCCGTTTGGGGGCCAGTTTTTATAGAGGAGACTCTGCCGAAATTTTTGGGAAAATTGCTGATGCTTTTAAACTTGTTTTCTTTTTCTTCTTCTTCTTCTTCTTCTTCTTCTATGGTTTAGATTTCTGGGCTTCGGCTTACTTAGGTTACGTGGCGTCTCTAGACGCTTCGTAATCTAAGTGCCGGTCACGTTCCGTACTTTCGGGCGTGACAAAGTTGGTATCAGAGCGCTAGGTTTAACCCTGTATAAGTCTAGGTGACCTTTGGTTGATGGAGCAGGCGATTTAGGTAGAGTAACGTACCGTGGGTATGGTCCGCGGCATACTTACGATATGCTACTCTGCTTAAGGAGCCTTAGGATGTACATTTGTTTGCACCATATTTCATTCGTTCCTTGATCTATCTTCGTCGATGTCGGAGGGTGGTTCTGTTACCACGGGCGCACGGGCAGAGGAAGCTGCGGCTTGAATGCGATAACCATCAGAGTATTGGTTATTCTTGAGAATTGAAGCATTGCTTAGCGTGCGGGCGAAGGGTATTCACATGCCGTCCGGATGAAGTTAAAGGGTTCGAACGATTATCAGAAAACCATTTTCCTAAGTTTAAAGTATTCGGAAGAACATGCAGGTATTTCGATGGACCCTCTAGAAGAATGAAACCCTAACTCGACATAATGACCACGAGAACGTCCTTGAACCTTAGGGTTTACGGCAGTTCCGCGGTGCCATTAGTGAGACTTGGGTTTGCCCTTCTACGGCTGGATCATCGATGCTGGGGTATGTACCGGATATTTTTAAGCTGTACTTGAGCGTTGAGCTCTCGGGAAATTATGGGATTTTGATGGATCGATCGAAAAGTTTAATGTAGTTCGGATATCAGGTGAAGGGATCGATTACATGGGAGACTCTAGATATGAGTGTTGCCGTTGGTAGCGCAGTCTGCATAGCTACGAAGAGACGAGTTCGAAGCAATCGACATCAGAGGAAAGGGGCGCGCATTGACGATAGTGTTTACGATTGTGATTTAGTGATTTGAATTTCATATTTTCATTGATTGGATTTTAGTATTTTGAGGATTTTGTGCTACGATTGGTATTTCATGTGTGTACCTTCATTCTATTTGTGTTTCATATATCAGTTGTATTGATGTTGTTGAGTACACACCCAGTACACTTGATTTGGTTTTACATATTTTGAGATTTTGAGTTGATTTCGTGTATAGGGGTTACACATGATTTTGACATATGTTTTGACCTAGTTTTCGTGCATTTTTGTACTGTGATTTCGATTTTGATGTTCGATGTATGTTTTCGTGCACCATGTGCACCTGATTAGGATTCTTGCGCATACTTGGCGCACTTGATACGATTTTGTGCACACCAGATGCACTAAATCGGGGTTTTGTGCAGATTAGATGCACCTGATATTGAGTCGTGCACGCCCGTTGCACATGACAGATGTTTTTGGTGCACACCTGTTGCACTTAGTTTTGTTTTATGAGTATTCGTGGTATTTGTATTTGGTTTCGATTTCAGTGCGCATCGGACGCACATGATATTTTTACGATGTGATTAGATTGATTTCAGTTTGAGCAGTATGTTTTCATAACCATTACTATTTGATTTAGTAACCAGGCGGGACGTGTATGTTAAATAAAGGATATATATATATATAGCTATTTTTTTAAAATAAACGTCCGCTACTTATGCCGTGACACGTGCATCACACGGCGATTTTCAAAAAGGGGTTTTTGCATATTTCCTTATTCAGATATTTGAACGGCTTTACTATGATGCGCACTATATATAAGTTATAGATTGAGGTATATTAAGATGGTTTTCATATTGGGTTTTGATATTTTATTCTCGCCATAACTCCGATGATTGCATTATGCTTGACGAAGTTGATTTTTGTTATGTATTGATAATTTCGGAGCCCCGACGATTTGAGTGTTTGCTAAACGTTTTAGTGTTTGGAGGGGGAGTTTTAATTTAAATTCGGGGACCGAATTTCTTAAAGGGGGGAAGATTGTAACGTTTTAAAAGTAATTAAATAAATAATTAAATGAATAAAAGTGTTTAAGTGAATTTTAGGATTTTCGGTAAAATAAAATGTAATTTTCGTAAAACCAAACCGGGATTGTTTTTCATTATAATTTTAAAAATATCTATTTTAATTATGAAATTACTAGTAAATGGTGTTTATTTATCCACTTATAAATTTTTAGTTTAATAAAATATTTTTCCTAAATTAATTATTTTAAATATTAACATAAGCTTTATTTTTACACTAAATTAGTGTAAATTACAAATTTAAATGGTTTTAATTTGTAAAAATGAACCATGGCATATTAGAATTTAGTGTGTATCATGCAAAATTTATTTGCAAATTTTTCCTTGTTTCTAGATCTTTCTTGAGTTATTTTAGAAAAGAACTAAAAGAAAATGAATAAAGCATGAAAAGACATTAAGATGATGACATTTTGGAGAAGTTTCTACACCATTTCTCATGTGTTTCTCCCTCTACCCCTTATTATGGCCGGCCTCCCCATCACCATGGCTGCCCCCCCCATTTTCCACCTCATTTTTTATTCAAAAATCATCAAAAATACTACAAAAATCCAATTTAAATTCCACAAAAACCTAATTATTTCATACCCTTTATTCTCTACTCTTCTTTATATGGATTTTGGAGTGGGAAAGCATGTATTTTTGAGGCTCATTTTCAAGTTTGGACATGAGGTTGTGGAGGTATAAATCCTTATCTTTGGTTTTATTTCTATTAGATATTTCTTTTAGAGCATAATTAGATTAATTAGATTAATTCTATTGCAAATTCTAAAATTCAAGTTAGGGTTTGAAAATTCAAGAGGTGGTTTTTGTTAATTAATTAGGGTTATAATAGCTAGTTTAACATCTTTTAGAGTGGAAAATTCTTGCATGGTGGTGGTATAATAAATTGTTTATTGAAATTGTTTTAATTAAACTATTTAGCTAACTAGATTTTTCTAAAATGTGTTGTGGGTAAAATAAAATTCTTATTAAGGGTGTTATCATTAGATGGTAATTTTAGTGAGAATATTAGCATATTAATTGAATGAAAAACTTAGTTTGATCACTAGATTACTTTGATAATTGGAAAAATAGTAATAAAATGCTATTATTTTGTAAACTAGATTTTAGGAATTTCTAAATAAATGTGATTAAAAATATAATATTGGTTTCATTATATCATTATCATCATAAATTGTGGTTTAAGTCATTAATTTATGCAAAATCATGTTTTGAGATGGAATTGTGGTAATTTGCTTGGAAAATGTTGAAAATTGTTAAATGTTGTAAACTAGAAATTTCAAATTAATATAAATTTGTGTAATAAAAATATAGTAATGGTTTGTATAGTCTAGTAATGCTATTTAATGAGTTTTATGACCATTAGTTTCATTTAAATGTCAAGTTTTGATGAAAAACGGTATACTGGCATTTTCGGGTTTTTGCGAAATTGGACGGTTTGATAGATTTTAGGGTTTCGATGGATTTAATCGTGTTTTATGGTATAAGTAATGTGTTTTTAAACTACAAGTTGTTTGATGATGTTATCTCGATCCATAGGAGTTTGTACGCCGATATCGAGCTGTATTTGGTTCTTTTGCGTGGACGGGACATAGGTTTTAACCTATGCTTGTTCCTTGTATCGTTTGACTTTTGTATGTGATTCGGTTTACGATGCTATTTATATGTTTGCGTCTAGGTACCCCCACGTGGACTGCGGGCGATGAAGAGGAGGATGGCGATACTGTCTTCGGCAGACATGGACCAGGTGAGTAGATGCATATCTACGGGGGGAAGTCGGGTGGACGGCGTTTAGCACCCCCGCAACGTAAAATAGGAATAGTACTTATTGATATTAGGAAACCAGACGTGACCCTAGTAGGACCATAGTATTGACCTTAGGCTGGACTAGACTGGTTTAGGAAAACCATATCAGAGGATGAGTACCTTGGAAGAGGTTCGTAGGTTTCAGATAGAAACATACCCACGCACACACTGAAACTCGACATGGGGTACGTGTATGTGTATATATATAGAACTAGGTATAGGTACATACATATATATACAACACGTATAGGTGATTCATTGATGTGATATGATATCCGAGGTATGATGAAACAGTATAACTGGGCTCGATGCCGTGATTCTTGACTATACAGTCGTAATAAAGTGTTAGCGGATCATTAGAGAATGAGATAATGAACATGAATATATAAATTATAAAGAGTGGTGGTGATATTGATGTACATGGAACGCTAGAATAGTACTCGGACTGTAACTTGTGACTGAACACGATATGATATAGGTATAACTTGATTACGACATTATATTGGTGTAACCTGATACCGATATCATATAAGTATGACCTAGTCACAATATGATACATATGACATGATATTTCTGAGGATAAACTCATGATGCTTATCATGATGGCAATGATATACGATTGATGTATGCGATCACAGTTTAGCACCTTGATCATGAGATGTGTTGATGATGACATTATACGAATGAAGAGACACCTAGGAGATACTTGACCGTACCCCGATTTTGGGATGCCGTACGATGGATTTTACCGTACGAGGCTTAGATTTGATGATTGATCCGCACTCTTGATTTGAGGAGGCCGTACTACGTACGTGACGCTATTGAGGCAGGATCGCCGACTATTAGAGATATTGATTTAGACCTTAGGTAGACTCTAGTTTCTTACTGACTAGTCTATTAGGTTTAGTTCCTTAGGATGTTAGATGGACACTGATTTAGGTTCGACTCACATAGTGGTAGTTGTACTCCTATCTCGCAGAGGAGTGGATAATGCACATCTGTATTTACATTCATACTGTAATCATCATGGTGCATGTTCTTTTATATGTTGCTATAATCAGTATAAACTTTACCTGTTAGGACACCAGCACCATTACCGATGATGCGCATATTCCACACACACTTACTTGCCGGCTCACACACATCATCATTGGTAATTGCTATGTCACGTACACTTTAGATCATAGTATCTTTTATTGATAGAATCAGTTAACAACTAAACCGATATAATATTGTGATCACTCTCTGATGTTATGTATAAGACATGATATTCATTACTTAGACATTCATGCATTCGTATTTTCGTGTTATCATGCAATATTATGGGCATATGCCGACACTTATCATATAGTTACTTATGATTTTGAGATTTGGATTTCTATGAGATTTCTGGATTTTTGGGGAAAACCGCAAAAAATATATAAAAACTTCTCTCTCTCTCCTCTTCTCTTTTTAAAATAAGATGCGGTTTTCTCGTGATGTACGTGTCGTCCACCATGAGTATTTCATGTTTTCTGATGGATTTCGAGACCCGATTCGAGGAGTGGATGAACCGTCTCGGGTACATGGTGGGCCCGGTATGGTACCCCGGGGCAAGAAGATCGAGTTGTAGACGATGAGCCTGGCAGGGGGAGGCTACCTATCGGTGATGTCTGGCGCGGCGGATATCCGGAGGATACCGACCGTTGTCGTGAGATTTGATGATATGGGCCGATCCGGACTGACGGAGCCCGAGATATTGAGACTTGAGATTATATGTGTTGTGTCGATGTTTGACACGGATTTCCATGGATTTCGTTATTGAGATTTTAGATTCTTATACACACTTTACTATGATAACAGCTAAAGAGTTCTCATATATATATATCTGGATTTCAGGATTTGTTACTTTACATTCATGGTGCATGCATTACATTTCATATGACACAGTACTATATGAGGCACTGACACGACACGGAGTAGTTGCACTTACACGTAGTAGTACCCTGCTATTACTAGATGCTTGGGATATAGTAGTGTATTATTATGACCTAGGATAGCGTCGTGCATTCGATTTCTTTTCGTAGATGTCTTCTACTCACGAGTTGGCAACTCACCCCCGTTGTGCCAAATTCTTTACAGGTTCGAGGTACAGGTTTCCCGTGGCAGCTTGTTGGCACATCTTTTCTTCAGGGTGATTTGCACGGTAGGTTGGTTCACTTGTATCCGAACCACCATTATACTTTTATTCCTTCATTTGTATCTAGTAAGCTCCATCAACCATACTTGTATTACTTGATAAGTTTATTGGACCCGTCTTTTATTTCGACCTTAGAGTCGCGCATGTATTATTCTGATCTGGTGGTTTTGTTTTCTTTTGAGTTTTGAGCCTCGCCTATTGGCGTTGTATATTATTGTGCTTGTTGTGGTTGTTTCCGCCTGTTGGCGTTGATGCTAGCTCCCGTTTGGGGATGTTTTTTTTATTGTTTATGTATATTATACTTGTTGTACCCGTTTGGGGGCCAGTTTTTATAGAGGAGACTCTGCCGAAATTTTTGGGAAAATTGCTGATGCTTTTAAACTTGTTTTCTTTTTCTTCTTCTTCTTCTTCTTCTTCTATGGTTTAGATTTCTGGGCTTCGGCTTACTTAGGTTACGTGGCGCCTCTAGACGCTTCGTAATCTAAGTGCCGGTCACGTTCCGTACTTTCGGGTGTGACACTAGTTCCAGGGACAAGACATATGACAGTGGTCATTCGTGTCTCGGACAAGCACAGAGCACGAGAGGGGCAGCACAGGGTGCGCGGAGCTCGAGGGAGAAAGGTCAAATCAATCAAAAGTGTAGCTATGTTTGGACTGTGCAGATCTGAAGAAATTATGAAGGCAATTTGCAATTTGGGACATGTATAACAAAATAAAATAGCAAAACAAGGAAACCCAGAAAATACGAGACCCCAATTCCACAAAACCGCGGCGGAACCGCCGCCGAATGTGGGTTTTCACGGCGGATCCGCCGCGGTTTAGTTTCATCATCTAACAAAATTTTTGGTTTAGTTTGGATATTTCATTTGGGGCCAGAATGTGGCCCTAGGGTTTCAGCACGCAGCTTATAAATAGCCCAGGTTTGTGCCAAGCCAAGGGTCTTCTTCATGTGTTCTTTTCCCATCTCTTTTTGGTAGGATTTAGTTTAGCTTCTTCTTCTTCTTCTTCATGTCTTCCTCCATTAAAATGTAGTGAGAGCATTGAGTGGATGATGAAATTAAGACGAGGGTTATTTTTCTTATCTTGTATTTTTATTTCATTGCATTGTAATTTAATTTCTAGTGTAACTTTATTATTTGTTGTTAACTAGTTGTTATTATTTCTTTTCTTGTTCACTTTTCTTTTCATCTTTTATCCGTATTTTCAAGCGATAATACTTGACGGAGTTCCTTGCTAAGGTGAGGACCCAAGAGTTAGCTTGCTTCACTTGTAAAACTGTATTTTCCTTTCTTTTCTTCCTTCTTGTTTTGTCTTGTTTTCATTTATAATGTGTGAATAATTTCCCTCTTGGTAAGGCTAAGGAAGGTGGTATGAGGGAGGAGAAATCCCTTGTGTTTCTCTTCGCCAAACATCTTGAAACGAACCCCGACCAAACAAACGCAACCCCCTCACTTAGGCGCGCTATACGTGACATGTTGCCGCGACCTAAGTTGAGAAGTCCTTTAAGCGTGCTACAACGTGATATATAGTTGTGACTTATTTGGATACATGGTTGCGGGTGTTTGGCCGAGGGTTGGAAATAAGCGTATTTAGCGGACGGACAAGGGGAACTAGGAATGGATTTAGCGTTGGAAAGCTTGCTTAAACTCGCAAATCCCATTCCTAAGTCCTCCTAATCCCCGCTACTTTCGATTATCCCAACATCGTCTTAAGGATGGCGAAAGACATGCACAAGACTAATCCTAACTCTACTAACCGACCTTAACCTTAACAAGTTTTCTTGAACATAAATACGAACACTTAGGATAGACTTGAACATACATATACACATTCTTTATTGACTCGTCTAAATCTCGAACGGACATACAACCATCTCCCTATGGATCGACCCGTGCTCAACCGGCTAGCTGCGAAGCGACACCGTCCTGATCGCGGTTATAACTTTAGAACTTTGAACATCCGACACGCCAAAAGCGTGCGATCACTACCCGGATAGCGGGCTGGGGGTCAAGGGGGCTAGCAAGCCCCTTGCGGGGTGCGGGACAGCGCCCCGGCCCAAAATTTTTTTTGGGGGGGACAGTGTAGTGGAGTATGTGTGTGTGTCTGTACATATATATACAAGTATATATATAAAAAAGGGAAAAAGCGCCCAAAGGACGCGTGGGGTTAGCGCCTTGAGCGCTGTGCGCTTAGGTGCTAGCGCGCCATGTGGGCGCTTTGCGCTTGAGCGCAGGGCGCTGGAGCGCAAGCGCGCTACGTGTCGGCACGTGGGCGCTTTGCGCTTGAGCGCTGGAGCGTAAGCACGCCCGTGTCGGCATGTGGGCGCGGGGCGCTCGAGCACCACGTGGGCGCTGTGCGCTTGAGCGCAGGGCGCTCGAGCACCAGCGCGCCACATGGGTGCTCTGCACTTGAGCGCAGGGCGCTCGAGCGCCAGCGCGCAACGTGTCGGCACGTGAGCGCTCTGCGCTTGAGCGCCACGTGTCGGCACGTGGGCGCTTGGCGCTTGATCGCTTAGGCGCCGGCGAGAAAAATGGGGCTTTTAGTCCCAGAACTAGAAGCTATGATTCAGAAAGGAAATATTTATTATATATATATATATATAGAGAGAGAGAGAGAGTTAAACTCCTAGAATGTTTTGAAGCTGATGAAGGGCTTCTCCCCTGGAGCCCTAGTTCGTCCCCAAAGTGGGGTTTCTGGAGATAGGTCACCTTCTCCTTCCTTTGTTGGCCGGATCTTGAAGATCAAGAGATGTGAGATTTTAAAAATCTCTCCTTTCTAAGATCTGATGGCAGATCTGAGTTCCCCTTTGTGGGTTTTGTGGTGGAAAACTACTTAGTTTTGGAAGAGAAAGAGTAAAACTCTTGATTTTAAAAAAAAGAGGATGGTTTAAACCTTGA
This sequence comes from Agapanthus africanus, assembly GCA_030015575.1. Taxonomy (NCBI): domain Eukaryota; kingdom Viridiplantae; phylum Streptophyta; class Magnoliopsida; order Asparagales; family Amaryllidaceae; genus Agapanthus; species Agapanthus africanus. Next base: position 110,030,061 of record JASDDO010000026.1, on the reverse strand, counting down.
GGAAGGAGAAGATCACAGATTTAGATTTTTCTTTGGAGATAGAGAAAAGTTGTGAGATATTTTCATTATTTTTGCCTTTATAGGCCATACACTTTACATATAGCCCCTTGGGCTTTACACAAATGGCAATTTGGCCATCCCATGGCTCATGTGCCACTTTTTTTTGCACATAAGACATGGGCTTACAAAAAATTGGCTTTATACCATTTTTCTTACATTCGTGTACAAAAATTACATAAAAATTATTTGTTACATGATTTTTTATTTTGGTATGGCGGAAGGCCGGACGCTTCGTGTTCGGGCTCGACCTGGGCATTGGCCCACTTGCTTGGGCTTGGGCCCACCTGGCCTGGGGTTGACCTTGACTTTGACTTGGTCAACGAGGGTGCAAATTTTGACTTCAACAGTATGCATGTGGATCTCTTCCATGTGTCAACCACTGACACAACAACATCATGCATGTAAATATCATTAAAGCATATGCATAAAAATATGAGAATATAAATCAACATGTGTTAGTTATATGTATGCCCTAGAGGCCATCACTGTACATACGATGTATATTGTAATGGATGCTTGGACATATATAGGGAGGACTTTCTTGCTCGACATGATAGTATGCTATCTGGTTGTACTTTATCTTAACATGTACTCTGATTGTCTCTATATTACATGTTGATAAAGCCCTTAGGATATGTACTCGACTACTGGGATTATGATGAGATCATACTAGTGGGGCCACGGTAGTCGACGAGTACATCCTATAACTGTTCCTAGTCGAGGGTGTATCGAGACAGGGCATCGATGCACCAGAGTAGACTAGCGTATATGCATCTTGACCCATATGATGGGCGATGGATGATCCCATATCCATCGGTGTTTGACATCAAGGATGGTGTACGGGTGCTCAGTGGAGACCGGGTACACTGGACGGACTCGCCGAGAACTCCCAGATGGTATTATACCTCACGTCAGATGGCAGTTCTCCGGTGACACTGGTACAGAGTAGTCTGTTGACCCGAGATCGTCATAGAGTCTTGTGTGATTCTTACTGTGCTTTGATTTTCATCATACCACGTCCAAGAGGGCGTGCAAAAAGGTGGCTTTTGGGTACAGTCCCGAATCACATGAAGGTAATGAGCGATAGGAGGGGATTTGTCTCTCCCGGTATATGGAGTTGATGTTGTGCTGTGTTCGATTGGCTATAACCTGAAATCCCTGGCCAGGATTGCTGAGATTTACTTGTAAGTGTTATCAGTAGTTTCTCGAACTGTTATAGACCTCATATCGACACGACTTATCGAGCTATTGAGATCTGACGTTTACCACCCCTAGGCGAGATATGCGACATATCAGATGACGAGACCGGACTGTACGGGAGTGTTACTGTTTGGATTCACAGGAGAATGTACAGACTTGCTTGTTGATGTTCTGAGCACTCAATACCTGGGTGGCTGTTATGTTTAGCTGACCGCTTGCAGCTTGTAGATGTTTGATATGATCATCACCTACTGCCGGCGTATTGACGATTCTTTAGAGTCCTATACAGAGGTTTCTTGGCTCAGGCAAAATGGAGTAGGAGCACATATGTGATATGTGCGGGACCGAGGATAATACGATATGAGATACCGTATTCTATTCTCGCGATATTTGATATCAGCCGGGTCATCGGATCAAGTGTTGATTCGATGAATCGGTACGGATAAATATTAGTCGTTTATATGCGATATAGCCGGATTGTCGGATCAAGTGTTGATTCTATAATTTAATGTATAATAATATATATGATATATTAAATTACATTAACTAATATTAGCTCACTAAAAGATTCTTTTTCTCACTCGGGTAATACATTGATATATATGCGATATATGTTAATTGTATTATTTTATTTTGTTATGATAAATATTATTTATGTGATATATAATATTGTAACATGATATGATAACTAATGCAACATGTTTTGTGGAGTTTAAACATGATTAGGGTTTGGGTTAGGGTTAAGACTTCTAGTTTATTCTAGAAGGTTTTTCTTTTTGTTTTGTGCAAGATATTTTCAAGTGACTCATTCTTAACCGAACCCAAACCCTAGCCTTGGTTAATTCTCTACAAAGGTTTAGTCAACCATGGTTGCATTATTCATCATTATCTCCTTTGCATTATTCATCACAAAAGGATTCTGATATTATTCATCTTCTTCTTCCTTCTTCTTTCTTTCATGAAAAAGCTTACTAGCTTTTTCCAAGTGATGAATGAGTGTGAGAAAAAGATAATAAAAGAGAGCAAATATCCTACTTCATCATCCTCATCTATCCTTGCCATTTAGATGAGGGTGTTCACTTCATATTATGAGTGTTAGCTTGTGTTAACGAAACTTCAAGGTAGATCATCTTTCTATCGAAGATCGGAAGCAAAACTGCATCTTTCTCTTCGTGGAACCTCTCGAGAGTCTAAAACACGATGATCGCAGTGAAGGGACTTCAACATGGAGCTTTAGAAGTGAAGGACCGGATCTACAAAGGTTGTAATCCCTCTCACTTAGTGTTAACGTGTTTAACATGCTTGTTTTCGCCTAAACTATAGTTTAAAGATCCGGATTCGGGTTGTTCGTGTTGGAGATAGTGCCCTCAAAGTCAATTATTGGATCGCAGGTACGTGATTGCAATGATTGAGGCAGGACCTATACCGATATGACAGTCTTGCTCATGATGATAGTATGCTATCTGGTTTGTCTTTATCATCGTATACATGCTTTAGTTCACTATTGCATGCTGATAGAGCCCATAGGATTCTTGTTTGACTACCAGAAGTATGATGGCGATCATATACGTGGGAGCTGGGATCTGTAAGCACATCCTTAAAAGTGTCCCTAGTCGTGAGAGTTTCAAGACAGGGCATCGATACTCCAGAGTAGACTAGTGTATACAGTCGAGACCCCGACGAGGGGCGATGGCCGGTCACACAACCCATTGGTGTCAGTTGGATCACCTAAGATGTATACAGGTGCTCATTAGGTTATGAGTACACTGGACAGGACTCGCCGGGAACATACTAGTTGGTATTATACATATCGTCAGATAGCAATTCCCTGGTGACATGTGTACAGGTTAGTTTGTCGACCTGAGATCGTCATTTGTCTTGTGTGAGTTCCCACTGTGCTTTGATTTATACCCTACCACGGCTCAAAGGAGTCGTGTAAATAGGTATATTTTGGGTACAGTCCCGAGCCACATGGAGGCAGTGAGCGGATCGTCGGGGATTCGTCTCTCCCGGTATTGGGTGTTGATGTTGCACAGTGCACGGGTGGCCATCACTAGAAATCCTTGGCCAAGGTAGTGGAGAATTACTGATTTGGATCAGTAGTTTCTCAGATGGTGATGGGCTTCATACCAACACGACTTATCGCGTTATTAGGGGTCTGACTTTATCCACCCCCTAGACTCGATATGCGATACTCTTTAGACGAACGGATCGGACTGTATATACATTGTCACTGTCAGGCTCAGTAGGGTTTATGGATGAGTTCTCTCGTCAGCTTCCCTTCCAATCAATACATAGGCAAACCGTCACGTACAGTTTGTACCTCTGACGTGCTAGAAGTTATACCCAGTGCCAGTGTGTTGATGAGTCATTAGAGCCCTCCACAGACACTTTCCCAAGTTCGGGCGAAACATTGTAGAGGCCGTATGGTTTTATGGCAAGGTTCGGAAAATGCACGTGCGTTTTCGCACGTGTCATTTTTCGGGCAGATAATACTGGTCGGCTTTGATTTAAGCCGGATCCGAGTATTATACTGTGTAGATATAATATCTTTGTCTCAGTTGCATTTGTATTCGGTCGTAATACAAATGCGGGTATGTTTATACTGATACGGAGTTATCCTGAAATTCGTTTCAGGATCACTTTTGGAAGTTGCCAGTTTTTAGTTTTCTATCGGCCGTATTTAACATTCATTTAAATGCGGATTTATCTTTTCTTCTTGAGGGTGAGTCATAGGGTGAGTCATGTGTGTAGAAGCTTCTAGTTGTGGTGATGAGGCTTGTGACTCATTAGTGCCATTAATGATGCATTAAATGCTTTTGTGACTAGGTTAAGGTTCATTGGTTAGCATTTAATGATTTGTGTGATTCATTCTTTCATGATAAGCATCATATGGTTATGGTCACCCTCTCCACTCCTACACTCACCTCCCTCCTCTTCTTTATATGGCCGGCCATTCACTTGGTGAATGTTATGGTTGTTGTTTTGAAAAGTTTATTGTATTGGATTCAAGGAAATTAAGATAGCCTCATTTCTCATTTCTCCCGATCCAAAAAGGCAACTTCAATAACCGTTCGTCCATAGCCTTGGACGTAACGAGACAAAGTGTTCTACTCATTCTCTACTTCATCTTGGTCGTCTCTTTTAGCAAACTTGACGATCGAGTTGCCTCGGTTTAGAGGCCGGAGCCCGTTTAAAGATCCGTCGACGTGGTGCCACCTGGACGACAAGACTGGAGATCAAGCAGATCGGAGCAGCCGAAACAAGCGTGGGATGATGGTTGAAGACCGAAGGACTCGGATCGTTCGGTATAACTCTTCTACCCACTTTGTAGTTTGTTAGTTTAGTTTTAATGGCCGATCCGGGTTACGGTACAGGATAGCGCCAGTTTGTAAAAAGTTTTTGTTCCGCATTTGGTGTCTGTTAGACGGCCGGGGCGCTACCGTGGACTTACAGTGGTATCAGAGCCTCACAATTAAGCTATACTAACTTGTACCAACACGTTTAAAAGATCGATCGAACAGATTTTGCAAAACTACAATTTTCAGCACACAAGTTTCTGTCGATTTTTTTAAGGGCCTAAAAATAATTTTGCATATCACAGAAAGTCGAGCAGGGTTTTTTATGAGTACTGGAGAAAATTGGACATCTGATCTCATTATACAGCCGCGGATCCACGGCCCAAGCTAGGGTTTGGCCGTGGATCCGCCGCCATATTAGGAGATCATTAACCCAAATTTCTACAGTAGCTTATAGACAGTAAATTGTGGGTTTTGGTATATTTCTTTTGGGCCCAGATTTTATTACTGTACAGCAGATGTACATGGGGCCCACTTCGGGAAATTTAGTCGATCGAAATTTTAAACTTGTTAGTATGCAGTATTTACATTATATCTCCGACCGGGAATGTCATTTGATCGGTAAATCTCGTCTGATTGCTATAGTTCTTTTAGACGGGTTTGCGAACGTGACATTCGCGTTGATGTTCTATGTTGTGCTGTGTTGTTGCGGATATGTTATGGTGGATAGCAGGGTGCAATGATAGTGCAGTTTAGATTTATTTGTACATTTGATATTGCGGGGCGAGCGTCCAACAAGTGGACTGCCGTTACTGCCTGTTTGTATAATATTCTTTTGGGGCACGACCAGGTTGAGGTCGATGTACCCATTGTATATTTTTCATTTCTGTACTAGGTTTATCCCGCGAAGGAGTGCATGGATAGCCGGGTTCTGGAGGGCAACGGGTCCGTATCTCATGGCTTTGAGAGGCAAAGGGACCTTACTCTAAAATTGGCAGACTATTTGCCGCACTCGTAGGGGGTACAAGTTGACCCAAGGGGGTGCTTAATTTACCGGATTCCGTGAAGTGCCGGGTGTTCCATTCACTATGCTGTGGGGAATACCTCGCTTCAGGTTTTGGCGGGTATCTTGCAGCACCCGTAGGGGTCTAGGTTTCATTGCACAGGCTATCCACACGACCAGGGGAACGTCAGGTTTCAGCAGCGGCTCTGTGAAACCCGGGGATCCCAGATTATCTGTATTGTTCTGTGATGCTTATTACTTTTCTGTAATGTTGCATATTATCACGTCTGGAACGATTATTGTATATTGGTATATATACTATTAGATATTGTATATGTTTTACACCCGCGCTAGTCCAGCCTCTGCTCTGTCGTTAGTTAAGTAATCTAACGGGTGATGACGGGACCCAGTGGCGAATGCGGATGGCATATACGTACATTATATTTTCGTTCTTTTCTGGTGTGACCGATTGATGGGACTGCATTGATTCTTATCAATGCAAAGATAAAACAAACCTATATTTGATGTTGTTGGAACCAATTTAAAAGGTGTTATTACAAAGATGTTTCCTTTTGTTTTGCATAGCGGTATTCAGTTAGAATATCCTGCACCTCATTCGACGAGGCAAGGGCCGAGATCCCTTCACCGGGAATGACCCCTTGGGCAGAAGTTTACGTCAGGGTAATAACTTCAATATAGTCGATTACAAGTTGCTTTGCATCGCGGAATTCAGTTGGAATATCCTGCACCTCATTCCATGAGGAAAGAGCCGAGATCCCTTCAGCGGGAGTGACCTCTTTAGCAAAACGTTTTCGCTACTATATTTTATAAAAAGCTATCAGGTTCCTTCAACGAGATCAAGTTCATTACGTTAAAGGTTTTTTTGGCCAAAAACCAGCCGTAGCCCTCCGTCATTTCTTTTGGGTATTCAGTAGTATTCAAGCTATGTATTTTGACCTTCGCCAAGGCATAGTGTTTGGTAGCTGCTAGGTATTCATTTGTAGCATAGATAGATGTGTTGGTTTGGGACAGTCGTACTACTATTTTGGCCTTCGTCCAGGGTATGTACGGATGGGTTCAAATTGACCTGGACAATGACGGGTAGAACTTGACATGTGACTTATGACATTTTGACCTTCGCTAAGGTCATAAGTGCATGGGGCAAAAATCATATCGGGAGTTTCAAACATACAGGAAACTTTCCAGGCATGGGCATACCTTCTGGAGTGTGATAACTTGAGTGGCTTCCATCAAGTTATCATGCGATAGTTGGATCCCGATTCTCACTGATGAGTTGGTTTACTCTTCGGGTGATTCTGACTAATTCTTCTTTCAGGTTTGGAGGAGAAATTGAGATTACAGTAGGAGGTTTCCTGATTAGATAAAGTGATAACCATTCTGATCTAGGTTAGAGTGCACGCAGAGTGTTTCTTTTCTCTCTCTCTCTTTGGCAGCGACCTTTGACTGACCCTAGACTATGACTCAGTGACCAAGTTGGCCGAACCTTCTTAAAATACTGACTTTTGGATTGTCTATGTTGCATAAGTCATTGCCGCTCCTTCTTTTACCCTTTAAATTTCTCAGAACACCCCGTATTACTACGGACATCCACTTCCATTGGATAGATCTATCGTATGGTTATATACGAACTTGAAAGGACTTCTTCGAGGATGGATCCAGGTTCAGGAGAAATAGAATTGGTTTATTCAGTTGTCTTTTATTATCACCGTCTCTCAGGTTGCGAGGGCTCCTTAGTTTAGGAGAGTACACCTATTACGCTTATTGGATAGTCTTATTCCAAACCATAGGCAGGTGCCGAAAGGTAGGGAATGAAGAAAACCAATTAGCCTAAGTAGGGTGTGCAGAAGGTAATAACTAAAGACAAAATAAAGGGATTAGAAAGAGGGCAAAGTAAATTGCGACTGCTATCATTCACGACCAAACCGCGTACTTCATCGCCACTCCTATTTCACCTTTGTTTTTTCCCCCAGTTCGGGAGAAATAGAATAAGGTATTATTCAGATTGTCTTTTATCATCACCTTCTCTCAAGTTGCGAGTACTCCTAGGATTAGGAGAGTACACCCATTATACTTACTGGATAGTCTTCTTCCAAACCATAGGCTGGTGCTGAACGGTAGGGAAGGAAGAAAACCATTTAGCCTAACGTTGGTGTACAGAAGGTAATGAATAAAGACAAATAAAGGGATTTGGAGAGATGGCAATGAAATATACGGTTAAAGTCATGAATTGAATTATGGAAGAGGCATTACTAGGAATACCAAGAAACCCCTACGAAACATTTTCATGTTTCAGTTTCACTGTGCATTGTTAATTATAAACTGATTTCCCGATTACATACTTACTCCAGGGTATGTATTTACCAGGTTTAATTCTCATATCTGTATGGTTTTACAGATGATGAGTGGGAGTAAGTTATTAGGAATAAGGTGATCATCCTCATTATATCGGAATTCGTTGTAATTGGTGATATTTGAGGAAATCGCCTGGGTACAGTTTTCAACCTACGATGCATAGGTTTTGAGTTATTCAACTCAGCGGACTTATACAGAGTATTGTATGTTGTCTAGTGTCCGTCAGGACAAAGGGGTAGGTCCTCATACTATGATCTGTTTACTTATGACTTCTCTAGTTTTTAGACAAGTGTTTCGTAGAAATACAATGTCTAAGTTTTGAGAAGTTGTGGGTATAAGAATAAAGTAGAGAACCGGGTATCACAAGTATCGGGATTCTTCAAAGAGATTGAAGATGTAGATTCTTGTGATTGATATTCAGTTGATAATAATGGTTTTGAGAAACTTGTTTCTCTTTCAGGTTACTCATAATTTCATGAATTCCTAAGTTGAGTAATGCTGATTTGCCTCTCTCCATTAAGTTGATATGCACTGGAGACAGCTGCATGATTTGAATCTGGTTCCAATTAAATTAGTGCCTCTGTTTCTATATTAGATATAGAATGGTTCATATCTTAATAATGTTAAGGTAAGGGGAGTTGTCCAGCTTATGCTTAAAACCAGACACTGGATAACTCAAGGCACGTTTCTATAATGGCTGTTTGTGGGTTGACCCTGGCTTTGACGAGGGTTAACATTTCTAACATCTGGAAGATCAATAGTGATATTATTCTTGACTCGCCACAGTTTTAGTAAAATGGATTTTTTCAAAAAACAGTAGTGGGAGTATGGTAGAACTGGAAATGATTCCAAAACCGCAAACGATTACGGAAAATTTAATAGGACCTATATATTTAATCAGGTTTGACATTTCAATAGCCACTCCACAGATATGGTGGGTAACCTCAGACACCAAAGTGGTACTCCAGTACCCTCAAGGACGGTGACAGGGAGGTTCTTGTTTACCCAGACTTGACACTACTGTTGTTCCAGACTATGAGACCCAGCAGGAGGATAAGTATAGCGTTGTTCTAAACTAATTTTAGAAGTGCACGTATATATTATTCTGCCAGAGGGTTATCGTAGTCAGTGGGAGCAGCAGAAGCATAGTGGGCAAGTTGCTTATGTCTATTTATAGACTTCAGCGGTTATAGCGGAGAAAGATCATCTAATTTGATGAGACAGTCATGGCTTTGACTTCATCAGAATAGTGGATAGATCTGTTGAGAAGGTAGTAGGGTATGATGTCCTGATATTTGGATGACATACATAGAGTAGGAAGTAAAATTCATATAATTCAATCGGTCGTACTTTGGTCGTCACACAGTTGTTTCTCCATAAAGGATATGGATATAATATTTGACATTCTGGTTTCTAGATCATGGTTTTAGATCAAGATTTGGATAGTTTCCCAATGTGGGTACTTTGACAATATTCTAATAGTATTTTAGAATAGATGACTCTTGGCATGGTGGTGTACCTGCAGGTGATGGAGTCACCCTCTCTAAAGGTGTCTTAGAGACTAAAGAAGAGAGGGATGTGCATGATTGGCAGATCACTTGCTTAGGCAATTGAGTCAATCATGAGATGTCAAGTACCACACCAGATGTTGTTTTTGCACTAGATGCAATTAGTTTATATTAATCCAATCCTGAAGAAACATAAGGAAGCAGTTTTAGAACATAAGTGCTTGTTTTACGGATTTGATGACGGCGGCCTCCTTCGGGAGACGGTTATCATTCCAGGCTTCAGAAGTGACATGGATGACAGGGTGATTGTCATAGTTATAGTTTTCCTTCTGACAAGGGACAATATTATGGACAAGTGGTCCAAGAGGATACTGTGGGAGGTATGGTGCTGGATACTGATTAGGTTCAGTTATCGATACAGTCTAAGAAGTTTGGATTTGGAGTTCATTTATGAACTAGGTCCCATCAAATATCCAGACATATTCTAAGACAGGTATTACTCGATTCGGGAGATGGCTTTCTCCGTGAATTTGAGATTTAGAGAGATATAGAAAGAAACATCAGGGCGGATCCACTCATTGAGGCTATTTCTTGAACACAAGAGTTTTACAAACTAGATTTGTGAAACTGATTAGTAGAGAAGTTGGATGTTCGGTATCACACGGGCTGTGAGTATGAGACATCACAATAATTAGCCTTGAGTGTAAGTGGGAGAATGTTGGAGATAGTGCCCTCAAAGTCAATTATTGGATCGCAGGTACGCGATTACAATGATTGAGGCAGGACCTATACCGATATGACAGTCTTGCTCGTGATGATAGTATGCTATCTGGTTTGTCTTTATCATCGTATACATGGTTTAGTTCACTATTGCATGATGATAGAGCCCATAGGATTCTTGCTTGACTACCAGCAGTATGATGGCGATCATATACGTGGGAGCTGGGGTCTGTAAGCACATCCTTAAAAGTGTCCCAAGTCGTGGGAGTTTCGAGACAGGGCATTGATACTCCAGAGTAGACTAGTGTATACAGTCGAGACCCCGACGAGGGGCGGTGGCCGGTCTCACAAGCCATTGGTGTCAGTTGGATCACCTAAGATATATACAGGTGCTCATTAGGTTATCAGTACACCGGACAGGACTCCCCGGGAACATGCTAGTTGGTATTATACATATCGTCAGATAGCAATTCCCTGGTGACATGTGTACAGGTTAGTTTGTCGACCTGAGATCGTCATTTGTCTCGTGTGAGTTCGCACTGTGCTTTGATTTATACCCTACCACGGCTCAAAGGAGTCATGCAAACAGGTATATTTTGGGTACAGTCCCGTGCCACATGGAGGCGGTGAGCGGATCGTCGGGGACTCGTCTCTCCCGGTATTGGGGGTTGAGTAGCACAGCGCACGGGTGGCCATCACTAGAAAACCTTGGCCAAGGTAGTAGAGAATTACTGATTTGGATCAGTAGTTTCTCAGATGGTGATGGGCTTCATACCGACATGACTTATCGCGTTATTAGGGGTCTGACTTTATCCACCCCCTAGACTCGATATGCGATACTCTTTAGACGAACGGACCGAACTGTGTATACATTGTCACTGTCAGGCTCAGTAGGGTTTATGGATGAGTTCGCTCGTCCGCTTCCCTTCCAATCAATACATAGGAAAACCGTCACGTACAGCTTGTACCTCTGACGTGCTAGAGGTTATACCCAGTGCCAGTGTGTTGATGAGTCATTAGAGTCCCCCATAGACACTTTCCCAAGTTCGGGCGAAACATTGTAGAGGCCGTATGGTTTTTTGGCAAGGTTCGGAAAATGCACGTGCGTTTTCGCACGTGTCATTTTTCGGGCAGATAATACTAGTCGGCTTTGGTTTAAGCCGGATCCGAGTATTATACTGTGTATATATAATATTTTTGTCTCAGTTGCATTTGTATTCGGTCGTAATACAAATGCGGGTATGTTTATACCGATACGGAGTTATCCTGAAATTCGTTTCAGGATCACTTTTGGAAGTTGCCAATTTCCAGTTTTCTATCGGCCGTATTTAACATTCGGTTAAATGCGGATTTATCTTTTCTTCTTGAGGGTGAGTCATAGGGTGAGTCATGTGTGTAGAAGATTCTAGTTGTGGTGATGAGGATTGTGACTCATTAGTGCCATTAATGATGCATTAAATGCTTTTATGACTAGGTTAAGGTTCATTGGTTAGCATTTAATGATTTGTGTGATTCATTCTTTCATGATAAGCATCATATGGTTATGGTCACCCTCTCCACTCCTACACTCACCTCCCTCCTCTTCTTTATATAGCCGGCCATTCACTTGGTGAATGTTATGGGTTTTGTTTTGAAAAGATTATTTTATTGGATTCATGGAAATTAAGATAGCCTCATTTCTCATTTTTCGCGATTCAAAAATGCAACTTCAATAAACGTTCGTCCATAGCATTGGACGTAACGAGACAAAGTGTTCTACTTGTTAGTTGTATGTATGCCCTAGATGCCAGTATTGTACAGATGATGTATATTATATTGGATGCTTGGACATATATAGAGATGACTTTCTTGCTCGATATGATAGTATGCTATCTGGTTACTCTTTATCTTAACATGTATACTTGTCTCTTTAAACTGTCTTATAGTTACATGTTGGTAAAGCCCTTAGGATGTGTACTTGACTACCTGGACTATGATGCAGATCATACTAGTGGGGACATGGTAGTCTATAAGTACATCCTTCAAGGTCCCTAGTCGTGGGTGTATCGAGACGGGGCATCGATATACCAGAGTAGACTAGCGTATATGTTTCTCGACCCATGAGATGGGCGATGGATGATCCCATATCCATTGGTGTTTGACATCAGAGATGGTATACGGGTGCTCAGTGGAGACTGGGTACACTGGACGGACTCGCCGAGAACTCCCAGATGGTATTATACCTCACATCAGATGGCAGTTCTCAGGTGACACTTGTGCAGGTTAGTCTGTAGACTCAAGATCGTCATAGAGTCTTGTGTGATTCCCACTGTGCTTTGATCTCCACCTTACCATGTCCATGAGAGCGTGCAAAACGGTGGTCTTTGGGCACAGTCCCGAGTCACATGGAGGCAATGAGCGATAGGAGGGGTTTCGTCTCTCCCGGTATTGGGGATGGATGTTGCGCTGTGCTCGATTGGCCGTAACAGGGAAGTCCCTGGCCAGGGCTGATCAGAGATTTGCTGGTAAGTGTTACCAGTAGTTTCTCGACCCGTTATGGGCCTCACATCGGCACGACTTATCGGTTATTGGGGTCTGACGTTTACCACCCCTAGACTTGATATGCGACATATCAGACGAACAGACCGTACTGTATGGTAAGTGTTACTGGTTGGATTCACAGGAGTGTGAGCGGGCTAGCTCGTTGATTTTTTGATCGCTCAATACCCGGATGGCCATTACGTTTAGCAGACCGCTTGCGGCTTGTGGGTGCTTGATATGATCATCGTCTGCTACCGGCGTATTGACGAGTATTTAGAGTCCTACACAGAGGTTTCCTGGCTCAAGCGAAACGAAATTGGAGCGCATATGAGATATGTGCAGGACCGAAAATAATGCGTTTATGTGATACCGTATTCCATTCTCGCGATCAATGCATCGATTGGTTATATTCGATATAACCTAGGTATCGAATCAAGGATTGATTCGATAAGCCGATACATAGGATACTAGTCGGTTATATGCGATATGACCGGATCGTTAAATCAAGTGTTGATTTAATGATTTAATGTATAATTATATATTTGATATATTACTTTGCATTAACTAGTATTGGTTCACTTTAAATGGATTTTCTCACTTGATGTGCAAGTTGTATATGTGATATACTTTTGTGCACATGATTGTATCATGTTTGATGATACTTGCTCATTTGGTTAAGTATAAAGAATTAAACCTTGGTTAAGAAAGTGGTTAGGGTTTTAATTTATTCATTCTTTTATTTTCTTTTAATTTGGATTAAAAAGAAATGGCAAAAGAATACAAAATGGTTTCTTTCTTTCATGAAGCTTGATGAAGCTTTGACCAAAGTGACCATTTTGTCTTCATGCTTAACCCTAACCATTCTCACTTGACCATGGTTTATTCTATACACCTAACCAAGGTTAGAAGATGATAAGTAATGATTTTATTATTCTTTTAACACAACACTTATCATATTCTATTTTTCTTCATCATCTTCTTCTTCAAGAAAAAGCTTAAGTCCATCAATGGCAACTTGAGCAAAAGTGAAAGAAATCCAATTCTAAAGTGAACCCACCTCCTATTTCTTTACCCTCTACCTCTTGCCAAGTAGTATAGGGTGTTTTCTTCACAAGTTTCATAACTTGGTGAAGTTGGAGCTTGAACTTGTGATGCCTCGACGTAGATCATCTTCGGCACGAAGCCGACGACCTAGCCCGCCCATTTCTTCGATGAAGCCGACGATTGAGTCCGGGATTCGAGATAGACAGCGAGAGGACGTCTACGTGGAGCTAAGGAAGTGGAGAACCGTATCTACAAAGGTTGTAGCCTCTCTCCTTTAGTTAAGATGTTAACTAGTTTCGTATTTCGCCTAAACTTCTAGTCAACGATCTGTATTAGGGTTTCTCGGCACCCGTAAAATTTGAAATTGGCATGGTTGATGCCTTGTGAGACTTCATTAGAGTGCCTAGGAACCCTACAGTGGTATCAGAGCCTAACTAGAGCCTTAGGCGAAGTCTAGACGGTTTGAAACCCGAATACACATCGAAACCCTAACACATCATGCTCTCTGGACTTTTTCTAAAAACTGGGATTTTTCCAGATTAAAAATGCTTAAAAAATTCAGCAGGGAATTCTATGAACTACGATGCAAAATTTACCTCATGAACAGTCAAAGGTGTGGCGGAACCGCGGCAGAAGCTTGGCTTCTGCAGCGGTTTCGCGGCCAACTAATGGGATTTTCCTATAATATTTGCGCAGTAATTCATAATTTCAGCAGCTGAGTTTTATGGGCATTTTTAATATTTATTCAGAGTTGAATTTTCTGAGATGTTTTAGAGCTTCGATGTTTCGATCGGATTATCAGATTTTGTCTATGTGGCTTTCCGGATATTTTGGAATATGTTAAAAATTTCGCCCGGATGTAAATACCCAATCTTTCCCCTGCCGGAAAATATCCAAGTGTTGGATTTTTCTGTGGTTTAAGGACGTTCTAAGTAGTGCAAGTAACGCGATGGTCCCTCTAGAAGATAACAAACCTTAACTCGATTATGTAACCGTCTTGAACTGCCCTTTGAACCTTCGGGTTTGGGGCAGTACGGCGTGCCACATGTGAGGCGTTGGCTTGACTCTTCTACGGCTGGACCGTTGGTACTGAGGCATGAAGTGAATGTCTTTGAACTTATTTCATGTGTTGAACGGTTTCGGGAAAACTTAGGTGTTCGAATGTTCGATCGGAAAGTTTAATATTTTCTATTTATCCGGAATGGGATACAATAATTGGAATTCACAAACAGTTATGAGATAACTGAATGAATGTTATAAATCTAGCGGTTTAGTCTCACTTGATATTGAAAAGAGTTTTCGGTAATGAGACTAAAATGCGGGGTTTATAATTGTTAGGCATGTGATGTCTAAGTATTTCATTTGATTAGGCATGCGATGTCTAATGAGGTTGCGGATTCCAATTGTTGTAGTTTTACACTTTCTTTTATGTGACCGTAAGTGTAATATGTGATATCGCCGGTTTCGTTGCTATATGTCAACGACAATTGGGATGCGCATATTCACTTACGTTGATGACATGTGATGTTATGTGTTGCTGGATATGTTATATTGGATTGTCGTGTTTGAATAGCCGGGGTTTTTTATGTGAGATGAGTGTTTTTCATATTCATTCATGTAAAAACTTGTATGTAATATTCTTTTATTGGGGCACTTCCATGTTGCGGAAGTTGTCACCCTTTGTATATTATTTACTTTTCTGCACTAGGATAGATCCAAGGTTGGGAGCATAAGTAACCGGGTTCTAGGGTCCAGTGGGAGACCATCTCGAGGAGTCGAGTCCGGGTCTCCTAACTCTAGAATTGGTAGGGTTGCTTGCTGCTCTCGTAGGGGTCTAGGGGTGTGGGATTGGCTATTCATCACGACCGTAGAATCCGTGTTTTATACTGGCTCGTATTGAAAACACGGACGTCCTAGTATATCTAATGTTTCATATGTTTCTTCTGCTGCGATATCTGTGATGTGATCATGTGATGATTCTGTGATAGATACAGTATATAGTATATATGATATAGTATATAGACGTTACTTATGTTTTGCACCCGCACTAGCCCTGCCCTGCTCTGTCGTTAGTTACCTAACCTAACGGTGCACGAGGGGACATCCAGGCGAATGCGGATGGCATAAGTGTACGTCGTATTTATCTGTGATGTTTAGGTGACTTAAATGATGGGACTTCATTAATGTGATTAATGAAAGAAAAGAAACCTAAGATGTTGTAGAATCAAATTATAAACAAAACAGGTAGCTACAGTTCTTGCTTTGCATAGCGGTATATATGATATACCCTGCACCTTATTCGATGAGGAAAGGACCGAGATCCCTTCACCGGGAGTGACTCCTTTAGCAATAGCTGGCAGATGCTACACACTCGGTTTGCTTTTGATTGTTTTTGAGTTTTGCTTTGCACAGCGATATATATGATATATCCCGCACCTCATTCGACGAGGAAAGGGCCGACGATCCCTTCACCGGGAGTGACCCCTTTAGCAAAACTAGAAAAGCCTCAAAATCATTCCATTTCAAAACTTCATTTGATTCTACAACGATATCAAGTTCATTACGCAATAGGTTTTCAGAAAAACCTGTCGTAGCCCTCCGTCATTTCAGATAAGTCCTACTTAGTATTCGTGCTACGTTTGTTGACCTCCGTCAAGGCGTAGTGTGCGGTAGCTAACTAGTATTTATCTGCTTATGCATGTGATGCAGATTGGATTAGGGTAGTCGTACGACCATGTTGACCTCCGTCAAGGGTCGTGCGGGTGGGTTTGATTCAATCAAGAAATGACGGGTTGAACTTGACTTGCACCCTGTGGTTTGTTGACCTCCGTCAAGGTCATAGGATGCTTGGGGCAAAATATTATCGGGAATTTCAAGAGTTGAAATTTGCAATGAGATTGCATACCTTCTATGAGATAGTTGGATCCCGATACCCACTGCGAGTAAGAGTTACTCCTGGGAGAGTTTTGCACATTACAATTAGCCGATCAAGTAGGTGTCTAGAAAGGTGTCAACGGGGTTACGCCTCTGGGAAAACGAGGTTTACATTAATTAGGTTCGTGCGAAAGCACGGGGGACCTCCCTCAAAGTACCGACACTGGCCTGGCTGAAAGATTGGCGAACTTGTAGTGTGTAATTAATCCCGGCTAGTCTTTCCTTTTAGGGTTTGAAGGAAGATTTGATAAAATCCAGTGGGAGCCATCCTGATTAGATACGATAATAAACCAATTTGATCTTGCACGAGCTTACGCTAAAGTGTTTTCTTCTCTCTCTCCAGGTAGCGACCATTTCATGCCCTAATAAAGATAATAATATGGATGTATTGACCGAACCTGCATGTTATTCTGTGCCGGGGAACGTTGGTTCTGTTCTTTCTTATAAGAGTTATAGGAATGAACAGGACATAGGGGAATACCAGGATTCCCATGCCACCCGATTGAAGAAAGTACATGTTAATGCATTTTCTTCGGGTGTGTTCGTTACTGAGAACTGTTTCTCCATTTGCTCTACGTCCTGGGTATTAGATACTGGGTCAGGATCCCATATATGTAATCAGTTACATGGGCTTAGGAAAGGTAGAGAACTTGGAGAAGGTGATAAAGACATTAGAGTTGGAAATGGTGCAATTGTTGCAGCTAAGACTGTCGGGGAATATCACCTTGTGTTACCAACTGGTAATACATTGGTTCTGAACGAATGCTATTACATGACAAACCTGATATGCAACATTATATCGGTTTCTTTATTGAGTAAAGAGGGATATAATTTTGTATTACAGGATAATGTTATGAACATTTTCCGTAACCAAAAGTTGGTTGGATCAGGCGCGTTGTGCAATGGCATTTATGTTCTAAATCAATCAACAGTTCTAAGTATAACAAACACACATAAGAGGAAGAGTTCTGAATTGAACGAATCCTTCTTGTGGCATTGTAGACTGGGTCACATCAATGCGACATGACTAGCTAAGTTGCATAAGGATGGATATTTAAATCCGTTTGAATTTTCATCTTATGACACTTGTCAGTCATGTCTCAAAGGCAAGATGACCAAAACTCCATTTACAGGACACGGAGAAAGAGTTACCGAACTCTTGGGACTGATACATAGTGATGTTTGCGGTCCCATGTCTACACATGCCAGGGATGGTTCTTCGTACTTCATTACATTCACTGACGATCTCTCTAGATTCGGATATGTGTTCCTGATGAAACACAAATCAGAAGCTTTTGAGAAATTTAGAGAATATAAACAAGAAGTCGAGAACCAAACCGGAAAAAGTATTAAAATCCTACGATCTGATCGAGGAGGTGAATACTTGAGCATTGAATTCCTGGACTTCCTAAAAGAGAATAGGATTCTCTCTCAGCTAACTCCTCCATATACACCACAGCACAATGGTGTATCAGAACGGAGGAACCGCACCCTATTGGATATGGTGCGCTCTATGATGAGTGTAGCTGAGTTACCTGTTTCCTTCTGGAGATATGCACTGGAAACAGAGCATACTTACTGAATAGGGTTCCCACCAAATCTGTGCCTACCACACCATATGAGATATGGGAAGGGAAGAGACCATATCTTAATTTTATTAAGATATGGGGTTGCCCGGCCTATGTCAAAAGACAAAAACCGGACAAACTCGAGGCAAGGTCTGTTTTGTGTAAATTTGTTGGATATCCCAAACATTCGCGAGGGTATATCTTCTACCACAGTGAGGAACAAAGAGTATTTGTTGCTCAACATGCCACCTTTTTAGAAAAGGAATTTCTTGCAAAAGAGATTAGTGGCTCTGAGGTAGAACTGGAAGAGGTTCCAGCTGAACAAAACACAACAGAAGATTTAGTGGAACCAGAGGATTCAGTAGCTCCCAATGAACCTCAGCCACTCCGCCGATCTAGTAGGGTTCCTCGCCAACCTGAGAGATACTACGGTTTTCTCATGGATGGTGGGTGCGAGGATTGCATCATGGAGGATGATGACCCAACTAGCTTCGAACAGGCCATCACAAGTAGGGACTCGGTAAAATGGCTGGATGCTATGCGGTCCGAGATGGAATCCATGTACACCAACAAAGTGTGGACTTTGGATGTTGCTCCTGAAGGGGTAAAACCCATTGGGAGCAAGTGGATCTTCAAGAAGAAACTTGGTGTAGATGGGAAAGTGGAGACTTTCAAAGCTAGACTTGTAGCAAAGGGTTTTCGTCAAAGACCAGGTGTGGACTATGACGAAACCTTTTCTCCAGTGGCTATGCTTAAATCCATCCGGATCATGCTTGCCATCGCTGCATATCATGACTACGAAATCTGGCAAATGGATGTTAAGACCGCCTTTCTAAATGGAGATTTAGAAGAGTGCGTGTACATGACTCAGCCAGAGGGCTTTGTAGACAGTGGGAGCAGCGGGAAGGTGTGCAAGCTGCTTAAATCCATTTATGGATTAAAGCAAGCATCGCGGAGTTGGAACATCTGCTTTGACGTCGTTATCAAAGAGTTTGATTTCGTCAAAAACCCATATGAACCTTGTATTTACAAGAAGGTGACAGAGAGTAAGGTTGTCTTCCTCGTATTGTACGTGGACGACATACTCTTGATAGGAAATGATATTCCTATGCTGCAATCGGTAAAGCTCTTCTTATCAAAAAGATTCTCAATGAAAGATCTTGGTGATGCCTCCTGCATATTGGGAATTAGGATCTATAGAGATAGAGCCAAAAGGATATTGGGATTGTCCCAATCCAGGTACATTGACACCATACTAAAGAGGTTTAGTATGGAGGAATCCAAGCGTGGGAACTTGCCCACGATCTCTGGAGTCACTCTCTCCAAAGAGATGTCTCCCAAGACTGATTTGGAGAGAGCTCGCATGCAAGGGATACCCTATGCTTCGGCTGTAGGCTCTATCATGTACGTGATGCTTTGTATCAGACCCGATGTAGCATACTCACTAAGTGTAGTGAGCAGGTATCAAGCTGATCCTGGAGAGAGTCACTGGACAGCTGTGAAGAGCATTCTCAAGTACTTACGAAGGACTAAAGAGATGCTCTTGGTGTATGGTAACGGAGAACTCCAAGTGGAGTCCTTTACCGATTCGAGCTTCCAGAGTGATAAGGACGACTCTAAGTCGCAGTCGGGCCTTGTCTTTACCCTTTACGGAGTGACGGTTAGCTGGAAGAGTTCCAAGCAGGAAACCGTGGCAGACTCGACGATGGAGGCTGAATACATCGCTGCCAACGATGCTGCTAAAGAGGCTGTTTGGATCAAAAAGTTCATTATTGAACTTGGAGTGGTTCCATCCATTGAGCATCCAATACCTTTGTTTTGCGATAACAATGGAGCGGTGGCTTTGGCCAAGGAACCCAGGTCCCATCAGCGATCTAGGCATATTCTGAGGCGGTATCACCTGATCCGGGAGATAGTTGATCGCCGGGAGATCGAGGTCAGGAGAGTTGACACGAAGAACAACACGGCGGATCCACTCACGAAGGCCATTCCCCAGATACAGTTTGAGAGACTCTTCGGGATGCTCGCTATGCGATACTACAGCAGCTGGCCCTAGTGCAAGTGGGAGATTGTTAGTTGTATGTATGCCCTAGAGGCCAGTATTGTACAGATGATGTATATTATATTGGATGCTTGGATATATATAGAGATGACTTTCTTGCTCGATATGATAGTATGCTATCTGGTTACTCTTTATCTTAACATGCACACTTGTCTCTTTAAACTGTCTTATAGTTACATGTTGGTAAAGCCCTTAGGATGTGTACTTGACTACCTGGACTATGATGCCGATCATACTAGTGGGGACATGGTAGTCCATAAGTACATCCTTCAAGGTCCCTAGTCGTGGGTGTATCGAGACGGGGCATCGATATACCAGAGTAGATTAGCGTATATGTTTCTCGACCCATGAGATGGGCGATGGATGATCCCATATCCATTGGTGTATGACCCTATATCCATTGGTGTATGACATCAGAGATGGTATACGGATGCTCAGTGGAGACTGGGTACACTGGACGGACTCGCCGAGAACTCCCAGATGGTATTATACCTCACGTCAGATGGCAGTTCTCAGGTGACACTTGTACTGGTTAGTCTGTAGACCCGAGATCGTCATAGAGTCTTGTGTGATTCCCACCGTGCTTTGATCTCCACCTTACCACATCCATGAGGGCATGCAAAACGGTGGTCTTTGGGCACAGTCCCGAGTCACATGGAGGCAATGAGCGATAGGAGGGGTTTCTTCTCTCCCGGTATTGGGGGTGGATGTTGCGCTGTGCTCGATTGGCCGTAACAGGAAAGTCCCTGGCCAGGGCTGATCAGAGATTTGCTGGTAAGTGTTACCAATAGTTTCTCGACCCGTTATGAGCCTCACATCGGCACGACTTATCGGTTATTGGGGTCTGACGTTTACCACCCCTAGACTTGATATGCGACATATCAGACGAACAGACCGGACTGTATGGTAAGTGTTACTGGTTGGATTCACAGGAGTGTGAGCGGGCTAGCTCGTTGATCTTCTAATCGCTCAATACCCGGATGGCCGTTACGTTTAGCAGACCGCTTGCGGCTTGTGGGTGCTTGATATGATCATCATCTGCTACCGGCGTATTGACGAGTCTTTAGAGTCCTACACAGAGGTTTCCTGGCTCAAGCGAAACGAAATAGGAGCGCATATGAGATATGTGCAGGACCGAGAATAATGCGTGTATGTGATACCGTATTCCATTCTCGCGATCAATGCATCGATTGGTTATATTCGATATAACCTAGATATCGAATCAAGGATTGATTCGATAAGCCGATACATAGGATACTAGTCGGTTATATGCGATATGACCGGATCGTTAAATCAAGTGTTGATTTAATGATTTAATATATAATTATATATTTGATATATTACTTTGCATTAACTAGTATTGGTTCACTTTAAATGGATTTTCTCACTTGATGTGCAAGTTGTATATGTGATATACTTTTGTGCACATGATTGTATCATGTTTGATGATACTTGCTCATTTATTTAAGTGTAAAGAATTAAACCTTGGTTAAGAAAGTGGTTAGGGTTTTAATTTATTCATTTGGTCACTTTGGTTCACTTTTATTTTCTTTTAATTTGGATTAAAAAGAAATGGCAAAAGAATACAAAATGGTTTCTTTCTTTCATGAAGCTTGATGAAGCTTCGTGAAGCTTTGACCAAAGTGACCATTTTGTCTTCATGCTTAACCCTAACCATTCTCACTTGACCATGGTCTATTCTCTACACCTAACCAAGGTTAGAAGATGATAAGTAATGATTTTATTATTCTTATAACACAACACTTATCATATTCTATTTTTCTTCATCATCTTCTTCTTCAAGAAAAAGCTTAAGTCCATCAATGGCAACTTGAGCAAAAGTGAGAGAAATCCAATTCTAAAGTGAACCCACCTCCTATTTCTTCACCCTCTACCTCTTGCCAAGTAGTATAGGGTGTTTTCTTCACAAGTTTCACAACTTGGTGAAGTTGGAGCTTGAACTTGTGATGCCTCGACGTAGATCATCTTCGGCACGAAGCCGACGACCTAGCCCGCCCATTTCTCCGATGAAGCCGATGATTGAGTCCGGGATTCGAGATGGACAGCGAGAGGATGCCTACGCGGAGCTAAGGAAGTGGAGAACCGGATCTACAAAGGTTGTAGCCTCTCTCCTTTAGTTAAGATGTTAACTAGTTTCGTATTTCGCCTAAACTTCTAGTCAACGATCCATATTAGGGTTTCTCGGCACCCGTAAAATTTGAAATTGGCATGGTTGATGCCTTGTGAGACTTCATTAGAGTGCCTAGGAACCCTACACTACTCATTCTCTGCTTCATCTTGTTCGTCTCTTTTAGCAAACTTGACGATCGAGTTGCCTCGGTTTAGAGGCGGGTGCCCGTTTGAAGATCCTTCGACGTGGTGCCACCTGGATGACAAAACTTGTGATCGAGAAGATCGGAGCAGCCGCAACAAGCGTGGATGATGGTTGAAGACCGAAGGACCCGCATCGTTCGGTATAACTCTTCTACCCATTTTGTAGTTTGTTAGTTTAGCTTTAATGGCAGATCCGGGTTACGGTACACGATAGCGCCAGTTTGTAAAAAGTTTTTGTTCCGCATTTGGCGTCTGTTAGATGGCCGGGGCGCTACCGTTGACTTACAGTTCGGCACGGCTAATTTTTAAATCGGGCATGGTTGATGTCTCGTAGAACCTTGTGCGCGTGCCTAGCAACCCTACAGTGGTATCAGAGCCTAGCTAGAGCTTTAGGTGATGTCTAGACGAAGTTTAAAGTCCGATCGAACCCGTAAAACCCGATATACCCTAGTTTCTGAAAAAAATTTCAAAATGTGATTTTTTGTGAATTAAAAATACTCAAAAAATTCAGCAGGGTTTTCTAGGAATTACTGTGCAGCACGTGATCCTAACTCCATCAAAGCGCCGCGGAACCGCGGCCGTACCCTGGCTTGCGCAGCGGTTCCGCGGCTAAAAAGTTGAATCTTGGCACGTGGTTTGTACAGTAATGTCCGTCTGTAATTCCTGATTCTTCTGGATATTTTTATATTTACTCAAGTGTTGAGTTTTCTGTGTTGTATTGGGGACTCGTTAATTCGATCAGATAATTTAACTTCGTTTAGTTTTTTCCGGATAATTTTAGAAACTGTTAAAAAGTTCGAACGGATATCAATAACTCACTTTTTCCCTTGTCGGAAATTTTTTCAAAAGTTGGATTTTTTTCTCGAGTTTAAGAACGTTCTAAGTCGTGCAAGTAATGCGGTAGACCCTCTAGAAGACAAGAAACCTTAACTCGATTATGTGACCGTCATGAACTTCCTCTAAACCTTAGGGTTTGGGGCAGTACGGCGTGCCACATGTGAGGCGTTGGCTTGACCCTTCTACGGCTGGACCATTGGTACTGTAGCATGTGATGGATGTTTTTAAACTGATTTCAAGTGTTGAGATCTATATTAGGGAAATCTTGGGTGTTTGATTATTCGATCGGAAAGTTTAACATTGTCTATTTATCTGGAATGTGATACAATATTTGGAATCCACAGGTAGTTATGAGATAACTAATTTGAATGTTATAAATCTAGCAGTTCAGTCTCAAATGATCGGTTGCCACGGAATTTTGATGTGATCAAAAGTCTGTCGCAATCACATAGCGTACGCGGATACTCGCCGGGTAAACTTAACAGACAGCCACGCCCCATAGCCCCGACCAAGTGACTGTAGGAGAACCCCATCGCCAAAAGCATCCGTTCGGGTGCTCGAAGTAGCGGTGTTCCACCTTAGTGCACTTCGTCGACGGCATCCGGGGGTGCGGCTGTAGGGTTCCTAGGCACTCTTGTGAAGGTTCATAAGGCATCAAACATGCCCGGATAAAAATTTAGACGTACCGAACAACCCAAAGCTGGGATCTTTGCTAGATTATTAGGGTTAAGCATGCAAGATACTATCTTTTTATCTAAGTGTGAGGGATTACAACCTTTGTAGTCCGCTCCTTCGCTTCACAAGTTCCGAGTAGAAGTCCCTTCGCCGCGATCCTTGATCTCCCGGACTCAAGAGAGGCTCCACGACTCGAACGATCCATGCTAGCTTGAAGTGTTTCGAATCTCCGATGATCTACGTCGAAGTTGCAATAACCCAAGCTTTCTCACTCTAAAGAGATGAACACCCTAATCTCATGGGCTAGATGAGATGAGGATGAGAGAGTAGTATTTATGCTTTCTTTTTAATTCACTTTCTCACAATTTATCATCACAAATGGAATTTCTAGTGAGCTCAAAATCAAGAGAGAAGAAGATGATAATGGAAAAGATAATTCCTTTTGTGATGAATAGAAAAGAAAACTATATGATTGATATATCAACCATGGTCAAGGATGATAGGCTAAGAGTTTGTTGAGAATAAACTAGAGTTAGGGTTTGGTTAGGTTAGAAATGAGTCATGGAAAAATATCAACCATAATATCTTAACCAAGACAAAAAGAAAAAGCTTCTAGAATGTGCAAGAAGAAGCTAACCCTAATCAAACCCTAATCCCTTTTAGTCATCCTTAAACATGTTTAATAATAAATCATATCATGTCACAATAATATATATCACATATATATTATATATTTGCAACAAAAGAAAATAATACAATTAACATATATCGGATATATATCAATGTATCATCCAGTGAGAAAATGAAATAATAAAGCGAGCCAATATTAGATAATGTAATACAATATATCATATATATTATTATACATTAAATCATCGAATCAACACTTGATCCGACGATCCGGCTATATCGAATATTACCGACTAATATATCATGTACCGATTCATCGAATCAACACTTGATCCGATGACCCGGTTCATATCTAAATATCGCGAGAATATAATACGGTATCTCATATCGTATTATCCTCGGTCCTGCACATATCACATATGTGCCTCTACTCCGTTTCGCCTGAACCAAGAAACCTCTGTGTAGGACTCTAAAGAATCGTCAATACGCCGGTAGCAGGTGATGATCATATCAAACACCCCCAAGCTGCAAGCGATCAGCTAAACGTAACAGCCACCCAGGTATTGAGCGATCAGAAGATCAACAAGCTAGCCTGTGCGTTCTCCTGTGAATCCAATCAGTAACACTCCCGTACAGTCCGGTCTGTTCGTCTGATATGTCGCATATCAAGTCTAGGGGTGGTAAACGTCAGACCCCAGTAACCGATAAGTCGTGTCGATGTGTGGCTCATAACGGGTCGAGAAACTACAAGTAACACTTACCAGTAAATCTCTATATCAGCCGTGGCCAGGGACTTCCAGTTATAGCCAATCGAACACAGCACAACATCAACTCCCTATACCGGGAGAGACGAATCCCCTCCTATCGCTCATTGCCTCTATGTGATTCGGGACTGTACCCAAAAGCCACCGTTTTGCACGCCTTCTTGGACGTGGTAAGGTGGAAATCAAAGCACAGTGGGAATCACACAAGACTCTATGACGATCTCGGGTCTACAGACTACCCTATACCTGTGTCACCGGAGAACTGCCATCTGACGTGTGGTATATCACCATCTGTGAGTTCTCGGTGAGTCGGTCCAGTGTACCCAGTCTCCACTGAGCACCCGTACACCATCTCTGATGTCAAACACCGATGGATATGGGATCATCCATCGCCCATCATATGGGTCAAGATGCGTATACGCTAGTCTACTCTGGTGTATCGATGCCCTGTCTCGATATACCCTCGACTAGGAACAGTTATAGGATGTACTCATCGACTATCATGGCCCTACTAGTATGATCTCATCATAATCCCAGTAGTCGAGTACAGATCCTAAGGGCTTTATCAACATGTGAGAGTAAGACTGTAAACCATTACAAGTCAACATGTTAAGATAAAGTGAAACCAAATAGCATACTATCATGACGAGCAAGAAAGTCCTCTCTATATATATCAAAGCATCCATTATAATATACATCATATGTACAACAATGGCCTCTAGGGCATATACATAACTAACAATCTCCCACTTGCACTAAGGCCAGCTGCTGTAGTATCTCATACCTAGCATCCCGAATAATCTCTCAAACTGTATCTGGGGAATAGCCTTCGTGAATGGATCCACAGTGTTGTCCTTCGTATCTACTCTCCTGACCTCGATCTCCCGGCGATCAACTATCTCCCTGATCAGGTGATACCGCCTCAGAATATGTCTGGACTTTTGATGGGACCTGGATTCCTTGGCTAAAGCTACAGCTCGATTGTTATCGCAATACAGAGGTATTGGATGTTCAATGGATGGAACCACACCAAGTTCACTAATGAACTTCTTTATCCAGACAACCTCTTTGGCAGCATCGTTGGCAGCGATGTATTCAGCCTCCATCGTCGAGTCTGCAACGGTATCCTGTTTGGAACTCTTCCAACATACCGCTCCTCCATTGAGGGTAAAGACAAATCCCGAGTGCGACTTAGAGTCGTCCTTATCACTTTGGAAGCTGGAATCGGTAAAGGACTCCACCTGGAGTTCTCCGTTACCGTACACCAAGAACATCTCCTTAGTCCTTCGTAAGTACTTGAGAATGTTATTTACAGCTGTCCAGTGACTCTCTCCAGGATCTGCTTGATACCGACTCACTACACTTAGTGAGTATGCTACATCGGGTCTGGTATATAGCATCGCATACATGATAGAGCCTACTGCTGAAGTATAGGGTATCCCTTGCATGCGAGCTCTCTCCAAATCAGTCTTGGGAGACATCTCTTTGGAGAGAGTGAGTCCAGAGATCGTGGGTTGGTTCCCACACTTGGATTCTTCCGTACTAAACCTCTTTAGTATGGTGTCAATGTACCTGGATTGGGACAATCCCAGTATCCTTTTAGATCTATCTATATAGATCATCATTCCCAATATGCAGGAGGCATCACCTAGATCTTTCCTTGAGAATCTCTGTGATAAGAAGAGCTTGACTGATTGCAGCATAGGAATGTCACTTCCTATCAAGAGTATGTCATCCACGTACAATACGAGGAAGACAACCTTACCTTCTGCTAGCTTCTTATAGATTCAAGGTTCATCTATATTTTTGATGAAGTCAAACACTTTGACTACAACATCAAAACAGATGTTCCAACTCCGCGATGCTTGCTTTAACCCATAAATGGATTTAAGCAGCTTGCACACCTTTCCGCTGCTCCCACTATCTACGAAGCCATCTGGCTGAGTTATGTACACGCTCTCTTCTAAATCACCATTTAGAAAGGCGGTCTTAACATCCATTTGCCAGATTTCGTAGTCATGGTATGCAGCAATGGCAAGTAAGATCCGGATGGACTTAAGCATAGCCACTGGAGAAAAGGTTTCGTCATAATCCACACCTGGTCGTTGATGAAAACACTTTGCTACAAGTCTAGCTTTGAAAGTCTCAACTTTTCCATCTACACCAAATTTCCTTTTAAAAATCCACTTGCTCCCAATGGGTTTTACCCCTTCAGGAGCATTTTCTAAAATCCATACTTTATTGGTGTATATGGATTCCATCTCAGATCGCATTGCATCCAGCCATTTCACAGAGTCACCACTCGTGATGGCCTGTTCGAAACTAGTCGGGTCATCATCTTCCATGTTGCAATCCTCGCTTCCACCATCAATGAGAAAACCGTACTATCTCTCAGGTGGACGGGAAACCCTACTAGATCGGCGGAGAGGCTGGGGTTCGTCGGGTACTACCGAATCCTCTGGTTCCACCAAATCTTCAGTTTCAGTTTGAGTTTGTGTAGCTGGAATTTCTTCCAGTTCTACCTCTTCGCCACTAATTTCTTTTGCAAGAAATTCCTTTTCTAAAAAGATGGCATGTCGAGAAACAAACAACTTTTGTTCCTCGCGATGGTAGAAAAGATATCCATGTGAATGTTTGGGATATCCCACAAACTTGCATAGAACTGACCGTGCCTCGAGTTTGTCTGGATTTTGCCTTTTTACATAGGCCGGACAACCCCATATCTTAACTCGTTTAAGACATGGTCTCTTCCCACTCCATATCTCATATGGTGTGGTAGGTACAGATTTAGTCGGAACTTGATTCAATAGGTATGCTGCCGTCTCAAGCGCATACCCCCAGAAGGAAATAGGCAACTCAGCTGTACTCATCATAGAGCGCACCATATCTAATAGGGTGCGATTCCTCCACTCCGATACACCGTTGTGCTGTGGTGTATAAGGAGGAGTAAGCTGAGAGAGAATCCCATTGTCTTTTATATGATCCCGGAACTCATTGCTCAAGTATTCTCCTCCTCGATCAGATCGAAGGATCTTAATACTTTTGCCCGTTTGATTCTCTATTTCGTGCTTATATTCTCTGAATTTCTCAAAAGCTTCAGACTTGTGTTTCATCAGGAACACATATCCGAATCTTGAGAGATCGTCAGTGAATGTAATGAAGTAGGAAGAACCGTTCCTGGCATGCATAGACATGGGACCGCATACATCACTATGTATCAGTCCTAAGAGTTCTTTAACTCTTTCTCCGTGTCCACTAAACGGAGCTTTGGTCATTTTTCCTTTGAGACATGAATGGCAAGTATCATAAGATGATAATTCGAATGGATTCAAATAACCATCCTTATGTAACTTAGCCAGTCGTGTCGCATTGATATGACCAAGTCTACAATACCACAAGTAGGATTCGTTCATATCTGAACTTTTCCTCTTATGTGTGTTTTGTATATTCAGGACTGTATTCTGATTTAGAATGAATATGCCATTATGTAACAAGCCTGATGCAATCAACTTTTGATCTAGAAATATGTTCATAACATTATCCTTTACTACAAAATTATATCCTTCTTTACTTAATAAAGAAACTGATATAATATTACACATCATGTTCGGTATATAATAGCACTCATTTAGAATCAGTGTATTACGACTTGGTAATACAAGGATATTCGACAACTGCTTTGGCTACAATACTTGCACCATTCCCTACTTGAACGGAATGATCACCTCTTCCCAGTTCTCTACCTTTCCGTAGCCCATATAATAATTTACTTATGTGGGATCCTGATCCGGTATCCAATACCCAGGACGTAGGGTGAACTGAGAAACAGTTCTCAATAACTAACACACCTGAAGAATATGCATTAACATGCATGTTCTTTTGGGCGGTGTGAGAATCCAGATATTCTCCTGTTTCCTGTTCAATCTTATAACTCTTATAAAAAAGAACGGGTCCAACATTCCCTTGCTCAGTACAATAATTGGGTTCAGTCAATACATCCATATTATTACCTTGATTATGGCCTGACATGGTCGCTACATGGAGAGAGAGAGAAGAAAACACTTTAGCGTATGCTCTTGCAAGATTAGATTGGTTATTATCTTATCTAATCAGTATGTCTCCCACTGTTTTTATCAAATCTACCTTCAAACCCTAAAAGTTAAGATTAGCCGGGATTAATTACACCCTACAATTTAGTCAATCTTTCAGCCAGATCAGTGTTGGTACTTTGAGGGAGGTTCCCCGTGCTTTCGCACGGACCTAATTAAAGTAAACCTCATTTTCCCAGAGACGTAACCCCGTTAATACTTTTCTAGACACCTACTTGATCGACTAATTGTCCTGTGTAAAACTCACCCAGGAGTAACTCTTACTCGCAGTGGGTATCGGGATCCAACTATCTTATAGGAGGTATGCAATCTCATTGCAAATTTCAACACTTGAAATTCCCGATAATGCTTTTTCCCCTAACCCCTATGACCTTGACAAAGGCCAACAAACCATAGGAAGCTAGTCAAGTTCAACCCGTCATTTCTTGATTGAAATAAACCCACCCGCATGACCCTTGACAAAGGCCAATAAGGTCGTACGAATACCCTAATCCAATCACATCATATGTTTAAACAGATAAGTACCAGTTAGCTACCGTACACTACGCCTTGACAAAGGCCAACAAACGCAGCACGAATACTAAATAGTCCTTATCTGAAATGACGGAGGGCTACGCAGGTTTTTCAGAAAACCTTGAGCGTAATGAACTTGATATCGTCGTAGAATTGAGTGATTTTGAAAAGGAGTGTTTTTGAGGCTTTTCTTAGTTTCGCTAAAGGGGTCACTCCCGGTGAAGGGATCGTCGGCCCTTTCCTCATCGAATAAGGTGCAGGATATATCATATATACCGCTGTGCAAAGCAAAACTTTAAAAGCAATCAAAAGACAAACCGAGTTTTGTAGTATCTGCCAGTTTCGCTAAAGAGGTCACTCCCGGTGAAGGGATCTCGGCTCTTTCCTCATCGAATAAGGTGCAGGACATATCATATATATCACTGTGCAAAGCAAAACTGTAGCTACCCTTTTTATAAAGTTTTGATTCTACAACATCTTTAGGTTTATTTTCTTTTTATTAATCTCATTAATAAAATCCCATCAGCTTATGCTTCCTAAGCATCACAGAAGAAACGAAAGCAGTGATATTTATATATCAGCATATAATATATAGTATAAGCATTCGTCTCAGGCAGTAATATGATCTCATCACAGAACATTGCAGCAGAAGAACATATATGAAATATTGGATATACTAGGATGTCCGTGTTTTCAATACGAGCCGGTATAAAACACGGATTCCACGGTCGCGACGAATAGCCAAACCCATATCCCAAGACCCCTACGAGAGCGACAAGTAACACTGCCAATTCTAGGGTTAGGAGACCCGGTCTCGACTCCTCGAGATGGACTCCCACTGGACCCTAGAACCCGGTTACTTGTGCTCCCCACCTTGGGTTTACCTAATGCGGAAAGGTAAATAATATACAAGGGTGACATCAACCTCAACCTGGAAGTGCCCTAAATAAAAGAATATTACATTACAAATGAATTTTACATGAATGAAAATAAAAACCCTTATCTCACATAAAACCCCCGGCTATTCTGAACGCGACGATCCAATATAGCATATCACAACAACACATAATATCACATATCATCAACGTAAGTAAATATGCGCATCCCAATTGTCGTTGACATATAACAACGAAACCGGCGATATCACATATTACACTTACGGTCACAGAAAAGAAAGTGTAAAACTACAACATTTGGAATCCACAATCACTTTAGACATCGTAAATCCGAAATATCACATACTTCGCATTTCATGCCTAACTCTATGAATTCCACATATTGTATCACATTCCAGATAAATAGACAGTATTAAACTTTCCGAACAGATAAGCAAATACCCAAAATTTCCTAAATAGCTCAACACTTGAGCGGAGTTCAAATAATCCAAGAATATGTCGCAGTACCAGTGATCCAGCCATAGAAGGGTCAAGCCAACGCCTCACATGTGGCACGCCGTACTGCCCTAAACCCGAAGATTCAAAAGGCAGTTCAAGACGGTCACATAATCGAGTTAAGGTTTGTTATCTTCTAGAGGGTCCACCGCTTAACTTGTACAATTTTCCGAAAGATTTAAACCCGATAAAAATTGAACACTTGAAAGTTTTACGTGCCGGTAAAAAGTGAGTTAATGATATCCGTTCGAACTTTTTAACAATTTCTAAATATCTGGAAATAATAACGAATTTAAATTTTTCGATCGGATCTACGATTACAAAAGAAAACCCCGGATTACCCAACACTTAAGTCACTTTAAAAATACCCAGAAGTATCAACAAGCACCTACGGATATTACCATGAAGCCACGTGTCACAATCCCATAATTCGGCCGTGGAACCGCCGCGGGAAGCAGGTTCCCGCCGCGGTTCCGCGGCGACTTAGTGGATTTGGGGGCCCGTGTTTCATGGTAATTCTTAGAATTCCCTGCTGATTTTTCTAGGTATTTTTAATTCAAAAAAATCCCAGATTTTAAAAAATGTACAGAGAGGGGTTCATTTTCGTCGGTTCGGGTTCGATCGGAGTTTTAACTTCGTTAACACATCGCCTAATGCTCTAGTTAGGCTCTGATACCACTGTAGGGTTCCTAGACACTCTTGTGAAGGTTCATAAGGCATCAAACATGCCCGGATAAAAATTTAGACGTGCCGAACAACCCAAAACCGGGATCTTTGCTAGATTATTAGGGTTAAGCATGCAAGATAATATCTTTTTATCTAAGTGTGAGGGATTACAACCTTTGTAGTCTGCTCCTTCGCTTCACAAGCTCCGAGTAGAAATCCCTTCGCCGCGATCCTTGATCTCCCGGACTCAAGAGAGGCTCCACGACTCGAACGATCCATGCTAGCTTGAAGTATTTCGAATCTCCGATGATCTTCGTCGAAGTTGCAATAACCCAAGCTTTCTCACTCTAAAGAGATGAACACCCTAATCTCATGGGCTAGATGAGATGAGGATGAGGGAGTAGTATTTATGCTTTCTTTTTAATTCACTTTCTCACAATTTATCATCACAAATGGAATTTCTAGTGAGCTCAAAATCAAGAGAGAAGAAGATGATAATGGAAAAGATAATTCCTTTTGTGATGAATAGAAAAGAAAACTATATGATTGATATATCAACCATGGTCAAGGATGATAGGCTAAGAGTTTGTAGAGAATAAACTAGAGTTAGGGTTTGGTTAGGTTAGAAATGAGTCATGGAAAAATATCAACCATAATATCTTAACCAAGACAAAAAGGAAAAGCTTCTAGAATGTGCAAGAAGAAGCTAACCCTAATCAAACCCGAATCCCTTTTAATCATCCTTAAACATGTTTAATAATAAATCATATCATGTCACAATAATATATATCACATATATATTATATATTTGCAACAAAAGAAAATAATACAATTAACATATATCGCATATATATCAATGTATCATCCAGTGAGAAAATGAAATAATAAAGCGAGCCAATATTAGATAATGTAATATAATATATCATATATATTATTATACATTAAATCATCGAATCAATACTTGATCCGACGATCCGGCTATATTGAATATTACCGACTAATATATCATGTACCGATTCATCGAATCAACACTTGATCCGATGACCCGGTTCATATCTAAATATCGCGAGAATATAATACGGTATCTCATATCGTATTATCCTCGGTCCTGCACATATCACATATGTGCCTCTACTCCATTTCGCCTGAGCCAAGAAACCTCTGTGTAGGACTCTAAAGAATCGTCAATACGCCGGTAGCGAGTGATGATCATATCAAACACCCACAAGCTGCAAGAGGTCAGCTAAACGTAACAGCCACCCAGGTATTGAGCGATTAGAAGATCAACAAGCTAGCCTGTGCGTTCTCTTGTGAATCCAATCAGTAACACTCCCGTACAGTCTAGTCTGTTCGTCTGATATGTCGCATATCAAGTCTAGGGGTGGTAAACGTCAGACCCCAGTAACCGATAAGTCGTGTCGATGTGTGGCTCATAACGGGTCGAGAAACTACTAGTAACATTTACCAGTAAATCTCTATATCAGCCCTGGTCAGGGTCTTCCAGTTATAGCCAATCGAACACAGCACAACATCAACTCCCTATACCGGGAGAGACGAATCCCCTCCTATCGCTCATTGCCTCCATGTGATTCGGGGCTGTACCCAAAAGCCACCGTTTTGCATGCCCTCTTGGATGTGGTAAGGTGGAAATCAAAGCACAGTGGGAATCACACAAGACTTTATGACGATCTCGGGTCTACAGACTACCCTGTACCAGTGTCACCGGGGAACTGCCATCTGACGTGTGGTATATCACCATCTGGGAGTTCTCGGCGAGTCCGTCCAGTGTACCCAGTCTCCACTGAGCACCCGTACACCATCTCTGATGTCAAACACCGATGGATATGGGATCATCCATCGCCCATCATATGGGTCAAGATGCGTATACGCTAGTCTACTCTGGTGTATCGATGCCCTGTCTCGATATACCCTCGACTAGGAACAGTTATAGGATGTACTCATCGACTATCATGGCCTCACTAGTATGATTTCATCATAATCCCAGTAGTCGAGTACAGATCCTAAGGGCTTTATCAACATGTGAGAGTAAGACAGTAAACCATTACAAGTCAACATGTTAAGTTAAAGTGAAACCAAATAGCATACTATCATGACGAGCATGAAAGTCCTCTCTATATATATCCAAGCATCCATTATAATATACATCATATGTACAACAATGGCCTCTAGGGCGTATACATAACTAACAGCGGCCGTCTACTAAAGTTTGCGACGAGCATTCGATTAGGATGTCGGGAATCTTGTTGAATTGACCGACTTGATATTAAAAAGAGTTTTCGATAAAGAGACTAAAATGCGGGGTTTATAATTGTTAGGCATGCGATATCTAAGGAATTCATTTGGTTAGGCATGCGATATCTAAGGAGGTTGCGGATTCCAACTGTTGTAGATTTACACTTTCTTTTCTGTGACCGTAAGCATAGTATGTGGTGTATCGCCGGCTTCGTTGCTATACATCAACGACAATTGGGATACGCATACTTGCTTACGTTGATGATATGAGATATTATGTGTTGCTGTGATATGTTATATTGGATCGTCGCATTTTGAATAGCCGGGGGTTTTATGTGAGAGAGAGTTTTCTTTTTCATTCATGTAAAATTCATTTGTATGTAATATTCTTTTATTGGGGCACTTCCGGGCTGAGGATGATGTCACCGTTGTATATTATTTACTTTTCCGCATTAGGTAGACCTAAGGCGGGGAGCACAAGTAACCGGGTTCTAGGGTCCAGTGGGAGACCATCTCGAGGAGTCGAGACCGGGTCTCCTAACCCTAGAATTAGCAGTGTTACTTGCCGCTCTCGTAGAGGTCTAGGGATATGAGTTTGGCTATTCATCGCGACCGTGGAATCCGTGTTTTATACTGGGTCGTATTGAAAACACGGACATCCTAGTATATCCAATATTTCATATATGTTCTTCTGCTGCAATGTTCTGTGATGAGATCATATTCCTGCCTGTGACGAATGTTTATATTATATATATGAGATATATGTTATATTGCAGATTTCGTTTCAAATGAGATTCTTGTGAAGCATAATAAAATGGGACTTCATTAATGAGATTAATGAAATAAAAGAAACCTTAGATGTTTTAGAAACTTGTTTAAAAACTGGTAGCTCTAGTTCTTGCTTTGCATAGCGGTGTTCCTTGTAGAACATCCAACACCTTATTCGATAAGGAAAGAGCCGAGATCCATTCACCGGGAGTGACCTCTTTAGTGAAACTAGAAGATGCTACAAACTCGGTCTGTCTTTTGATTGCTTATATAGTTATTGCTTTGCATAGTGTATTTGTGAAATATCCTTCACCTTATTCGATGAGGAAACGGCCGACGATCCCTTCACCGAGAGTGACCCCTTTAGCAAAACTAGAAAAGCCTCAAAAACACTCCATTTAAAATCACTCGATTCTACAACGATATCAAGTTCATTACGCAAAGGGTTTTCAAAAAAACCTGTCGTAGCCCTCCGTCATTTCAGATAAGGACTGTTTAGTATTCATGCTGCGTTTGTTGGCCTTTGTCAAGGCATAGTGTGCGGTAGCTGAATAGTACTTATCTGCTTATGCATATGATGCAGATTAGATTAGGGTAGTCGTGCGATCTTGTTAGCCTTTGTCAAGGGCCGTGCGGGTCGGTTTACTTCAATCAAGAAATGACGGGTTGAACTTGACTAGCAGCCTATGGTTTGTTGGCCTTTGTCAAGGTCATAGGAGGCTTGGGGCAAAATATTATTGGGAATTTCAAGTGTTGAAATTTGCAATGAGATTGCATACCTTCTATGAGATAGTTGGATCCCGATAGCCACTGCGAGTAAGAGTTACTCCTGGGAGAGTTTTTGTAGCGCCTTGAAAAGTCGTTTTGGTGTTTTCCTGAAAATCGGTGAAAATTCGGTATTTTTCCGAAAACCGTCTTTTTTGTTATTTTGCAGTTTATGGATAATTATACCTAAAATGGATAGATAATTGCTTGTTTTTAGTAGCTAATGAGTTACTTATTAAATTTTGGGCATTTAAAATTTTTTCCCTATTTTTCAATTTTTTAATATTATTTTAAGCCGGTAAGAAAATACATTAAATTAGCGATAAATACAAATTTTTCCGGGCTAATTTTAATCTTTAAAATTATGTTAATTAAAATCTAGTTGTAACATAAATTTTTAGTATTTTATTTTGATTTTTAACTAATTTTTATTATAGAAAACGAAATTTATTGAATTTAAACTTAAACTTGCAATTTTGGACTTGTAGAGGGTCTTTTTGCATAAAAATTTTTTTTGTGCACTCCCTCTCACTTCTCCCTCACCCTAGGCCGGCCATTTCCAGCAGCACATGGGAAAAAAAAATTCCATGCTCTTTGACTTGTGTTTTTGTGTGGAAATGAGGGTTTTTTTTAAAGGTTTTTGAATTGTTAAATGGGGTATGGTGCTTTGACTTTGGGGGAGTTTGACTAAAGATTTTTTCCCACACCCACACCACTCCCCTCTCCCTCATTTCTGTCCAGAAAATCAGCAGCTCCCCCCCTTCATTT
This sequence comes from Agapanthus africanus, assembly GCA_030015575.1. Taxonomy (NCBI): domain Eukaryota; kingdom Viridiplantae; phylum Streptophyta; class Magnoliopsida; order Asparagales; family Amaryllidaceae; genus Agapanthus; species Agapanthus africanus. The sequence continues at coordinate 109,993,297 of JASDDO010000026.1, read as the reverse complement.
TCCTCTCTATTTTGTTCACAAATTCATCTCAAAAACCATCAAAAATCAACAAATCCTTTACAATTTCAAAGCAAAACCTTATTCCCTCTCTTCTCAAACCCAAATTGGCTCAAATCTTGGAGAAAGATGGCATCTTGGGAGGCTTTAGCAACATAGGGTTTGAACTTTTGAGGTATAACTTCTAATCAAATGGTTACATTGTAGTTAAAGTATGCTAATTAGAACTTTGAAAATTGTTTTAGTGTTAATTTTAGTGTTAATTGCATACTAGTTTTTTTAAAGTTTGTGGTTTGAAATTAATTTCGGGTTTAGATCACCATTAAGAGATTAATTAAGCTATTTTGTTATCTAGTTATTTTGTTAGCTTAATCTAAGTGGTTAAATTGCTAATTGGGCTAAAATCTAGTGTTAATTTAGTGTTAGATTCTAATCTAGTTTTTAAAGGTTTATGGTTAGAGTTAAACTAGGGTTTTTAGGAACCATTATTTAGTTAATTAAAGCTAATTAGATATCTAGTTAATTACTAAACCAATCTTTAAGGTTACTTTGCTTAAGTGGCTTCATATTATGCTAATCTATGTTAAGCTTGTGTGAAATTTTCATTAAGATTGCTAATTACCAAATTCAAGAAGAGCTTTGTGTATGGAATGTGGGTTTTGTAGCATGGTAAATAAGTTAAAATTTGTGTTTTTGGTGGCTAACTAGTTGTGTGGATTGGATGGTTGTGTTGGACCGTGATAACTTTGTCGCTATTGTCGATGTTTGCACCTAATTGCTATTCTAGCTTACTAGTTTTTACTAAAATGTTGTGATGAATTAATTGCGATGTCTTGATGACATTTTTAGCGTATCCTATGACATTTAGGATGCGTGTGTGCGGATTTTTGAGTGGTCGGGTTTTAGTTTTGCCGGGCGACCAAATAGGCGATTTTTGGCAGTTTTTGCGATTTTCGCGTATGTTCCGCGCATCTTGTGCACGTTGTACCTAGCTAGTGAACATTAGTATTTTTGTTTGGGTTTTGCGTCAGTCTTGATAGGTAATCTTATGTTTGGTATTGATGTAAATTCCAGGTTCGGTCGCGGAGACGTCAGACGCGGCACGAAAGGGGAAAGCGGTGATTGGACACAGCTAACTAGGGATTCCGGTGAGTAGATGTAACATCTACGGGGGACTATCGTTGGATGGCGCAAGCCGCCCGATAGTTTTAGTAAATTAAAAGATTCCTAGTAATGTTAGTAATTAGGGGTGTAATACTTGTATGATTATTTGCTACATTCATGCCCTATATTGACATACCTATACGAAACCATTTTATAGGACACCTGCACCATTGCCAGGGTTTTTATATGCAGCACGAGCACTATTCATGCTTACACACACACCCTGGTAATCGCCATGCCACCACACTAGATAACCTTTAAATTGAAACCTTTTACTAATTGATACTTAAACTTGTGCTATTGCCTTTAATTCCTTAAAATGAAATCGTAAGATTGCTATTCATGTGCATGTACTTCATCATATTATTTGTTCATGCCTAATCTATTAATCACACATCGCAACTTGATTATTGATACCATATTCATTCATTATCATTGACATATGCACTTATGAGGATTTCTTGAGATTTTATGATATTTCTGGATTTCGGGGAAAAACCGCAAAATTTCTAAACTTATTATATTTTTAAAATATGTAAATTGCGGTTTTCTAGTGATGTAAGTGTCGTCCACCATGAGTTTGCTGTGGTTTTCGAGACCCGTTTCGAGGAGTTGGATGAACCGTCTCGGGTACATGGTGGGCCCGGTAGGGTACCCCGGGGCAAGAAGCTCGTGGTGCTGACAATGAGCCTGGCAGGGGACGGATTACCTACCGGTGACTTCATTGGGCACGGCGGATATCCAGAGGATACCGACCGGGGCCGCGAGAGGATGAGATATTGATATTGAGATGGGTCAGCCGGATGGCTGAGGCCAGAGACACTATGACATGGATTTATGAGATTTGAGACAGCTTTTAGGTGTCGTTGCTGGACACCGGTTCTCGTCGATTCTTTGAGTATTATGCTGGCATTCTAAAAGAGTTTCAAAAACAAAAAGAGATAAAATGTTTCTTATATATACCTATTGAGACCTCAGATATTCATGTTGCATACATATTAGTACACTGATGTTGTATACACACCTGCTAGTGCATCCAGTCATACCTGTATTTTAGATGCTAGGATGCTTGTGTGCATGCATACGATAGCCTTTGTAGATGTTATTTATTACTCACGAGTTGGCAACTCACCCCCGTTGTGCCACAGCCTTTTGCAGGTCCGCTCCGTCAGTACAGTAGCGGCGGGCGCACTTGTTCTTTTGCCTCCTTTGCCTGGACTCGAGGTTTTGCTCTTAGGTGGGTTATATCATTATTTTTGTACCACCTTGTATATTCTTTGTATCTAGTGCACTCCATCTACTGTATCTACCAGTATTATTGTATATTGACCTAGAGATGAGACTGTGAGGTTTGTGGACTTTTATGCTGTATTTTGGGGTCGAGCTCACTTGAGTCGACATGCTGTTTTTCTTATGCTTCATTATGATTATTTCGCATGTTGTTGCTTTATTTTGCGTGGGATTTGTGACCGCCTTGTGGCAAAGAGCTAGCTCCCGCTTGGGGATGCCTTATTTGTTGGATTCATATATATTTTTGTTGTACCCATTTTGGGGGCCAGTATTTACAAAGGAGACTCTGCCGAAATTTTCGGAAAAATTGATATTGTTTTCAAAAAGGGTTTTATATGACTTATTGATAAACTTGTTTCCAATTGATTGGGTTCTCTTCACTCTTTTGCTTATTTGGTTTGGTTTTCTGGGCTTTGGCTTACTTATTTTACGGACGTCTTTAGACGTTTCGTAAACTTAAGTGCCAGTCACGTTCCGTACCCTGCGGGTCGTGACAAAGTTGGTATCAGAGCGATAGGTTTTACCTTTTTGAGTGTAGGATGACCCTTGGTAGATGGAGTAAGTGACTTAAGCAGGGTAACGTAACGTGCGTATGTCCGCGGCATACTTGCGATACGGTACTCCGCCTAAGTGACTTTAGGATACTTGCTTGAAATTCCTTCTTCAATTCCGTGTATCCTATGATTCTATTGCACTGTTCTTATTATCCGTTTTCCTGTAACAGCCACTATGCCGCCGAAGGCTATGAGGGCACAGAGGGCTGCCGCCAGAGACGAGATTCGAGCTGGCTCGTCCGAGACTAGGACTGAGCAGGGTGGTATGCCTACGCCGCAGGGACAGACCGATCCACCTTCCCCAGGCCGTATGGATAGGCTCGAGACTGGTATGGCGGAGTTGCGACAGATGATGGGGGGTATGCAGGAGCTACGTCAGATGGTAGGATCCCTAGTTGCAGCCAGTCGTACACCGAGGCCGGATGACGCACCTACTACATCACAGACGACCATGATACCTGCTCCTCCTACTACCACCGTGGCCATTCCGGTTTCACTACAGGATTTCATGAGGCTGAGACCTCCAGTATTCACCGGCACCGAGGCAGCGGAGGACCCACAGACGTTCCTAGACAGTTTAGCCAGGATCTGCCGTTCGCTGAGATGTTCGGATGATCGATGGGTAGAGCTTGCGAGTTTCTGACTAGAGGGTCTCGCGCAGACATGGTGGGAGTCAGTCTTGAGAGGTCGAGCTGCAGGTCTGCCGCCTATGACTTGGGTCGAGTTTACAGCGGTCTTTCTAGCCCGTTTCCTTCCAGAGAGCGTTCGTGACGCCAGAGCTCGTAGCTTCGAGGCCTTAGTCAAGACACCTGGGATGACGGTGTCTGAGTATGACATCCAGTTTACACAGTTATCCCGATATGCTCAGTATTTGGTGGATACCGAGGAGAAGATGGTGAAGAGGTTCGTACAGGGACTTGATGCCCAGCTATATCTTGCCATTGGCGCCCAGCACTACGACACTTATTCAGCTGCTATGGATACGGCATTGCGGATGGAGGCACGCATATCACAGACTTCGGCCGTTTCTGGGCCGAAGAGGATTCGCACCGATGTACCGTCTCAGAGGCAGCGTGCCAGATTCTTTCCGAGAGATAGGCCTGGCAGAGGATTTGGGCGGGGACAGTTATATGGTTCTTATCCCCAGGGGCAGCAGCCGTTGCCAGGGTGTTTTGGGTGCGGGAGTTTGCACCATCTTGTCAGAGACTGTCCGGCGAGACGATAGGGAGCAGCGACAGTTCCGCATGTGACCCTACCACCATCGCCACCCCCTTCACAGAGAGCCCTACTTCGTACCACAGGCGATGCTCCATGCCAGTTAGGTGCACCCAGAGGCCGTGGACGCGGCGGTCCTGTTCAGAGAGGATGAGGAGGCAGAGGCCAAGGTCGAGGTCAGCCCGCTATCGGTGGAGGACAGGCCCGAGTATTTGCTTTGACACCGCAGGATGCGCAGGCATCCAATGCCGTTGTGACAGGTACCTTGCCAGTTTGTTCTTTCGACGCACGGGTATTATTCGACCTAGGTTCCACACATTCGTACGTATCTACACACTTTGCACCGATGTTGGGCCGTGAGTCGTCGTCGTTAGATCATCCGCTTGTTGTTAGTACTCTGGTAGGCGAGTCGTTTGTCGCTCGTTTTGTTTTTCGTTTGTGTTCCGTTCGTATCGGGGAGAGGGATTCATTGGTTGATTTGATTCTCCTCGATATGTTGGACTTTGATGTGCTTCTGGGAATGGATTGGCTAGCCACTTGTTATGCTTTGGTGGACTGCCGTGAGAAGGCAGTCAGATTTAGCTTTCCGGGAGAGCCAGTCCTTGTTATTCAGGGAGACCGCAGCGTCACCCTTCCCAGCTTGATTTCGTCTCTTCGCGCTGGTCAGCTCTTGCGGAAGGGATGTCAGGGATTCTTAGCGTATATTTGTGATACTCGAGCTGCAGAGGTTCCGTTAGACCGGGTCCCGGTAGTTTGTGAGTTTCCTGATGTTTTCCCTGATGAGCTACCTGGGCTACCACCTGAGCGCGATGTTGAGTTCTGCATTGATTTGATTCCCGGCTCGGGGCCTATTTCTATACCGCCTTATCGGATGGCCCTGGCAGAGCTTTGAGAGCTGAAGGATCAGTTGTGGGATTTGTTAGATAAGGGGCTTATTCGACCGAGTGTTTCTCCGTGGGGTGCTCCGGTCCTGTTTGTCAAGAAGAAGGATGGAAGTTTGCGCTTATGTATCGACTACCGCCAGCTGAACAAAGTTACCGTTCGGAACAGATATCCGTTGCCACGCATTGATGATTTGTTCGACCAGCTTCAGGGTGCGGGGTATTTTTCGAGGATCGACTTGCGATCAGGATACCATCAGCTGCGAGTTCGACAGGAGGATATACCGAGGACAGCTTTCCGCACGCGCTACGACCACTATGAGTTTTTGGTGATGTCGTTCGGACTAACCAATGCCCCAGCAGCATTCATGGATTTGATGAACCGTACATTCAGGCCGTATCTTGACTTGTTCATCATCGTGTTTATCGACGATATCTTGGTGTACTCCCGGAGTAGAGAGGAGCACGAGAAACACTTGCGGATTACGTTACAGACTCTGAGGGAGCACCAGCTGTTCGCAAAGTTCTCCAAGTGTGCATTCTGGCTGGACAACGTCGGATTCTTGGGTCACGTGGTTACGAGAGACGGCATTTGTGTGGACCCGAAGAAGATTGAGGCTGTTCAGCAGTGGCCCCGACCTACATCGGTTACTGAGATCCGTAGTTTTCTAGGCCTGGCAGGCTACTACAGGCGTTTTGTTCAGGACTTCTCCCGTATAGCTGCACCTTTGACCGGTTTGACCCGGAAGGGAGTTCCTTTCGTTTGGACAGAGGAGTGCGAGCGCAGTTTTCAGCAGCTACAGACTTGTTTGACTACGGCGCCGGTATTATCTTTGCCTTCGGGATCAGGCGGATTTGTGGTCTACTGTGATGCTTCGCGAGTGGGATTAGGATGCGTATTGATGCAGCATGGCCGGGTGATCGCTTATGCTTCTAAGCAGTTGAAGAAGCATGAACAGAACTACCCCACTCATGATTTGGAGATGGCAGCAGTGGTCTTTACACTGAAGATTTGGCGACATTACCTATACGGCGAGTCGTGTCAGATATTCACCGATCACAAGAGCTTAAAGTACATATTTCAGCAGTGAGACCTGAACCTCAGACAGCGTCGTTGGATGGAGTTGGTGAAAGACTACGACTGCGAGATCTTATATCACCCAGGCAAGGCGAATGTGGTGGCAGATGCGTTGAGTAGGAGGCCCGGGGGTAGTCTATCCTTTTTGCGCGCAGTGCAGAGGCAGTCGTCAGCAGATTGGCAGATGTTATGCGACAGCCGAGTTGAGTTCGAGTTCACTCAGACAGGAGGACAGCTCGCGCATGTTCGTGCACGCCCACAGTTGCTTGACCGTATATATGAGGCACAGTGCAGTGACGACCGTTGCTCAGAGATCATGGCACAGATGGGACAGGGCAGATTTTCCGAGTTCGTGATTGACGATCAGGGGATTTTACGATATGGATCTAGACTGTGCGTACCAGATGCTGATGGATTGCGGCGCGACATTCTTGAGGAGGCACACCGATCAGTGTATAGTGTCCACCCCAGTTCCACCAAGATGTACCATGATATGAGAGAGACCTACTGGTGGGACGGGATGAAGAGGGACATTGCGGAGTTCGTTTCGAGATGCCTGACTTGTCAGCAAGTCAAGGCCGAGCACCAGAGGCCCGCAGGAGAGCTACAGCCGTTACCCATTCCAGAGTGGAAATGGGAGCCGATTTCGATGGACTTCGTTGTGGGTCTACCCAGGACCAGTCGAGGGTACGACTCCATCTGGGTGGTCGTGGATAGATTGACGAAAGCGGCTCACTTCCTACCAGTGAAGACCACTTTCAGCTTCGCTCAGTATGCTCAGCTCTATATTGACGAGATCGTGCGACTACATGGCGTACCGACTTGTATCGTGTCAGATCGAGGCACTCAGTTTACCAGCCGACTATGGCAGAGACTCCAGGAGGCTTTGGGCACTCGTTTGAGCTTCAGCACAGCATTTCATCCGCAGACCGACGGACAGTCAGAGCGGACCATTCAGACTCTCGAGGACATGCTCAGAGCGTGCGTTTTAGACTTTGGTGGTAGCTGGGATCGTCATTTACCTCTAGTGGAGTTCTCCTATAACAACAGCTTCCAGGATACTATTCAGATGGCACCTTTCGAGGCATTGTATGGGAGGAGATGCAGATCGCCCGTCTGTTGGTCAGAGCTCAGCGAGAGCAGCATTTTGGGGCCGCAGCTTGTTGAGGAGACGACAGCGAAGATACAGTTGATTCGAGACCGGATGAGGGCAGCTCAGAGCAGACAGAAATCCTATGCAGACAGGCGCCGTCGCAGATTAGAGTTCGCAGTTGGCGACCATGTTTTTCTGAGAGTCTCTCCGATGAAGGGCGTGATGCGTTTTGGGCGAAAGGGGAAGCTTAGCCCTAGATTCGTAGGTCCCTTCGAGATCCTCGAGCGTGTCGGCGCTGTTGCATATCGTTTGGCTTTTCCTCCCAGCTTCCCCGATGTTCACCCCGTCTTCCATGTTTCGATGCTCCGCAAGTACCTTCACGACCCTTCGCATGCGATTCAGCACCCGACAGTCCAGCTAGAGCACGACCTTTCTTTTGCAGAGTAGCCGGTGGCCATCCTGGATCGGCAGGTGAAGAAGTTGAGGTCGAAGATTATACCAACCGTCAAGGTTCTTTGGCATAGCCCGAGCAGCGAGGAGGTTACCTGGGAGACCGAGGGCGAGATGAGGAAGAAATATCCCCATCTCTTTGAAGGTACGCGTAGTTATATTTTTAAATTCGGGGACCGAATTTCTTTAAGGGGGGAAGATTGTAGCGCCTTGAAAAGTCGTTTTGGTGTTTTCCTGAAAATCGGTGAAAATTCGGTATTTTTCCGAAAACCGTCTTTTTTGTTATTTTGCAGTTTAGGGCTAATTATACCTAAAATGGATAGGTAATTGCTTGTTTTTAGTAGCTAATGAGTTACTTATTAAATTTTGGGCATTTAAAATTTTTTCCCTATTTTTCAATTTTTTAATATTATTTTATGCCGGTAAGAAAATACATTAAATTAGCGATAAATACAAATTTTCCCGGGCTAATTTTAATCTTTAAAATTATGTTAATTAAAATCTAGTTGTAACATAAATTTTTAGTATTTTATTTTGATTTTTAACTAATTTTTATTATAGAAAACGAAATTTATTGAATTTAAACTTAAACTTGCAATTTTGGACTTGTAGAGGGTCTTTTTGCATAAAAAAATTTTTTGTGCACTCCCTCTCACTTCTCCCTCACCCTAGGCCGGCCATTTCCAGCAGCACATGGGAAAAAAAAATTCCATGCTCTTTGACTTGTGTTTTTGTGTGGAAATGAGGGTTTTTTTTAAAGGTTTTTGAATTGTTAAATGGGGTATGGTGCTTTGACTTTGGGGGAGTTTGACTAGAGACTTTTTCCCACACCCACACCACTCCCCTCTCCCTCATTTCTGTCCAGAAAATCAGCAGCTCGCCCCCTTCATTTTCCTCTCTATTTTGTTCACAAATTCATCTCAAAAACCATCAAAAATCAATAAATCCTTTACAATTTCAAAGCAAAACCTTATTCCCTCTCTTCTCAAACCCAAATTGGCTCAAATCTTGGAGAAAGATGGCATCTTGGGAGGCTTTAGCAACATAGGGTTTGAACTTTTGAGGTATAACTTCTAATCAAATGGTTACATTGTAGTTAAAGTATGCTAATTAGAACTTTGAAAATTGTTTTAGTGTTAATTTTAGTGTTAATTGCATACTAGTTTTTTTAAAGTTTGTGGTTTGAAATTAATTTCGGGTTTAGATCACCATTAAGAGATTAATTAAGCTATTTTGTTATCTAGTTATTTTGTTAGCTTAATCTAAGTGGTTAAATTGCTAATTGGGCTAAAATCTAGTGTTAATTTAGTGTTAGATTCTAATCTAGTTTTTAAAGGTTTATGGTTAGAGTTAAACTAGGGTTTTTAGGAACCATTATTTAGTTAATTAAAGCTAATTAGATATCTAGTTAATTACTAAACCAATCTTTAAGGTTACTTTGCTTAAGTGGCTTCATATTATGCTAATCTATGTTAAGCTTGTGTGAAATTTTCATTAAGATTGCTAATTACCAAATTCAAGAAGAGGTTTGTGTATGGAATGTGGGTTTTGTAGCATGGTAAATAAGTTAAAATTTGTGTTTTTGGTGGCTAACTAGTTGTGTGGATTGGATGGTTGTGTTGGACCGTGATAACTTTGTCGCTATTGTCGATGTTTGCACCTAATTGCTATTCTAGCTTACTAGTTTTTACTAAAATGTTGTGATGAATTAATTGCGATGTCTTGATGACATTTTTAGCGTATCCTATGATATTTAGGATGCGTGTGTGCGGATTTTTGAGTGGTCGGGTTTTAGTTTTGCCGGGCGACCAAATCGGCGATTTTTGGCAGTTTTTGCGATTTTCGCGTATGTTCCGCGCACCTTGTGCACGTTGTACCTAGCTAGTGAACATTAGTATTTTCGTTTGGGTTTTACGTCAGTCTTGATAGGTAACCTTATGTTTGGTATTGATGTAAATTCCAGGTTCGGTCGCGGAGACGTCAGACGCGGCACGAAAGGGGAAAGCGGTGATTGGACACAGCTAGCTAGAGATTCCGGTGAGTAGATGTAACATCTACGGGGGACTATCGTTGGATGGCGCAAGCCGCCCGATAGTTTTAGTAACTTAAAACATTCCTAGTAATGTTAGTAATTAGGGGTGTAATACTTGTATGATTATTTGCTACATTCATGCCCTATATTGACATACCTATACGAAACCATTTTATAGGACACCTGCACCATTGCCAGGGTTTTTATACGCAGCACGAGCACTATTCATGCTTACACACACACCCTGGTAATTGCCATGCCACCACACTAGATAACCTTTAAATTGAAACCTTTTACTAATTGATTCTTAAACTTGTGCTATTGCCTTTAATTCCTTAAAATGAAATCGTAGGATTGCTATTCATGTGCATGTACTTCATCATATTATTTGTTCATGCCTAATCTATTAATCACACATCGCAACTTGATTAATGATACCACATGCATTCATTATCATTGACATATGCACTTATGAGGATTTCTTGAGATTTTATGATATTTCTGGATTTCGGGGAAAAACCGCAAAATTTCTAAACTTATTATATTTTTAAAATATGTAAATTGCGGTTTTCTAGTGATGTAAGTGTCGTCCACCATAAGTTTGCTGTGGTTTTCGAGACCCGTTTCGAGGAGTTGGATGAACCGTCTCGGGTACATGGTGGGCCCGGTAGGGTACCCCGGGGCAAGAAGCTCGTGGTGCTGACGATGAGCCTGGCAGGGGACGGATTACCTACCGGTGACTTCATTGGGCACGGCGGATATCCAGAGGATACCGACCGGGGCCGCGAGAGGATGAGATATTGATATTGAGATGGGTCAGCCGGATGGCTGAGACCAGAGACACTATGACATGGATTTATGAGATTTGAGACAGCTTTTAGGTGTCGTTGCTGGACACCGGTTCTCGTCGATTCTTTGAGTATTATGCTGGCATTCTAAAAGAGTTTCAAAAACAAAAAGAGATAAAATGTTTCTTATATATACCTATTGAGACCTCAGATATTCATGTTGCATACATATTAGTACACTGATGTTGTATACACACCTGCTAGTACATCCAGTCATACCTGTATTTTAGATGCTAGGATGCTTGTGTGCATGCATACGATAGCCTTTGTAGATGTTATTTATTACTCACGAGTTGGCAACTCACCCCTGTTGTGCCACAGCCTTTTGCAGGTCCGCTCCGTCAGTACAGTAGCGGCGGGCGCACTTGTTCTTTTGCCTCCTTTGCCTGGACTCGAGGTTTTGCTCTTAGGTGGGTTATATCATTTTTTTTGTACCACCTTATATATTCTTTGTATCTAGTGCACTCCATCTACTGTATCTACCAGTATTATTGTATATTGACCTAGAGATGAGACTGTGAGGTTTGTGGACTTTTATACTGTATTTTGGGGTCGAGCTCACTTGAGTCGACATGCTGTTTTTCTTATGCTTCATTATGATTATTTCGCATGTTGTTGATTTATTTTGCGTGGGATTTATGACCGCCTTGTGGCGAAGAGCTAGCTCCCGCTTGGGGATGCCTTATTTGTTGGATTCATATATATTTTTGTTGTACCCATTTTGGGGGCCAGTATTTACAAAGGAGACTCTGCCGAAATTTTCGGAAAAATTGATATTGTTTTCAAAAAGGGTTTTATATGACTTATAGATAAACTTGTTTCCAATTGATTGGGTTCTCTTCACTCTTTTGCTTATTTGGTTTGGTTTTCTGGGCTTTGGCTTACTTATTTTACGGACGTCTTTAGACGTTTCGTAAACTTAAGTGCCAGTCACATTCCGTACCCTGCGGGTCGTGACAGTTTTACACATTACAATTAGCCGACCAAGTTGGTGTCTAGAAAGGTGTTAACGGGGTTACTGTTAGTTATATGTATGCCCTAGAGGCCATTACTGTACATTGGATGTATATTGTAGTGGATGCTGGGACATATATAGGTAGGACTTTCTTGCTCGACATGATAGTACGATATTGGGTTGCTTTTTATCTTAACATGTAAACTTTCTGTCTCTCTATTACATGTTGATAAAGCCCTTAGGATGTGTACTCGACTTCCAGGACTATGATGCAGATCATACTAGTGGGGCCCGGATAGTCCATGAGTACATCCTTCAATGTTCCTAGTCGTGGGAATATCGAGACGGGGCATCGATATTCCAGAGTAGACTAGTGTATATCTTCTCGACCCATGTGATGGGCGATGGATGATCCCATATCCATTGGTGTTTGACATCAGAGATTGTATGCGGGTGCTCAGTGGAGACTGGGTACACTGAACGGACTCGCCGAGAACTCCCAGATGGTATTATACCTCACATCAGATGGCAGTTCTCTGGTGACACTGGTACAGCTTAGTCTGTTGACCCGAGATCGTCATAGAGTCTTGTGTGTCTCCCACTGTGCTTTGATTTCCACCCTACTACGGCTCTACTGAGTCGTGCAAACAGGTGGTTTTTGGGTACAGTCCCGATTCACATGGAGGCAATGAGCGATATGAGGGGATTCGTCTCTCTCGGTATTGGGGTTGATGTTGCGCTATGCACGACTGGCCATAACAGGAAATCCCTGGACAGGGTTGCAGTGATATACTGGTAAGAGTTATCAGTAGTTTCACGATTGTTATGGACCTCACGTCGGCATGACTTATCAAGCTATTTGGGTCTGACGTTTACCACCCCTAGGCGAGATATGCGACATATCAGACGAACATACCTGACTGTACGGTAAGTGTTACTGGTTGGATTCACAGGAGTGTAAGCAGGCTTGCTCATCGATCTTCTGATCGCTCAATACCCGAGTAACCGTTACGTTTAGCAGACCGCTTGCGGCTTGTGGGTGTTTGATATGATCATCACCTGCTGCCGGCGTATTGACGAGTCTTTAGAGTCCTACATAGAGGTTTCCTGGCTCAAGCGAAACGAAATAGGAGCGCATATGAGATATGTGCGGGACCGAGAATAATACCAGTATGTGATACTGTATTCTATTCTCGCGATATGTATCATGGAACGGTTATATGTGATATAGCCGGGTTACCGAATCAAATGTTGATTCGATACATTGATACACTTGATATTAGTCGGTTATATGCAGTATGACCGGATCATTAAATCAAGTGTTGATTTAATGATTTAATGCATAATTATATATTTGATATATTACTTTGCATTAACTAGTATTGGTTCACTTAAGATGGATTTTCTCACTTGAAGTGCACATTGTATATATGATATAGTTTTGTGCACTAGTTTGTATCATGTTTGATGATACATGCAAACTTGGGTATGTGTATGCTTTAAACCTTGTTTAGGTTAATGGTTAGGGTTTAGTAATCTTTTCTTAATTACTTATTCATTTTAGTTATCTTTTGGCAAAAATGAAATGGTGGCAAAATTTGTTCTTTACTTAAGCTTCATGAAGCTTCTTAGCTTAATCTACCATTTTGTTTTTTCCCTAACCTAACCATTCACCTAACCCTAGTTTAGTCTCTACACTTAACCATGGTTGCTATATGATAAGATCACTTGATTTATTATAATTAATCAATTGATTTTAATATTCTTATCATATTCTTTTTCTACTTCTTCTTCTTCAAGAAGAAAGAAGCTTGCTAGCTTCAATGGTGACTTGAGAAAAAGAGTGAGAAATCCAACTCTAAAATGAACCCACTTCCAATTTCTTTATCCTCTACAATTTACCATGTAGTATAGGGTGTTTTCTTCACAAGTTTCATGACTTGGTGAAGTTGGAGCTTGATCTTGAGTTACCTCGACATAGATCATCTTCGGCATCGAAGTCGACGACCTAGCCCGATCTTTTCTCCCATGAAACCACCGCGAGAGTCTAGGATTCCGATGGGTACATCGGAGGGACGTCATCATGGAGCCAAGGAAGTGGAGGACCGGATCTACAAAGGTTGTAGCCCCTTTCACTTATAGCTAAAGTAGTTTACTTGCTTGTTATCGCCTATACCTCTAGTTACGATCTTGCTTAGGGTCACTTGGCACATAGAAAATTTTTGAATTGGACATGTTTGATCACTTGTAGAACCACATGGGTGTTCCTAGGAACCCTACAGTTACGCCCCTGGGAAAACGAGGTTTACTTTAATTAGGTTCGTGCGAAAGCACGGGGGACCTCCCTCATGTTAGTTATATGTATGCCCTAGAGGCTATTACTGTACATTGGATGTATATTGTAGTGGATGCTGGGACATATATAGGGAGGACTTTCTTGCTCGACATGATAGTATGCTATCTGGTTACTCTTTACCTTAACGTGTACATTGATTGTCTCTCTGTTACATGTTGGTAAAACCCTTAGGATGTGTACTTGACTACCTGGACTATGATGCAGATCATACTAGTGGGGACATGGTAGTCAGTACATCCTTCAAGGTCCCTAGTCGTGGGTGTATCGAGACGGGGCATCGATATACCAGAGTAGACTAGCGTATACCTTCTCGACCCATACAGATGGGCGATGGATGATCCCATATCCATTGGTGTTTGACATCAGAGATGATATACGGGTGCTCAGTGGAGACTGGGTACACTGGACGGACTCGCCGAGAACTCCCAGAAGGTATTATACCTTACGTCAGATGGCAGTTCTCTGGTGACACTGGTACAGAGTAGTCTGTTGACCCGAGATCGTCATAGAGTCTTGTGTGGTTCCCACTGTGCTTTGATTTCCACCTTACCACGTCCAAGAGGGCGTGCAAAATGGTGGCTTTTGGGTACAGTCCCGAATCACATGGAGGCAATGAGCGATAGGAGGGGATTCGTCTGTCCCGGTATAGGGAGTTGATGTTGCGCTGTGTTCGATTGGCTATAACCGGAAATCCCTGGCTAGGGTTGCTGAGATTTACTGGTAAGTGTTACCTGTAGTTTCTCGAACTGTTATAGACCTCATATCGACACGACTTATCGAGCTATTGGGGTCTGACGTTCACCACCCCTAGGCGAGATATGCGACATATCAGACGACGAGACCGGACTGTACGGTAAAGTGTTACTGGTTGGATTCACAGGAGTATGAGCGGGCTTGCTTGTCGATCTTCTGATCGCTCAATACCCGGGTGGCCGTTACGTTTAGCAGACCGCTTGCGGCTTGTGGGTGTTTGATATGATCATCACCTGCTGCCGGCGTATTGACGAGTCTTTAGAGTCCTACACAGAGGTTTTCTGGCTCAAGCGAAACGAAATAGGAGCGCATATGAGATATGTCCGGGACCGAGAATAATGCGTGTATGTGATACCGTATTCTATTCTCGCGTTGAATGTATCGATTGGTTGTATGCGATATAACCTAGTTATCGAATCAAGGATTGATTCGATAAACCGATACATTAGATATTAGTCGGTTGTATGCGATATGACCGGATCGTTAAATCAAGTATTGATTTAATGATTTAATGCATAATAATATATTTGATATATTACTTTGCATTAACTAGTATAGGTTCACTTTAAAAGGATTTTCTCACTTGATGTGCACATTGTATATGTGATATATTTTTGTGTGCACTTGATTGTATCATGTTTGATGATGCATGCTTACTTGAGTTTGTGTAAAGATTAAACCATGGTTATTTAAATGGTTAGGGTTTTGATTTTCATATCTATTTGTTTATTTATTTATTATGGAAAAGATAAAGAGAAAATGATGGCTTTCTTTGTTTGATATTGAAGCTTCATGAAGCTTTGACTAAGTCACCATTTTTGTCTTCATGCTTAACCCTAACCATTCATTTAACCCTAGTTCATTCTCTACACTTGACCATGGTTGGATTATGATAAGTATTCATTTATTTTCTATTTGAAAAACAACTCATCATAATATTTTCTTCTTCTTCTTCTTCTTCAAGATAAAGAAGCTTGCAACCATCAATGGTGATTTGATGAAAAGAGTGAGAAATCCAATTCTAAAGTGAACCCACCTCCTATTTCTTCATCCTCTACCTCTTGCAAAGTAGTATAGGGTGTTTTCTTCACAAGTTTCATGACTTGGTGAAGTTGGAGCTTGATCTTGTGATGCCTCGACATAGATCATCTTCGACATCGTAGTCGATGACCTAGTCCGCCCATTTCTCCGATGAAGCCGACTCTAGAGCCCGGGATTCTATTTGGACAGCGAGGAGACTTCATCATGGAGCTATGGAGGTCGAGGACTGGATCTACAAAGGTTGTATTTCCGTTCTTTTAGTTAAGTTGTTAACTAGCTTCATGTTTCGCCTAAAAATCTAGTCAACGATCCGTATTATGGTTTCTCGGCACTTGTAATTTTTGAAATTGGCATGGTTGATGCCTTGTGTGACCTCTATAGCGTGCCTAGGAACCCTACAGTGGTATCAGAGCCTGGCTAGAACCTTAGGCGATGCGTAGACGAAGTTTGAAACCCGAACGAACCCGAAACCCTAAAATTTCACGCTCTCTGGACTTTTTTCAAAATCTGGAGTTTTTCGAAATTAAAAATATGCAGAAAAATCAGCAGGAAATTTGAAGAATTACTGTGGAGCCCGTACTCATGATTCCTCCAAAGAGCGGCGGAACCGCGGCAGAAGCATGGCTTCTGCGGCGGTTCCGCGGCCAATAAGTCTCTTCAGTCAACTATTTTTGCACAGTAACTTCTTTATTTTAATGCTGAGTTTTCTGGGAATTTTTAATATTTATTCAAGAGTTGAATTTTCTGGGGTGTATTGGGAGTTCGTAGATTCGATCGGATTATCAGATTTTGTCTATGTGGCTTTCCGGATTTTTTAGAAACTGTTAAAAAATTCGACCGGATATAAACACCCAATTTTTCCCTGTCGGGAAATTTCCAAGTGTTGGATTTTTCCGTGGTTTAAAGACGTTCTAAGTAGTGTAAGTAACGCGATGGACCCTCTAGAAGACAACAAACCTTAACTCGATTATGTGACCGTCTTGAACTGCCTTTTGAACCTTAGGGTTTGGGGCAGTACGACATGCCACATGTGAGGCGTTGGCTTGACCCTTCTACGGCTGGACCGTTGGTACTGAGGCACGTAGTGAATGTTTTTGAACTTATTTCATGTGATGATCTGTTTCGGGAAAACTTGGGTATTTGAATGTTCGATCGGAAAGTTTAACATTTTCTATTTATCTGGAATGGGATACAATAATTGGAATTCACAAACAGTTATGAGATAACTGAATGAATGTTATAAATCTAGCGGTTTAGTCTCACTTGATCGGTTGCCACGGAATTTTGATGTGATCAAAAGTCCATCGCAATCACGTAGCGTATGCGGATACTCGCCGGGTAAACTTAATAGACAGCCTCACTCCATAGCCCCGACCAAGTGACTGTAGGAGAACCCCGTCGCCGAAATCATCCGTTCGGGTGCTCGCAGCAGCGATGTTCCGCCTTGGTGCACTTTGTCGACGGCGTCGCGGGTGCGGCCGCCTACTGAAGTTTGCGACGAGTATTCGATCAGGATGTCGGGAATCTTGTTGAATTGCCCGACTTTATATTGAAAAGCGTTTTCAATTTTGAGACTAAAATGCGGGGTTTATAATTGTTAGGCATGCGATGTCTAAGGAATTCATTTGATTAGGCATGCGATGTCTATGTAGGTTGCGGATTCCAACTGTTGTAGTTTTACACTTTCTTTTCTGTGACCGTAAGTGTAATATGTGATATCGCCGGTTTCGTTGCTATATGTCAACGACAATTGGGATGCGCATATTTACTTACGTTAATGACATGTGATGTTATGTGTTGCTGGATATGTTATATTGGATCGTCGTGTTTGAATAGCCGGGGTTTTTTATGTGAGATGAGTGTTTTTCATTTTCATTCATGTAAAAACTTGTATGTAATATTCTTTCATTGGGGCACTTCCAGGTTGTGGATGATATCACCATTTGTATATTATTTACTTTTCTGCACAAGGATAGACCCAAGGAGGGGAGCATAAGTAACCGGGTTCTGGAGTCCAGTGGGAGACCAACTCGAGGAGTCGAGTCCAGGTCTCCTAACTCTAGAATTGGTAGGGTTGCTTGCCGCTCTCGTAGGGGTCTAGGGGTGTGGGTTTGGCTATTCATCACGACCGTGGAATCCGTGTTTTATACTGGCTCGTATTAAAAACACGGACGTCCTAGTATATCCAATATTTCATATGATTCTTCTGCTGCGATATCTGTGATGTGATCATGTGATATGTTCTGTGATGGCTACAGTATATAATATATATGATATATTATATAGGCGTTACTTACGTTTTACATCCGCGCTAGCCCTGCCCCGCTCTGCCGTTAGTTACCTAACCTAACGGTGCATGAGGGGACATCGAGACGAATGCGGATGGCATAAGTGTACGTCGTATTTATCTGTGATGTTTAGGTATTTAAATGATGTGACTTCATTAATGTGATTAATGAAATAAAAGAAACCTAAAAATGTTGTAGAATCGAATTTCAAAAATAAAACAGGTAGCTACAATTCTTGCTTTGCACAGCGGTATATATGATATATCCTGCACCTTATTCGATGAGGAAAGGACCGAGATCCCTTCACCGGGAGTGACTCCTTTAGCAATAACTGGCAGATGCTACAACTCTCGGTTTGTCTTTTGATTGCTTCTATAGTTTCTGCTTTGCACAGTGATATATATGATATATCCCGCACCTCATTCGACGAGCAAAGGGCCGACGATCCCTTCACCGGGAGTGACCCCTTTAGCAAAACTAGAAAGGCCTCAAAAACACTCCATTTCAAAATCATTTGATTCTACAACGATATCAAGTTCATTACGCAATAGGTTTTCAGAAAAACCTGTCGTAGCCCTCCGTCATTTCAGATAAGTACTAGTTAGTATTCGTGCTGTGGTTGTTTGGCATGCGTCAAGACGTAGTGTACGGTAGCTAACTAGTGCTTATCTGCTAGCATATGATGCGATTGGATTAGGGTATTCGTACGGCGTTGTTTGGCATGCGTCAAGGGTCGTGCGGGTGGGTTTAATTCAATCAAGAAATGTACGGGTTAAACTTGACTAGCGGACTATGGGTTGTTTGGCATGCGTCAAGGTCATAGTACGCTAGGGGCAAAATATTATCAGGATTTTCAAGTGTTGAAATTTGCAATGAGATTGCATACCTTCTATGAGATAGTTGGATCCCGATACCCGCTGCGAGTAAGAGTTACTCCTGGGAGAGTTTTACACATTGCAACTAGCCGATCAAGTAGGTGTCTAGAAAGGTGTCAACGAGGTTACGTCTCTGGGAAAACGAGGTTTACACTAATTAGGTTCGTGCGAAAGCACGGGGGACCTCCCTTAAAGTACCGACACTGGCCTTACTGAAAGATTGGCGAACTTGTAGTGTGTAATTAATCCCGCCTAGTCTTTCCTTTTTGGGTTTGAAGGAAGATTTGATAAAAAATAGTGGGAGCCATCCTGATTAGATAAAATAATAACCAATCTATTCTTGCAAGAGCGTACGCTGAGTGTTTTCTTCTCTCTCTCTCCAGGTAGCGACCATATCACGCCTTAATCAAGATAATAATATGGATGTATTGACCGAACCCGCTTGTTATACTGAGCTGGGGAACGTTGGTTCCGCTCCAACTTATAATTGTTATAAGACAGAGCAGGAAATTGGGGAATACAAGATTTCCCGTGCCGCCCAAACGAAGAAAGTGCATGTTGATGCATCATCTTCGGGTGTGTTCATTACAGAGAACTGTTTCTCAGTATCCTTTACGTCCTGGGTATGTGATACCAGATTAGGATCCCAGATATGTAATCTGTTACATAGGGCTACAGAAAGGTAGAGAACTGAGAACGGGTGATAAGTTTCATGAGGCAGAAAACGGGGCAAGTGTTGCAGCCAAGTCTGTTGGTCACTGTCACCTTCTATTACAAATACATTGATTCTGAACAAATGCTATTAGATACCGAACCTGATATACAAAATCATATCAGTCTCTTTATTAGTAAAGAAATGATAAAATTTTGTATTGTTGGATAATGTTTTGAACATTTCCTATATCAAAAGTTGATCGAATTAGGCACGTTATCTAAAAGCGTTGATGTTCTAAATCAAACTACAGTTCTTAGTATACAAAACACACATAAGAGGAAGAGTTCATAACTGAACGAATCTTTCTTGAGATATTGTAGACGAGGTCATATCAATACGACCAGACTAGCTGAAGTTACATATAGATGCATATTTAAATCCTGTTTGAATCTACATCTTGTGAAACTTGCCAGTCATGTCACAAAGATATAATGACACCAGCTCTGTTTATTGGAAACAGAGAAAGAGTTAGTGAACTCTTGGGATGATACATGTTGATGTATGTAAGGTCCCCTGTCTACACATGCCAAGACCGGTTCTTTGTACTTCATTACATTCTCTGATAATCTCTTTAGATTCAGACATATGTTCTTGTTGAAACACAAGTCCGAACCTTTTGAGATATTCACAGAATATAAGTTAGAAGTAGAGAACCAAAACGGGTATAAGTATTATGTCCTTTGATGTGATCAAGGAGGAGAATACTTGAGCACGAAATTCTTGGACTTTTCTAAAGAAGAATGAGATTCTCCCAGCATTACTCCTCCGTATACACCATAGCACGATGGTATATCGGGGCGGAGCAATAACACCCTATGTGATAAGGTGTGCTCTATGATGAGTACTACTGAGTTTCCTATTTCCTTTTGGGAGTTATGCACTTGAGAAGCTGCATACCTATTGAATAGGGTTCAAATCAAATCAGTTGCCTACCACTTCATATTTGATATGATAAGGGAAGAGCCCATATCTTAAGTCAGTTAAGATTTGGGGTTGTCCGGCCTATGTCTAAAAGCAAAATCCGGACAAGCTCGAGGCAAGATCTGTTATGTAGAACTGAAAAGGCTCCAGCAATACAAACAACAGCAGATGATTTGGTAGAACCAAAGGATTCAGTAGATTCCAACGAACCTCAGCCTCTCCGCCGATCTAGTAGGGTTCCTCACCCACCTTAGAGATATTTCGGTTTCTCTATGACAGTGGCAGCGAGGATTGCATCATGAGATGATGACCCAACGAGATTCGAGCTGGCCATCAGGAGTGGGACTCTGTAAGAATGGCTGGATGCTTAGTGATCTGAGATGGAATCCTTATACACCAACAAAGTATGGACTTTAGTTGCTTTATCTGAAGGGTTAAATCCCCATCAGGAGCAAGTATATCTTGAGAAGATTACTTGGCGTACATGGAAAAGTTGAGACTTTCAAAGCTAGACTTGTTAAAGGTTTGCATCATTAACCAGGTATGGATCATGATGAAACCTTTTCTAAGGAGCTATGCTTAAGTCCATCCAGATCCTACTTGCCACGGCTACAGACCATGACTACGATATCTTGTGGTTGGGTGTCATGACTGCTTTTCTAAATGATGTTTTAGAAGAGAGCGTCTATAAGTACATAGCCAGAGGGCTTCGTAGACAGTGGGAGCAGCGGAAATGTGTGCAAGATACTTTATAGGATAAAGCAGACATCGCGGAGTTGGAACATCTGTTTTGATGTGTTAGTCAAAGAGTTTGACATCATCAAAATGGTAGATGAACCTTGTATAAACAAAAAGGTAGTAGGGAGTATAGTGACGATCCTCGTAGAGTACGTGGATGACATGCTCTTGATAAGAAAGGAGTTTCCTATGCTACGCTCGGTCAATCTCCGCTTATCACAAGGATTCTCCATATAGGATCAAAGTGATACCTCCTAAATCCTGGGTTTTGGATCTATGAGATAGATCTAATTGGATGTTAGGATACTCACTAGCTGTAGTGAGATGGTATCAATTGATTCTGGGGAGAATCACTGGAAAGGTTCCAGAGTGATAAGGACGACTGAATGTCAGTCATAGGCATTGTCTTTACCCTCAGTAAAGGGACGGTATGTTGGAAGAGTTCCAAGCTAGATACCATGGCTAACTAGACGATAAAGGCAGGATACATCGCTACTTAAGATGCTACCAAAGAGGATGTTTGGGTGTATATTGGTTCATGAGATGAACTACGTTCCAACCATTGTGAGACAATGGAGTTGTGGCTTATGCCAAGGAACGCCGGTCCCATCAGTGATCCAGACATATTCTAAGGCAGTGTCACCTGATCATGGAGATGGTTGATCTCCAGGGTGATCGAGGTTAGGAGAGTAGACTCAGAGGACAACACGGCGGATCCACTCACAAAGGCCTTTTCCCAGAGAGAGACTTTTATGGGATGGTTGAGTATGAGATACTACAACCACTGCTATCAGATGGCCCAAGTGCAAGTGGGAGATTGTTAGTTATATGTATGCCCTAGAGGCCATTACTGTACATTGGATGTATATTGTAGTGGATGCTGGGACATATATAGGGAGGACTTTCTTGCTCGACATGATAGTATGCTATCTGGTTACTCTTTACCTTAACGTGTACATTGATTGTCTCTCTGTTACATGTTAGTAAAACCCTTAGGATGTGTACTTGACTACCTGGACTATGATGCAGATCATACTAGTGGGGACATGGTAGTCTATAAGTACATCCTTCAAGGTCCCTAGTCGTGGGTGTATCGAGACGGGGCATCGATATACCAGAGTAGACTAGCGTATACCTTCTCGACCCATACAGATGGGCGATGGATGATCCCATATCTATTGGTGTTTGACATCAGAGATGATATACGGGTGCTCAGTGGAGACTGGGTACACTGGACGGACTCGCCGAGAACTCCCAGATGGTATTATACCTTACGTCAGATGGCAGTTCTCTGGTGACACTGGTACAGAGTAGTCTGTTGACCCGAGATCGTCATAGAGTCTTGTGTGGTTCCCACTGTGCTTTGATTTCCACCTTACCACGTCCAAGAGGGCGTGCAAAACGGTGGCTTTTGGGTACAGTCCCGAATCACATGGAGGCAATGAGCGATAGGAGGGGATTCGTCTCTCCCAGTATAGGGAGTTGATGTTGCGCTGTGTTCGATTGGTTATAACCGGAAATCCCTGGCCAGGGTTGCTGAGATTTACTGGTAAGTGTTACCTGTAGTTTCTTAAACTGTTATAGACCTCATATCGACACGACTTATCGAGCTATTGGGGTCTGACGTTTACCACCCCTAGGCGAGATATGCGACATATCAGACGACGAGACCAGACTGTACGGTAAAGTGTTACTGGTTGGATTCACAGGAGTATGAGCGGGCTTGCTCGTCGATCTTCTGATCTCTCAATACCCGGGTGGCCGTTACGTTTAGCAGACCGCTTGCGGCTTGTGGGTGTTTGATATGATCATCACCTGCTGCCGGCGTATTGACGAGTCTTTAGAGTCCTACACAGAGGTTTCCTGGCTCAAGCGAAACGAAATAGGAGCGCATATGAGATATGTGCGGGACCGAGAATAATGCGTGTATATGATACCGTATTCTATTCTCGCGTTGAATGTATCGATTGGTTGTATGCGATATAACCTAGTTATCGAATCAAGGATTGATTCGATAAACCGATACATTAGATATTAGTCGGTTGTATGCGATATGACCGGATCGTTAAATCAAGTATTGATTTAATGATTTAATGCATAATAATATATTTGATATATTACTTTGCATTAACTAGTATAGGTTCACTTTAAAAGGATTTTCTCACTTGATGTGCACATTGTATATGTGGTATATTTTTGTGTGCACTTTATTGTATCATGTTTGATGATGCATGCTTACTTGAGTTTGTGTAAAGATTAAACCATGGTTATTTAAATGGTTAGGGTTTTGATTTTCATATCTATTTGTTTATTTATTTATTATGGAAAAGATAAAGAGAAAATGGTGGCTTTCTTTGTTTGATATTGAAGCTTCATGAAGCTTTGACTAAGTCACCATTTTTGTCTTCATGCTTAACCCTAACCATTCATTTAACCCTAGTTTATTCTCTACACTTGACCATGGTTGGATTATGATAAGTATTCATTTATTTTCTATTTGAAAAACTACTCATCATAATATTTTCTTCTTCTTCTTCTTCTTCAAGATGAAGAAGCTTGCAACCATCAATGGTGATTTGATGAAAAGAGTGAGAAATCCAATTCTAAAGTGAACCAACCTCCTATTTCTTCATCTTCTACCTCTTGCCAAGTAGTATAGGGTGTTTTCTTCACAAGTTTCATGACTTGGTGAAGTGGGAGCTTGATCTTGTGATGCCTCGACGTAGATCATCTTCGGCATCGTAGTCGATGACCTAGCCCGCCCATTTCTCCGATGAAGCCGACGCTAGAGCCCGGGATTCTATTTGGACAGCGAGGAGACTTCATCATGGAGCTATGGAGGTGGAGGACCGGATCTACAAAGATTGTATTTCCGTTCTTTTAGTTAAGTTGTTAACTAGCTTCATGTTTCGCCTAAAAATCTAGTCAACGATCCGTATTAGGGTTTCTCGGCACTTGTAATTTTTGAAATTGGCATGGTTGATGCCTTGTGTGACCTCTATAGCGTGCCTAGGAACCCTACACCTAAAAGTACCGACACTGGCCTGGCTGAAAGATTAGCGAACTTGTAGCGTGTAATTAATCCCGGCTAGTCTTTCCTTTTAGGGTTTGAAGGAAGATTTGATTAAAAAAGTGGGAGACATCCTGATTAGATTTTTTAGATAACCAATCTAATCTTGCATACGCTGAGTGTTTTCTTCTCTCTCTCTCCAGGTAGCGACCATATCACGCCTTAATCAAGATAATAAAACGGATGAATTGACCGAACCGTCTTGTTATACTGAGCTGGGAAACGTTGGTCCCGCTCCAACTTATAATTGTTATAAGACAGAGCAGGACATTAGGGAATACCAGATTTCCCGTGCCGCCCAAACGAAGAAAGTGCATGCTGATGCATCTTCTTCGGGTGTGTTCATTACAGAGAACTGTTTCTCAGTATCCTTTACGTCCTGGGTATGAGATACCGGATCAGGATCCCGCATATGTAATTTGTTACATGGGCAATAGAAAGGTAGAGAACTGAGAACGGGTGATAAGTTTCATGAGATAGAAAACGGTGCAAGTGTTGCAGCCAAGTCTGTTGGTCACTATCACCCTGTATTACCAGAATACATTGATTCTGAACGAATGTTATTAGATACCGAACCTGATATACAATATCATATCAGTCTCTTTATTAGTAAAGAAAGATATAATTTTGTATTGTTGGATAATGTTTTAAACATTTCCTATATCAAGAGTTGATCGGTTCAGGCACGTTATCTAAAAGCATTGACGTTCTAAATCAAACTATAGTTCTTAGTATGCAGAATACACACAAGAGGAAGAGTTTAGAAATGAACGAACCTTCTTGAGGCATTGTAGACTAGGTCATATCAATGCGACCCGACTAGCTAAGTTACATTTAGATGCATATTTAAATCTGTTTGAATTTACATCTTGTGAAAGTTGCTGGTCATGTTACAAAGATAAGATGACCATAGCTCTGTTTATTGGAAACAGAGAAAGATTTAGTGAACTCTTGGGATTGATACATGCTGATGTATGAAAGTCTCCTGTCTACACATACCAAGACCGGTTCTTTGTACTTCATTACATTCTCTGATGATCTCTCAAGATTTAGACATATGTTTCTGTTGAAACACAAGTCCGAAACTTTTGAGATATTCACAGAATATAAGTTAGAAGTAGAGAACCAACAACGGGTATAAGTATTATGTCCTTTGATGAGATCAGGGAGGAGAATACTTGAGCACGGAATTCCTGGACTATTTTAAAGGAGAATGAGATTCTCTCTCAGCATTTCTCCTCCGAATACACCATAGCCCGATGGTGTATCGGGGCGGAGCAATCACACCCTATGTGATATGGTGTGCTCTATGATGAGTACTACTGAGTTGTCTATTTCTTTTTTAGAGTTATGCACTTGAGAAGCTGCATACCTATTAAATAGGGTTCAAATCAAATCAGTTGCCTAACACTTCATATGTGATATGGAAAGGGAATAGCCCATATCTTATGTTTGTTAAGATTTGGGGTTGTCCGGCCTATGTCTAAAAGCAAAATCCGGACAAGCTTGAGGCAAGGTCTGTTATGTAGAACTGGAAAGGTTCCAGCTATACAAACTGCAGCTGATGATTTGGTAGAACCAAAGGATTCAATAGTTTCCAACGAACCTCAGCCTCTCCGCCGATCTAGTAGGGTGCCTCACCCACCTGAGAGATACTTTGGTTTCTCTATGACAGTGGGAGCGAGGATTGCATCATGAGATGATGACCCAACTAGTTTCGAGCTGGCCATCAGGAGTGAGACTCTATAAGAATGGCTGGATGCTTAGTGATCTGAGATGGAATCCTTATACACCAACAAAGTATGGACTTTGGTTGCTTTATCTGAAGGGTTAAATCCCCATCAGGAGCAAGTATATCTTAAGAAGATTACTTGGTATATGTGGAAAAGTTGAGACTTTCAAAGCTATGCTTAAGTCCATCCAGATCCTACTTGCCACTGCCACATACCATTTCTACGATATCTGGTG
Organism: Agapanthus africanus; assembly: GCA_030015575.1. NCBI lineage: Eukaryota > Viridiplantae > Streptophyta > Magnoliopsida > Asparagales > Amaryllidaceae > Agapanthus > Agapanthus africanus. Next base: position 109,967,015 of record JASDDO010000026.1, on the reverse strand, counting down.
GTTGGGTGTCATGACTGCTTTTCTAAATGATGCTTTAGAAAAGAGCGTCTATAAGTACACAGCCAGAAGGCTTCGTAGACAGTGGGAGCAGCGGAAACGTGTGCAAGATGTTTTATATGATAAAACAGGCATCGCGGAGTTGGAACATCTTTTTTGATGTGGTAGTCAAAGAGTTTGACTTCATCAAAATGGTAGATGAACCTTGTATATATAAAAAGGTAGTAGGGAGTATGGTGGTGATCCTCGTAGAGTACGTGGATGGCATACTCATGATAGGGAAGGAATTTCCTATGCTACGCTCGGTCAATCTCCGCTTATCACAAGGATTCTCCGTATAGGATCAACGTGATACCTCCTAAATCTGGGTTTTGGATCTATGAGATAGATCTAATTGGATGTTACGATACTCACTAGTTGTAGTGAGATGGTATCAATCGATCCTGGGGAGAATCACTGGAAAGGTTCCAGGGTGATAAGGACGACTGAATGTCAGTCGCAGGCATTGTCTTTACCCTCAGTGGAAGGACGGTATGTTGGAAGAGTTCCAAGCAAAATACCGTGACAAACTAGACGATTAAAGGCAAGATACATCGTTACCAAGGATGCTACCAAAGAGGCAGTCTGGATATATATAAGTTCATGAGATGTACTTCGTTCCTACCATTGTGTGACAATGGAGTTGTGGCTTTTGCCAAGGAACCCCTGTCCCATCAGAAATCCAGATATAATTCTTAGGCAGTATCACCTGATCATGGATATGGTTGATCTTCAGGGAGATCGAGGTTAGGAGAGTAGAGACAGAGGACAACAGCGCGGATCCACTCACAAAGGCCTTTTTCCCAGTAGAGACTCTTATGGGATGGTTGATTATGAGATACTTCAACTGCAACAAATTGTTGGGTATGTGATACAACAACAGATGGCCCTAGTGCAAGTGGGAGATTGTTAGTTATATGTGTGCCTTAGAGGCCATTACTGTACATACGATGTATATTGTAATGGATGCTTGGACATACATAGGGAGGACTTACTTGCTCGACATGATAGTATGCTATCTGGTTGTACTTTATCTTAACATGTACTCTGATTGTCTTTATATTACATGTTGATAAAGCCCTTAGGATATGTACTCGACTACTAGGACTATGATGAGATCATACTAGTGGGGCCACGGTAGTCGACGAGTACATCCTATAACTGTTCCTAGTCAAGGGTGTATCGAGACAGGGCATCGATGCACCAGAGTAGACTAGCGTATACGCATCTTGACCCATATGATGGGCGATGGATGATCCCATATCCATCGGTGTTTGACATCAAGGATGGTGTACGGGTGCTCAGTGGAGACTGGGTACACTGGATGGACTCGCCGAGAACTCCCAGATGGTATTATACCTCACGTCAGATGGCAGTTCTCCGGTGACACTGGTACAGAGTAGTCTGTTGACCCGAGATCGTCATAGAGTCTTGTGTGATTCCCACTGTGCTTTGATTTCCATCATACCACGTCCAAGAGGGCGTGCAAAAAGGTTGCTTTTGGGTACAGTCCCGAATCACATGAAGGCAATGAGCGATAGGAGGGGATTCGTCTCTCCCGGTATAGGGAGTTGATGTAGTGCTGTGTTCGATTGGCTATAACCTGAAATCCCTGGCCAGGGTTGCTGAGATTTACTGGTAAGTGTTATCAGTAGTTTCTCGAATTGTTATAAATCTCATATCGACACGACTTATCGAGCTACTGGGGTCTGACGTTTACCACCCCTAGGCGAGATATGCGACATATCAGACGACGAGACTGGGGTGTACGTGAGTGTTATTGTTTGGATTCATAGGAGAATGTATAGGCTTGCTTGTTGATCTTCTGAGCGCTCAATACCTGGGTGGCTATTACGTTTAGCTGACCGCTTGCAACTTGTAGGTGTTTGATATGATCATCACCTACTGCCGGCGTATTGACGATTCTTTAGAGTCCTACACAGAGGTTTCTTGGCTCAGGCAAAACGGAGTAGGAGCACATATGTGATATGTGCGGGACCGAGGATAATACGCTATGAGATACCGTATTCTATTCTCGCGATATTTGATATCAGCCGGGTCATTGGATCAAGTGTTGATTCGATGAATCGGTATGGATAATTATTAGTCGGTTATATGCGATATAGCCGGATTGTCGGATCAAGTGTTGATTCGATAGTTTAATGTATAATAATATATATGATATATTAAATTACATTAACTAATATTAGCTCACTAAAAGATTCTTTTTCTCACTCGGGTAATACATTGATATATATGCGATATATGTTAATTGTATTATTTTATTTTGTTCCGATAAATATTATATATGTGATATATAATATTGTAACATGATATGATAACTAATGCAACATGTTTTGTGGAGTTTAAACATGATTAGGGTTTGGATTAGGGTTAAGACTTCTAGTTGATTCTAGAAGGTTTTTCCTTTTGTTTTGTGCAAGATATTTTCAAGTGACTCATTCTTAACCTAACCCAAACCCTAGCCTTAGTTAATTCTCTACAAAGGTTTAGTCAACCATGGTTGCATTATTCATCATTATCTCCTTTGCATTATTCATCACAAAAGGATTCTAATATTATTCATCTTCATCTTCCTTCTTCTTTCTTTCATGAAAAAGCTTACTAGCTTTTTCCTAGTGATGAATGAGTGTGAGAAAAAGATAATAAAAGAGAGCAAAAATCCTACTTCATCATCCTCATCTATCTTTGCCATTTAGATGAGGGTGTTCACTTCATATTATGAGTGTTAGCTTGTGTTAACGAAACTTCAAGATAGATCATCTTTGTATAGAAGATCGGAAGCAAGACTGCATCTTTCTCTTCTTGGAATCTCTCGAGAGTCCGGAACACGATGATCGCATTGAAGGGACTTCAACATGGAGCTTTAGAAGTGAAGGACCGGATCTACAAAGGTTGTAATCCCTCTCACTTAGTGTAAAGTGTTTAACATGCTTGTTTTCTCCTAAACTCTAGTTTAAAGATCCGGCTTCGGGTTGTTCGGCACGGCTAATTTTTAAATCGGGCATGGTTGATGCCTCGTAGAACCTTGTCCGTGTGCCTAGCAACCCTACAACATGTGTCCCTCACGACACCAAAAAAGCATGAAACCCGTTGTTAATTGTATGTATGCCCTAGATGCCAGTATTGTACAGATGATGTAAATTATATTGGATTCTTGGACATATATAGAGATGACTTTCTTGCTCGATATGATAGTATGCAATCTGGTTACTCTTTATCTTAACATGTACACTTGTCTCTTTAAACTGTCTTATAGTTACATGTTGATAAAGCCCTTAGGATGTGTACTTGACTACCTGGACTATGATGCAGATCATACTAGTGGGGACATGGTAGTCCATAAGTACATCCTTCAAGGTCCCTAGTCGTGGGTGTATCGAGACAGGGCATCGATATACCAGTGTAGACTAGCATATACGCTTCTCGACCCATGAGATGGGCGATGGATGATCCCATATCCATTGGTGTTTGACATCAGAGATGGTATACGGGTGCTCAGTGGAGACTGGGTACACTGGACGGACTCACCGTGAACTCCCAGATGGTATTATACATCACGTCAGATGGCAGTTCTCAGGTGACACTTGTGCAGGTTAGTCTGTAGACCCGAGATCGTCATAGAGTCTTGTGTGATTCCCACTGTGCTTTGATCTCCACCTTACCACGTCCATGAGGGCATGCAAAACGGTGGTCTTTGGGTATAGTCCCGAGTCACATGGAGACAATGAGCGATAGGAGGGGTTTCGTCTCTCCCGGTATTGGGGGTTGATGTTGCGCTGTGCTCGATTGGCCGTAACAGGGAAGTCCCTGGCCAGGGCTGATCAGAGATTTGCTGGTAAGTGTTACCAGTAGTTTCTCGACCCGTTATGAGCCTCACATCGGCACGACTTATCGATTATTGGGGTCTGACGTATACCACCCCTACACTTGATATGCGACGTATCAGACGAACAGACCGGACTGTACGGTAAGTGTTACTGGTTGGATTTACAGGAGTGTGAGCGGGCTAGCTCGTCGATCTTCTGATCGCTCAATACCCGGATGACCATTACGTTTAGCAGACCGTTTGCGGCTTGTGGGTGCTTGATATGATCATCATCTGCTACCGGCGTATTGACGAGTCTTTAGAGTCCTACACAGAGGTTTCCTGGCTCAATCGAAACGAAATAGGAGCGCATATGAGATATGTGCAGGACCGAGAGTAATGCGTGTATGTGATACCGTATTTCATTCTCGCGATGGATGTATCGAATGGTTATATTCGATATAACCTAGATATCGAATCAAGGATTGATTCGATAAGCCGATACATTGGATACTAGTCGGTTATATGCGATATGACCGGATCATTAAATCAAGTGTTGATTTAATGATTTAATGTATAATTATATATTTGATATATTACATTGCATTAACTAGTATTGGTTCACTTTATATGGATTTTCTCACTTGATGTGCAAGAAGTATATGTGATATACTTTTGTGCACATATTTGTATCATGTTTGATGATACTTGATCATTTGGTTAAGTGTAAGGAATTGAACCATGGTTAAGAGATGATTAGGGTTTTGCTTTTTCATTTATTTATTTGGAAAAGATTTAGATAAGAATGGTGGCTATGTTTGTTTCTAGTTGAAGCTTCATGAAGCTTTGACTTCTTAACCATTCTTGTCTTCATGCTTAACCCTAACCCATCCAAGTAACCATGGTCTATTCTCTACACTTAACCCTAGTTAGCTTATGATAAGTATTGAATTATTCATTTTATCTCAACACTTATCATAATTCTAGCTTCATCTTCTTCTTCATCTTCAAGATAGAAAGCTTGATGCCATCAATGGCAACTTGAGTTCTAAAGTGAGAAATCCAATTCTAAAGTGAACCCACCTCCTATTTATTCACCCTCTACCTCTTGCCAAGTTGTTTTGGGTGTTTTCTTCACCAGTTTCACAAATTTGTGAAGTCGGAGCTTGAACTTGTGATGCCTCGACGTAGATCATCTTCGGCACGAAGCCGACGACCTAGTCCGTCCATTTCTCCGATCAAGCCGACGATTGAGTCAGGAATTCGAGATGGACAGCGAGAGGACGCCTACGTGGAGCCAAGGAAGTGGATATCCGGATCTACAAAGGTTGTAGCTTCTTAACTTTAGTTAAGTTGTTAACTAGATTCATATATCGCCTAAACTTCTAGTCAACGATCCGTATTAGGGTTTCTCGGCACCCGTAAAATTTGAAATTGGCATGGTTGATGCCTTGTGAGACCTCTTGAGAGTGTCTAGGAACCCTACAATGGTATCAGAGCCTAGCTAGAGCCTTAGGCGATGCGTAGACGAAATTTGAAACCCGAACGAACCCGAAACCCTAACACAAACATGCTCTCTGGACTTTTTCCAAAATTTGGAGTTTTTCGATATTAAAAATATGAAGAAAAATCAGCAGGGAATTGTAAGAATTACTGTGAAGCCCGTACCCATGAATCCACCAAAGTGCGGCGGAACCGCGGCATTAGCATGGCTAATGCGGCAGTTCCGCGGCCATGTGGTCTCTTCTTGCGTTCAATTTTGCACAGTAATTCTTAGTTTGCAGTGCTGGTTTTCCTGGGAATTTTTAATATTTTTCAAGAGTTGAATTTTCTGGATTGTTTTGGGGATTCGAATGTTCGATCGGATTATCAGACTTTGTCTATTAGGCTTTCCGGATAATTTTTGAATATGTTAAAAAGTTCGACCGGATATAAATACCCAATTTTTCCCCTGCCGGAAAATTTCCAAGTGTTGGATTTTTCCGAGATTTAAAGACGTTCTAAGTAGTGCAAGTAACGCGATGGTCCCTCTAGAAGACAACAAACCTTAACTCGATTATGTGACCGTCTTGAACTGCCCTTTGAACCTTCGGGTTTGGGGCAGTACGGCGTGCCACATGTGAGGCGTTGGCTTGACCCTTCTACGGCTGGACCGTTGGTACTGAGGCATGAAGTGAATGTCTTTGAACCTATTTCATGTGTTGGACGGTTTCGGGAAAACTTGGGTGTTCGAATGTTCGATCGGAAAGTTTAATATATTCTATTTATCCGGAATGGGATACAATAATTGGAATTCACAAACAGTTATGAGATAACTGAATGAATGCTATAAATCTAGCGGTTTAGTCTCATTTGATATTGAAAAGAGTTTTCGATAATGGGACTAAAATGCGGGGTTTATTACTGTTAGGCATGTGATGTCCAAGTATTTCATTTAATTAGGCATGTGATGTCTAAAAGGGTTGCGGATTCCAACTGTTGTAGTTTTACACTTTCTTTTCTGTGACCGTAAGTGTAATATGTGATATCGCCGGTTTCGTTGCTATATGTCAACGACAATTGGGATACGCATGTTTACTTACATTGATGACATGTGATGTTATGTGTTGCTGGATATGTTATATTGGATTGCCGTGTTTGAATAGCCGGGGGTTTTTATGTGAGATGAGTGCTTTTCATTTTCATCCATGTAAAAACTTGTATGTAATATTCTTTTATTGGGGCACTTCCAGGTTGTGGAAGCTGTCACCCTTTGTATATTATTTACTTTTCTGCACTAGGATAGACCCAAGGAGGGGAGCACAAGTAACCGGGTTCTAGGGTCCAGTGGGAGACCATCTCGAGGAGTCGAGTCCGGGTCTCCTAACTCTAGAATTGGTAGGGTTGCTTGCCGCTCTCGTAGGGGTCTAGGGGTGTGGGATTGGCTATTCATCACGACCGTGGAATCCGTGTTTTATACTGGCTCGTATTGAAAACACGGACGTCCTAGTATATCCAATGTTTCATATGTTTCTTATGCTGTGATATCTGTGATGTGATCATGTGATGTTCTGTGATAGATATTTTATATAGTATATATGATATATTATATAGACGTTACTTATGTTTTGCACCCGCACTAGCCCTGCCCTGCTCTGTCATTAGTTACCTAACCTAACGGTGCACGAGGGGACATCGAGGCGAATGCGGATGGCATAAGTGTACGTCGTATTTATCTGTGATGTTTAGGTATTTAAATGATGGGACTTCATTAATGTGATTAATGAAAGAAAAGAAACCAAATGATGTTGTAGAATCAAATTTTAAATAAAACAGGTAGCTACAGTTCTTGCTTTGCATAGCGGTATATATGATATACCCTGCACCTTATTCGATGAGGAAAGGACCGAGATCCCTTCACCGGGAGTGACTCCTTTAGCAATAACTGGCAGATGCTACATACTCGGTTTGCTTTTGATTGTTTTTGAGTTTTGCTTTGCACAGTGATATATATGATATATCCCGCACCTCATTCGACGAGGAAAGGGCCGACGATCCCTTCACCGGGAGTGACCCCTTTAGCAAAAACTAGAAAAGCCTCAAAATCACTCCATTTCAAAACTTCATTTGATTCTACAACGATATCAAGTTCATTACGCAATAGGTTTTTAGAAAAACCTGTCGTAGCCCTCCGTCATTTCAGATAAGTCCTGTTTAGTATTCGTGCTGCGTTTGTTGACCTTGTCAAGGCGCAGTGTGCGGTAGCTAACCAGTATTTATCTGCTTATGCATATGATGCAGATTGAGTTAGGGTAGTCATACGGCCTTGTTGACCTTGTCAAGGGTTGTGCGGGTGGGTTTAATTCAATCAAGAAATGACAGGTTGAACTTGACTTACGGTCTATGGTTTGTTGACCTTGTCAAGGTCATAGATCGTTTGGGGCAAAATATTATCGGGAATTTCAAGTGTTGAAATTTGCAATGAGATTGCATACCTTATATGAGATAGTTGGATCCCGATACCCACTGCGAGTAAGAGTTACTCCTGGGAGAGTTTTACACATTACAATTAGCCGATCAAGTAGGTGTCAAGAAAGGTGTCAACGGGGTTACGCCTCTGGGAAAACGAGGTTTACATTAATTAGGTTCGTGCGAAAGCACGGGGGACCTCCCTCAAAGTACCGACACTGGCCTGGCTGAAAGATTGGCGAACTTGTAGTGTGTAATTAATCCCGGCTAGTCTTTCCTTTTAGGGTTTGAAGGAAGATTTGATAAAAACCAGTGGGAGCCATCCTGATTAGATAAGATAATAACCAATCTGATCTTGCAAGAGCATACGCTAAAGTGTTTTCTTCTCTCTCTCTCCAGGTAGCGACCATTTCATGCCCTAATAAAGATAATAATATGGATGTATTGACCGAACCCGCATGTTATACTGTGCTGGGGAACGTTGGTTCCGTTCTTTCTTATAAGAGTTATAGGAATGAATAGGATATAGGGGAATACCAGGATTCCCATGCCACCCAAATGAAGAAAGTACATGATGATGCATTTTCTTCGGGTGTGTTCGTTACAGAGAACTGTTTCTCCATTTGCTCTACGTCCTGGGTATTAGATACCGGGTAAGGATCCCATATATGTAATCAGTTACATGGGCTTAGAAAAGGTAGAGAACTTGGAGAAGGTGATAAAGACATAAGAGTTGGAAATGATGCAATTGTTGCAGCTAAGACTGTCGGGGAATATCACCTTGTATTACCAACTGGTAATACATCGGTTCTGAACGAATGCTATTACATGCCGAACCTGATATGCAACATTATATCGGTTTCTTTATTGAGTAAAGAGGGATATAATTTTGTATTACAGGACAATGTTTTGAACATTTTCCGTAACCAAAAGTTGGTTGGATCAGGCACGTTGTGCAATGGCATTTATGTTCTAAATCAATCAACAGTTCTGAGTATAACTAACACACACAAGAGGAAGAGTTTTGAACTGAACGAATCCTTCTTGTGGCATTGTAGACTGGGTCACATCAATGCGACACGACTAGCTAAGTTGCATAAAGATGGATATTTAAATCCGTTTGAATTTTCATCTTATGACACTTGCCAGTCATGTCTCAAAGGCAAGATGACCAAAACTCCCTTTACGGGACACGGAGAAAGAGTTACTGAACTCCTGGGACTGATACATAGTGATGTATGCGGTCCTATATCTACACATGCCAGGGATGGTTCTTCGTACTTCATTACATTCACTGACGATCTCTCTAGATTCGGATATGTGTTCCTGATGAAACACAAATCAGAAGCTTTTGAAAAATTTAGAGAATATAAACAAGAAGTCGAGAACCAAACCGGAAAAAGTATTAAAATCCTTCGATCTGATCGAGGAGGTGAATACTTGAGCAATGAATTCTTGGACTTCCTAAAAGAGAATGGGATTCTCTCTCAGCTGATTCCTCCATATACACCACAGCACAACGGTGTATCAGAACGGAGGAACTGCACCCTATTAGATATGGTGCGCTCTATGATGAGCACAGCTGAGTTACCTATTTCCTTCTGGGGATATGCACTGGAGACAGCAGCATACCTATTGAATCAAGTTCCATCTAAATCTGTACCTACCACACCATATGAGATGTGGAGTGGGAAGAGGCCATATCTTAAGCGAGTTAAGATATGTGGTTGTCCAGCCTATGTCAAAAGACAAAATCCGGACAAGCTCGAGGCACGGTCAGTTCTTTGCAAGTTTGTGGGATATCCAAAGAACTCTTATGGGTATTTTTTCTACCACAGTGAGGAACAAAAAGTGTTTGTTGCTCAACATGCCACCTTTTTAGAAAAGGAATTCCTTGAAAAAGAAATTAGTGGCAAAGTGGTAGAGCTGGAAGAGGTTCCAGATACACAAACAGTAACTGAAGATTTAGTGGAACCAAAGGATTCAGTAGCTCCCAATGAACCCCAGCCTCTCCGCCGATCTAGTAGGGTTCCTCGCCAACCTGAGAGATACTACGGTTTTCTCATGGATGGTGGAAGCGAGGATTGCATCATGGAGGATGATGACCCAACTAGCTTCGAGCAGGCCATCACGAGTAGGGACTCAGTGAAATGGCTGGATGCTATGCGGTCCGAGATGGAATCTATGTACACCAACAAAGTATGGACTTTGGAAGTTGCTCCTGATGGGGTAAAACCCATTGGGAGCAAGTGGATCTTCAAGAAGAAACTTGGTGTAGATGGGAAAGTGGAGACTTTCAAAGCTAGACTTGTTGCAAAGAGTTTTCGTCAAAGACCAGGTGTGGACTATGACGAAACCTTTTCTCCAGTGGCTATGCATAAATCCATCCGGATCATGCTTGCCATCGCTGCGTATCATGATTACGAAATCTGGCAAATGGATGTTAAGACCGCCTTTCTAAATAGTGATTTAGAAAAGTGCGTGTACATGACTCAGCCAGAGGGCTTCGTAGACAGTGGGAGCAGCGGGAAGGTGTGCAAGCTGCTTAAATCCATTTATGGGTTAAAGCAAGCATCGCGGAGTTGGAACATCTGCTTTGACGTCGTTATCAAAGAGTTTGATTTCATCAAAAATCCAGATGAACCTTGTATCTACAAGAAGGTGGTAGAGAGTAAGGTTGTCTTCCTCGTATTGTACGTGGACGACATACTCTTGATAGGAAATGATATTCCTATGCTGCAATCGGTCAAGCTCTTCTTATCACAAAGATTCTCAATGAAAGATCTTGGTGATGCCTCCTGCATATTGGGAATTAGGATCTATAGAGATAGATCCAAACGGATTTTGGGATTGTCCCAATCCAGGTACATTGACACCATACTAAAGAGGTTTAGTATGGAAGAATCCAAGCGTGGGAACTTGCCCACGATCTCTGGAGTCACTCTCTCCAAAGAGATGTCTCCCAAGACTGATTTGGAGAGAGCTCGCATGCAAGAGATACCCTATGCTTCGGCTGTAGGCTCTATCATGTATGTGATGCTATGTACCAGACCCGATGTAGCATACTCACAAGTGTAGTGAGCAGGTATCAAGCTGATCCTGGAGAGAGTCACTGGACAGCTGTGAAGAGCATTCTCAAGTACTTACGAAGGACTAAAGAGATGCTCTTGGTGTATGGTAACGGAGAACTCCAAGTGGTGTCCTTTACCGATTCGAGCTTCCAGAGTGATAAGGACGACTCTAAGTCGCAGTCGGGTATTGTCTTTACCCTTTACGGAGGGGCGGTTAGCTGGAAGAGTTCCAAGCAGGAAACCGTGGCAGACTCGACAATGGAGACTGAATACATCGCTGCCAACGATGCTGCTAAAGAGGCTGTCTGGATCAAGAAGTTCATTACTGAACTTGGAGGGGTTCCATCCATTGAGCATCCAATACCTTTGTATTGCGATAACAATGGAGCGGTGGCTTTGGCCAAGGAACCTAGGTCCCATCAGCGATCCAGGCATATTCTGAGGCGGTATCACTTGATCCGGGAGATAGTTGATCGCCGGGAGATCGAGGTCAGGAGGGTTGACACGAAGAACAACACGGCGGATCCACTCACGAAGGCCATTCCCCAGATACAGTTTGAGAGACTCTTCGGGATGCTCGGTATGCGATACTACAGCAGCTGGCCCTAGTGCAAGTGGGAGATTGTTAGTTGTATGTATGCCCTAGAGGCCAGTATTGTACAGATGATGTATATTATATTGGATGTTTGGACATATATAGAGATGACTTTCTTGCTCGATATGATAGTATGCTATCTGGTTACTCTTTATCTTAACATGTACACTTGTCTCTTTAAACTGTCTTATAGTTACATATTGATAAAGCCCTTAGGATGTGTACTTGACTACCTGGACTATGATGCAGATCATACTAGTGGGGACATGGTGTTAGTGTATATGCCCTAGAGGCCATTACTGTATCATACTGGTTTGTATATTACTTAATGGAAGCTTGGGATATTTACGTTGTATATACAATCTTGCTCAAAATAGTAGTATGCTACTTGGTTTGTTTCTACTTCAATGTGTACATGTGTTTATTTTTGTATATCGCCTATACACATTAGTAGAGCCCTTAGGATCTTTGCTTGATTACCAGTGATGTGATGGCCGTCACACTAGTGGGGCTGGGTAATCTATAAGCACATCCTTATGCAGGTCCCTGGTCGCAGGACTATCGAGACAGAGCATCGATACTCTGGAGTAGACCAGCGCATGCGCTTCTCATCCCAGTATGGGAGACGGTCTGTCCCACAGCCGTCAGTACGTCGTACTTGAGATAGTATGCGGGTGCTCGTTAGGTTACGGGTACACTGGACAGGACTCGTCGGGAACTGACTAGTTGGTATTATACCTATCGTCAGTTATCAGTTCCCAGGTGACATGAGTACAGCTTAGTCCGCTGACTTGACACTATCACTCCGCCTCGAGTGTGTTCCCACTGTACTTTGATCACTACCCTACCACGGCTCAAAGGAGTCGTGCAAACAGGTAGTGGTTGGGTGCAGTCCCGAAGCACTTGGAGACAGTGACGGTTAGACAGGATTCGTCTCTCCCGGTATTGGGGGTTGACATCGCGCTGTGTCTAGGAGAGCCATTACACGAGTAGTCCCTGGCCAGGGCAAACGAGATATACTGGTAGGTTTCCAGTGTTATCTCAGGGTGTTTTGGGCTTCGCTCCGGCACGACTTGTACCGCTATTGGGGGACTGACGTTTACCACCCCTAGGCCCGCCATGCGATGTATCAGACGAACAGACCGGACTGTACGGAGAATGTCACACTCAGGCTCAGTAGGAGTTCAGATGGGTTTCGCCTCGTCGGTCTTCTTGTCGGCATTACCTGGGGACCGTTACGCACAGCTAGTGCCGCTTGCGGTCTGTGGTTAAACCCACTGCCAGCGTAGTGTCGAGTCTTTAGAGTCCCACACAGAAAGCTTTTCGCCTTTAGGCAAAAGAGTAGAGGTCGCATGGTATTGCGACAGGTCGCATGGTTTTGCGACAGGGTTCGGTCACATCCGTGCACTTGTGCACGTACAGTGTCCGGACAGTTTACACTAGCGGGCTTTGGTTTAAGCCAGATCCTAGTGTACCTTATGGGATTGGATTTATCCAGTTTGCATTCGTGTTCCTCGGAACGCGGATGCGGGTGTGTATGCACAGTTGACAGGGAGGCAGAGGCAGCGGATTCTCATTAGAGTTGTTGACAGTTGACCGTTGACTATTTGACTTTTTGCTCAACCCTAATGAGAATTTGATATGTGATTAACTATTATATTAATTAAGTATTATGGTGACATGGTTGTTGACTTTTGTTGACTTTGTTGACTTGTTGACTTTTGTTGACTTGTTGACTTTGTTGACCAGTTGACTAGGCTTGACTAGTTGACCATCATGATAACCATAGCCATCATTTCATGGCAAAGACTTTTGTTTACTTGCTCATTTGTGTAAAATGAGTGCATGAAATGATATGGTTATGGTTGCTTCAAACCATCACATAAGACTTTTTTAGTATGATGAGTTATCATGACTTTGGATTATGAGAGGGTGAAAGACAAAAGAGAGCCCCATTCTTTCTTGCTCATTCTCTCTCTTGTTCTTGAGCTCTCCTTTTGCTCTCACCCTTTTGCTCTTGCTCCCTCTCTTTAATCTATGGTTCTCTTGTCTCATGAGTTGAGAATCAAGAACCATAGATAAAATCCCATTCTTATTCTTCTCTACTCATTCTAGTTCACTAGGTTTAGCAAATCAAGTGAACTAGTTTCTTCAAAGAACGAAGAAGGAGCTAAAGGTTGGAGCTTTCAGGTGGATCTATCTTCGGCGTACGGAGACGACGAGAAGAAGCCAATCGGACCACCATCGGAGTTTTGAAGACGAAGGAGTTCAAGACAAGCAAGGTATAACCCCCTAACCGAGTAGCTAGAAACTCATAGTTAGGATGTTAGATAGATGTTTAACCAAGATCCGGGTTTTAGGTCCATGTTACCACCTCCGTAAAAATCGTTTTTTACCATATTCCGCATTCCCGAAAGTACCGGGAGAGGTAGCATGGACTTACAGTGGTATCAGAGCCTAGTTAAACTCTATCTAGCATGTTAGCAAGTAACTAGAAGATCGATCAACGAAAAAGTCCCAAAACGAACCCCGGAATTTTAAACTTTCTGTCGATTTTAAAAGTGCTGGAAAACTTTTTTGAAATACACCTAAAATCGACTCAGGCTTTTCTAAAGAAACTGCAAAAATTTGGGCCCCTGACTCGATCAAAGCGCCGCGTTTCCGCGGCGGGAGCACGCTCCCGCCGCGGAACCGCGGCCGAGTTGACTCGGTCAAGGGTTTTCTTTTTTGCAGTTTACTTGCAGGAGTATTTTGGGATGTTTGGAATATATATTTTCAACCCAGATTTTCCAGAACGAAAATTTTATTTTGGGGTCCCGAAAATCCGTATTTTTGATCGAACTTCTAAAAGACTTTAGCTAACGGGTTTTTTCTGTAATGTGATATTTGTATTGAACGTCTACTAATCGCTATATGTCAATTAGTGGGGGTTATACAAATCTGTGATCTGTAATGTTGCTGGAATGTGTATATGAATATGTTGGATTGTCGCGGGTGAATAGCCGGGGGGTTGTGAGACGAGAGTTTTCTTTTCTTTCAATTCATGTAAATTTGTAAATTGAGGTAATAATTATTTGTATGGCCGCACAACCGGGTCGGGGTTGTAGCCGTCATTGTATAATTTCTTTTTACTGTTTTTGCTCCTAGGATAGACCCATGGAGGGGGTGCACAAACTACCGGGTATGCCGAAGTGTCGAGTGGCCTACTCATGGAGATGAGGGAGGTTGCTACGCTTCGGGTACTTGGCGGGTAGTTTGCCGCACCCGTAGGGGTCTTGGGTGGGGTATTGGCTATTCACCGCGACCGTGTAATCTGTCTTTCGTTACAGGCTCGTACGAATTACAGATTCCTAGTATATCCAATGTATTCATCTGTGATCTGAAATGTTTATCATTGCAGTATATCTATATATGATATTATTTAGGCGTTGCTTATGTTTTACAGACGCGCTAGCCCAGCCCCCGCTCTGTCGTTAGTTAAGTAACCTAACGGGTAATGACGGGGCCCCGTGGCGAATGCGAATGGCATAAGCGTACGTCATATTTTGGTTGTTTTCTGCAATGGTAGGATTAAATGATGGGACGCATTAAAAGAACTAATGCAAGAATATCACGCATTAAAAGAACTAATGCAAGATAATAAACCAAGTTAAAGTCGTTTGAACACTTTCGAAAAACCACTCGGTTCATTTCAAAACAAACTTTCAAATGCGGAGCTTGAGCCACTCCTTTTAAAAGCTATCTCGTTCCATCGACCAAATCAAGTTCACTACGTTCACGGTTTTGCCAAAACCATTCGTAGCCCTCCGTCGTTTCGTATGAATATTCAATAGTATTCAAGCTGTGTTTGTTGACCTTCGTCAAGGCATAGTGATTGGTAGCTATTGGGTATTCATATGTAGCATAGATATATGCGTTGGTTTGGGAAATTCGCATTACCTTGTTGACCTTCGTCAAGGGTATATACGGGTGGATTCAAATTAACCTGGATAATGACGGGCAGAACTTGACATGTGACTTATGATTTGTTGACCTTCGTCAAGGTCATAAGAGCATGGGGCAAAAATCCACATCGGGAGTTTCATAAGTACTGAAACTTGCTAGATTTGCATACCATTTGGAGTGTGATGATTCTGGTAGGATTCCTTCAGTTTCGTCACGCAATGATATTTGGATCCCGATCCTACTGTGAGTATATGCTACTCCTCGGGAAATTTCTCACTAAACGATCAATGCTATAAACCTAGTAGGTGCCTAGAAAGGTGTTAGCGGGGCTACGCCCCCAGGGAAAAGAGGTTCTCTAATTAAGGAACTTCGCGAAAGCGTTGGAAAACCTCCCTCGAAGTACCGACACCGGCCTGGCTGAACGGTTAAGCAAGTATTGTGCGGTGGGATTGATCCCGGCTAATTCTTCCTTTATGGTTTGAGGAGGGATTCGAGAAACAGTGGGAGCCATCCTGTTTAGACAAACTAAAAACCACTCTAAACTTGCAAAAGCATCATGCTGAGTGTTTCTTCTTCTCTCTCCTAATTGCAGCGACCAAATCGACATGACTGGACTTAAGTTACTCCTAGAAAAAAACAAACTGACAAGGTCAAACTACAAAGATTGGCTCAGGAATATCAAGATAGCAATCACTTACGACAAGCTGGGGTATCTTCTTACCACCAAAGCTCCCCCTGTCCCTGGTCCAACTTCCAGCTTCGCGGATAAGGAAATCCGCAAGACTTGGGAGATTGATAGCGCGAAGGCCAAATGCCTCCTGCTTGCCTCGATGGACAACGAACATCAGAGGAGGCACGAGAATATGGACATGGAATCCATATTGCTTCATACAAAAGAACTGTATGGAGAGCAATCTCGTATCGCAAGATACGAAGCGTCGAAAAAGTTATTTTCGACAAGAATGGCCGTCGGATCATCAGTAGCCGAGCACGTGCTAAAGATGATCGGCTACATTGAGGAGCTCGCTGACCTAGGGATCACATTGGAGAGTGAGCTATATACGGATATAGTTCTCCAGTCCCTTCCTTCCACTTACGCCCAGTTTATACTGAACTACAACTTACAAGAAAAAGAGGTTGAACTTTCAGAGCTCCTCAACATGCTGAGGAGAGCAGAGGGCACCCTACAGAAAGGTAGGGATACATCCACTTTGTTTGTAGGAGGATCATCTTCTTCTAGGTCCAAGGCGAAAGCCAAGGGAAAGAAGAAGAAGGCCCCCGCCAAACCAAGGGGCGGTGTTAGTAAAGTGGATACGAAGGGAAAAGGTAAAGCAACAAAGATAGCGGGGAAGCTTGTGGATAAGGAAGAATGCTTCTATTGTCATAAGAAAGAACACTGGAAGAATGATTGCAGGGCCTGGAAGGCCAGAACACAGGAATTGAAGCAGGTTGCAGCTTCAGCTTCAGGTGTGTATGTTATTGAAAACTGTCTTTCAATAAACTCTACTTCCTGGGTATTGGATACCGGATCAGGATCTCATATCTGTAATTCTTTGCAGGCGTTGAGAAACCGTAGGGTTTTGAAGGCAGGTGACATGACCCTCAGAGTTGCGAACGGAGCTAGCATGGATGCTAAAGCCGTGGGGGACTATCACCTGGGAATGTCAGATGGACATGTTTTGGTTTTGCGTAATTGCTTTTTTGTACCCAACGCAACTTGTAATATCATTTCTGTATCTTTATTTTCTAAAGAAGGTTATGAATTTGCGTTTGTAAGAAATGTTGTAAACATTCACCTTAATCAAGTTTTGATTGGGTCAGGTACATTGAGTAATGGTATATACGTATTAAACCAACCACAGATTTTCAATGTCCAGAATACACACAAAAGAAAGTCTCCGGAAATGAATCAGACTTCCTTGTGGCATAGTAGACTGGGTCACATCAATGAGAGAAGGTTGACGAAGTTACATACAGAAAGGTATTTGAATGCGTTCGAATATCAATCGTATGCCACTTGTCAATCTTGTCTCAAAGGAAAGATGACAAAGACTCCGTTTACTGGACATGGAGTAAGAGCGAGCGAGCTCTTGGGACTCATACACAGTGACGTGTGTGGTCCAATGTCTACACATGCGCGAAGCGGATATTCTTACTTCATTACTTTTACGGATGACTTCTCAAGGTACGGTTATGTCTTCTTAATGAAACATAAGTCCGAGGCCTTTGGAAAATTCCAGGAGTATAAGAATGAAGTAGAGAAACAGACCGGCAAAAGTATTAAGATTCTAAGATCGGATCGAGGTGGAGAATACTTAAGTGCCGAATTCCTGAATTACTTAAAAGAGAATGGTATTCTCTCTCAGCTTACTCCTCCATACACTCCGCAACATAACGGTGTATCGGAGAGACGGAACCGAACCCTATTGGATATGGTTCGGTCCATGATGAGTAACGCTGAGTTACCGCGATCATTCTGGGGATATGCACTAGAAGCAGCTGTGTATCTCTTGAACAAGGCTCCCACCAAGACTGTGCCTACCACCCCATATGAGATGTGGACTGGGAAGAAACCCTGTCTTAAGTATCTTAAGGTATGGGGATGTCCAGCTTTTGTAAAATAGCAGCATGCGGACAAGCTTGAGGCACGTTCAGTACAGTGTAAGTTTGTGGGATACCCAAGGAACTCCAGGGGGTATCTTTTCTATTCCGCTGAGGAACAAAAGGTTTTTGTTTATCAGCATGCCCGCTTCTTGGAAACTGAGTTTTTGGAAACCCAGATAAGTGGGAACACAATAGAACTGGAAGAAGTTCCAGAACCACAGACTGTTACTGAAAGCTTAGTGGAACCAGAGGGTTCAACAGAACAGGACATTCCTACGCCGCTCCGCAGGAGTAGTAGGCAGTCTCATCCGCCCGAGAGATACTACGGTTTTCTCATAGACGGGGATAGAGAGGATTGCATCATAGATTATGATGAGCCTACTAGCTTCCAGCAGGCCGTTCAGAGCGTTGACTCAGTGAAATGGCTGGATGCAATGCGGACCGAAATGGAGTCCATGTACACCAACAAGGTATGGACGTTGGACATTGCTCCAGACGGGGTAAAACCCGTAGGATGCAAGTGGATCTTCAAAAGGAAGATTGGTGTAGATGGACAGGTTGAGACCTATAAAGCTAGGCTGGTAGCAAAGGGTTTTCGTCAAAGATCTGGCTTGGACTATGACGAAACCTTTTCTCCAGTAGCCATGCTGAAATCCATTCGGATCCTTCTTGCCATTGCTGCCTTCCACGATTATGAGATCTGGCAAATGGACGTAAAGACCGCTTTTCTAAATGGGAATTTAGAAGAGTGTGTCTATATGGACCAGCCAGAGGGTTTCATTCAGAGTGGGAGCAGCAGAAAGGTGTGCAAGTTGCTTAAGTCCATCTATGGACTAAAGCAGGCATCGCGGAGTTGGAACATCTGCTTTGATGAGACGGTCAAAGAATTTGGCTTTATCAAAAATCCAGATGAACCATGCATCTATAGTAGATTTGTAGCGAGAACTGTAGTATTCCTCGTTTTATACGTGGATGACATTCTCTTAATAGGAAATGACATTCCTATGCTACAATCTGTCAAGGGGTTCTTGTCACACAGGTTCTCCATGAAAGACCTGGGTGATGCCTCGTACATTCTGGGTATCCGGATCTACCGTGACAGATCCAAGAGGATATTAGGACTTTCACAGTCCAGGTACATCGACACCATACTGAAGAGATTCAGTATGGAAGATTCCAAGCGCGGTAACCTACCGGCTTGTCACGGGATCACCCTCTCTAAAGAGATGTCTCCCAAGACTGATTTGGAGAGGGATCGCATGTCTATTATACCCTACGCTTCTGCGGTAGGCTCTATAATGTATGCGATGTTGTGTACCAGACCGGATGTAGCTTATGCACTGAGTGTGGTAAGCCGGTATCAGTCAAACCCTGGGGAGAAACACTGGATAGCGGTAAAGAACATTCTCAAGTACCTGAGAAGGACTAAGGAGATGTTCTTGGTGTATGGCGGAAAAGACCTCCAGATCGAGGCCTTTGCTGACTCCAGCTTCCAGAGTGACAAGGATGATTCCAAATCCATGTCGGGTTTTGTTTTACCCTCAATGGAGGGGCGGTGTGTTGGAAGAGTTCCAAACAAGAAACTGTTGCAGACTCGACGATGGAAGCGGAATACATCGCTGCATCTGATGCCGCAAAAGAAGCTGTCTGGATGAGGAAGTTCTTGAAAGAACTTCAGTTGGTTCCGTCCATTGTTGATCCAATACCTCTGTATTGCGACAACAACGGGGCTATAGCTTTAGCGAAGGAACCCAGGTCCCATCAGAGATCCAGGCACATCTTAAGGCGGTATCACCTGATCAGGGAGATCGTAGATCGCCAGGAGATCGAGGTTCGGAGAGTCGCTTCAGAAGATAACACTGCAGATCCATTCACCAAGGCCCTGCCCCAGACTCAGTTCGAGCGGCTGATCGAGATGATAGGTCTTCGATACGCCAGTACATGGCCTTAGTGCAAGTGGAAGATTGTTAGTGTATATGCCCTAGAGGCCATTACTGTATCATACTGGTTTGTATATTACTTAATGGAAGCTTGGGATATTCACCTTGTATATACAATCTTGCTCAAAATAGTAGTATGCTACTTGGTTTGTTTCTACTTCAATGTGTACATGTGTTTATTTTTGTATATCGCCTATACACATTAGTAGAGCCCTTAGGATCTTTGCTTGATTACCAGCGATGTGATGGTCGTCACACTAGTGGGGCTGGGTAATCTATAAGCACATCCTTATGCAGGTCCCTGGTCGCAGGACTATCGAGACAGGGCATCGATACTCCGGAGTAGACCAGCGCATGCGCTTCTCATCCCAGTGTGGGAGACGGTCTGTCCCACAGCCGTCAGTACGTCGTACTTGAGATAGTATGCGGGTGCTCGTTAGGTTACGGGTACACTGGACAGGACTCGTCGGGAACTGACTAGTTGGTATTATACCTATCGTCAGTTATCAGTTCCCAGGTGACATGAGTACAGCTTAGTCCGCTGACTTGACACTGTCACTCCGCCTCGAGTGTGTTCCCACTGTACTTTGATCACTACACTACCACGGCTCAAAGGAGTCATGCAAACAGGTAGTGGTTGGGTGCAGTCCCGAAGCACTTGGAGGCAGTAACGGTTAGACAGGATTCGTCTCTCCCGGTATTGGGGCTTGACATCGCGCTGTGTCTAGGAGAGCCATTACACGAGTAGTCCCTGGCCAGGGCAAACGAGATATACTGGTAGGTTTCCAGTGTTATCTCAGGGTGTTTTGGGCTTCACTCCGGCACGACTTGTACCGCTATTGGGGGACTGACGTTTACCACCCCCTAGGCCCGCCATGCGATGTATCAGACGAACAGACCGGACTGTACGGAGAATGTCACACTCAGGCTCAGTAGGAGTTCAGATGGGTTTCGCCTCGTCGGTCTTCTTGTCGGCATTACCTGGGGACCGTTACGCACAGCTAGTGCCGCTTGCGGTCTGTGGTTAAACCCACTGCCAGCGTAGTGTCGAGTCTTTAGAGTCCCACACAGAAAGCTTTTCGCCTTTAGGCAAAAGAGTAGAGGTCGCATGGTATTGCGACAGGTCGCATGGTTTTGCGACAGGGTTCGGTCACATCCGTGCACTTGTGCACGTACAGTGTCCGGACAGTTTACACTAGCGGGCTTTGGTTTAAGCCAGATCCTAGTGTACCTTATGGGATTGGATTTATCCAGTTTGCATTCGTGTTCCTCGGAACGCGGATGCGGGTGTGTATGCACAGTTGACAGGGAGGCAGAGGCAGCGGATTCTCATTAGGGTTGTTGACAGTTGACCGTTGACTATTTGACTTTTTGCTCAACCCTAATGAGAATTTGATATGTGATTAACTATTATATTAATTAAGTATTATGGTGACATGGTTGTTGACTTTTGTTGACTTTGTTGACTTGTTGACTTTTGTTGACTTGTTGACTTTGTTGACCGGTTGACTAGGCTTGACTAGTTGACCATCATGATAACCATAGCCATCATTTCATGGCAAAGACTTTTGTTTACTTGCTCATTTGTGTAAAATGAGTGCATGAAATGATATGGTTATGGTTGCTTCAAACCATCACATAAGACTTTTTTAGTATGATGAGTTATCATGACTTTGGATTATGAGAGGGTGAAAGACAAAAGAGAGCCCCATTCTTTCTTGCTCATTCTCTCTCTTGTTCTTGAGCTCTCCTTTTGCTCTCACCCTTTTGCTCTTGCTCCCTCTCTTTAATCTATGGTTCTCTTGTCTCATGAGTTGAGAATCAAGAACCATAGATAAAATCTCATTCTTATTCTTCTCTACTCATTCTAGTTCACTAGGTTTTGCAAACCAAGTGAACTAGTTTCTTCAAAGAACGAAGAAGGAGCTAAAGGTTGGAGCTTTCAGGTGGATCTATCTTCGGCGTACGGAGACGACGAGAAGAAGCCAATCGGACCACCATCGGAGTTTTGAAGACGAAGGAGTTCAAGACAAGCAAGGTATAACCCCCTAACCGAGTAGCTAGAAACTCATAGTTAGGATGTTAGATAGATGTTTAACCAAGATCCGGGTTTTAGGTCCATGTTACCACCTCCGTAAAAATTGTTTTTTACCATATTCCGCATTCCCGAAAGTACCGGGAGAGGTAGCATGGACTTACACATGGTAGTCCATAAGTACATCCTTCAAGGTCCCTAGTCGTGGGTGTATCGAGACAGGGCATCGATATACCAGTGTAGACTAGCGTATATGCTTCTCGACCCATGAGATGGGCGATGGATGATTCCATATCGATTGGTGTTTGACATCAGAGATGGTATCGGGTGCTCAGTGGAGACTGGGTACACTGGACGGACTCGCCGAGAACTCCCAGATGGTATTATACCTCACGTCAGATGGCAGTTCTCAGGTGA
The DNA here is from genome assembly GCA_030015575.1 of Agapanthus africanus. Classification (NCBI taxonomy): domain Eukaryota; kingdom Viridiplantae; phylum Streptophyta; class Magnoliopsida; order Asparagales; family Amaryllidaceae; genus Agapanthus; species Agapanthus africanus. The sequence continues at coordinate 109,944,595 of JASDDO010000026.1, read as the reverse complement.
CACTTGTGCAGGTTAGTCTGTAGACCCGAGATCGTCATAGAGTCTTGTATGATTCCCACTGTGCTTTGATCTCCACCTTACCACGTCCATGAGGGTATGCAAAACGGTGGTCTTTGGGTACAGTCCCGAGTCACATGGAGACAATGAGCGATAGGAGGGGTTTCTTCTCTCCCGGTATTGGGGGTTGATGTTGCGCTGTGCTCGATTGGCCGTAACAGGGAAGTCCTTGGCCAGGGCTGATAAGAGATTTGCTGGTATGTGTTACCAGTAGTTTCTCGACCCGTTATGAGCCTCACATCGGCACGACTTATCGGTTATTGGGGTCTGACGTATACCACCCCCAGACTTGATATGCGACGTATCAGACGAACATACCGGACTGTACGGTAAGTGTTACTGGTTGGATTCACAGGAGTGTGAGCGGGCTAGCTCGTCGATCTTCTGATCGCTCAATACCCGGATGGCCGTTACGTTTAGCAGACCGCTTGCGGCTTGTGGGTGCTTGATATGATCATCATCTGCTACCGGCGTATTGACGAGTCTTTAGAGTCCTACACAGAGGTTTCCTGGCTCAAGCGAAACGAAATAGGAGCGCATATGAGATATGTGCAGGACCGAGAATAATGCATGTATGTGATACCGTATTTCATTCTCGCGATGGATGTATCGAATGGTTATATTCGATATAACCTAGATATCGAATCAAGGATTGATTCGATAAGCCGATACATTGGATACTAGTCGGTTATATGCGATATGACCGGATCGTTAAATCAAGTGTTGATTTAATGATTTAATGTATAATTATATATTTGATATATTACATTGCATTAACTAGTATTGGTTCACTTTATATGGATTTTCTCACTTGATGTGCAAGAAGTATATGTGATATACTTTTGTGCACATATTTGTATCATGTTTGATGATACTTGATCATTTGGTTAAGTGTAAGGATTTAAACCATGGTTAAGAGATGATTAGGGTTTTGCTTTTTCATTTATTTATTTGTTTATTTATTTGGAAAAGATTTAGATAAGAATGGTGGCTATGTTTGTTTCTAGTTGAAGCTTCATGAAGCTTTGACTTCTTAACCATTCTTGTCTTCATGCTTAACCCTAACCCATCCAAGTAACCATGGTCTATTCTCTACACTTAACCCTAGTTAGCTTATGATAAGTATTGAATTATTATTCATTTTATCGCAACACTTGTCATAATTCTAGCTTCATCTTCTTCTTCATCTTCAAGATAGAAAGCTTGATGTCATCAATGGCAACTTGAGTTCTAAAGTGAGAAATCCAATTCTAAAGTGAACCCACCTCCTATTTCTTCACCCTCTACCTCTTGCCAAGTTGTTTTGGGTGTTTTCTTCACAAGTTTCACAAATTTGTGAAGTCGGAGCTTGAACTTGTGATGCCTCGACGTAGATCATCTTCGGCACGAAGCCGACGACCTAGTCCGCCCATTTCTCCGATCAAGCCGACGATTGAGTCAGGAATTCGAGATGGACAGCGAGAGGACGCCTATGTGGAGCCAAGGAAGTGGATATCCGGATCTACAAAGGTTGTAGCTTCTTAACTTTAGTTAAGTTGTTAACTAGATTCATATATCGCCTAAACTTCTAGTCAACGATCCGTATTAGGGTTTCTCGGCACCCGTAAAATTTGAAATTGGCATGGTTGATGCCTTGTGAGACCTCTTGAGAGTGCCTAGGAACCCTACACCCGTGTCCAACATCGACACGCAAATCCTCATATCTCTCGGGCTCCGTCTGTCCGGATCGGCCTACGGGCTCCGTCAGTCCGGATCGACCCATATCATCTTTCGACTCCGGTCGGTATCCTCCGGATATCCGTCGAGCCTAAATACTATCACCGGTAGGTAGTGCTCCCCTGCCAGGCTCACCGTCTAATATATACGAGTTTTCTTGCCTTGGGGTATCTCACCGGGTCCACCAAGTACCCGCATACGGTGTCTACCGCTCCTCGAATCTGGTTTCACAAGCCACTCTCAGAACCGAGAAAAAATGGTGGACGCACTGAAATATCATATGAAGAGAAACCGGGTTTTTAAAACAGTACATGCTTTCCTTTGAAATTGCTACGTTTCTCAAATCCAGAAATCTCATGAAAACAACATATCTCATTGCGTAAAAGCGTAAAGCGTGATGTATGCGACATATAACAGAAATGTAAGCATATCCATATATCATGCAACATGGAACAGTAATATGCACATATCGAGGGGAAACCGCTCTTTTAAATGAATCCAGTTTTAAAATATATCACACGGTTCCCAAATCTCCAAAATCGAATGCAATACCGTATAAAGGTGCATAAGTGGTATATACGCAAGTATGGTGTACAATATGTATATATGCAAGCATGAGTATACAATATGTATGCATGCAAGTATGGTGTAAAATGAGTATGTGCACAAGTAAAGTGTACAATATGTATGTACGCAAGTATGGCGTACAATATGTACATCATGATGCAGCAACCCTACTGTGTAGTGACATGGCAATTATCGTTGATAAAGTGTATGAGCCGGCAAATCTGTGTACGTTTAACATATGCATCATCGATAATGGTGTAAGTGTACTAGCACAGGTATAAGTAACGCAATGCGAATAATATGAATGCAACATAAAGTAATCGTATGCGAATGCTAACATGTATACGTATCTAACATGACCAAGTTGGTGAATCTATCAATCGGCATCTAGACACACAGCATCGCGTACAGTATAATCTATCGTACGGTATCCTCTAGTCAAGGGTATGTATCAAACCTCAAGTCAAACTCATCACATATGGAAAATCATCGTACGGCGGCATTAAGCTATCAGGGATCCTATCAATCTATAAGACGAGGAGGGTACGGACCTAACGTCACGTACGACTAACACTCATGATTCTAAACACATATAAATATCTCTATATACCTATGTCCCAAGTCACATCCGCAACAATCTCATATCAGGGGACCGGCAGGGTATAAATCATCTCAATCGACTCGCATCCGTATACCAACATATCATCAAATCATCATATCATGTCATATATTCTTTTCATCCCATTTATATCCCACATCAAGTCAATTTTACAAATACATTCTACCTTTACTATAAGCATACATATCTAATCTAACATACACACCCGAACCATACAAACAGTTTTTTGAAAGATTCGAATCGTAGTTTTGAAAGTAGGGGCTACGGTGTTTTTATGGAAAAGTTATCATTTAAAAATCCGAAACGTCCCTCAAGGTATCTGTTTAAAATATGCATACGATTCTTCAGTTTGGAAAAATGTATGGTTCGGATAACACATCTACGTCGACTATCTAGTCCTATAGTACCCTAAACGGCAATATCATCAGATATCATCCTCAAGTCCCATCATCATATACTAGTCGTATCATATCGCTTCTAACTATCCTTTAGTTTAAAATATGGTTCTCTAACTACCTTTTAACTCTATCTAGTTTTCTATTAAAGGTTTCTTTAACCATAATCTATATATAAATCGGTTTCCATCAAAGTGTGCGGGGCTGCTATACGCCATCCACCCGACTTCCCCCATGGATATAGATCCACTCATCTTGGTCTTCGCTTGCCGAAGTCGATGTTTCCACGCTCCGTTGCCTCGGAATCCACATGAAGGTACCTACAATAACAACACATATCGCAACGCTATAAACATCAAGTTCTGAAATCCAAAACGGCACACGGATCGCCTATAGGTTAGAACCTATAGCCCACGTATGCAAAAACAAACGAATACCCTCATTGTTGACATTCAAACGCCAGAAGATGGAACACAATAACAAATACCAAATCCCAATTCATTAAAAGCCGCAAAACTAAACCAGAAACATGGAAAACATGCTCCTGATTTTACCCTAGGCCAAATTGGTCAATTCCGCACATATGGAGGGTCTAATTTACTGATATAGGAGCTACAGAACAAGCACGAGTCAATTTGGAAGTACCAAGGCCGCAATTTGCGGCCCAAATGATTAAATCTGTGGCCTGGGTAGGGGGCTTGGGGCTCTGGTCTTCAGGGTAGCTTCTAGGTTGCCTGCATGACTCACAGTAATTGCTAAATAATTTTTAGGGTCCCCGGGTGTTAGCAGATTCCATAATACTACCTCAAACTGTCAATTTAACCGATGTAGGAAAGGTTCTAAGTTCGTGTTCCATATCCTAGGCCATACAAATCCACACTAAGGTCTGTAGGCAGCCACTGCACATCACCAATTCCAAACAAACGCTCAAACCCTTCTCTTGGGATTTCTAAGATCACAATTCCATACACAATCAACCTCTAAACTACACAAGAATGCAAGGAAACTAAAACTAAACTAAAAGGAAGTATTTATACCTCCTTTAGGCAACTCAAGAAAAACCCTAGTTTGCCAATGTCGTCAAAATCCTACTTTGCTTGGTCCATTGTGTAGAGGGTGACGAGGGGATCACTTTTAATGAAAGGGGTTTAGGGTTTTGATGGAGATTTGGAGATGATTTCTTAGGGTGAAGGTGGAGGGAGATGAGGTTGAAGAGAAAATGATGTAAAATAAATGGGGGAATGAAATGAAGCAGCCCATCTCTCCCTCTCACTTATTCTCACTCTTTCTCTCTCCAATCATTCTAAACTTTAACCCTTTTCTCTTGTTCTTTTCTATTTAAAACCCAAACCATATAATACCCATAAAACAACACAAATGCGACTGTTGGATATAGTACCCTCAAAGTCAATTATTGGATCGCAGGTACGTGATTGCAATGATTGAGAGAGGACCTATACCGATAGGACAGTCTTGCTCGAGATGATTGTATGTTATCTGGTTTGTCTTTATCATCATGTACATGCTTTAGTTCACTATTGCATGTTGATAGAGCCCATAGGATTCTTGCTTGACTGCCAGTAGTATGATGGCGATCATATACGTGGGAGCTGGGGTCTATAAGCACATCCTTAAAGTGTCCCTAGTCATGGGAGTTTCGAGACAGGGCATCGATACTCCAGAGTAGACTAGTGTATACAGTCGAGACCCCGACGAGGGGCGGTGGCGAGTCTCACAAGCCATTGGTGTCAGTTGGTTCACCTAAGATGTATACAGGTGCTCATTGGGTTATGAGTACACCGGACAGGACTCGCCGGGAACATGCTAGTTGGTATTATACATATCGTCAGATAGTAGTTCCTTGGTGACATGTGCACAGGTTAGTCTGTCGATCTGAGATCGTCATTTGTCTCGTGTGAGTTCCTACTGTGCTTTGATTACTACCCTACCACGGCTCAAAGGAGTCATGCAAGTAGGTTTTAGTTGGGTACAGTCCCGAGCCACATGGAGGCAGTAAGCGGATCGTCAGGGATTCGTCTCTCCCGGTATTAGGGGTGAGATCGCTCTGAGTTTAGGAGAGCCATTACACGAAATCCCTAGCCAGGGTAATCGAGATTTACTGGTAGGTACTCCAGTAGTTTCTCAGGGTGTTCTGGCCGGTTTCATAAAAAGTTTTTGTTCCGCATTTGGCCCCGTTTAGACGGCCGGGGCGGCACCGCATCCCAACATGGTATCAGAGCCACGCCATTAACCTTTACTATCTTGTTCTAACATGTTTAAAACATCGATCGAATGTAATTTCCAAAACCGCAATTCCAAATTTAAAGTTTCTGTCGAAATTTTTTGTCGTCTAAAAATTATTTTGGGTATCTCATAAAATCGAGTAGGCTTTTATAAGACTCTGGAAGAAATTTGGTTGAGTGTACTTTCAAGTCTGCCGCGGAACCGCCGCATAACCCTTGGGTTGGCCGCGGTTTCGCCGTCATTTTGAAGCAACACTTCACCATTTTTCTTCTAGGTTTCTTTGAAGTGGAATTGTGGTTTTTGGAATATTTTGTTATGGCCCAGATTTTGTTTGAGTACTGGATTTGTACTGGTGGCCCATTTCGGCAAAATTTTTGTCGATCAAAAATTTAAACAAGTCAGTTCATCGTGCATTACATTTCTATCTGTGACCGTGAATGTCATTCGTGTAAGTCGAAGTTAGACACCCCACATGATGCGGGGAGGCGGAATAGGTAAAACAATCATTTTGTTTAAACTAATATCGACTAACTTTACGGATCATTGCCAAACCCTAACTAACAACAACATAGAAGTGATTAGCTACTATGAAAGAAGATTATACCAAATGAATCAAGTCCTTCTTGTTCTCGTAGACCACCTCCTCGTCGGCTTCCTCATTGTGATAGAAGATCCACCCGAGAGCTACTTCTCCAAGCTTAACCTCTCACTTGAGGTAACTAGATTGCTATGAGTGCTAATCAAAGTAACCTAGAGGATAGAATATGATTAGGGATCTATTAGTCTTGCTAACTCTTGGATCTCAATACATGAGAGGTTAGGGTTAAGGTTGAAGAGAGAGAGAGCTTGAGGAGAGAGAATGTGAAAGTAATTATCTAATGAAAATTAACTCATTTGTGTGTATATATCATGAAGCATAAAATATCTTGCACAAAATATCTTTGCACAATTATCTTCATGCTTCATTTAATACATAATGAATCATCTAATGAGTCATTAAAACCATTAATGCTTCATTAACTCATTTGATGAATCATCTCCATGAGTCACAAATCCATTTAATGCATATAACACCTAAGCTCTCCACCTCATCAAACATCTAGAAGCTTCTCGACAAATTACGAGAACGCCCCTCCTATCATGAAAACACGAAAATATTGAGACTGTATAAATCCAATAATCCAATACTAGAATCTGTCTTAAACCAAAGCCTGCTAGTATAAACTGTCCGAACATCGTACGTGTGTAAAAATACGTATGTGTCCGAACCCTGTTGTAAAATCATACGACCTCTATATTGTTTCGCCCGAAGCAGGGAAACTCTCTGTGTGGGACTCTAAAGACTCGACACTTACGCTGGCAGTGGGTTTAACCACGGTCCGCAAGCGGTACTAGCTGTACGTAACGGTCCCCAGGTAGATGTCGATAAGAAGGCCGATGAGGAAACCCATCCGAACTCCTACTGAGCCTGATGTGACAATCTCCATACAGTCCGGTCTGTTCGTCTAGGACTATCGCATATCGGGCCTAGGGGGCGGCAAGCGTCAGTGCCCTAAAAGCGGTATAAGTCGTGTCGGAGTGAAGCCCATTACATCTTGAGAAGCTACTAGAAATCCTACCAGTAAGTCTCGCTTTGCCTGGCCAGGGACTTTGCGTAATGGATCTCCAAACATAGCGCGATGTCGACTCCCAATACCGGGAGAGACGAATCCTATCTAACCGCCACTGCCTCCAAGTGCTTCGGGACTGCACCCAACTGCTACCTTTTTCCACGACTCCTTTGAGCCGTGGTAGGGTAGCAATCTAAGAACAGTGGGAACACACTCGAAACAAAGCAGCAGTGTCAAGTCTGCGGACTATGCTGTACTCATGTCACCTGGGAACTGTTAACTGACGATGGGTATAATATCAACCAACAGTTCCCTGCGAGTCCTGTCCGGTGTACCCGTATCCCAACGAGCACCTGTATACTATCTCCAGTACGACGTACTGATGGCTATGGGACAGACCATCTCCCCAACTGGGATGAGAAGCGTACACACTAGTGTACTCCGGAGTATCGATGCCCTGTCTCGATAATCCTACGACTAGGGACCTGAAAAAGGATGTTCTTGTAGACTACCCAGCCCCCACTAGTGTGACTGCCATCACAACGTTGGTAGTCAATCAAGATCCAAAGGGCTCTATCAATATGTATTCTCGATATGGTAACATATACACATATTAAGATAGAAATAAACCAAGTAGCATATTACCATGTTTAGCAAGACTGTTACTATAACTGTAAATATCCCAAGCTTCCATTAAGTAATATACAAGCTAGTATGATACAATAATAGCCCCTAGGGCATATACACTAACAATCTCCCACTTGCACTGGGGCCATGTACTGGCGTATCGAAAACCTATCATCTCGAGTAGCCTCTCTGTAGGGTTCCTTGGCACTCATACAAGGGTTTATAAGGCATCGACCATGCCCGGATAAAAAAATAGACGTGCCGAACAACCCAAAGCCGGGATCTTTGCTAGATTATTAGGGTTACACATGTAAGTAAACAACTTTACAACTAAGAGTGAGGGATTACAACCTTTGTAGATCAGTCCTTCACTTCAAAAGCTCCTTGAAGTAGTCCCTTCGCTATGATCGTGGTTCTCCCGGACTCCTGCATGGCTTCACGAGGCAAAAAGAACGTCCTTTCTTGAAGTCTTCAAGGCCGAAGATGATCTACTTCGAGGGAATAGGAACTCAAGCTTCTTCATCACTGACTAGAGATTTAGTGAAGCAAACACCCTAAACTAAAGTGCTAGTCTACTAGAGGATGATAAAATAGGAACTGGGTACACCTTAGAATTTGTTTTCTCACTTTTCTTTCTCACTTAATCAAAACCTAGAGAGCTTTTTAGCTCAAGGAAGAAGATGAACAAATAATGAGATGAGGATAATGATCAAGTGAGTGAGCTAACCATGGTTGAGTGAGTATCATATACTAACTCATGTAGAGACATAACCATGGCTAATCCAAATGGTTAGGTTAACAAAAATATAAAGTAAAGACAAAGTTAGTGGACTTTGTCAAAGCAATGCAAGCTTCTACAAGCTTCATGCTCTTTCCCAATTTTCACTAATTTTGTAATTACCTTAAATAATTTTAACCCACCATAATAAATAGAATGGTGTATGCCTTACACACCCATGAATGATGTATCAACAACCATGATATAAAATGAAAACACATTTTAATATATATCACATATATATTAAAGTTGTGCACATGTGAGAAAAATCCTTAAGTGAACAAATGTTAGTTAATGTAAATTAGTATATCAAATATACAATTATACACTAAATTATTAAATCAACACTTGACTTAATAATCCGGTTATATCTCATATAACCAACTAACATCCAATGTGTCGACATATCGAATCAACACTTGATTCGATAACCCGGCTATATCACATATAACCGACCGATACAAAAAGTCGCGAGAATAGAATATGGTATCACATACACGCATTATTCTCGGTCCCGCACATATCACATATGCGCTCCTATTTCGTTTTTCCTGAGCCAGTAAAACCTCATTGTAGGACTCTAAAGACTCGTCAATACGCCGGTAGTAGGTGATGATCATATCAAGCACCCACAAGCCGTCAGCGGTACTAGCTGGACGTAACGGCTACCCGGGTATTGAGTGATTAGATGATCAGCAAGAAAGCCTGCTCCAACTCCTATAAAGGCCTAACGGTAACACTTGCCGTACAGTCTGGTCTCCTCGTCTGATATGTCGCATATCAAGTCTAGGGGTGGTAAACGTCAGACCCCAATAACCGATAAGTCATGCCGATGTGAGGCTCATAACGGGTCAAGAAACTACTGGTAACACTTACCAGTAAATCTCTAAATCAGCCCTGGCCAGGGACTTCCCTATTATGGCCAATCGAGCACAGCGCAACATCAACCCCCAATACCGGGAGAGACGAAACCCCTCCTATCGCTCATTGCCTCCATTTGACTCGGGACTGTACCCCAAAACCACCGTTTTGCATGCCCTCTTGGACGTGGTAAGGTGGCAATCAAAGCACAGTGGGAATCACACAAGACTCTATGACGATCTCGGGTCTACAGACTAACCTGCACAAGTGTCACCAGAGAACTGTCATCTGACGTGAGGTATAATACCATATGGGAGTTCTCGGCGAGTCCGTACAGTGTACCCAGTGTCTACTGAGCACCCGAATACCATCTCTGATGTCAAAGACCAATGGATATGGGATCATCCATCGCCCATCTTATAGGTCGAGAAGCGTATACGCTAGTCTACTCTGGTACATCGATGCCCTGTCTCGATATACCCACGACTAGGGACATTACAGGATGTACTTAAGGACTACCATGGCCCCACTAGTATGATCTGCATCATAGTCCTGGTAGTCAAGTACACATCCTAAGGGCTTTACCAACATGCAACTATAAGACAGTATCAAGAGACAAGTATACATGTTAAGATAAAGAGCAACCAGATAGCTGTAGGGTTCCTAGGCACACCCATGAGGTTCTGCAACTGATCAACCATGCCAAAATCAAAATTTTCATGTACCAAAGAACCCTAATGCTAGATCGTTAACTAGAGGTAAGGCGAAAAACTAGCAAGTTAACAACTTTAACTAAAAGTGAAAGGGACTACAACCTTTGTAGATCCAGTCCTCCACTTCCAAAGCTCCGTGACGACGTCCCTTCGCTGCGATCATCGGGATCCCGGACTCTAGCGATGATTTCGTCGGAGAAATGATCGGGCTAGGTCGTTGACTTCGATGCCGAAGATGATCTACGTCGAGGCGACCCTAACTCAAGCTCCATCTTCACTAGGTCATGAAACTTGTGAAGATAACACCCTATACAACATGGCAAGTGGCAGAGGATGAAGAAATAGGAAGTGGGTTCACTTTGGATTTGGATTTCTCACTTGATTTCAACACTAGAAATTTTCAAGAATGGTTTTCTTCACTTGAAGAAGATGAAGAAGAAGAAGGAAAAAGAATTCTCTTGAAAATAATAAATCAAGTGAATCTCATCATAATGCAACCATGGGTGAAGTAAACACATGTAGAGAATAAACTAGGGTTTAGGTGTAATGGTTAGGTTAAGGAAAAAACAAAATGGTTGAAGCTTTATGAAACATCAAGAATAAAATAAAGAAATCCACCATTTTATTTTTTACCAAAATAAATAAATAAAATAAAATAAATAAGTTAAAACCCTAACCATTAACCTAAACATGGTTTAAAGCATACACACACCCAAGTTTGCATGTATCATCAAACATGATACAAATTAGTGCACAAACATATATCACATATACAACTTGTGCAAATCAAATGAGAAAAATAATCTTAAGTGAACAATAATAGTTGATGTAATGTAATATATCAAATATATAATTATACATTAAATCATTAGATCAACACTTGATTTAATGGTCCGGTCATACTGCATATAACCGACTAATATCAAGTGTATCAATGTATCGAATCAACATTTGATTCGGAAACCCGGCTATATCTTATATGACCGTCCGATGATACAAATCGCGAGAATAGAATTCAGTATCACATAGTGGTATTATTTTCGGTCCCGCACATATCTCATATGCGCTCCTATTTCGTTTCGCTTGAGCCAGAAAACCTCTGTGTAGGACTCTAAAGACTTGTCAATACGCCGGCAGTAGGTGATGATCATATCAAACACCCACAAGCCGCAAGCGATCTGCTAAACGTAACGGCCACCGGGGTATTGAGCGATCAGAAGATCAACGAGCAAGCCCGCTCACACTCCTGTGAATCCAACCAGTAACACTTACCGTACAGTCCGGTCTGTTCGTCTGATATGTCGCATATCTTGCCTAGGGGTGGTAAACGTCAGACCCCAGTAGCTTGATAAGTCATGCCGATGTAAGGTCCATAACATAGCATGAAATTACTGATAACACTTACCAGTAGATTACTGCAACCCTGGCCAGGGATTTCCAGTTATGGACAGTCGAGCATAGCGAAACATCAACCCCAAATACCGGTAGATACGAATCCCCTCATATTGCTCATTGCTTCCATGTGAATTGGGAGTGTACCCAAAAACCACCTGAGCCGTGGAAGGGTGGAAATCAAAGCACAGTGGGAGACACATAAGACTCTATGACGATCTCGGATCAACAGACTAAGCTGTACCAGTGTTACCAGAGAACTGCCATCTGACGTGAGGTATAATACCATCTGGGAGTTCTCGGCGAGTCCGTTCAGCGTACCCAGTCTCCACTGAGCACCCGCATACTATATCTGATGTCAAACACCAATGGATATGGGATCATCCATCGCCCATCACATGGGTCAAGAAGATATACGCTAGTCTACTCTGAAATATCGATGCCCCGTCTCGATATTCCCACGACTAGGAACATTGAAGGATGTACTCATGGACTACCCAGGCCCCACTAGTATGATTTACATCATAGTCCTGGAAGTCGAGTACAAATCCTAAGGGCTTTATCAACATGTAATAGAGAGATAGAAAGTATACATGTTAAGATAAAGAACAACCAGATAGCATACTATCATGTCGAGCAAGAAAGTCATACCTATATATGTCCCAGCATCCACTACAATATACATCCTGTGTACAGTAATGGCCTCTAGGGCATACATATAACTAACAATCTCCCACTTGCACTAGGGCCATCTGTAGCAGTGGTTGCAGTATCTAATACTCAACCATCCCATAAAAGTCTCTCTTTGGGAAAAGGCCTTTGTGAGTGGATCCGCCGTGTTGTCCTCTGAGTCTACTCTCCTAACCTTGATCACCCTGGAGATCAACTATCTCCATGATCAGGTGATGCTGCCTCAGAATTTGTCTGGGTCACTGATGGGACCAGGGTTCCCGGGCCAAAGCCACACTTCCATTGTCACACAATGGTAGGAACCTAGTTCATCTCATGAACCAATATACACCCAAACTGCCTATTTGGTAGTATCTTTAATAGCGATGTTACCAGCCTTTATCGTCTAGTTTGCCACGATATCTAGCTTGGAACTCTTCCAACATACCGTCCCTTCACTGAGGGTAAAGACAATGCCTGCGACTGACATTCAGTCGTGCTTATCAGCCTGGAACTTTTCCAGTGGTTCTCCCCAGGATCGATTGATACCATCTCACTAAACCTAGTGAGAACCCTAATATCCATTTAGATCTATCTCATAGATCCAAATCCCAGGATTTAGGAGTATCACCTTTATCCTATTTGGAGAATCCTTGTGATAAGAGAAGATCGACCGATCGTAGTATAGGAAACTCTTTTCCTATCAAGAGTATGTTGTCCACGTACAATACGAGGATGACCACCTTACTCTCTACTACCGTTTTGTATATACAAGGTTCATCTACCATTTTGATGAAGTCAAACTTTTTGACTATTACATCAAAACAGATGTTCCAATTTCGCGAAGCCTGCTTTATCGTGTAAAGCAACTTGCACACGTTTCCGCTGCTCCCACTGTTTACGAAGCCTTCTGGCTGTGTTCTTATAGATGTTCTCTTCTAAATCATTATTTAGAGAAGTAATCATGGCACCCAACCACTAGATATCGTAGTTATGGTATGTAGCAATGGCAAGTAGGATCCGGATGGACTTAAGCTTAGGCACTGGAAAAGGTTTTATCATTATCCACGCCTGGTCGATGACGAAAACCTTTAACAAGTCTAGCTTTGAAAGTCTCAACTTTTCCATCTACACCAAGTAATCTTCTCAAGATATACTTGCTCCTGATGGGAATTTAACCCTTCAGATATAGCAACCAAAGTCCATACTTTGTTGGTGTACATGGATTCCGTCTCAGATCGCTAAGCATCCAGCCATTCTTACAGAGTCCCTACTCTCGATGGCCAGCTCGAAACTAGTTGGGTCATCATCTTATGATGCATTCCTCGCTCCCACTGTCATCGAGAAACCGAAGTGTCTCTCAGGCGGATGAGGAATCCTACCAGATCGGCGGAGAGGCTGAGGTTCGTCGGGGACTATTGAATCCTTTGGTTTTGTCAAATCATCAGCTGCAGTTTTGTATAGCTGGAACCTTTCCAGTTCTACAAAACTGACCTTGCCTCGATCTTGTCCGGATTTTTCTTTTGACATAGGCCGGACATTCCCAAATCTTAACTTACTTAAGAGATGGGCTCTTCTCATACCATATCTTATATGGAGTGGTAGGCATTGATTTGATTCGAACCCAATTCAATAGGTATGCAGCTTCTTAAGTGCATAACCCCCAAAAGGAAACAGGTAACTCAGTAGTACTCATCATAGAGCACCCCATATCTAATATGGTGCGATTGCTCTGCCCCGATATACCGTTGTGCTATGGTATATTCAGAGGAGTAACACCGAGAGAGAATCTCATTCTCCTTTAGAATAGTCCAGGAATTCTATGCACAAGTATTCTCCTCTTTGATCTCATCAAAGGACATAATACTTATACCCGTAATTTGGTTCTCTACTTCTAACTTACATTCTGTGAATATCTCAAATGCTTCAGACTTGTGTTTCAACAGGAACATATGTCTGAATCTTGAGAGATCATCAGAGAATGTAATGAAGTACAAAGAACCGGTCCTGGCATGTGCAGACTGGGGACCTTTATACATCACTATGTATCAGTCCCAGGAGTTCACTAACTCTTTCTCTGTTTCGAGTAAACAGAGCTATGGTCATCTAATCTTTGCGACATGACTGGAAAGTTTCACAAGATGTAAATTCAAACTGATTTAAATATGCATCTAAAATGTAACTTCAGCCAGTCGGGTCACATTGATATGACCTAGTCTACAATACCTCAAGAAGAATTCGTTCATTTCTGAACTCTTCCTCTTGTGTGTGTTCTGTATACTAGGAACTGTAGTTTGATTTAGAACGTCATTGCTTTTAGATAACGTGCCCGAACTGATCAACTTTTGAAATGTTCAAAACAATATTCATGTCACGACCCGAAAGTACGGAACGTGACCGGCACTTAGATTACGAAACGTCTAGAGGCGCAACGTAACCTAAGTAAGCCGAAGCCCAGAAATCTAAACCATAAAAGAAGAAGAAGAAGAAGAAGAAAACATGTAGAATACAAGTTTAAAAGCAACATCAAATTTTCCCAAAAATTTCGGCAGAGTCTCCTCTGTAAAAACTGGCCCCCAAACGGGCTACAACAGGTATAATATGCATAAACAATAAAAAGCATCCCCAAACGGGAGCTAGCTCAACGCCAACAGGCGGAAACAACCACAACAAGCACAATAATATACAACGCCAGAAGGCGAGGCTCAAACTCAAAAGAAAACAAAACCACCAGATCAGAATAATACAGGCGCGACTCTAAGGTCGAAATAAAAGACTGGTCCAATAACTTATCAAGTAATACAAATATGGTTGATGGAGCTTACTAGATACAAATGAATGAATAAAAGTACAATGGTGGTTCGGATACAAGTGAACCAACCTACCGTGCAAATCACCCTGAAGAAAAGATGTGCCAACAAGCTGCCACGGGAAACCTGTACATCGAACCTGTAAAGAATTTGGCACAACGGGGGTGAGTTGCCAACTCGTGAGTAGAAGACATCTACGAAAAGAAATCGAATGCACGACGCTATCCTAGGTCATAATAATACACTACTATATCCCAAACATCTAGTAATAGCAGGGTAATACTACGTGTAAGTGCAAATACTCCGTGTCGTGTCAGTGCCTCATATAGTACTAAGTCATATGAAATGAAATGCATGCACCATGAATGTAAAGTCACAAATCCTGAAATCCAGATATATATGTATGAGAACCTTTAGCCGTTATCATAGTAAAGTGTGTATAAGCATCTGAAATCTCAACAATGAAATCCATGGAAATCCGTGTCAAGCATCGACACAACACATGTAACCTCAAGTATCAATATGTCGGGCTCCGTCAGTCCGGATCGGCCCATATCATCAAATCCCACGACAACGGTCGGTATCCTCCAGATATCCGCCGCGCCAGACATCACCGGTAGGTAGCCTTCCCCTGCCAGGCTCATCGTCTACAACTCGATCTTCTTGCCCCGGGGTACCATACCGGGCCCACCATGTACCCGAGACGGTTCATCCACTCCTCGAATCGGGTCTCGAAATCCATCAGAAAACATGAAATACTCATGGTGGACGACACATACATCACGAGAAAACCGCATCTTATTTTAAAAAGAGAGGAGGAGAGAGAGAGAAGTTTTTATATATTCTTGCGGTTTTCCCCAAAAATCCAGAAATCTCACAGAAATCCAAATCTCAAAATCATGAGTAAGTATATGATAAGTGTCAGCATATGCTCATAATACTGTGCGATAACATGAAAATATGAATGCATGAATGTCTAAGTTATGATTATCATGTCTATACTAACATCAGAGAGTAATCACAATATTATATCGGTTTAGTTGTTAACTGATTCTATCAATAAAAGATAATATGATCTAAAGTGTACGTGACATAGCAATTACCGATGATGCTGTGTGTGAGCCGGCAAATAAGTGTGCGTGGAATATGCGCATCATCGGTAATGGTGCTGGTGTCCTAACAGGTAAGGTTTATACTGTTTATAGCAACATATAAAAGACATGCACCATGATGATTACAGTATGAATGTAAATACAGACGTGCATTATCCGCTCCTCTGCGAGATACGAGTACAACTACCACTATGTGAGTCGAACCTAAACCAGTGTCCATCTAACATCCTAAGGAACTAAACCTAATAGACTAGTCAGTAAGAAACTAGAGTCTACCTAAGGTCTGAATCAATATCTCTAATAGTCGGCGATCCCGCCTCAACAGCGTCACGTACGTAGTACGGCTTCCTCGAATCAAGAGTGCGGATCAATCATCAAATCTAAGCCTCGTACGGTAAAATCCATCGTACGGCATCCCAATGTCGGGATACGGTCAAGTATCTCCTAGGTGTCTCCTCATTCGTATAATGTCATATGGATCATATTGTGATTAAGTCATACTCATATGATATCGGCATCAGGTCACACCAATATAATGTCGAAATCAAGTTATACATATATCATATCGTAATCAGTCACAAGTTACAGTCCGAGTACTATTCTAGCGTCCCATGTACATCAATATCACCACCACTCTTTGTAATTTATATATTCAAGTTCATTATCTCATTCCCTAATGATCCGCTAACACTTTATTACGACTGTATAGTCAAAAATCACGGCATCAAGCCCAGTTATACTGTTTCATCATACCTCGGATATCATATCACATCACTGAATCACCTATATGTGTTGTATATATATGTATATACCTATACCTAGTTCTATATATATACACATACACGTACCCCATGTCGATTTTCAGTGTGTGCGCGGGTGTGTTTCTATCTGAAACCTACGAACCTCTTCTTAGGTACTCATCCTCTGATATAGTTTTCCCTAAATCGGTCTAGTCCAGCCTAGGGTCAATACTAGGGTCCTACTAGGGTCACGTCTGGTTTCCTAATGTCAATAAGTACTATTCATATTCTACGTTGCGGGGGTGCTAAACGCCATCCACCCGACTTCCCCCCGTAGATATGCATCTACTCACCTGGTCCATGTCTGCCGAAGACAGTGTCGCCATCCTCCTCTTCATCGCCTGCAGTCTACGTGAGGGTACCTCCCAAAATATGAAATCCAAACAAGAAATGAGCCTCCCAAATGCATGCTTTCCATCTCCAAAATCCATGTAAAAATGAGTAAGGAATAAAGGGTATGAATTAGATAGGATTTTGTGAAATTTTAATTGAATTTTTGATGTATTTTTGATGATTTTTGAATAAAAATGAGATGGAAAATGGGGGGGGCAGCCATGGTGATGGGGAGGCCGGCCACAATAAGGGGAAGATGGAGAAACACATGAGAAATGGTGTAGAAACTTCTCCAAAATGTCATCATCTTCATGTCTTTTCATGCTTTATTCATTTTCTTTTAATTCTTTTCTAAAATAACTCAAGAAAGATCTAGAAACAAGGAAAAATTTGCAAATAAATTTTGCATGATACACACTAAATTCTAATGTGCCATGGTTCATTTTTACAAATTAAAACCATTTAAATTTGTAATTTACACTAATTTATTGTAAAAATAAAGCTTATGTTAATATTTAAAATAATTAATTTAGGAAAAATATTTTATTAAACCAAAAATTTATAAGTGGCTAAATAAACACTATTTACTAGTAATTTTATAATTAAAATAGATATTTTTAAATTTATAGTGAAAAACAATCACGGTTTGGTTTTACGAAAAATACATTTTACTTTACCGAAAATCCTAAAATTCACTTAAACACTTTTATTCATTTAATTATTTATTTAATATTTTTAAAATGTTACAATCTTCCCCCCTTTAGGAAATTCGGTCCCCGAATTTAAATTAACACTCCCCTTCCAAATACTAAAACATTTAGCAAAATACTCAAATCGTCGGGGCTCCGAAATCATTAATACATAACGAAAATCAACGCCGTCAAGCATGACGCAATCATCGGAGTTATGGCGATAATGAAATATCATAACCCAATGTGAAAACCATCATAATATATATCAATCTATAACTTATATATAGTTCGCATCCTAGTAAAATCGCCGAATCATCATAATAAAGCAGCATACAAAAACCCCTTCTTGAAAATCGCCGTGCAATGCACGTGTCACGGTCTAAGTAGCGGACGTTTAAATTTTTAAAAATATAGCTATATATATTTTTTATTTAACATACACGTCCCGCCTGGTTACTAACTCAAATAATAATGATCATGAAAACATACTGCTCAAACTAAAATCAATCCCAATCACATCAATAAAATGTCATGTGCGTCCGGTGCGCACTGAAATCGAAACCAAATGCAGAAACCATGAATACCCACAAAACAAAACTAAGTGCAACAGTTGTGCACCAAAAACATCTGTCAAGTGCAACGGGCGTGCACGACTCACTATCAGGTGCATCTAATCTGCACAAAACCCCGATTTAGTGCATCTGGTGTGCACAAAATCGCATCAAGTGCGCCAAGTATGCGCAAGAATCCTAATCAGGTGCACATGGAGCACGAAAACATACATTGAATATCAAAATCGAAATCACAGCACAAAAATGCATGAAAATTAGGTCGAAACATATGTCAAAATTACGTGTAACCCCTATGCACGAAATCAAATCAAAAATCTCAAAAAAATATATAAAACCAAATCAAGTGTACTTGGTGCGTACTAAACCACATCAATACGACTGATATAAGAAACACAGATAGAATGAAGGTACACACAGGAAATACCAATCGTAGAACAAAGTCCTCAAAATACAAAAATCCAATCAACGAAAATAGGAAATTCAAATCACTAAATCACAATCGTAAATACTATCGTCAATGTGCGCCTCTTTCCTCTGATGTCGACCGCTTCGAACTCGTTCTTTCATAGGTGTGCTGACTGCGCTACCAACGACAATACTCATGTCTAGAGTCTCCCACATAGTCGATCCCTTCACTTGATATCCGGACTACATTAAACTTCTCGATCGATCCATCAAAATCCCATAATTCCCCGAGAGCTCAACACTCAAGTACAGTTTAAAAATATCCGGTACATACCCCAGCATCGATGATCCAGCTGTAGAAGGGCAAACCCAAGCCTCACTAATGGCACCGCGGAACTGCCGTAAACCCTAAGGTTCAAGGGCGTTCTCGTGGTCATTATGTCGAGTTAGGGTTTCATTCTTCTAGAGGGTCCATCGAAATACCTGCATGTTCTTCCGAATACTTTAAACTTAGGAAATGGTTTTCTGATAATCGTTCGAACCCTTTAACTTCATCCGGACGGCATGTGAATACCCTTCGTCCGCACGCTAAGCAATGCTTCAATCCTCAAGAATAACCAATACTCTAATGGTTACTGCATTCGAGCCACATCTCCCTCTGCCCGTGGTAACAGAAACCACCATCCGACATTGACGAAGATAGATCAAAGGAACGAATGAAATACGGTGCAAACAATGTAAATCCTAGGGCTCCTTAAGCAGAGTAGCGTATCGTAAGTATGCCGCGGACCATACCCACGGTACGTTACTCTACCTAACTCGCCTACTCCATCAACCAAGGGTCACCTAGACTTATACAAGGTTAAACCTAGCGCTCTGATACCAACTTTGTCACGACCCGAAAGTACGGAACGTGACCGGCACTTAGATTACGAAACGTCTAGAGGCGCAACGTAACCTAAGTAAGCCGAAGCCCAGAAATCTAAACCATAAAAGAAGAAGAAGAAGAAGAAGAAAACATGTAGAATACAAGTTTAAAAGCAACATCAAATTTTCCCAAAAATTTCGGCAGAGTCTCCTCTGTAAAAACTGGCCCCCAAACGGGCTACAACAGGTATAATATGCATAAACAATAAAAAGCATCCCCAAACGGGAGCTAGCTCAACGCCAACAGGCGGAAACAACCACAACAAGCACAATAATATACAACGCCAGAAGGCGAGGCTCAAACTCAAAAGAAAACAAAACCACCAGATCAGAATAATACAGGCGCGACTCTAAGGTCGAAATAAAAGACTGGTCCAATAACTTATCAAGTAATACAAATATGGTTAATGGAGCTTACTAGATACAAATGAATGAATAAAAGTACAATGGTGGTTCGGATACAAGTGAACCAACCTACCGTGCAAATCACCCTGAAGAAAAGATGTGCCAACAAGCTACCACGGGAAACCTGTACATCGAACCTGTAAAGAATTTGGCACAACGGGGGTGAGTTGCCAACTCGTGAGTAGAAGACATCTACGAAAAGAAATCGAATGCACGACGCTATCCTAGGTCATAATAATACACTACTATATCCCAAACATCTAGTAATAGCAGGGTAATACTACGTGTAAGTGCAAATACTCCGTGTCGTGTCAGTGCCTCATATAGTACTAAGTCATATGAAATGAAATGCATGCACCATGAATGTAAAGTCACAAATCCTGAAATCCAGATATATATGTATGAGAACCTTTAGCCGTTATCATAGTAAAGTGTGTATAAGCATCTGAAATCTCAACAATGAAATCCATGGAAATCCGTGTCAAGCATCGACACAACACATGTAACCTCAAGTATCAATATGTCGGGCTCCGTCAGTCCGGATCGGCCCATATCATCAAATCCCACGACAACGGTCGGTATCCTCCAGATATCCGCCGCGCCAGACATCACCGGTAGGTAGCCTTCCCCTGCCAGGCTCATCGTCTACAACTCGATCTTCTTGCCCCGGGGTACCATACCGGGCCCACCATGTACCCGAGACGGTTCATCCACTCCTCGAATCGGGTCTCGAAATCCATCAGAAAACATGAAATACTCATGGTGGACGACACATACATCACGAGAAAACCGCATCTTATTTTAAAAAGAGAGGAGGAGAGAGAGAGAAGTTTTTATATATTCTTGCGGTTTTCCCCAAAAATCCAGAAATCTCACAGAAATCCAAATCTCAAAATCATGAGTAAGTATATGATAAGTGTCAGCATATGCTCATAATACTGTGCGATAACATGAAAATATGAATGCATGAATGTCTAAGTTATGATTATTATGTCTATACTAACATCAGAGAGTAATCACAATATTATATCGGTTTAGTTGTTAACTGATTCTATCAATAAAAGATAATATGATCTAAAGTGTACGTGACATAGCAATTACCGATGATGCTGTGTGTGAGCCGGCAAATAAGTGTGCGTGGAATATGCGCATCATCGGTAATGGTGCTGGTGTCCTAACAGGTAAGGTTTATACTGTTTATAGCAACATATAAAAGACATGCACCATGATGATTACAGTATGAATGTAAATACAGACGTGCATTATCCGCTCCTCTGCGAGATAGGAGTACAACTACCACTATGTGAGTCGAACCTAAACCAGTGTCCATCTAACATCCTAAGGAACTAAACCTAATAGACTAGTCAGTAAGAAACTAGAGTCTATCTAAGGTCTGAATCAATATCTCTAATAGTCGGCGATCCCGCCTCAACAGCGTCACGTACGTAGTACGGCTTCCTCGAATCAAGAGTGCGGATCAATCATCAAATCTAAGCCTCGTACGGTAAAATCCATCGTACGGCATCCCAATGTCGGGATACGGTCAAGTATCTCCTAGGTGTCTCCTCATTCGTATAATGTCATATGGATCATATTGTGATTAAGTCATACTCATATGATATCGGCATCAGGTCACACCAATATAATGTCGAAATCAAGTTATACATATATCATATCGTAATCAGTCACAAGTTACAGTCCGAGTACTATTCTAGCGTCCCATGTACATCAATATCACCACCACTCTTTGTAATTTATATATTCAAGTTCATTATCTCATTCCCTAATGATCCGCTAACACTTTATTACGACTGTATAGTCAAAAATCACGGCATCAAGCCCAGTTATACTGTTTCATCATACCTCGGATATCATATCACATCACTGAATCACCTATATGTGTTGTATATATATGTATATACCTATACCTAGTTTTATATATATACACATACACGTACCCCATGTCGATTTTCAGTGTGTGCGCGGGTGTGTTTCTATCTGAAACCTACGAACCTCTTCTTAGGTACTCATCCTCTGATATAGTTTTCCCTAAATCGGTCTAGTCCAGCCTAGGGTCAATACTAGGGTCCTACTAGGGTCACGTCTGGTTTCCTAATGTCAATAAGTACTATTCATATTCTACGTTGCGGGGGTGCTAAACGCCATCCACCCGACTTCCCCCCGTAGATATGCATCTACTCACCTGGTCCATGTCTGCCGAAGACAGTGTCGCCATCCTCCTCTTCATCGCCTGCAGTCTACGTGAGGGTACCTCCCAAAATATGAAATCCAAACAAGAAATGAGCCTCCCAAATGCCTGCTTTCCATCTCCAAAATCCATGTAAAAATGAGTAAGGAATAAAGGGTATGAATTAGATAGGATTTTGTGAAATTTTAATTGAATTTTTGATGTATTTTTGATGATTTTTGAATAAAAATGAGATGGAAAATGGGGGGGCAGCCATGGTGATGGGGAGGCCGGCCACAATAAGGGGAAGATGGAGAAACACATGAGAAATGGTGTAGAAACTTCTCCAAAATGTCATCATCTTCATGTCTTTTCATGCTTTATTCATTTTCTTTTAATTCTTTTCTAAAATAACTCAAGAAAGATCTAGAAACAAGGAAAAATTTGCAAATAAATTTTGCATGATACACACTAAATTCTAATGTGCCATGGTTCATTTTTACAAATTAAAACCATTTAAATTTGTAATTTACACTAATTTATTGTAAAAATAAAGCTTATGTTAATATTTAAAATAATTAATTTAGGAAAAATATTTTATTAAACCAAAAATTTATAAGTGGCTAAATAAACACTATTTACTAGTAATTTTATAATTAAAATAGATATTTTTAAATTTATAGTGAAAAACAATCACGGTTTGGTTTTACGAAAAATACATTTTACTTTACCGAAAATCCTAAAATTCACTTAAACACTTTTATTCATTTAATTATTTATTTAATATTTTTAAAATGTTACAATTCAACAATACGAAATTATATCCTTTCTTTATTAATAAAGAGACTGATATGATTTTATATATCAGGCTCGGTATCTAATATCATTTGTTCAGAATCAATGTATTTATAATACAGGGAGACAGTGACCAACAGACTTGGCTGCAACACTTGCACCGTTTTCTGTCTCATGAAACATATCACCCGTTCTCAGTTCTCTACCTATCTGTAGCCCATGTAACAGATTACATTTGTGGAATCCTGATCCGGTATCTAATACCTAGGACCTAGAGGACACTGAGAAACAGTTCTTTATAATGAACACACCCGAAGGAGATGCATCATATGCACTTTCTTTGTTTGGGCGGCATAGGAATTCTGGTATTCCCCTATTTCCTGCTCTGTCTTATAACAATTATAAGTTGGAGCGGGACCAACGTTCCCCAGCTCAGTATAACAAGCGGGTTCGGTCAATACATCCATATTATTATCTTGATTATGGCGTGATATGGTCGCTACCTGGAGAGAGAGAGAAGAAAACACTCTGCGTGCGCTCTTGCAAGATTAGATTAATTATTTATTTTATCTAATCAAGATGGCTCCAACTGTTTTTATTAAATCTTCCTTCAAACCCTAAAAGGAAAGACTAGCCGGGATTAATTACACTCTACAAGTTCGCCAATCTTTTATCCAGGCCAGTGTCGGTAGTTAGAGGGAGGTTCCCCGTGATTTTGCATGGACCTAATTACAATAAACCTCGTTTTCCCAGGGGCGTAACCTCGTTGACACCTTTCTAGACACCTACTTGATCGGCTAATTGCAAAGTGCAAAACACTCCCAGGAGTAACAATTACTCGCAGTGGGTATCGGGATCCAACTATCATATAGAAGGTATGCAATCTCATTGCAAATTTCAACACTTGAAACTCCCAATATTTGGTTTTTACCCCTAGTACTTTTGACCTTAACTATGGTCAACAAATCATAAGCACTAGTCAACTTCTACCCGTCATTTCATGATTAATTAGACCCACCCACATGACCCTTAACTAAGGTCAACAAAGTCACGCGACTGTCCTAACTAATCGCATCATATGCGATGTAGGAAGACATCACTTAGCTACCGTACACTGTGCCTTGACTATGGTCAACAAACACAGCACGGATACTAAGTACTCTACTTCATAAAATGACGGAGGGCTGCGGATGGTTTTTAAGAAAACCTTTAACGCTTTGAACTTGATCTCGTTGCGGAATCAAATGGTTTTTAAATAGAGTGTTTTTGAGGCTTTTCTAGTTTTGCTAAAGGGGTCACTCCCGGTGAAGGGATCGTCGGTCCTTTCCTCATCGAATAAGGTGCAGGATATATCATATATACCGCTGTGCATAGCAAAAACTATAGAAGCAATCAAAAGACAAACCGAGGGTTGTAGCTTCTGCCAGTTATTGCTAAAGGGGTCACTCCCGGTGAAGGGATCGTCGGCCATTTTCTCATCGAATAAGGTGCAGGATGTTCTACAAGGAACACCGTGATGCAAAGCAAGAACTGTAGCTACCTGTTTTTATTTTTGAAATTCGATTCCACAACATCTTTTAGGTTTATTTTCTTTCATTAATCTCATTAATGAATGTCCCATCATTTAAGTCCACCTAAACATCACAGATAAATATAACGTACGCTTATGCCATCCGCATTCGCCTCGATGTCCCGTCTGCACCGTTAGGTTAGGTAACTAACGCCAGAGCGAGGCAGGGCTAGCGCGGGTGTAAAACATAAGCAGCGTCTATATAGTATATCACATATACTATATACAATATCTATCTAAACATATCACATGATCACATCACAGATAGCGCAGCAGAAAATATCATATGAAATATTGGATATACTAGGACATCCGTGTTTTATTCTGAGCCTGTATAAAACACGGATTCCACGGTCATGACGAATAGCCAATCCCACACCCCTAGACCCCTATGAGAGCAGCAAGCAACCCTACCAATTCTAGAGTTAGGAGACCCGGACTCGACTCCTCGAGATGGTCTCCCACTGGACCCTAGAACCCAGTTACTTGTGCTCCCCTCCTTGGGTCTATCCTAATACGGAAAAGTAAATAATATACATCAACGGTGACATCTTCCACAACCTGGAAGTGCCCCAATAAAAGAATATCACATACAAGTTTTTATATGAATGAAAATGAAAAACCCTCATCTCACATAAAAAAACTCTCAGCTATTCAAACACGACGATCCAATATAACATATCCAGCAACACATAACATCACATGTCATCAACGTAAGTAAATATGCCCATCCCAATTGTTGTTGACATATAGCAACGAAACCGGTGATATCACATATTAGACTTACGGTCGCAGAAAAGAAAGTGTAAAACTACAACAGTTGGAATCCGCAACCTCCTTAGACATCGCATGCCTAACCAATGAATTCCTTTAGACATCGCATGCCTAACAATTATAAACCCATAGTCTCAATATCGAAAACACTTTTCAATATAAAGTCGGGCAATTCAACAAGATTCCCGGCATCCAGAACGAATGCTCCCCGCAAACTTTAGTAGACGGCCGCACCCCCTGATACCGTCGACGAAGTGCACTAAGGCGGAACACCGCTGCCGTGAGCACCCGAATGGATGCTTTTTGGCGACGGTGTTCTCCTACAGTCACTTGGTCGGGGCTATGGGGTGTGGCTGTCTATTAAGTTTACCCTACGAGTATCCGCGTATGCAACGTGATTGCGACGGACTTTTGATCACATCAAAATTCCGTGGCAACCGATCAATTGAGACTAAACTGCTATGTTTATAACATCCAAATCAGTTATCTCAAAACTACTTGTGGATTACAAATATTGTATCACATTCCAGATAAATAGAAAATGTTAAACTTTCCGATCGAACAATCAAACACCCAAGTTTTCCCGAAACAGCTCAACACATGAAATAAGTTTAAAAACATTCACTTCATGCCATAGTACCAACGGTCCAGCCGTAGAAGGGTCAAGCCAACGCCTCACATGTGGCATGCCGTACTGCCCCAAACCTTAAGGTTCAAAGGGCAGTTCAAGACGGTCACATAATCGAGTTAAGGTTTGTTGTCTTCTAGAGGGTCTATCGCGTTACTTGCATTACTTAGAACGTTCTTAAACCACGGAAAAATCCAACACTTGGAAATTTTCCGGCAGGGGAAAAATTGGGTATTTATATCCGGTCGAACTTTTTAACATGTTCTAAAATTACCCGGAAAAAACACTTAGACGAAATTAAACTTTCGATCGAATCAACGAACTCCCAATACTACCCAAAAAACCCAACTGTTGAGTGTAGATTAAAAATTCCCATAAAACACAGGCATTACAGATGGGTATTACTGTACAAAGCACGTGACAAGATGCTTCTATATGGTCGCGGAACCGCCGCGCATGCCAGGGTAGGGCCGCGGTTTCGCGGCTCTTTAGTCGAGTTGGGGCACGTGCTCCACAGTAACTCCTGGAAAACCCTGCAGTATTTTTTGGATATTTTTAATATGGAAAAATCCACTGTTTTCAAAAATGTACAGAGAGGGATTGCGATTAGGGTTTCGGGGTTCGATCGGATTTCGAACTTCGTCTACTCATCGCCTATAGCTCTAGCTAGGCTCTGATACCACTGTAGGGTTCCTAGGCACACCCCTGAGGTTCTACAACTGATCAACCATGCCAAAATCAAATTTTTCATGTGCCAAAGAACCCTAATGCTAGATCGTTAACTAGAGGTAAGGTGAAAAACTAGCAAGTTAACAACTTTAACTAAAAGTGAAAGGGACTATAATATTTGTAGATCCGGTCCTCCACTTCCAAAGCTCCGTGACGACGTCCCTCCGCTGCGATCATCAGGATCCCGGACATTAGCGATGGTTTTGTCGGAGAAATGATCGGGCTAGGTCGTTGACTTCGATGCCGAAGATGATCTACGTCGAGGCGACTCTAACTCAAGCTCCATCTTCACTAGGTCATGAAACTTATGAAGATAACACCCTATACAACATGGCAAGTGGTAGAGGATGAAAAAATAGGAAGTGGGTTCACTTTGGATTTGGATTTCTCACTTAATTTCAACACTTGAAATTTTCAAGAATGGTTTTTTTCACTTGAAGAAGATGGAGAAGAAGAAGGAAAAAGAATTCTCTTGAAAATAATAAATCAAGTGAATCTCATCATAATGCAACCATGGGTGAAGTAAACACATGTAGGGAATAAACTAGGGTTTAGGTGTAATGGTTAGGTTAAGGAAAAAACAAAATGGTTGAAGCTTCATGAAACTTCAAGAATAAAACAAAGAAAGCCACCGTTTTATTTTTTTCCGAAATAAATAAATAAAATAAATAAATAAGTTAAAACCCTAACCATTAATCTAAACATGGTTTAAATCATACACACACCCAAGTTTGCATGTATCATCAAACATGATACAAACTAGTGCACAAACATATATCACATATACAACTTGTGCAAATCAAGTGAGAAAAATAATCTTATGTGAACAATACTAGTTAATGTAAAGTAATATATCAAATATATAATTATACATTAAATCATTAAATCAACACTTGATTTAATGATCCGGTCATACTGCATATAACCGACTAATATCAAGTGTATCAATGTATCGAATCAACATTTGATTCGGTAACGCGGCTATATCTTATATAACCGTCCGATGATACAAATCGCGAGAATAGAATTCGGTATCACATACTGGTTTTATTCTCGGTCCCGCACATATCTCATATGCGCTCCTATTTCGTTTCGCTTGAGCCAGGAAACCTCTGTGTAGGACTCAAAAGACTCGTCAATACGCCGGCAGTAGGTGATGATCATATCAAACACTCACAAGCCGTAAGCGGTCTGCTAAATGTATCGGCCACCCGGGTATTGAGTGATCAGAAGATCAACGAGCAAGCCCGCTCACACTCCTATGAATCTAACCAGTAACACTTATCGTACAGTCCGATCTGTTCGTCTGATATGTCGCATATCTCGCCTAGGGGTGGTAAACGTCAGACCCCAGTAGCTTGATAAGTCATGCAGATGTAAGGTCCATAATATAGCATGAAACTACCGATAACACTTACCAGTAGATCACTACAATCCTGGCCAAGGATTTCCAGTTATGGCCAGTCGAGCATAGCGCAACATCAACTCCAATACCTGGAGAGACGAATCCTCTCCTATCGCTCATTGCCTCCATGTGAATCGGGATTGTACCCAAAAACCACCTGTTTGCACGACTCAGTAGAGCGATCGTAGGGTGGAAATCAAAGCACAGTGGGAGACACACAAGACTCTATGACGATCTCGGGTCAACAGACTAAGCTGTATCAGTGTCACCAGAGAACTGCCATCTGACGTGAGGTATAATACCATCTGAGAGTTCTCGGCGAATTCGTTCAGTATACCCAGTCTCCACTGAGCACCCGCATACCATATCTGATGTCAAACACGAATGGATATAGGATCATCCATCGCCCATCACATGGGTCGAGAAGATATACGCTAGTCTACTCTAGAATATCGATGCCCCGTCTCGATTTTCCCACGACTAGGAACATTGAAGGATGTACTCATGGACTACCCAGGCCCCACTAGTATGATCTACATCATAGTCCTGGAAGTCGAGTACACATCCTAAGGGATTTATCAACATGTAACAGAGAGATAGAAAGTATACATGTTAAGATAAAGAACAACCAGATATCATACTGTCATGTCGAGCAAGAAAGTCATACCTATATATGTCCCAGCATCTACTACAATATACATCCTATGTACAGTAATGGCCTCTAGGGCATACATAAAAATAACAATAGCATACTATCATATTGAGCAAGAAAGTCCTCTCTATATATGTCCAAGCATCCAATATAATACATCATCTTTACAATACTGGCCTCTAGGGCATACATACAACTAACAATCTCCTACTTGCACTAGAGCCAGCTGCTTGTAGGGTTGCTAGGAATGCGCACACGGGTCTACGAGGCATCAACCATGCCCGATTAAAAAATTAGCCGTGCCGAACAACCCGAAGCCGGATCTTTAAACTAGGGTTTAGGCGAAAACTTACATGCTAAACACTTTAACACTAAGAGAGAGGGATTACAACCTTTGTAGATCCGGTCCTTCACTTCATAAGCTCCGTGTTGTGGTCCCTTCGCTGCGATCATCGGGTTTCGGACTCTCGAGAGGTTCCACGAAAAGAAAGATGCAGTCTTGCTTCCGATCTTCGATACAAAGATGATCTACCTTGAAGTTTCATTAACACAAGCTAACACTCACTAAAATTGAGTGAACACTCTCATCTAAAAGGTAAGGGAAGATGAGGATGATGAAGTAGGATTTTTGCTCTCTTTATTTATCTTTTTCTCACATTTATTCATCACTTGAAAAAAAAAGCTAGTAAGCTTTTTCCATGAAGAAAGAAGAAGGAAGAAGATGAAGAAAAAAATGATAAGAATCCTTTTGTGATGAATAATGCAAAGGAGATAATGATGAATAATGCAAACATGGTTGACTAAACCTTTGTAGAGAATTAACCATGGCTAGGGTTTGGGTTAGGTTAAGAATGAGTCACTTGAAAAAATCTTTCACAAAACAAAACCAAAACCTTCTAGAATCATCTAGAAAGCTTAACCCTAATCCAAACCCTAATCATGTTTAAACTCCACTAAACATGTTGCATTAGTTATCGTATCATGTTACAATATTATATATCACATATATAATATTTATCGTAACAAAATAAAATAATACATTTAACATATATCGCATATATATCAATGTATTACCCGAGTGAGAAAAAGAATCTTTTAGTGAGCAAATATTAGTTAATGTAATTTAATATATCATATATATTATTATACATTAAATTATCGAATCAACACTTGATCCGACAATTCGGCTATATCGCATATAACCGACTAATATTTATCCGTACCGATTCATCGAATCAACACTTGATCCGATGACCCGGCTGATATCATATATCGCGAGAATAGAATACGGTATCTCATATCGCATTATCCTGGGTCCCGCACATATCACATATGTGCCCAGGATTTTTGCTCTCTTTATTTATCTTTTTCTCACATTTATTCATCACTTGAAAAAAAAAGCTAGTAAGCTTTTTCCATGAAGAAAGAAGAAGGAAGAAGATGAAGAAAAAAATGATAAGAATCCTTTTGTGATGAATAATGCAAAGGAGATAATGATGAATAATGCAAACATGGTTGACTAAACCTTTGTAGAGAATTAACCAAGGCTAGGGTTTGGGTTAGGTTAAGAATGAGTCACTTGAAAAAATCTTTCACAAAACAAAACCAAAACCTTCTAGAATCATCTAGAAAGCTTAACCCTAATCCAAACCCTAATCATGTTTAAACTCCACTAAACATGTTGCATTAGTTATCGTATCATGTTACAATATTATATATCACATATATAATATTTATCGTAACAAAATAAAATAATACATTTAACATATATCGCATATATATCAATGTATTACCCGAGTGAGAAAAAGAATCTTTTAGTGAGCAAATATTAGTTAATGTAATTTAATATATCATATATATTATTATACATTAAATTATCGAATCAACACTTGATCCGACAATTCGGCTATATCGCATATAACCGACTAATATTTATCCGTACCGATTCATCGAATCAACACTTGATCCGATGACCCGGCTGATATCATATATCGCGAGAATAGAATACGGTATCTCATATCGCATTATCCTGGGTCCCGCACATATCACATATGTGCCCCTACTCCGTTTTGCATGAGCCAAGAAACCTCTGTGTAGGACTCTAAAGAATCGTTAATACGCCGGCAGTAAGTGATGATCATATCAAACATCCACAAGCTGCAAGCGGTCAGATAAACGTAACAGCCACCCAGGTATTGAGCGCTCAGAAGATCAACAAGCAAGCCTGTACATTCTCCTATGAATCCAAACAGTAACACTCCCGTACAGTCCGGTCTCGTCGTCTGATATGTTGCATATCTCGCCTAGGGGTGGTAAACGTCAGACCCCAGTAGGTCGATAAGTCGTGTCGATATGAGGTCTATAACAGTTCGAGAAACTTCTGATAACATTTACCAGTAAATCTCAGCAACCCTGGCCAGGGATTTCTGGTTATAGCCAATCGAACACAGCACAATATCAACTCCCTATACCGGGAGAGACGAATCCCCTCCTATCACTCATTTCCTCCATGTGATTCGGGACTGTACCCAAAAGCCACCTTTTTGCACGCCCTCTTGGACGTGGTTTGATGGAAATCAAAACACAGTGGGAATCACACAAGATTCTATGACAATCTCGGGTCAACAGACTACTCTGTACCAGTGTCGCCGGAGAACTGCCATCTGACGTGATGTATAATACAATCTGGGAGTTCTCGGCGAGTCCGTCCAGTATACCCAGTCTCCACTGAGCACCCATACACCATCTTTGATGTCAAACACCGATGGATATGGGATCATCCATCGCCCATCATATGGGTCAAGATGTGTATACGCTAGTCTACTCTGGTGCATCGATGCCCTGTCTCGAAACACCCTCGACTAGGAACAGTTATAGGATGTACTCGTTGACTACCGTGGCCCCACTAGTATGATCTTATCATAGTCCCAGTAGTCGAGTACATATCCTAAGGGCTTTATCAACATATAACATAGAGACAATCAGTGCACATGTTAAGGTAAAGTACAACCAGATAGCATACTATCACGTCGAGCAAGAAAGTCCTCCCTATATATGTCCAAGCATCCATTACAATATACATCGTATGTACAGTAATGGCCTCTAGGGCATACATATAACTAACAATCTCCCACTTGCACTAAGGCCATCTGTTGTGGTATCACATACCCAACAATTAGCTGCGGTTGAAGTATCTCATACTCAACCATCCCATAAAAGTCTCTACTGGGAAAAAGGACTTTGTGAGTGGATCCGCGCTGTTGTCCTCTATGTCTACTCTCCTAACCTCGATCTCCCTGGAGATCAACCATCTCTATGATGAGGTGATATTGTCTAAGAATTATATCTGGATTTCTGATGGGACGGTAGTTCCTCTAAAGCCACAACTCCATTGTCACATAATGGTAGGAACGAAGTTCATCTCATGAACTTATATATCCAGACTGCCTCTTTGGTAGTATCCTTGGTAACGATGTATCTTGCCTTTAATCGTCTAGTATGTCACGGTATCTAGCTTGGAACTCTTCCAACATACCTTCCCTCCACTGAGGGTAAAGACAATGCCTGCGACTGACATTCAGTCGTTCTTATCACTCTGGAACCTTTCCAGTGATTCTCCCCAGGATCGATTGATACCATCTAACTACAACTAGTGAGTATCCTAACATCCAATTAGATCTATCTCATAGATCCAAAACCCAGGATTTAGGAGGTTTCACTTTGATCCTATATGGAGAATCCTTGTGATAAGCGGAGATTGACCGAGAGTAGCATAGGAAACTCTTTTCCTATCAAGAGTATGTCATCCACGTACTTTACGAGGATCACCACCATACTCTATACTACCTTTTTATATATACAAGGTTCATCTACCATTTTGATGAAGTCAAACTCTTTGACTACCACATCAAAACAGATGTTCCAACTCCGCGATGCCTGCTTTATCAACATAAAACATCTTGCACACGTTTCCGCTTCTCCCACTGTCTACGAAGCCCTCTGGCTGTGTACTTATAGACGCTCTCTTCCAAATCAATATTTAGAAAAGCAGTCATGACACCCAACTACCAGATATCGTAGTCATGGTATGTAGCCGTGGCAAGTAGGATCTGGATGGACTTAAGTATAGCTTTGAAAGTCTCAACTTTTCCATGTACACCAAGTAATCTTCTCAAGATATACTCGCTCCTGATGGGGATTTAACCCTTCAGATAAAGCAACCAAAGTCCATACTTTGTTGGTGTATCAGGATTCCATCTCAGATCGATAAGCATCCAGCCATTCTTACAGAGTCCACTCCTGATGGCCAGCTTGAAACTAGTTGGGTCATCATCTCATGATGCAATCCTCGCTCCCACTGTCATAGAGAAACCGAAGTATCTCTTAGGTGGGTGAGGAACCCTACTATATCGGCGGAGAGGCTGAGGTTCGTTGGAAACTATTTAATCCTTTGGTTCTACCAAATCATCAGCTGCAGTTTGTATAGCTGGAACCATTCCAGTTCTACATAACAGACCTTGCCTCGAGCTTGTCCGGATTTTGTTTTTAGATATAGGCCGGACAACCCAAATCTTAACTAACTTAAGATATGGGCTCTTCCATTTCCATATCACATATGAAATGGTAGGCTACTGATTTGATTTGAACCCTATTCAATGGGTATGCAGCTTCTCAAGTGCATAACTCCCAAAAGGAAATAGGCAACTCAGTAGTACTCATCATAGAGCACACCATATCACATAGGGTGTTTCTTGCTCCGCCCCGATACACCGACGTGTTGTGGTGTATACGGAGGAGTAGTGCTGAGAGAGAATCTCATTCTCCTTTAGAATAGTCCAGGAATTCCGTACTCAAGTATTCTCCTCCTTGATCTCATCAAAGGACATAATACTCATACCCGTTGTTGGTTCTCTACTTCTAACTTATATTCTGTGAATATCTCAAAAGGTTCGGACTTGTGTTTCAATAGGAACATATGTCTGAATCTTGAAAGATTATCAGAGAATGGAATGAAGTACAAAGAACCGGTCCTGGCATATGTAGACATGGGACATTCATACATCAGCATGTATCAATCCCAAGAGTTCACTAACACTTTCTCTGTTTCCAATAAACAGAGCTATGGTCATCTTATCTTTGTGACATGACCGGCAAGTTTCACAAGATGTAAATTCAAACAGATTTAAATATGCATCTTAATGTAACTTCAGCTAGTCAGGTCGCATTGATATGACCCAGTCTACAATGCCTCAAGAAGGATTCGTTCATTTCTGAACTCTTCCTCTTGTGTGTGCTCCGTATACTAAGAACTGTAGTTTGATTTAGAATATCAATGCTTTTAGATAACGTGCCTGAACCGATCAACTCTTGATATAGGAAATGTTCAAAACATTATCCAACAATACAAAATTATATCACTTATTTACTAATAAAGAAACTGATATTATGTTGTATATCAGGTTCGGTATCTAATAACATTCGTTCAGAATCAATGTATTCAGGTAATACAGGGTGATAGTGACCAATAGACTTGGCTGCATCACTTGCACCGTTTTCTGTCTCATGAAACTTATCACCCGTTCTCAGTTCTCCACCTATCTGTAGCCCATGTAACAGATTACATATGTGGGATCCTGATCCGGTATCACATACCCAGGACGTAAAGGATACTGAGAAACAGTTCTCTGTAATGAACACACCCGAAGATGATGCATCAACATACACTTTCTTCGTTTGGGCGGCACGGGAAATCTGGTATTCCCCAATTTTCTGCTCTGTCATATAACAATTATAAGTTGGAGCGGGACCAACGTTCCCCAGCTCAGTATAACAAGCGGGTTCGGTCAATTCTTCCATTTTATTATCTTGATTAAGGCATGATATGGTCGCTACCTGGAGAGAGAGAGAAGAAAACACTCGGCGTATGCTCTTGCAAGATAAGATTGGTTATCTAATATATCTAATCAGGATGTCTCCCACTGTTTTAATCAAATCTTCCTTCAAACCCTAAAAGGAAAGACTAGCCGGGATTAATTACACGTTACAAGTTTGCCAATCTTTCAGCCAGGCCAGTGTCGGTACTTTGAGGGAGGTCCCCCGTGCTTTCGCACTAACCTAATTAAAGTAAACCTCATTTTCCCAGGGGCGTAACCCCGTTAACACCTTTCTGGACACCTACTTGATCGGCTAATTGTAATGTGTAAAACTCTCGTAGGAGTAACTCTTACTCGCAGTGGGTATCGGGATCCAACTATCTCATAGAAGGTATGCAATCTCATTGCAAATTTCAACACTTGAAATTCCCAATAATATTTTACCCCTAGC
Organism: Agapanthus africanus; assembly: GCA_030015575.1. Classification (NCBI taxonomy): domain Eukaryota; kingdom Viridiplantae; phylum Streptophyta; class Magnoliopsida; order Asparagales; family Amaryllidaceae; genus Agapanthus; species Agapanthus africanus. Next base: position 109,909,226 of record JASDDO010000026.1, on the reverse strand, counting down.
GTCCTATGACCTTGACGGAGGCCAAACTACCCATAGTCCGCTAGTCAAGTTCAACCCGTCATTTCCTGATTGAATTAAACCCACCCGCACGACCCTTGACGGAGGCCAAACAACGCCGTACGAATACCCTAATCCAATCGCATCGTATGCTAGTAGATAAGCATTAGTTAGCTACCGTACACTACGCCTTGACGGAGGCCAAACTATCACAGCACGAATACTAACTAGTACTTATCTGAAATGACGGAGGGCTACGACAGGTTTTTAAGAAAACCCTTTGCGTAATGAACTTGATATCGTTGTACAATCGAGTGATTTTAAATGGAGTGTTTTTGAGGCTTTTCTAGTTTTGATAAAGAGGTCACTCCCGGTGAAGGGATCGTCGACCCTTTCCTCATCGAATAAGGTGCATGATATTTCACAAATATCGCTGTGCAAAGCAAGAACTATAGAAGCAATCAAAAGACAAACCGAGTTTGTAGAATCTGCTAGTTCGCTAAAGAGGTCACTCCCGGTGAAGGGATCTCGGCTCTTTCCTTATCGAATAAGGTGCTGGATGTTCTACAAGGAACACCGCTATGCAAAGCAAGAACTAGAGTTACCAGTTTTTAAACAAGTTTCTACAACATCTTAGGTTTCTTTTATTTCATTAATCTCATTAATGAAGTCCCATTTTATTATGCTTCACAAGCATCCCTTTTGAAACGAAATCTGCAATATAACATATATCTCATATATATAATATAAACATTCGTCTCAGGCAGTAATATGATCTCATCACAGAACATTGCAGCAGAAGAACATATATGAAATATTAGATATACTAGGACGTCCGTGTTTTTAATACGAGCCTGTATAAAACATGGATTCCACGGTCGCGATGAATAGCCAAACCCACATCCCTAGACCCCTACGAGAGCGGCAAGCAACACAGCCAATTCTAGGGTTAGGAGACCCGGTCCCGACTCCTCGAGATGGTCTCCCACTGGACCCTAGAACCCGGTTACTTGTGCTCCCCTCTTTGGGTCTACCTAATGCGAAAAAGTAAATAACATACAACGGTGACATCTTCCGCAACCTGGAAGTGCCCTAATAAAAGAATATTACATACAAATGAATTTTAGATGAATGAAAAAGAAAAACACTCATCCCACATAAAACCCCCGGTTATTCAAAACGCGACGATCCAATGTAACATATTACAGCAACACATAATATCTCATATCATCAACGTAAGCAAGTATGCGTATCCCGATTGTCGTTGATGTATAGCAACGAAGCCGGCGATACACCACATACTACGCTTACGGTCACAGAAAAAAAAGTGTAAAACTACAACAGTTGGAATCTGCAACCTTCTTAGACATCGCATGCCCTACCAAATGAATTTCTTAGACATCGCATGCCTAACATTTATAAACCCCGCATTTTAGTCTCATTATCGAAAACACTTTTCAATATCAAGTCGGGCAATTCAACAAGATTCCCGACAATTTGATCGAATGTTCGTCGCAAACTTTAGTAGGCGGCCGCACCCCCGATACCTTCGACGAAGTGCACCAAGGCGGAACACCGCTACCGCGAGCACCCGAACGGATGCTTTCGGCGACGGGGTTCTCCTACAGTCACTTGGTCGGGGCTAAGGGGTGTAGCTGTCTATTAAGTTTATCGGCGAATATCCGCGTACACTACGTGATTGCGATGGACTTTTGATCGCATCAAAATTCCGTGGCAACCGATCAAGTGAGACTAAAGTGCTGTGTTTATAACATTCATATTAGTTATCTCATAACTACTTGTGAATTCCAATTATTGTATCACATTCCAGATAAATAGACAATGTTAAACTTTCCGATCGAATAATCAAACACCCAAGATTTCCCCAATATACCTCAACACTTGAAATCAGTTTAAAAACAAACATCACATGCCACGGTACCAATGGTCCAGCCGTAGAAGGGTCAAGCCAACGCCTCACATGTGGCATGCCGTACTGCCATAAACCCTAAGGTTCAGAGGCAGTTCAAGACGGTTACATAATCGAGTTAAGGTTTGTTGTCTTCTAGAGGGTCCACCGCGTTACTTGCACGACTTAGAACATTCTTAAACACGAGAAAAAGTCCAACTTTTGAAAAATTTTCCGACAGGGGAAAAAGTGAGTTATTGATATCCGTTCGAAATTTTTAACAGTTTCTAAAAATTATCCGGACAAAACTAAACGAAGTTAAATTATTCGATCGAAACATCGAGTCCCCAATACAACCCTTGAAAACTCAACACTTGAGTGGAATTAAAATATTCCCAGAAAACATTGCCAAGAAAAGTCCTAAGAATAAATATAAGAAATTCCAGGGACTAACTCGAAATTTTGGCCGCTGAACCGCCGCAAAACCCCTGGTTTGGCTGCGGTTCCGCGGTCATTTTAGCGAATTAGAAGTCCGTACTTCACAGTAATTCTTAGTTTTTCCTGCTTGTTTTTCTGAGAATTTTTAATTAATAAAAAACCATATTTTTGAAAAATGTACAGAGAAGGGTAAACATCGGGGTTTCGGATTTCGATCGGACTTTAAACTTCGTCCAAAGCTCTAGCATAGCTCTGATACCACTGTAGGGTTGCTAGGCATGTCCACAAGGGTCTACGAGGCATCAACCATGCCCGATTAAAAAATTAGCCGTGCCGAACAACCCGAAGCCGGATCTTTAAACTAGGGTTTAGGCGAAAACTTACATGCTAAACACTTTAACACTAAGTGAGAGGGATTACAAGCTTTGTAGATCCGGTCCTTCACTTCATAAGCTCCATGTTGTGGTCCCTTCGCTGCGATCATCGGGTTCCGGACTCTCGAGAGGTTCCACGAAAAGAAAGATGCAGTCTTGCTTCCGATCTTCGATACAAAGATGATCTACCTTGAAGTTTCATTAACACAAGCTAACACTCACTACAATTGAGTGAACACTCTCATTTAAAGGGCAAGGGAAGATGAGGATGATGAAGTAGGATTTTTGCACTCTTTATTTATCTTTTTCTCATATTTATTCATCACTTGGAAAAAAAGCTAGTAAGCTTTTTCCAAGAAGAAAGAAGAAGGAAGAAGATGAAGAAAAAAATGATAAGAATTCTTTTGTGATGAATAATTCTAAGGAGATAATGATGAATAATGCAACCACGGTTGACTAAACCTTTGCAGAGAATTAACCAAGGCTAGGGTTTGGGTTAGGTTAAGAATGAGTCACTTGAAAATATCTTTCACAAAACAAAACCAAAACCTTCTAGAATCATCTAGAAAGCTTAACCATAATCAAAACCCTAATCATGTTTAAACTCCACTAAACATGTTGCATTAGTTATCGTATCATGTTACAATATTATATATCACATATATAATATTTATCGTAACAAAATAAAAAAATACATCTAACATATATCGCATATATATCAATGTATTACCAGAGTGAGAAAAAGAATCTTTTAGTGAGCAAATATTAGTTAATGTAATTTAGTATATCATATATATTATTATACATTAAATTATCGAATCAACTCTTGATCCGACAATTCGGCTATATCGCATATAACCGACTAATATTTATCCGTACCGATTCAACGAATCAACACTTGATCCGATGACCCGGCTGATAACATAAATCGCGAGAATAGAATACGGTATCTCATATCGCATTATCCTCGGTCCCGCACATATCACATATGTGCCCCTACTTCGTTTTGCCTGAGCCAAGAAACCTCTATGTAGGACTCTAATGAATCGTCAATACGCCGGCAGTAGGTGATGATCATATCAAACACCCACAAGCTGCAAGCGGTCAGCTAAACGTAACAGCCACCCAGGTATTGAGCGCTCAGAAGATCAACAAGCAAGCCTGTACATTCTCCTGTGAATCCAAACAGAAACACTCCCGTACAGTCCAGTCTCGTCGTCTGATATGTTGCATATCTCGCCTAGGGGTGGTAAATGTCAGACCCCAGTATCTCAATAAATCGTGTCGATATGAGGTCTATAATAGTTTGAGAAACTACTGATAACACTTACCAGTAAATCTCAGCAACCCTGGCCAGGGATTTCCGGTTATAGCCAATCGAACACAGCACAACATCAACTCCCTATACCGGGAGAGACGAATCCCCTCCTATCGCTCATTGCCTCCATGTGATTCGGGATTGTACCCAAAAGCCACCTTTTTGCACGCCTTCTTGGACGTGGTATGATGGAAATCAAAGCACAGTGGGAATCACACAAGACTCTATGACGATCTCGGGTCAACAGACTACTCTGTACCAGTGTCACCGGAGAACTGCCAGCTGACGTGATGTATAATACCATCTGGGAGTTCTCCGCGAGTCCGTCCAGTGTACCCAGTCTCCACTGAGCACCCGTACACCATCCTTGTTGTCAAACACCGTTGGATAAGGGATCATCCACCGCCCATCATATGGGTCAAGATGCGTATACGCTAGTCTACTCTGGTGCATCGATGCCCTGTCTCGATACACCCTCGACTAGGAACAGTTATAGGATGTACTCGTCGACTACCGTGGCCCCACTAGTATGATCTCATCATAGTCCCAGTAGTCGAGTACATATCCTAAGGGCTTTATCAACATATAACATAGAGACAATCAGAGTACATGTTAAGATAAAATACAACCAGATAGCATACTATCATGTCGAGCAAGAAAGTCCTCCCTATATATGTCCAAGCATCCATTACAATATACATCATATGTACAGTAATATCCTCTAGGGCATACATATAACTAACACTGCTGTAGTATCGCATACAAAGCATCCCGAAGAGTCTCTCAAACTGTTCCTGGGGAATGGACTTCGTGAGTGGATCCGCAGTGTTGTTCTTCGTGTCAACCCTCCTGACTTCGATCTCCCGACGATCTACTGTAAGTGCACGGCGGCGCCCCGGCCGTCAATCCGACGCCGAAATGCGGAAGCGTTGATTTACTTTAACTTTTCACACCGGCACCACCGCGCACTATAAACCCGGATCGTGCCATTAAACTAGTCCTAGCTATCAAGAGAGGGGGTAGAGAGATATACCGAGGGATCCGTGTCGTCCGGTCTTCTCGCCGTCGTCCCGATCTCCCGCGGAATGTCCGGTCTCCACCCCCTCGCCGGAAGGGCACCACGTCGCCTACTTCTTTTACGGGCTCCCACCTCTATACCGAGGCAACTCAGGCACGAAGTTGGCGAGTCTACATGCCCGAGATTTGCTGTAGAATGGTGTAGTGAGCTATGTCTCATTTGGGGTAGTGGATGTTTCCTTTAGTGGAGGAAAGGAGATATGAACTTTTAGAGATCAACTTGGGGATTCTTGCAAGCATCAAGAGAGTGAAAAATCCCACACCAAAATGAATCAACCCCCACCCCCTTAGTGGCCGGCCATGCATGGAGAGAATGAGAGGAGTGTGTATCAAAATGATAGGAGCCACACAATAATGCAAGTGAGAGAGAGATCAAATGATATCATGAAAGAAAATGATCACCAACAAAAACCCACACTCCACCAACCTCATCATCTCATCACAAAGTCAAGCCATCATGAAAGAAGAAGTCAAATGGTCAAGGGATGGTGCAACCATCATGATCCAACAAAAAATGCAAAGAACACCCTCCACAAAAGCTTATTTGCACAAATGCAAATAAGCCCTCCTCCACCAATCTTCAGCCAATGAAAGATACAAAGAAATATGGCTGAAACGGAAAGCAAACTGGCAACTCCAGAAAACTGGTCCCGTAATAAATTACAGGAAAACCCCGATACTGTGTATACACACCCGTATTTGTATTCCGACTGAAATACAAATGTAATGAGATAAAATCTACACTGTACTATACTAGGATCCGGCATAAACCAAAGCCGGCTAGTATTATCCGTCCGATCCTGATCCGTGCAATACCGCACGTATCTGATCGAACCCTGCCATATATCCATACGGCCTCTAGTACAAACCGTCCGATCCTAATCCGTGCAATACCGCACGTATCTGATCGAACCCTGCCATATCTCCATACGGCCTCTACAGCGTTTCGCCCGAAACTTGAGTAACTGAATGTGGGGGACTCTAAAGACTCGTCAATACTATGGCTGTGGATTTAACCACTAGCACGTCAGAGGTATTAGCCATACGTGACGGGCTACCAGCTATTGACAAAAAGGGACGTCGATGAGCGAACTCATCCTGACACCCTACTGAGCCTGTCAGTGACAATATCCGTACAGTCCGTTCCGTTCGTCTATGAGCATCGCATGGCGGGCCTAGGGGGTTGGTAAAAGTCAGACCCCCAAAAGCGGTACAAGTCGTGTCAGAGATCAGCCCAGAACACCCTGAGATACTACTGGAATACCTACCAGTAAATCTCCTGCCTTGGCCAAGGACTTTTCATGTTCTGGCTTTCCTAGACACAGCGCGACCTCATCCCCAATATCGAGAGAGACGAACCCCTGAAGATCCGCTCACTGCCTCCATGTGGCTTGGGACTGTACCCAACTAAAACCTGTTTGCACGTCTCCTTTGAGCGTGGTAGGGTAGTAATCAAAGTACAGTGGGAACTCACACGAGACAAATGACGATCCTCAGGTGGATGAACTAACCTGTACACATGTCACCAGGGAACTGCTATCTGACGTCAGGTATAAGACCAACTAGCATGTTCCCAGCGAGTCCTGTCAGGTGTACTCATAACCCAATGAGCACCTGTATACATCTTGGGTGAACCAACTGACACCAGTGGCTTGTGAGACCGGCCACCGCCCCTCGTCGGGGTCTCGACTGTATACACTAGTCTACTCTGGAGTATCGATGCCCTGTCTCGAAACTCCCACGACTAGGGACCTTTTAAGGATGTGCTTTTAGACCCCAGCTCCCACGTATATGATCGCGCTCATACTGCTGGTAGTAAAGCAAGAATCCTAGGGGTTTTATCAACGTGCAATAGTGACATGTCAGGTCACCTAAACCAGTACACGATGATAAAGATAAACCAGATAGCATACTATCATCTTGAGTAAGACTGTCCTACCGGGATAGGTCCTCCCTCAATCATTGCAATCACGTGCCTGTGATCCAATAATTGACTCTGAGAGCACTATCTCCAACAATCTCCCACTTGCACTCAAGGCTAATTATTGCGATGTCGCATACACACAGCCCGTGTGATACCGAACACCCAGCTCCTCTACTAGTCATTCTCACAAAACCTGTTTGTGAAACTATTGCGTTCGAGGAATAGCCTCAGTGAGTGGATCCGCTTAGATGTTTCTTTCTATGTTTCTCTATATCTCAAGTTCGCGGAGAAAGCCATCTCCCGAAATAAGCAATACCTATCTTAGAATATGTCTGGATGTCTGATGGGACCCAGCTCATAAATGAACTCCAAATCCAAACTTCTTAGACTGTATCGTCAACTGAACTTAATCAGTATCCTGCGCCATACCTCCCTCAGTATTGCCTTGGACCATATGTCCAAAATACTGCCCCTCGTCAGAAGGAAAAACTATAACTCTGACAACCTTCTTGTCATCCAGGTCACCTTGGAAGCCTGGAATGATAACTGTCTCCCGAATGAGGCTGTCGTTATCATATCCCTAGAACATCTACTTATGTTCTAAAAATGCTTCCGACTGTTTCTCCAGGATTGGATCAATGTCAACTTATTGCATCTAGTGCAAGAAAAACATCTGGTGTGGTACATGACATCTCATGATTGACTCAATTGCCTAATCAAGTGATCTGCCAATCATGCACATCCCTCTCCCCTTTAGTCTGTAAGACACCTTTAGAGAGGGTGACTCCATCACCTGCAGGTACACTAACGTGCCAGGAGTCGTCCATTCTAAATACTCTTAGAATGCTGTCTAAGTACCCTTAATTGGGAAACCACCCAAATCTAGATCCAAAACTATAGATCTAGTAACCAGTATGTCTGATATAATATCTAAGTTCTGTGTGGAGAAAACACTGTGTGACGACCAATGTATGACCGACCGTAGTATAGGAATATCACTTCCTACTCTGTGTATGTCATCCAAATACCATGACATCACACCCTACTACCTTTTTAACAGATCCATCCCCTATTCTGATGAAGTCAAACCTATGACTGTCACATCAAAAATTGATGATCTATCTCCGCTACATCTACTTTAGTCTATAAATAAACATAAGCCACCTGTCCATCAATGCTTTCGCTGCTCCCACTGACTACGACAACCCTCTGGCAGAGTCATATAGACGTACACTTCTAAAGCCAGTTTAGAACGACGCTATACTCATCCTCCCGCCGGGTCTCGCAGCCTGGAACAACAGCAATGGCAAGTGTGGGTAAACAAGAACCTCCCTGTCACCGTCCTTGAGGCTACCGGAGTACCTCTCGGGTGCCTGAGGTTACCCACCAAATCTGCGAAGTGGCCAATGGAATGTCAAACCAGATTGAATCTTTAGGTTCCTTATCAAATCTTCAGTAATCGTTTGCGGTTCTGGAGTTACTTCCAGTTCTACCATACTCCCACTTCTGTTTTCTGAAAAAAAAACATTTTCATTAAAACCGTGGCGAGTCTAGAACAATATTTCTATTGATCTTCCAGATAGTAGAAAATCAACCCTCGTCATAGCCTGGGTCAACCCACAAACAGCCATTACAGAAACGTGCCTTGAGTTATCCAGAGTCTGGTTTTAAGCATAAGCCAGACAACTCCCTGTACCTTAACATCGTTAAGATATGAACTGTTCTATATCCAATACAGAAACAGAGGCACTGAATTAATTGAACCAGATTCAAATCATGCAGCTGTCTCCAGTGCATGTCAACTAAATGGAAAGAGGCCGATCAGCGTTACTCAACTTAGGAATGCTTCCAATTATGAGTAACCGGAAAGAGAAGTAAGTTCTCTTAATCATTACTATCAACTGAATACCATACTCAAGTATCTACATCTTTGATCAATTTGAAGAATCCCGATACTTGCAACACCTGGTTCTCTACTTTATCCATATACCTATAACTTCTCAAAACTTGGACCCTATGTTTCTATGAAACACTTGTCTAAAAACTAGAGAAGTCATAAGTAAAGCGAATATAGTACGATGACCAACCCCTCTGTCCTGATGCACCCTGGACAACATACAATACTCTGTATAAGTCCCTTGAATCTAATAACTCATTCCTTGTGTGTCGTAGGTTGAAAACTGTACTATGGTTACGAAGAATTACACCGCTGTTTAATGCTCCTTACCTAACCATCCACTGATATAGGTAAATGTCATAGACATAATTTCTAAAAGGTATATCTCACTCTATGAAAATAGACGTACAGATATATCGATTTGAAATTGGTGCATAACAGCGGATATTCAAAACCAAATATTTGTCGTCCGGTAACCAACCCAGGTGACTTCCTCAAATATCACCGATTACAACGAATCCCGATATAATGAGGATGATCACCTAATTCCTAATAACTTACTCCCACTCATCATATGTAAATCCATACAGATGTGAGAATCATACCTGGTAAATACATACCCTGGAGCAAGTGTCTAATTGGGAAATCTGTTTCCCTTTAACAGTATACAGTGAAACTGCAACATTGAAATATTTCAATAGGGTATCCCGGTATTCCTAGTAATGCCTCTTCCATTATCTAGATTCACAACTGTAACCGTGTAATTCTTTGTCATCTTTCCAAATCCCTTTATATGTCTTTAGTCATTACCTTCTGTACACCCTTTTAGGCCAAATGGTTTTCTTCCTTCCCTACCGTTCGGCACCAGCCTATGGTTTGGAAGAAGACTATCCAATAAGCATAATGGGTGTACTTTCCTAATCCTAGGAGCACTCGCAATGCGAAAGAAGGTGAAGATAAAAGACAACCGAATAAACCTTATTCCTATTTCTCCTGGACCAGAATCCATCCCAGAACTGGAACAAGTTCCTTTCGAGCTCGTATATAACCATACGATGGAGTATCCAATAAACTGTGGATCTTCGTAGTGATACGGAGTGTCCTGGAGAAAAACAAAGGTGATTTAGGATTGGCGAAGAAATACTTGGTTTGGTCGTGAATAGCAGTCGCAGTTTACTTTGCCCTCTTACTAATCCCTTGCTTTGTCTTAACTTAATACCTTCTGTACACCATCATTATGCTAATTGGTTTTCTTCATTCCCCACCGTTCGGCACCAGCCTAAGGTTTGGAAGAAGACTATCCAATTTGCATAATAGGTGTACTATTTCCTAAACCAAGGAGTACTCGCAACCTGAGAGAAGGTAAAAAGAAAAGACAACTGAATAGTCCTATCCGTTTTCTCCAGAACCGGAAACCATCCTCGAACAAATTCCTTCAAGTTCGTATATAACCATACGATGGTTTTGTCCAATGGAAGTGGACGTTCGTAGTAATACGGGGTGTCCTGGAGAAAAGGGTAAAAGTAGGAGTGGCAATGAGGTATGCAACTCTGACAATCCAAAAGCCAGTGTTTAAGAAGGTTCGGTCAACTTGGTCACTGAGTCATAGTCTTAGGGTCGGGTCAATGGTCGCTGCCAAGGAGAGAGAGAAAAGAAACACTCAGCGTGCACTCTAACCTAGATCAGAATGGTTACCAATTTATCTAATCTGGAAACCTCCCACTGTACCGTCAAATTCTCCTCCAAACCTGAAAGAAGAATTAGTCGGAATCACCCGAGGAGTAAACCAACTCATCAGTGGGAATCGGGATCCAACTATCATCGCATGATAACATGACGGAATCCACTCACGTCATCACACTCCAGAAGGTATGCGCATATCTGGCAAGTTTTAGTTTCTTTAGAAACTCCCGATGTGATTTTTGCCCCATGCTCTTATGACCTTGACTTTGGCCAACAAATCATAAGTCACATGTCAAGTTCTACCCGTCATTCTCCAGGTTAATTTTAGCCCACCAGCACAAGCCCTTGACTTTGGCCAACAAGGCTATACGACTGCCCCAAACCAACGCATCTATCTATGCTGCATATGAATACCCAACAGCTACCAAACACTGTGCCTTGACTTTGGCCAACAAACACAGCTTGAATACTATTGACCACCCATATGAAACGAAGGAGGGCTACGAATGGTTTCTGGCGAAAACCTTTAACGTAATGAACTTGATATCGTTGAAGGAACTGGATAGATTTTATGAAAATATAGTGACGAAAACCTTTGCTAAAGAGGTCACTCCCGGTGAAGGGATCTCGGCTCTTTCCCCGTAGAATGAGGTGCAGGATATTCCAACTGAATACCACGATGCAAAGCAAAAGTAATCGGCTATAGTGAAGTTATTGCCCTGACGCAAACTTTTTGTCCAAGGGTCACTCCCGGTGAAAGGATCTCGGCCCTTTCCTCGTCGACTGAGGAGCAGGATATTCCAACTGAATAACACGATGCAAAACAAAAGAGAACGTCCTTGCAATAACAGCTTTTTGAAAAGTGTTCCAACAACATCAGATTAGGTTTGCTTTTAACTTGCATTGATCCGAATCAACGCAGTCCCATCAATTGATCACACCAACAAAGAACGAAAATAATGACGTACGTATATGCCATCCGCATTCGCCACTGGGTCCCGTCATTATCCGTTAGGTTAGCTAACTAACGACAGAGCGGGGACTGGACTAGAGCGGATGCAAAACATATACAACATCTACTAGTATATATATCAATATATAATATTTCGCTCAAGGCGTGATAAAAAATGCAACATCACAGAAATGTACAGCATCACTGAACAATACAGATATCTGGGATCCCCGGGTTTCACAGAGCCACTACTGAAACCCGACGTTCCCCCAGTCGTGTGGATAGCCTGTGCAATGAAATCCTAGACCCCTACAGGCGCGGCAAGTCACCCGCCAATACCTAAAGCGAGGCAGTCCCCTTCAGCACCGTGAATGGACCAATAAGCACTTTACGGAATCCGGTAACTTGGGCACCCCTCCTGGGTCAACCTGTACCCCCTACGAGTGTGGTGAATAGCCCGCCAATTCTAGAGTGAAGCCCACTCCGTCTCAATGCCATGAGATGTTGGCCCGTTGCTCTCTAGAACCCGGCTATCCGTGCACCCCACCTTAGGGTAATCCTATTACAGAAAGTAAAATATACATACAACGGGTACATCGACCGCAACCTGGTCGTTCCCCAAAATAATAATACAAACAGGAAGTGACGGCAGTCCACATGTCGGACGCTCGTCCCGCAATATCAAATGTACATAATACAACAAAAACTATACTAGCATTGCATCCAAGCTATCCCCCACAACCAATCCGCAACATCACAACATAACACAGAACATCAACATGAATGTCACGTTCTCAAATCCGTCTAACCGGGCTAAAGCAGTTAGACAGGATTTACCGATTGAGTGACATTCACGGTCGCAGATATAATGTAAATACTGTGAACTAATGTGTTTTAAAATATCCGATCGATCAAAATTTTACCAAGTGGGCCCCAAGCATTACTGTAGCAGTTAAAGAAATTCTGGGCCCAAAAAGAATATTCCAAAACCCATATTTTCATGTCAGGAGGACTCTATAAAAAATTGTTGCACTGAACAGTTTAAACAGCGGCGGAACCGCGGCCCAAGCATGGGTTTGGCCGCGGTTCCGCTGTGAGATAATGAGATCGTGCGACCAAATTTTTACAGGAGGCTTATACTTCCCTGAACATCATTCTGCAACACCCTGAAAAATTTTTCGAGCCAGAAAAAAAGCGACAGAAAACTGATGCAAAGAAAACGCGGGTTTTTGAAATTTTGTTCGATCGGAAATGTAAAACACATTAGACAAAGCTAGACTATGTTAATGGCGAGGCTCTGATACCACTGTAAGTGCACGGCGGCGCCCCGGCCATCAATCCGACGCCGGAATGCGGAAGCGGTGATTTACTTTAACTTTTCAAACCGGCACCACCGCGCACTATAAACCCGGATCGTGCCATTAAACTAGTCCTAGCTATCAAGAGAGGGGATAGAGAGATATACCGAGCGATCCTTGTCCTCCGGTCTTCTCGCCGTCGTCCCGATCTCCCGCGGAATGTCCGGTCTCCACCTCCTCGCCGGAAAAGGCACCACGTCGCCTGCTTCTTTTACGGGCTCCCACCTCTATACCGAGGCAACTCGGGCACGAAGTTGGCGAGTCGACGTGCCCAAGATTTGTTGTAGAATGGTGTAGTGAGCTATGTCTCATTTGGGGTAGTGGATGTTGCCTTTTAGTGGAGGAAAGGAGATATGAACTTTTAGATATCAACTTGGGGGTTTTTGCAAGCATCAAGAGAGTGAAAATTCCCACACCAAAATGAATCAACCCCCACCCCCTTAGTGGCCGGCCATGCATGGAGAGAATGAGAGGAGTGTGTATCAAAATGAAAGGAGCCACACAATAATGTAAGTGAAAGAGAGATCAAATGATATCATGAAAGAAAATGATCACCAACAGAAACCCACACTCCACAAACCTCATCATCTCATCACAAAGTCAAGCCATCATGAAAGAAGAAGTCAAATGGTCAAGGGATGGTGCAACCATCATGATCCAACAAAAAATGCAAAGAACACCCTCCACAAATGCTTATTTGCATAAATGCAAATAAGCCCTCCTCCACCAATCTTCAGCCAATGAAAGATACAAAGAAATATGGCTGAAACGGAAAGCAAACTGCCAACTCCAGAAAGCTGGTCCCGTAATAAATTACAGGAAAACCCCGATACTGTGTATACACACCCGCATCTGTATTCCGACCGAAATACAAATGCAATGAGACAAAAGCTACACTGTACTATACTAAGATCCGGCTTAAACCAAAGCCGGCTAGTATTATCCGTCCGATCCTGATCCTTGCAATACCGCACGTATCTGATCGAACCCTGCCATATATCCATACGGCCTCAGTACTAACCGTCCGATCCTGATCCGTGCAATACTGCACGTATCTGATCGAACCCTGCCATACCTCCATACGGCCTCTACAGCGTTTCGCCCGAAACTTGAGTAACTGAATGTGGGGGACTCTAAAGACTCGTCAATACTATGGCTGTGGATTTAACCACTAGCACGTCAGAGGTATTAGCCATACGTGACGGGCTACCAGCTATTGACAAAAAGGGACGTCGATGAGCGAACTCATCCTGACACCCTACTGAGCCTGTCAGTGACAATATCCGTACAGTCCGGTCCGTTCGTCTATGAGCATCGCATGGCGGGCCTAAGGGGTTGGTAAAAGTCAGACCCCCAAAAGCGGTATAAGTCATGTCGGAGATCAGCCCAGAACACCCTGAGATACTTCTGGAATACCTACCAGTAAATCTCCTGCCTTGGCCAAGGACTTTTCATGTTCTGGATCTCCTTGACACAGCGTGACCTCACCCCTAATACCGGGAGAGACGAACCCCTGAAGATCCGCTCACTGCCTCCATGTGGCTCGGGACTGTACCCAACTAAAACCCGTTTGCACGTCTCCTTTGAGCGTGGTAGGGTAGTAATCAAAGTACAGTGGGAACTCACACGAGACAAATGACGATCCTCAGGTGGATGAACTAACCTGAACACATGTCACCAAGGAACTGCTATCTGACGTCAGGTATAAGACCAACTAGCATGTTCCCGGCGAGTCCTGTCCGGTGTACTCATCACCCAACGAGCACTTGTATACATCTTAGGTGAACCAACTGACACCAATGGCTTGTGAGACCGGCCACCGCCCCTCGTCGGGGTCTCGACTGTATACACTAGTCTACTCTGGAGTATCGATGCCCTGTCTCGAAACTCCCACGACTAGGGACCTTTTAAAGATGTGCTTATAGACCCCAGCTCCCACGTATATGATCGCCCTCATACTGCTGGTAGTCAAGCAAGAATCCTAGGGGCTTTATCAAGGTGCAATAGTGACATGTCAGGTCACCTAAAACAGTACACGATGACAAAGATAAACCAGAAAGCATACTATCATCTTGAGTAAGACTGTCCTACCGGGATAGGTCCTCCCTCAATCATTGCAATCACGTGCCTGTGATCCAATAATTGACCCTGAGGGTACTATCTCCAACATCTACTATCTCCCGGATCAGGTGATACCGCCTCAGAATATGCCTGGATCATTTATGGGACCTGGGTTCCTTGTCCAAAGCCACCGCTCCATTGTTATCACAATACAAAGGTATTGGATGTTCAATGGATGGAACCACACCAAGTTCAGTAATGAACTTCTTGATCCAGATAGCCTCTTTGGCAGCATCGTTGGCAGCGATGTATTCAGCCTCCATCGTTGAGTCTGCCACGATTTCCTGCTTGGAACTCCTCCAGCTAAGCGCCCCTCCGTAAAGGGTAAAGACAAATCCCGAGTGCGACTTAGAGTCGTCCTTATCACTCTGGAAGCTCGAATCGGTAAAGGACTCCACTTGGATTTCTCCGTTACCATACACCAAGAGAATCTCTTTAGTCCTTCATAAGTACTTGAGAATGCTCTTCACAGCTGTCCAGTGACTCTCTCCAGGATCAGCTTGATACCTACTCACTATACTTAGTGAGTGTGCTACATCGGGTCTGGTATATAGCATCGCGTATATGATAGAGCCTACTGCCGAAGCATAGGGTATCCCTTGCATGCGAGCTCTCTCCAAATCAGT
The DNA here is from genome assembly GCA_030015575.1 of Agapanthus africanus. Classification (NCBI taxonomy): domain Eukaryota; kingdom Viridiplantae; phylum Streptophyta; class Magnoliopsida; order Asparagales; family Amaryllidaceae; genus Agapanthus; species Agapanthus africanus. Next base: position 109,893,552 of record JASDDO010000026.1, on the reverse strand, counting down.
CTTGGGAGACATCACTTTGGAGAGAGTGAGCCCTGAGATCGTGGGTAATAACCCACGTTTGGACTCTTCCATACTAAACCGCTTTAGTATAGTGTAAATGTACCTGGATTAGGACAATCCCAGTATCCGTTTGTATCTATCTATATAGATCTTAATCCCCAAGATATAGGAGGCATCCCCTAGATCTTTCATTGAGAATCTTTATGATAAGAAGAGCTTGACCGATTGCAGCATCTGAATGCCATTTCCTATCAAGAGTATGTCGTCCACGTACAATTCGAGGAAGACAATCTTACTCTCTACCACCTTCTTGTAGATACAAGGTTCATCTACGTTTTTGACGAAATCAAACTCTTTGATAACGTCATCAAAGGAGATGTTCCAACTCCGCGATGCTTGCTTTAATCCATAAATGGATTTAAGCAGCTTGCACACCTTCCCGCTGCTCCCACTAGCTACGAAGCCCTCTGGCTGAGTCATGTGCATTCTCTCTTCTAAATCACCGTTTAGAAAGGCGGTCTTAACATCCATTTGCCAGATTTCGTAGTCATGATATGCAGCGATGGTAAGCATGATCCGGATGGATTTAAGCATAGCCACTGGAGAAAAGGTTTCGTTATAGTCCACACCTGGTCTTTGACGAAAACCCTTTGCAACAAGTCTAGCTTTAAAAGTCTCCACTTTTCCATCTACACCAAGTTTTTTCTTGAAGATCCACCTGCTCCCAATAGGTTTTACCCCTTCAAGAGCTTCTTCCAAAGTCCATACTTTGTTGGTGTACATGGATTCCATCTCCGACCGCATTGCATCTAGCCATTTCACCAAGTCACCACTCGTGATGGCCTGCTCGAAGCTAGTTGGGTCATCATCTGCCATGATGCGATCCTCGCTCCCACCATCTTTGAGAAAACCGTAGTATCTCTCAGGTGGGTGAGGAACCCTACAAGATCGACGGAGTGGCCGGGGTTCGTTGGGAACTACCGAATCCTTTTGTTCTACTAAATCTTCAGTTTGAGTTTGTGTAGCCGGAATTTCTTCCAGTTCTACCTCGTTGCCACTAATTTCTTTTGTAAGAAATTCCTTTTCTAAAAAGGTGGCATGTCAAGAAACTAACACCTTTTGTTCCTCGCTATGGTAGAAAAGATATCCATGTGAATGTTTGGGATATCCCACAAACTTGCATAGAACTGACCGTGCCTCGAGTTTGTTCGGATTTTGCCTTTTGACACAGGCCAGACAACCCTATATCTTAACTCGTTTAAGACATGGTCTCTTCCCACTCCATATCTCATATGGTGTGGTAGGTAAAGATTTAGATGGAACTTGATTCAATAGGTATGCTGCTGTCTCCAGCGCATACCCCCAGAAGGAAATATGTAACTCAGCTGTACTCATCATCGAGCCCACCATATCTAATAGGTTGTGATTCCTCCGTTCCGATACACCATTGTGCTGTGGTGTATAAGGAGGAGTAAGCTGAGAGAGAATCCCATTCTCCTTTAGATAATCTCGGAACTCATTGCTTAAGTATTCTCCTCCTTGATCAGATCGAAGGATCATAATACTTTTGCCCGTTTGGTTCTCTACTTCTTGTTTATATTCTCTAAATTTCACAAAAGCTTCTGATTTGTGTTTCATCAGGACCACATACCCGAATCTAGAGAGATCGTCGGTGAATGTAATGAAGTACGAAGTGTAAGTCGATGTGCAACACCCCACGAGTTGCGGGGAGGCGGAAATTTGAAAAACGATCTTGTACTTTAAGCATACATCAATTAACCGAAGATCTTTACTAAACGATAATTAACAACCATAGAAGTTCTTAGCTACCATGTAAAGAGATTATACCTAGTGAATCGTGTCCTTCGTCTTTTCGATCTCTACGTCCTCCTCGGCCTCCTTCCCGTGATAGATGATCCACCCGAGAACCCTAATCCAAGCTTCACTTCCAAACTTGAGGTAACTAAGTTTCTCTAGTTGCTAATCAAAGGAACTTAGATCATACAGAGTTAGGTTATAGAGTGTTTAGTCTATTCTAATCCTTGATCTGAACTCATGAGTGGTAGGATTAGAGTTTGAAGAGAGAGTGAGCTTGAGGAGAGAGAAGGTGAAGATGATAATGATAATGATAATGATATTGTTTCTTACTTGAATATATGAAGCATAATGAATAAAAAAATAAATGAATAAATGTGATTATTCATCATGCTACATTAATTCAATATGAGTGATTCACTATGTGAGTCATTAAGCATTTAATAATGCATTAATGACATGATGAATCACACAAAATGAGTCACAATATCATTTAATGATAATGCCACCTAAACCCTCAAGTCACCATGCTTCTAGAAGCTTCCCGTAAAATTACGAGAACTCCCCTCCTATACGTGAAAACACGGAAAAACTTTAGACTGTATAAATCCAATAATCTGATACTAGAATCTGGCTTAAACCAAAGCCGTCTAGTAAAAACTGTCCGAATGTCGTACGTGCGTTTAAACACGTATTCGTCCGAACCCTTTGTCGTAAAACCATACGACCTCTATATCGTTTCGCCTGGAGTTGGGAAATCTCTGTGTGGGACTCTAAAGATTCGACTACTACGCTGGCAGTGGATTTAACCACAGACCGCAAGCGGCACTAGCTATACGTAACGGTCCCCAGGTATATGTCGATAAGAAAGTCGATGAGGAAACCCATCCGAACTCCTACTGAGCCTGTCCGTGACAATATTCGTGCAGTCCGGTCTGTTCGTCTAAGAGTATCGCATGTATGGTCTAGAGGGGTGGTGAACGTCAGACCCCTAATAACCGTACAAGTCGTGCCGGCATGGCTCAAGTACCATCCGAGAATCTACTGATCAATCCATCAGTAATTCTCAATCAGCCCTGGCTAGGGACTTATGGTAATGACCAACGGATCATAGTGCGATATCAACTCCATAGACCGGGAGAGACGAATCCCTAATAGTCGCTCACTGCCTCCATGTGGCTCGGGACTGTGCCCAACTAAAACCTGTTTGCACGACTCCTTTGAGCCGTGGTAGGGTAATAATCAAAGCATAGTGGGAACTCACACGAGACAAATGATGACTTTAAGTCAACAGACTATCTGCACACATGTCACCTGAGAACTGCTATCTGACGTTAGGTATAATACCATCCAGTCAGTTCTCGGCTAGTCCTGTCCGGTGTACTCACATGAAGTAAGCATCTGTATACAATCTTAGGTGCATATAACCAATGGCTGCGGGACCAATCCATCGCCCCTCGTCAGGGTCTAGATATGTATACACTAGTCTACTCTGGAGTATCGATGCCCTGTCTCGATACTCCTGCGACCAGGGACATTTAAGGATATGCTTATTGACTATCCAGCTTGCACAAGTATGATTGCCATCACAATGCCGGTAGTCAGGAAAACACCCTATGGGCTTTATTAACATGCATATATACTGTAGGGTTACTAGGCACACTAACAAGGCTCTACAAGGTATCGACCATGCGAAAATTAAATTTTTTAGGTGCCGAACAACCCTAAGCAAGATCGTAAACTAGAGTTTAGGCGAATCGAAAGGCAAGTAAACAACTTTACTCTAAGAGATCACGAAATACAACCTTTGTAGATTGGTCCTCCACTTCTTTAGTTCCTTGATGAAGTCCCTTCGCTGTGATCGTGGTTCTCCCGGACCCTTGCATGGCTTCACGAGGCGGAAAGGTGCGACCTTGCTTGAAGTCTCCGAGGCCGAAGATGATCTACGTCGAGGGAATGCCGACTCAAGCTTCTACTTCACTAACAAGAGAATTAGTGAAGCAAACGCCCTATACTAAAGTGCTAATCTAGTAGAGGATGGAGAAATAGGAAGTGGGATCTCTTTAGAATTTTATTTCTCACAATCTTTCTCACTTTTTCAAAACCCTAGCAAGCTTTTTCTTTTGCTCAAGAAGAAGATGAACAAAAGAAAATCAAGAGGATAATGATCAAGTGTCATGGCTAACCATGGTGAGTGAGTATCATATACTAACCCTTGTAGAGCCATAACCATAGCTAATTGTGTGATGGTTAAGTTAAAGTCCAAAGTAAAAACAAATCTAGTGGACTTTAGTCAATGCATCCACAAGCTTCCACAAGCTTCATGCATTTTCCAATTTCCCACTAATTTTGTAATTACTTTTAAACATTAAACCCAATCATAACAATTAGGATGGTGTATGTCTCATACACACAAATCATGTGTATCATCAACCATGATACATAAAGATGACACATTTTAACATATATCATATACATGTTAAAGTAGTGTACAATCGAGAAAAACCCTAAAGTGAACAAGTGTTAGCAAATGTAAATTAGTATATCTAATATACAATTATACACTTAATTATTAAATCAACACTTGACTTAATAATCCGGTCATATCTCATATAACCGGCTAACATCCATCGTATCGACTTTTCGAATCAACACTTGATTTGATAACCCGGTCATATCATATATGACCGACCGATACAAAAAGTCGCGAGAATAGAATACGGTATCATATACACGCATTTATTCTCGGTCTCGCACATATATCATACGTGCTCCTATTTCGTTTCGCCTGAGCCAGTAACACCTCTGTGTAGGACTCTAAAGACTCGTCAATACGCCGGCAGTAGGTGATGATCACATCATGCACCCACAAGCCGTCAGCGGTACTAGCTGGACGTAACGGCTACCCGGGTAATAAGCGATCAGAAGATCAGCAAGCAAGCCCGCTCCAACTCTTGTGAAAGCCTGCCGGTAACACTTCCCGTACAGTCCGGTCTCTTCGTCTGATATGTCGCACATCAAGTCAAGGGGTGGTAAACGTCAGACCCTAATAACCGATAAGTCGTGCCGATGTGAAGCTCATAACGGGTCGAGAAACTACTGGTAACACTTACTAGTAAATCTCTAATCAGCCTTGGCCAGGGACTTCCCTGTTACGGCCAATCGAGCACAGTGCAACATCAACCCCCAATACCGGGAGAGACGAAACCCCTCCTATCGCTCATTGCCTCCATGTAACTCGGGACTGTACCCAAAAACCACCGTTTTGTACGCCCTCATGGACGTGGTAAGATGGAAATCAAAGCACAGTGGGAATCACACAAGACTCTATGATGATCTTGGGTCTACACACTAACCTGCACAAGTGTCACCAGAGAACTGCCATCTGACGTGAGGTACAATACCATTTGGGAGTTCTCGGCAAGTCCGTACAGTGTACCCAGTCTCCACTGAGCACCCGTATACCATCTCTGATGTCAAACACCGATGGATATGGGATCATCCATCGCCCATCTCATGGGTCGAGAAGCGTATACGCTAGTCTACACTGGTATATCGATGCCCCGTCTCGATACACCCATGACTAGGGACCTTGAAAGATGTACTTATGGACTACCATGTCCTCACTAGTATGATCCGCATCATAGTCCAGGTAGTCAAGTACACATCCTAAGGGCTTTACCAACATGTAACTATAAAACAGTATAAAGAGACAAGTATACATGTTAAGATAAAGATCAACCAGATAGCATACTATCATATCGAGCAAGAAAGTCCTCTCTATATATGTCCGAGCATCCAATATAATATACATCATCTGTACAATACTGGCCTCTCGGGCATACATACAACTAACGTATACAAAGTAAAATATATCACACGTTTAAGATAAAGACAAACCAAATAGCGTACTATCATTAGCAAGATTGTCATGTACATACATATCCCTAACTGTCTATACAATGAAGTCTTCTAGGCATATATATATCCAACAATCTCCCACTTGCACTAAGGCCTATAATTGGCACAATGAGTACCCACTGTCTGCACTAGATCCAGTTGTTGGCGTACCGCATGTCCAACATCTCAAACAGCCTCTTGAACTGAACTTGAGGGACGGCCTTGGTGAATGGATCCGCCGTGTTGTCTTTTGTGTCCACTCTCCGTATCTCGATCTCCCGACGATCCACGATCTCCCTGATCAGGTGATACCGCCTTAAGATATTCCTGGATTTCTGATGTGACCTTGGATCCTTCGCTAATGCTACAGCCCCATTGTTATCACAATACAAAGGTATTGGATTGGCAATGGACGGAACCACCTAAAGTTCAGAGATGAACATCTTCATCCAGACTGCTTCTTTTGCAGCTTCACCAGCAGCTATATACTCAGCCTCCATAGTTGAGTCTGCGACGGTATCCTGTTTGGAACTCCTCCAAGATACTGCCCCTCCATTGAGGGTAAACACAAAACCCAAAATGGACTTAGAGTCATCTTTGTCACTTTGGAATCCGGATTCGGTAAAAGCCTCAACCTGGAGGTCCCCATTACCGTAAATCAAGAACATCTCCTTAGTCCTTCTCAGGTACTTGAGAATGTTCTTTACCGCTATCCAATGCTTCTCACCTGGGTCAGACTGATACCTGCTTACCACACTAAGTGCGTAAGCTACATCTGGTCTGGTACATAACATCGCATACATTATAGATCCTACAGCCGAAGCATAGGGTATAATGCCCATGCTAGCCCTCTCTTCATCAGTCTTTGGAGACATCTCTTTGGAGAGGGTGATCCCGTGACAAGCGGGTATATTACCGCGATTGGAATCTTCCATACTAAATCTCTTTAGTATAGTGTCAATATACCTGGACTGTGAAAGTCCCAACATTCTATTAGATCTATCACGATAGATCTTAATGCCCAGAATGTATGATGCATCTCCCAAGTCTTTCATGGAGAATTTCTGTGAAAAAAGAGCTTTACTGATTGTAGCATAGGGACATCATTCCCTATCAGTAGTATGTCGTCGACGTACAAAACGATGAAGACTACAGCTCCTTCTACAATCTTCCTATAAATACATGGTTCATCTTCATTTTTAATAAAGTCAAATTCCTTGACTGTCTCATCAAAGCAGATGTTCCAACTCCGTGATGCATGCTTTAATCCAAAAATGGATTTAAGAAATTTGCACACCTTTCCGCTGTGCCCACTGCCTAAGAAACCTTCTGGTTGATCCATGTAAACACTCTCTTCTAAATGTCCATTTAAAAAAGCTGTTTTTACGTCCATCTGCCAGATTTCATAGTCATGGAATGCAGCAATGGCAAGCAGGATCCGAATGGATTTAAGCATAGCTACTGGTGAAAAGGTTTCATCATATTCCAATCCTGGTCTTTGACGAAAAGCTTTTGCAATGAGTCTAGATTTGTCGGTTTCCACTTGTCCAAATGTACCAATCTTCTTTTTGAAGATCCATTTGAATCCAACTGCTTTCACCCCAGGAGGAGCAATTTCTAAAGTCCAAACTTTATTGGTGTACATAGATTCCATTTCGGATCTCATAGCATCCAGCCACTTCACCGAGTCGCTACTCGTGATAGCCTGCTGAAAACTAGTAGGCTCATCATCATCGATGATGCAATCCTCTCGATCCCCATCCAGAAGAAACCCATAGTACCTTTCAGGAGGATGAGAAAGCCTACTAGATGTAGGGTTCCTAGGCACCCTAGTTAAGTCTCACAAGTGATCAAATATGCACAAATAAAATTTTACGGGTGCCTACAAACCCGACTACGGATCGTTTACTAGATATTTAGGCGAAACAAGCAAACTAGTTAACACTTAACTACAAGATACGGAAATACAACCTTTGTAGATCCGGTGCTCCACCTCCATAGCTCCGCAACGAGGTCCTCTCCGCTGTCCAAATCAAATCCGGGCTCTAGCGTCGGCTTCGTCGGAGAATGGGCAAGCTAGGTCGTCGATGTCCATGCCGAAGATGATCTACGTCGAGGCATCGCTAGATCAAGCTCCACCTTCACCAAACCATGATGACTTGTGAAGGAAACACACTCTACTACTTGGCAAGAGGTAGAGGATGAAGAAATAGGAAGTGGGTAGACTTTAGAATTGGATTTCTCACTCATTTGCTCAATTCACCATTGATGAAGAAAGCTTTTTCTTCCTTGCTCATGAAGAAGAAGAAGAAAGAAATATATGATAAGTTAATTAAAAACAATAGAAAAATAAAAACTTATCATAATGTTAACTAGAGTCAAGTGTAGAGAATGAATCATGGTTAGTGGGAATGGTTAGGGTTAAGGATGAGATAAGAATGGTTGACTTGATCAAAGTTTCATGAAGCTTCAACTAAACTCCAAAATAAGCCACCATTCTTTTCTCCTCTTTCCAAAAATGAATAAACAAATAAATAAATGAATAAATAAAGGAAATGAAACCCTAACCATTCTTTTAACCATGGTTTATTCTTTGCACTTAACCAAGTAAACATGTATCATCAAACATGATACAACCAAGTGCACAAAATCATATCGCATATGTAATGCGCACAACCGAGTGAGAAAATCCGTCTAAAGTGAACCGATACTAGTTAATGCAAAGTAATATATCAAATATATAATTATACATTAAATCATTAAATCAACACTTGATTCAATGATCCGGTCATGCGCACATAACCGACTGGTATCATTAGTAACATCTTATCGAATCAACACTTGATCCGATAACCCGGCTATATCGCATATAACCGATCAATGTCACATCGCGAGAATCGAATAAAGTATCACATACTCGTATTATTCTCGGTCCCGCACATATCTCATATGCGCTCCTATTTTGTTTCGCTTGAGCCAGGAAACCTCTGTGTAGGACTCTAAAGACTCGTCAATACGCCGGCAGCAGATGATGATCATATCAAACACCCACAAGCCGCAAGCGGTCTGCTAAACGTAACGGCCACCCGGGTATTGAGCGATCTGAAGATCGACGAGCAAGCCCGCTCACACTCCAGTGAATCCGACCAGTAACACTACCGTATAGTCCGGTCTGTTCGTCTGATATGTCGCATATCTCGCCTAGGGGTGGTAAACGTCAGACCCCAATAGCTCGATATGTCATGCCGACGTAGGGTCCATAACATTCGTGAAACTACTGATAACTCTTACCAGTATATCACTGCAACCCTGGCCAGGGATTTCCTGTTATGGCCAGTCGAGCATAGCACAACATCAACCCCCAATACCGGGAGAGACGAATCCCCTCCTATCGCTCATTGCCTCCATGTGAATCGGGACTGTACCCAAAAACCACCTGTTTGCACAACTCAGTAGAGCCATGGTAGGGTGGAAATCAAAGCACAGTGGGAGACACACAAGACTCTATGACGATCTCGGGTCAACAGACTAAGCTGTACCAGTGTCACCAGAGAACTGCCATCTGACGTGAGGTATAATACCATCTGGGAGTTCTCGGCGAGTCCGTTCAGTGTACCCAGTCTCCACTGAGCACCCGCATACCATCTTCGATGTCAAACACCAATGGATATGGGATCATCCATCACCCATCGCATGGGTCGAGAAGATATGCGCTAGTCTACTCTGGAATATCGATGCCCCGTCTCAATATTCCCTCGACCAGGAACAATTCAAGGATGTACTCATGGACTACCCAGGCCCCACTAGTATGATCTACATCATAGTCCTGGAAGTCGAGTACACATCCTATGGGCTTTATCAACATGTAATCAGAGAGACAGAAAGTATACATGTTAAGACAAAGTGCAACCAGATAGCGTACTATCATGTCGAGCAAGAAAGTCCTACCTATATATGTCCCAGCATCCACTACAATATACATCCAATGTACAGTAATGGCCTCTAGGGCATACATATAACTAACAATCTCTTACTTGCACTAGGGCCATCTGTAGCAGTGGTTGCAGTATCACATACTCAACCATCCCCTAAATTGTCTCTCTTTAGGAAAAGGGCCTTCGTGAGTGGATCCGCCGTGTTGTCCTCTGAGTCTTCTCTCCTAACCTCGATCACCCTGGAGATCAACTATCTCCATGATCAGGTGATGCTTCCTCAGAATTTGTCTGGGCCACTGATGGGACCAGGGTTCCAGGGTCGAAACCACGCTTCCATTGTCATACAATGGCAGGAACCTAGTTCATCTTATGAACCAATATACACCCAAACAGCCTCTTTGGTAGTATCTTTAATAGCGATGTTACCAGCCTTTATCGTCTAGTTTGCCACGGTATCGAGCTTGGAACTCTTCCAACATACCGTCCCTTTATTGAGGGTAAAGACAATGCCCGTGACTGACATTCAGTCGTCTTTATCACCCTGGAACTCTTCCAGTGATTCTCTTTAGGATCGATTGATACCATCTCACTATATCTAGTGAGAATCCTAGCATCCAACTACATCTATCTCATAGATGAAAACTCAGGATTTTAGGAGGTATCACTTTGATCCTATTTGGAGAATCCTAGTGATAATAGGAGATTGACCGATCGTAGTATAGGAAACTCTTTTCCTATCAAGAGTATGTTGTCTACGTACAATACGAAGATAACCACCTTACTCTCTACTACCCTTTTGTATATACAAGGTTCGTCTACCATTTTGATGAAGTCAAACACTTTGACTTTCACATCAAAACAGACGTTCCAACTCCGCGATGCCTGCTTCATTATGTAAAGCAACTTGCACACGTTTCCGCTCCTCCTACTGTTTACGAAGCCCTCTGGCTGTGTTCTTATAGACGTTCTTTTCTAAATCAGTATTTAGAGAAGCAGTCATGGCACCCAACCGCCAGATATCGTAGTCATGGTATGTAGCCGTGGTAAGTAGGATCTGGATAGACTTAAGCATAGCTACTGGAAAAAGGTTTCATCATTATCCACGCCTGGTCGATGACGAAAACCTTTAACAAGTCTAGCTTTGAAAGTCTCAACTTTTCCATCTACACCAAGTAATCTTCTCAAGATATACTTGCTCCTGATGGGGATTTAACCCTTCAGATATAGCAGCTAAAGTTCATACTTTGCTGGTGTACATGGATTCCATCTCAGATCGCTAAGCATCCAGCCATTCTTACAGAGTCCCTACTCTCGATGGCCTGCTCGAAACTAGTTGGGTCATCATCTCATGATGCAATCCTTGCTCCCACTGTCATCGAGAAACGGAGGTATCTCTCAGGCGGATGAGGAACCCTACTAGATCGGCGGAGAGGCTGAGGTTCGTCGGAAACTATTGAATCCTTTGGTTCTACCAAATCATTAGCAGTTTTGTACAGCTGGAACCTTTCCAGTTCTACAGAACTGATCTTGCCTCGATCTTGTCCGGATCTTGCTTTTGACATAGGCCGGACAACCCCAAATCTTAACTCGCTTAAGAGATGGGTTCTTCCCATACCATATCTCATATGGAGTGGTAGGCACTGATTTGATTCAAACCTAATTCAATACGTATGCAGCTTCTCAAGTGCATAACTCCCAAAAGGAAAAAGGTAACTCAGTAGTACTCATCATAGAGCACACCTTATCATATAGGGTGTGATAGCCCCGCCCCGATATACCATCGTGCTATGGTTTATGCGGAGGAGTAATGCTGAGAGAGAATCTCATTTTCTTTTGGAATAGTCCAGGAATGCTATGCACAAGTATTCTCCTCCCTGATCTCATCATAGGACATAACACTTATACCCGTATTTTGGTTCTCTACTTCCATCTTATATTCTGTGAATACCTCAAAAGCTTCGGACTTATGTTTCAACAGGAACATACGACTGAATCTTGAGAGATTATCAGAGAATGTAACGAAGTATAAAGAACCAGTCCTGGCATGTGTAGACAGGAGACCTTACATACATCATCATGTATCAGTCCCAAGAGTTTACTAACTCTTTCTCTGCTTCCAGTAAATAGAGCTAGTGTCATTATATCTTTGTGACATGACTGGCAAGTTTCACAAGATGTAAATTCAAACTGATTTAAATATGCATCTAAAATGTAACTACAGCCAGTCGGGTCGCATTGACATGACCTAGTATACAATGCCTCAAGAACGAATCGTTCATTTCTGAACTCTTCCTCTTGTGTGTGTTCTGCATACAAGGAACTGTAGTTTGATTTAGAACGTCAATGCTTTTAGATAACGTGCCTGAACCGATCAACTTTTGATATAGGAAATGTTCAAAACATTATCCAACAATACAAAATTATATCATTTCTTTACTAATAAAGAGACTGATATGATTTTGTATATCAGGTTCGGTATCTAATAGCATTTGTTCAGAATCAATGTATTCGTAATACAGGGTGACAGTGACCAACAGACTTGGCTGCAACACTTGCCCCGGTTTCTGTCTCATGAAACTTATCACCCGTTCTCAGTTTTTCTACCCTTTTGTAGCCCTATGTAACAGATTACATATCTGGGATCCTGATCCGGTATCATATACCCAGGACGCAGAGGATACTGAGAAACAGTTCTTTGTAATGAACACACCCGAAGGAGATGCATCATATGCACTTTCTTCGTTTGGACGGCATAGGAATTCTGGTATTCCCCTATTTCCTGCTCTGTCTTATAACAATTATAAGTTGGAGCGGGATCAACGTTCCCCAGCTCAGTATAACAAGCGGGTTCGGTCAATAATCCGTATTATTATCTTGATTAAGGCGTGATATGGTCGCTACCTGGAGAGAGAGAGAAGAAAACACTCAGCGTGTGCTCTTGCAAGAATAGATTGGTTTTTATTTTATCTAATCAGGATGGCTCCCACTACTTTTTATCAAATCTTCCTTCAAACCCTAAAAGGAAAGACTAGCCGGGATTAATTACACACTACAAATTCGCCAATCTTTCAGCCAGGCCAGTGTCGGTACTTTGAGGGAGGTCCCCCGTGCTTTCGCACGAACCTAATTAATGTAAACCTCGTTTTCCCAGAGGCGTAACCTCGTTAACACCTTTCTAGACACCTACTTGATCGGCTAATTGTAATGTATAAAACTCTCCCAGGAGTAACTCATACTCGCAGCGGGTATCGGGATCCAACTATCTCATAGAAGGTATGCAATCTCATTGCAAATTTCAACACTTGAAATTCCCGATAATATTTTTACCCCTAGCACCTATGACCTTAACTATGGTCAACAAATCATAAGTACTAGTCAAGTTCTACCCGTCATTTCGTGATTAATTAGACCCACCCACATGACCCTTAACTAAGGTCAACAAGTCACGCGACTGTCCTAACTAATCGCATCATATGCGGTGCAGGAAGACATCACTTAGCTACCGTACACTGTGCCTTGACTATGGTCAACAAACACAGCACGAATACTAAGTACTCTACTTCCTAAAATGACGGAGGGTTACGAATGGTTTTTATGAAAACCTTTAACGCTTTGAACTTGATCTCGTTGCGGAATCAAATGGTTTTTAAATGGAATGTTTTCGAGGCTTTTCTAGTTTTGCTAAAGGGGTCACTCCCGGTGAAGGGATCGTCGGCCCTTTCCTCGTCGAATGAGGTGCGGGATATATCATATATATCACTGTACAAAGCGGAAACTATAGAAGCTATCAAAAGACAAACCGAATGATGTAGCATCTACCAGTTATTGCTAAAGGAGTCACTCCCGGTGAAGGGATCTCGGTCCTTTCCCTATCGAATAAGGTGCAGGATGTTCTACAAGGAACACCGCGATGCAAAGCAAGAACTGTAGCTACCTGTTTTATTTTGAAATTCGATTCCACAACATCAATTAGGTTTATTTTCTTTCATTAATCTCATTAATGAATATCCCATCATTTTAAGTTACCTAAACATCATAGATAGATATGACGCACACTTATGCCATCCGCATTCGCCTCGATGTCCCTTCGTGCACCGTTAGGTTAGGTAACTAACGGCAGAGCGGGGCAGGGCTAGCGCGGGTGTAAAACATAAGCAACGTCTATATAATATATCATATATACTATATATAATACCTGTCACAGAACATCACATGATCACAGATAAAACACAGCAGAAGAAACATATGAAATATTGGATATACTAGGACGTCCGTGTTTTCAATACGAGCCAGTATAAAACACGGATTCCACGGTCGTGATGAATAGCCAATCCCACACCCCTAGACCCCTACGAGAGCGGCAAGCAACCCTGCCAATTCTAGGATTAGGAGACCCGGACTCGACTCCTCGAGTTGGTCTCCCACTGGACCCCAGAACCCGGTTACTTGTGCTCCCCTCCTTGGGTCTATCCTAGTGCAGAAAAGTAAATAATATACAAACGGTGACTACTTCCGCGACCTGGAAGTGCCCCAATAAAAGAATATTACATACAAGTTTTTACATGAATGAAAATGAAAAAACACTCATCTCACATAAAAACCCCCGGCTATTCAAACACGACGATCCAATATAACATATCCAGCAACACATAACATCACATGTCATCAACGTAAGTAAATATGCGCATCCCAATTGTCGTTGACATATAGCAACGAAACCGGCGATATCACACATTACACTTACGGTCACAGAAAAGAAAGTGTAAAACTACAACAGTTGGAATCCGCAACCACCTCAGACATCGCATGCCTGACAAAATGAATTACTTAGACATCGCATGCCTAACAATTATAAACCCCGCATTTTAGTCTCAAAATCGAAAACACTTTTCAATATCAAGTCGGGTAATTCAACAAGATTCCCGACATCCTGATCGAATGCTCGTCGAAAACTTTAGTAGGCGGTCGCACCCCCGATACCGTCGACGAAGTGCACCAAGGCGGAACACCGCTGCCGCGAGCACCCGAACGGATGCTTTCAGCGACGGGGTTCTCCTACAGTCACTTGGTCGGGGCTATGGGGTGAGGCTGTCTATTAAGTTTACCCGGCGAGTATCCGCGTACGCTACGTGATTGCGACGGACTTTTGATCACATCAAAATTCCGTGGCAACCGATCAAGTGAGACTAAACTGCTATGTTTATAACATTCATTTAGTTATCTCATAACTTATTGCGAATTCCAATTATTGTATCCCATTCCAGATAAACAGAAAATGTTAAACTTTCCGATCGAACAATCGAACACCTAAGTTTTCCCGATACAGATCAACACATGAAATAAGTCTAACAACATTCAGTTCGTACCTCAGTACCAACGGTCCAGCCGTAGAAGGGTCAACCCAACGCCTCACATGTGGCACGCCGTACTGCCCCAAACCCGAAGGTTCAAAGGGCAGTTCAAGACGGTCACATAATCGAGTTAAGGTTTGTTGTCTTCTAGAGGGACCATCGCATTACTTGCACTACTTAGAACATCGTTAAACTACGGAAAAATCCAACACTTGGAAATTTCCCGACAGGGGAAAAATTGGGTATTTATATCCGGTCGAACTTTTTAACATATTCTAAAATTTATCCGGAAAGCCACACAGACAAAATTTGATAAACCCGATCGAATCATCGAAGCTCCAAAACATTCCAGATTATTCAACACTTGAATAAAATTTTAAAAATATCCAGAGAACTCAGCACAGTTAAATAGGAGTTACTGTGCAAACGACCCCACAGAAAACGACAAAATGGCCGCGCTTCCGCCGCACGAGCCATGCTCGTGCCGCGGAAGCGCAGCGCTTTAATGGAATTAGGGCTACGGGTTGCACAGTTACTCTAAGATTTTCCTGCATGTTTTTCTGAATATTTTTAATGTGGAAAAATGCACTGTTTTGAAAAAAGTACAGAGAGCATGGGAAATGTGGGGTTTCGGGTTCGATCGGGATTCAAAATCCGTCTGGACTTCGCCTAAGGCTCTAGCTAGGCTCTGATACCACTGTAGGGTTCCTAGGCACCCTAGTTAAGTCTCACAAGTGATCAAACATGCACAAATAAAATTTTACGGGTGCCTACAATCCCGACTACGGATCGTTTACTAGATATTTAGGCGAAACAAGCAAACTAGTTAACACTTAACTACAAGATACGGAAATACAACCTTTGTAGATCCGGTGCTCCACCTCCATAGCTCTGCAACGAGGTCCTCTCCGCTGTCCAAATCAAATCCGGGCTCTAGCGTCGGCTTCGTCGGAGAATGGGCAAGCTAGGTCATCGATGTCCATGCCGAAGATGATCTACGTCGAGGCATCGCTAGATCAAGCTCCACCTTCACCAAACCATGATGACTTGTGAAGGAAACACACTCTACTACTTGGCAAGAGGTAGAGGATGAAAAAATAGGAAGTGGGTAGACTTTAGAATTGGATTTCTCACTCATTTGCTCAATTCACCATTGATGAAGAAAGCTTTTTCTTCCTTGCTCATGAAGAAGAAGAAGAAAGAAATATATGATAAGTTAATTAAAAACAATAGAAAAATAAAAACTTATCATAATGTTAACTAGAGTCAAGTGTAGAGAATGAATCATGGTTAGTGGGAATGGTTAGGGTTAAGGATGAGATAAGAATGGTTGACTTGATCAAAGTTTCATGAAGCTTCAACTAAACTCCAAAATAAGCCACCATTCTTTTCTCCTCTTTCCAAAAATGAATAAACAAATAAATAAATGAATAAATAAAGGATATGAAACCCTAACCATTCTTTTAACCATGGTTTATTCTTTGCACTTAACCAAGTAAACATGTATCATCAAACATGATACAACCAAGTGCACAAAATCATATCGCATATGTAATGCGCACAACCGAGTGAGAAAATCCGTCTAAAGTGAACCGATACTAGTTAATGCAAAGTAATATATCAAATATATAATTATACATTAAATCATTAAATCAACACTTGATTCAATGATCCGGTCATGCGCACATAACCGACTGGTATCATCAGTAACATCTTATCGAATCAACACTTGATCCGATAACCCGGCTATATCGCATATAACCGATCAATGTCACATCGCGAGAATCGAATACAGTATCACATAGTCGTATTATTCTCGGTCCCGCACATATCTCATATGCGCTCCTATTTCGTTTCGCTTGAGCCAGGAAACCTCTGTGTAGGACTCTAAAGACTCGTCAATACGCCGGCAGCAGATGATGATCATATCAAACACCCACAAGCCGCAAGCGGTCTGCTAAACGTAACGGCCACCCGGGTATTGAGCGATCTGAAGATCGACGAGCAAGCCCGCTCACACTCCAGTGAATCCGACCAGTAACACTACCGTATAGTCCGGTCTGTTCGTCTGATATGTCGCATATCTCGCCTAGGGGTGGTAAACGTCAGACCCCAATAGCTCGATAAGTCATGCCGACGTAGGGTCCATAACATTCATGAAACTACTGATAACTCTTACCAGTATATCACTGCAACCCTGGCCAGGGATTTCCTGTTATGGCCAGTCGAGCATAGCACAACATCAACCCCCAATACCGGGAGAGACGAATCCCCTCCTATCGCTCATTGCCTCCATGTGAATCGGGACTGTACCCAAAAACCACCTGTTTGCACAACTCAGTAAAGCCGTGGTAGGGTGGAAATCAAAGCACAGTGGGAGACACACAAGACTCTATGACGATCTCGGGTCAACAGACTAAGCTGTACCAGTGTCACCAGAGAACTGCCATCTGACGTGAGGTATAATACCATCTGGGAGTTCTCGGCGAGTCTGTTCAGTGTACCCAGTCTCCACTGAGCACCCGCATACCATCTTCGATGTCAAACACCAATGGATATGGGATCATCCATCGCCTATCGCGTGGGTCGAGAAGATATGCGCTAGTCTACTCTGGAATATCGATGCCCCGTCTCAATATTCCCTCGACTAGGAACAATTCAAGGATGTACTCATGGACTACCCAGGCCCCACTAGTATGATCTACATCATAGTCCTGGAAGTCGAGTACACATCCTATGGGCTTTATCAACATGTAATCAGAGAGACAGAAAGTATACATGTTAAGAAAAAGTGCAACCAGATAGCGTACTATCATGTCGAGCAAGAAAGTCCTACCTATATATGTCCCAGCATCCACTACAATATACATCCAATGTACAGTAATGGCCTCTAGGGCATAAATATAACTAACACTAGATCTGCGGAGTGGCGTTGGTTCGTCATGTTCTATTGAAACCTGAGTTTCTACTAAGTCCTCGGCAGCAGTTTGAGGTTCTGGAATTTCTTCCAGCTCTACCGCGCTCCCACTAATTTCTTTTGCAAGAAATTCGCTCTCTAAGAAGACAATGTGGCGAGCGACAAGCACCTTTTGTTCTTCAGTGTGGTAGACCATATATCCCCTTGAATGCTTGGGGTATCCTACAAACTTTCACAAAACCGATCGTGCCTCGAGCTTGTCCGGATTATGCTTTTTAACATATGCCGGACATCCCCATATCTTGATATACTTGAGATATGGTCTCTTCCCGCTCCACATTTCATATGGAGTGGTAGGTACAGACTTAGTCGGAACTCTATTCAATAGGTATGCTACTGATTCTAAAGCAAAACCCCGGAAGGAAAGTGGCAACTCAGCACTACTCATCATTGAACGTACCATGTCAAGTAGCGTGCAATTCCTCCTTTCTGACACACCATTATGCTGAGGTGTATAAGGCGGAGTAAGCTGAGAGAGAATTCCATTCTCTTTTAAGCATTCAAGGAAACTGGTACTTAAGTATTCCCCACCTCGATCAGATCAAAGTGTCTTGATGCTTTTTTCTCTACTTCATTTTTGTACTCTTTAAACTTCTCAAAGGCCTCGGATTTATGCTTCATTAAGAACACATGTCCATACCTAGAGAAGTCATCTGTAAAAGTGATGAAGTAGGAGTGACCACTTCGTGCACGTGTAGACATTGGACCACATACATCACTGTGTATAAGTCCTAAGAGTTCTGTGGCTCTTTCTCCGTGTCCGGTGAACGGAGATTTGGTCATCTTTCCTATGATACATGATTGACAAGTTGTATATGATGAATATTCAAACGGATCTAAATATCCATTTTTATGTAACTTAGTCGACCTTGTTTCGTTTATATGACCAAGTCTACAATGCCATAGGAAGGCTTGGTTTGAATCTAGAGCCTTTCTTTTAAGCGTGTTTTAAATATTGAAAACTTGAGGTTGATTAAGTATGTATATGCCGTTTTCCGGTGTGCCAAACCCAATCATTTCTTGATTTAGGAGAATGTTCATGACATTTCTTTCAAGTGCAAAATTATATCCTTTATTAGACAACAAAGATACTGATATAATATTACACAGCATACTGGGAATACAAAAACAGTTGTGCAATACCAAAATGTTCCTACTAGTCAACCCTTGGTGATATTCTCCTATTGCAATAGCATCTATGTGCATTCCATTGCCCATCCGGAGAGTCATATCACCTGTCTCGAGTACTCTACTATTTCTCAGATCCTGCAAAGAATTACAGATGTGAGAACCAGAACCGGTATCAAGTACCCATGATGTAGAGTTTACTGAAAGACAATTTTCAATTACAAACACACCTGAAGCAGGAGCAACAGCCTGCTTCGTGTCCTTCGCCTTGAAGGCCATACAGTCCTTCTTCCAGTGCCCTTGCTTGTGACAATAATAGCTTTCGTTCTTATCCGCCTTCACCCTTCCTGCCTTGTTCGTTCCCTGCACCTTCTTGACCCCGCCTTTTTGTTTGGTGGCTTTCATCTTCTTCTTCCCTTTAGCTTTCGCTTTAGATTTATAAGAGGATGATTGTCCAACATACAGAACATGGGTCTTCTCCTTTTTCAAGGAGGTCTCTGCTACCCTCAACATGTTGAGGAGCTTTGGAAGATCAGCTTCCATTTCGTGCATGTTGACGTTCTGCACGAATTGAGAGAAGGTGTGGGGAAGGGACTGCAAAATCAAGTCGATGTATAAATCATTCTCTAGCACGCATCCCAGGTTTGCGAGTTCCTCAACGAGGCTGATCATTTTGAGGATGCGCTCTCCTACTGGTGATCCTGGAGCTAACCTCATCTGGAAGAGTTTCCTTGAGGTCTCGTACCTCGCGATACGGGAGTGCACCCCATACAATTCCTTGAAATGGAGAAAGATGGATACAATATCCATACGCTCATGCTGTTTCTGGAGTCCATTGTTCATAGACGCCAGCACGATACACTTAGCTTTCTCACAGTATAGATCCCAGGTTTTGCGAACTTCCTTGTCCGCAACTGAGGAATCTAGTCCTGGGATAAGGGGAGGAACAGTGGTGGTAACATATGCTACTTTTTCATAAGTCAGTGCAATGTTAACGTTCCTTAGCCAATCCTTATAGTTCTGTCCGGTCAGTATATATTTTTCAAGTAATAGTTTTAGTCCTGTCATGGTAGCTGCCAGAGAGAGAGAGAAGAAATACTCAGCATATACTTTTGCAAGTTTAGATTGGTTTATTAATTTATCTAAACAGGATGGCTCCCACTGTTTCCTCAAATCCTTCTTCAAAACCTAAAAGAAGAACTAGTCAGGATTTAATCATACGCCACAATACTTGCTTAACCTTTCAGCCAGGCCAGTGTTGGTACTTGGAGGGAGGTTTTCGAACGCTTTCGCGAAGTTCCTTAATTAAATAACCTCTTTTCCTTGGAGGCTTAGCCCCTCTAACACCTTTCTGGACACCTACTTGGTTTATAGCATTGATTGTTAAGTGAGAAAATTTCCCGAGAGTAATCCTACTCATCAGTGGGATCGGGATCCAACTATCAATGTATGATGCCCTAGATGGAAGCCACTCTAGTCACCATACTCCAGAAGGTATGCTAAATCTGCAAGTTTCAATTTTTTTTTAAACTCCTGATGTGATTTTTACCCCAAGCTCTTATGACCTTGACGTAGGCCAACAAATCATAAGACGCAAGTCAAGTTCTACATGTCGTTGTCCTGATTAATTTAGGTCTATCGTACATGCCCTTGACGTAGGCCAACAAGGCTGTACGTCTGTCCTAAACTAATGCATCTATCTATGCAACAAAAAAGCAACGCATTTCATGTATGTCCATGCTACCTCTCCCGGTACTTTCGGGCATGCGGAATTTGATAAAAAACGATTTTCTTAGAGGTGGTAACATGGACTCAAAACCGGATCTTTGTTAAACATCTAACTAACAACCTAACTAGGAGTCGTTAATTACTCGGTTAGGGGGTTTATACCTTTCTTGTCTTGAACTCCTTCGTCTTCAAGCCTCGATGGTGGTCCGGATTGGCTTCTTCCCGTCGTCTCCTTAGGCCGAAGATAGATCCACCTAAAAGCTTCAACCTTTGGCTTCTTCTTCGATCTTTGAAGAAACTAGTTCCCTCGGTTTGCTAAACCTTATGAACTAGAGTGAGTAGAGAAGAGTTTGTATGGAATTTTATCTATGGTTCTTGGTTCTCAACTCATGAGACAAGGGAACCATAGAGTCAAGAGAGGGAGAGCAAGAGGAGGAAGATGAGAGCTCAAGAACAAGAGAGAGAATGATCATGAAAGAATGAGAGAAGACTTTTCTCATTTGGCTCTCATAATCCAAAACAATCATAACACCTCATATCAATCAAGTATTATGTGATGGTTTAAGAAACCATAGCCATATCATTTCATGCACTCATTTTGCACAAAAGAGCAAGCAAGCAAAAGTCTTTGCCATGAAATGATAGCTATAGTTATCATGATAGTCAACTAGTCAAGCCTAGTCAACCGGTCAACAAAGTCAACAAGTCAACAAAAGTCAACAAGTCAACAAAGTCAATCCCTCAACAACCATGTCACCATAATACTTAATTAATATAATTGTTAATCACATATCATATTCTCATTAGGGTTGAACAAAAAGTCAATAGTCAACTGTCAACGGTCAACAACCCTAATGAGAATCCTCTGCCTCTGTCTCTCCGTCAACTGTGCATACACACCCGCATCCGCGTTCCGAGGAACAGGAATGCATACTGGATAAAACCAATCCCAAAAGGTACACTAGGATCTGGCTTAAACTAAAGCCCGCTAGTGTGAACTGTCCGGACACTGTACGTGCATAAGTGCACGGATGTGACCGAACCCTGTCGCAAAACCATGCGACCTGTCGCAAAACCATGGGACATCTACTCTTTTGCCTAAAGGAGAATAGCTTTCTGTATGGGACTCTAAAGACTCGACACTACGCTGGCAGTGGGTTTAACCACAACCGCAAGCGGCACTAGCCGTGCATAACGGTCTCCAGGTAGATGCCGACAAGAAGACTGACGAGGCGAAACCCATCTGAACTTCTACTGAGCCTGAATGTGACATTCTCCGTACAGTCCGGTCTGTTCGTCTGATACATTGCATGGCGGGCCTAGGGGCGGTAAACGTCAGTCCCCCAAAAGCGGTACAAGTCGTGTCGGAGTGAAGCCCAAAACACCCTGAGATAACACTGGAAGCCTACCAGTATATCTCGTTTGCCCTGGCCAGGGACTACTCGTGTAATGGCTCTCCTAGACACAGCGCGATGTCAACCCACAATACCGGGAGAGACGAATCATGTCTAACCGTCACTGCCTCCAAGTGCTTCGGGACTGCACCCAACTACCACCTGTTTGCACGACTCCATTGAGCCGTGGTAGGGTAGTAATCAAAGTACAGTGGGAACACACTCGAGGCGAAGTGACAGTGTCAAGTCAGCGGACTAAGCTGTACTCATGTCACCTTGGAACTGTTAACTGGCGATAGGCATAATACCAACTAGTCAGTTCCCGACGAGTCCTGTCCAGTGTACTCGTAACCCAATGAGCACCCGCATACTATCTCAAGTACGATGTACCAACGGCTGTGGGACAGACCGTCTCCCACACTGGGATCAGAAGCGCATGCGTTAGTCTACTCCGGAGTATCGATGCCCTGTCTCGATAGTCCTGCGACCAGGGACCTGCATAAGGATGTGCTTATAGATTACCCAGCCCCACTAGTGTGACTGCCATCACAACGCTGGTAATCAAGCAAAGATCCTAAGGGCTCCACTAATGTATATAGGCGATATACTAAAATAAACACATGTACATATTGAAGTAGAAACAAACCAAGTAGCATACTACTATTTTGAGCAAGATTGTATATACAAGGTGAATATCCCAAGCTTCCATTAAGAAATATACAAACTAGTATGATACAGTAATGGCCTCTAGGGCATATACACTAACAATCTCCCACTTGCACTAAGGCCATGTACTGGCGTATCGAAGACCTATCATCTCGATCAGCCGCTCGAACTGAGTCTGGGGCAAGGCCTTGATGAATGGATCTGCAGTGTTATCTTCTGAAGCGACTCTCCGAACCTCGATCTCCTGGCGATCCACGATCTCCCTGATCAGGTGATACCGCCTCAAGATGTGTCTGGATCTCTGATGGGACCTGGGTTCCTTCGCTAAAGCTATAGCCCCGTTGTTGTCGCAATACAGAGGTATTGGATCAACAATGGACGGAACCACCTGAAGTTCTTTCAAGAACTTCCTCATCCAGACAGCTTCTTTTGCGGCATCAGATGCAGCGATGTATTCCGCTTCCATCGTCGAGTCTGCAACGGTTTCCTGTTTGGAACTCTTCCAACACACCACCCCTCCATTGAGGGTAAAGACAAAACCCGACATGGACTTGGAATCATCCTTGTCACTCTGGAAGCTGGAGTCAGCAAAGGCCTCGATCTGGAGGTCTTTTCCGCCATACACCAAGTGTTGGAGATAGTGCCCTCAGAGTCAATTATTGGATCACAGGCACGTGATTGCAATGATTGAGGGAGGACCTATCCCGGTACGACAGTCTTACTCGAGATGATAGTTTGCTATCTGGTTTATCTTTATCATCGTGTACTGCTTTAGGTGACCTGACAGGTCACTATTGCACGTTGATAGAGCCCCTAGGATTCTTGCTTGGCTGCCAGCAGTATGAGGGCGATCATATAAGTGAGAGCTGGAGTCTATAAGCACATCCTTAAAAGGTCCCTAGTCGTGGGAGTTTCGAGACAGGGCATCGATTCTCCAGAGTAGACTAGTGTATACAGTCGAGACCCCGACGAGGGGCGGCGGCCGGTCTCACAAGCCACTGGTGTCAGTTGGTTCACCTAAGATGTATACAGGTGCTCATTGGGTTATGAGTACACCGGACAGGACTCGCTGGGAACCTGCTAGTTGGCATTATACTTGACGTCAGATAGCAGTTCCCTGGTGACATGTGTACAGGTTAGTTCATCGACCTGGGGATCGTCATTTGTCTCGTGTGAGTTCCCACTGTACTTTGATTACTACCCTACCACGGCTCAAAGGAGTCGTGCAAACAGGTTTTAGTTGGGTACAGTCCTGAGCCACATGGAGGCAGTGAGCGGATCTTCGGGGGTTCGTCTCTCCCGGTATTGGGGGTGAGGTCGCGCTGTGTCTAGGAGAGCCATTACACAAAGTCCTTGGCCAAGGCAGGAGATTTACTGGTAGGTATTCCAGTAGTATCTCAGGGTGTTCTGGGCTACACTCCGACACGACTTGTACCGCTTTTAGGGGTCTGACTTTTACCAACCCCCTAGGCCCGACATGCGATGCTCATAGACGAACGGACCGGACTATACGGATATTGTCACTGACAGGCTCAGTAGGGTGTCAGGATGAGTTCGCTCATCGACGTCCCTTTTTAGTCAATAGCTGGTGGCCCGTTACGTATTGGCTTATACCTCTGATGTGCTAGTGGTTAAATCCACAGCCATAGTATTGACGAGTCTTTAGAGTTCACCACACTCAGTTACTCAGGCTTTCGGGCGAAACGCTGTAGAGGCCGTATGGAGATATGGCAGGGTCCGATCAGATACGTGCGGTATTGCACGGATCAGGATCGGACGGTTTGTACTAGAGGCCGTATAGATATATGGCAGGGTTCGATCAGATACGTGCGGTATTGCACGGATCAGGATCGGACGGATATTACTAGCCGGCTTTGGTTTAAGCCGGATCCTAGTATAATACAGTGTAGATTTTGTCTCTTTGCATTTGTATCCGGACGGAATACAGATGCGGGTGTGTATGCACAGTATCGGGGTTTTCCTGTAATTTATTACGGGACCAGTTTTCTGGAGTTGCCAGTTTGCATTCCGTTCCGGCCGGTTTTCCTTTGTTCTTTCCCGGCCGGACTTTTCCGATGGAGGGGGTTATTTGCAATTGTGCAAATAACATTTGTGGAGGGGGGTTTCTTGCAATTTTATTGATTATGATATCTTTCATCCATGATTTTGCATTAATGAGATTTGAGTGGGTATGGGTTTGATGCAAGTAATAAGCATGGTTGATGTTTGCTTGTGGTCACCTCTTGATTTATCCTACACTCACCTCCCTTCATGCTTGATTAATCCCTCCACCATTCTCACATTTGTGAGGGGCCGGCCATTTTTTTTGAGAGAGAGGAGAAAAATGAGAGAGCTTTGATTTTGGTGGTGTGGCAAATTTTATTCATCTCATTTTTGATACAAGGAAAAATGAAAGCACCATTTTTCATACCTTCATTCCTCCATCTTCAAAAGGCAACCAATACCCCAAAGTGAGACATGCACTCTACACTACATTCTATAGCACATCTTGGGCATGTCGACTTGCCAGCGTCATGCCCGAGTTGCCTCGGTATTGAGGTGGGAGCTCGTAAAAGATGCAGACGATGTGGTGCCCTTCCGGCAAGGAGGCGACGACCGGAGTTTCCGCGAGAGATCGGGAGGACGACGAGAAGACCGGAGGACTCGGATCACTCGGTATATCTCTTCCCTATCTTGTTACTTTGTTAGATCTAGTTTAATGGCCCGATCCGGGGTTTTGTGCGCGGTGGTGCCGGTTTGCTAAGTTCGCAAAATTAAAGTTTATCACCGTTTCCGCATTTGGCCATCGGTTTGACGGCCGGGGCGCCGCCGTGCACTTACACCAAGAACATCTCCTTAGTCCTTCTCAGGTACTTGAGAATGTTCTTTACTGCTATCCAGTGTTTCTCCCCAGGGTTTGACTGATACCGGCTTACCACACTTAGTGCATAAGCTACATCCGGTCTGGTACACAACATCGCATACATTATAGAGCCTACCGCAGAAGTGTAGGGTATAATAGACATGCGATCCCTCTCCAAATCAGTCTTGGGAGACATCTCTTTAGAGAGGGTGATCCCGTGACAAGCCGGTAGGTTACCGCGCTTGGAATCTTCCATACTGAATCTTTTCAGTATGGTGTCGATGTACCTGGACTGTGAAAGTCCTAATATCCTCTTGGATCTATCACGATGGATCCGGATCCCCAGGATGTATGAGGCATCACCCAGGTCTTTCATGGAGAACCTGTGCGACAAGAACCCCTTGACAGATTGTAGCATAGGAATGTCATTTCCTATTAAGAGAATGTCATCCACGTACAAAACGAGGAATACTACAGTTCTCGCTACAAATCTACTATAGATGCATGGTTCATCTGGATTTTTGATAAAGCCAAATTCCTTGACCGTCTCATCAAAACAGATGTTCCAACTCCGTAATGCCTGCTTTAGTCCATAGATGGACTTAAGCAACTTGCACACCTTTCCGCTGCTCCCACTCTGAATGAAACCCTCTGGCTGGTCCATATAGACACACTACTCTAAATTTCCATTTAGAAAAGCTGTCTTTACGTCCATCTACCAAATCTCATAATCGTGGAAGGCAGCAATGGCAAGAAGGATCCGAATGGATTTCAGCATAGCCACTGGAGAAAAGGTTTCGTCATAGTCCAAACCAGGTCTTTGATGAAAACCCTTTGCAACAAGTCTAGCTTTATAGGTCTCAACCTGTCCATCTACACCAATCTTCCTTTTGAAGATCCACTTGCATTCTACGGGTTTTACCCCGTCTGGAGCAATGTCCAACGTCCATACCTTATTGGTGTACATGGACTCCATTTCGGTCCGCATTGCATCCAGCCATTTTACCGAGTCAACGCTCTGAACGGCCTGCTGGAAGCTAGTAGGCTCATCATAATCTATGATGCAATCCTCTCTATCCCCGTCTATGATAAAACCGTAGTATCTCTCGGGCGGATGAGACTGCCTACTACTCCTGCGGAGCGGCGTAGGAATGTCCTGTTCTTTTGAACCTTCTGGTTCCACTAAGCTTTCAGTAATAGCTCGTGGTTCTGGAATTTCTTCCAGTTCTACTGTGCTCCCACTTATCTGGTTTTCTAAAAACTCAGTTTCCAAGAAGCGGGCATGCTGAGAAACAAAAACCTTTTGTTCCTCAGCGGAATAGAAAAGATACCCCCTGGAGTTCTTTAGGTATCCCATAAACTTACACTGTACTGAACGTGCCTCGAGCTTGTCCGCATGCTGCTTTTTTCCAAAAGCTGGACATCCCCATACCTTAAGATACTTAAGACAGGGTTTCGTCCCAGTCCACATCTGATATGGGGTGGTAGGCACAGTCTTGGTTGGAACTCGGTTCAAAAGGTATGCAGCTGATTCTAGCGCATACCCCCAGAATGATCGTGATAACTCAGCGTTACTCATCATGGACCGTACCATATCCAATAGGGTTCGGTTCCTTCTCTCCGATACACCATTATGTTGCGGAGTATATGGAGGAGTAAGCTGAGAGAGAATTCCGTTCTCTTTTAAATAGTCCAGGAACTCGGCACTTAAGTATTCACCACCTCGATCCGATCTTAGGATCTTGATACTTTTGCCGGTTTGTTTTTCTACTTCATTCTTATATTCCTGGAATTTTCCAAAGGCTTCGGACTTATGTTTCATTAAGAAGACATAACCGTACCTTGAAAAGTCATCCGTAAAAGTAATGAAGTAAGAAAAACCGTTTCGCGCATGTGTAGACATTGGACCGCACACATCGCTGTGTACGAGTCCCAAGAGCTCGCTCGCTCTTACTCCGTGTCTAGTGAACGGAGACTTTGTCATCTTTCCTTTGAGACAGGATTGACAAGTGGCATACGATTGATATTCGAACGGATTCAAATATCCTTCTGTATATAACTTTGTCAACCTTCTCTCATTGATGTGAACCAGTCTACAATGCCATAAGAAAGTCTGATTTATTTCCGGAGACTTTCTTTTGTGTGTATTCTGGACATTGAAAATCTATGGTTGGTTTAATACGTATATACCATTGCTCAATGTACCTGACCCAATCAGAACTTGATTAAGGTGAATGTTTACAACATTGCTTACAAACGCAAATTCATAACCTTCTTTAGAAACCAAAGATACAGAAATGATATTACAAGTTGCGTTGGGTACAAAAAAGCAATTACGCAAAACCAAAACATGTCCATCTGACATTCCCAGGTGATAGTCCCCCACGGCTTTAGCATCCATGTTAGCTCCGTTCGCAACTCTGAGGGTCATGTCACCTGCTTTCAAAACACTACGGTTTCTCAACGCCTGCAAAGAATTACAGATATGAGATCCTGATCCGGTATCCAATACCCAGGAAGTAGAGTTTATTGAAAGACAGTTTTCAATAACATACACACCTGAAGCTGAAGCTGCAACCTGCTTCAATTCCTGTGTTCTGGCCTTCCAGGCCCTGCAATCATTCTTCCAGTGTCCTTTCTTATGACAATAGAAGCATTCTTCCTTATCCATAAGCTTCCCCGCTTTCTTTGTTGCTTTAGCTTTTCCCTTCGTATCCACTTTACTAACACCGCCTCTTGGTTTGGCAGGGGCTTTCTTCTTCTTTCTCTTGGCTTTCGCCTTGAACCTAGAAGAAGATGATCCTCCTACAAACAAAGTGGATGTTTCCCTACCTTTCTGTAGGGTGCCCTCTGCGCTCCTCAGCATGTTGAGGAGCTCTGAAAGTTCAACTTCTTTTTCTTGTAAGTTGAAGTTCAGTATAAACTGGGCGTAAGTGGAAGGAAGGGACTGGAGAACTAAGTCCTTATAGAGCTCACTCTCCAATGTCGTCCCTAGGTCCGCGAGCTCCTTAATGTAGCCGATCATCTTAAGCACGTGTTCTGCTACTGATGATCCGACGGCCATCCTTGCCAAAAATAACTTTTTCGACGCTTCGTATCTTGCGATACGAGATTGCTTTCCAAACAGTTCTTTTGTATGAAGAAATATGGATTCCAAGTCCATATTCTCGTGCCTCCTCTGATGTTCATTGTCCATAGAGGCAAGTACGAGGCACTTGGCCTTCGCGCTATCAATCTCCCAAGTCTCACGGATTTCCTTATCCGCGACGCTAGAAGTGGGACCAGGGACAGGGGGAGCTTTGGTGATAAGAAGATACCCTAGCTTGTCGTAAGTGATTGCCATTTTGACATTCCTGAGCCAATCTTTGTAGTTTGGCCCTGTCAGTATGTTTTTATCTAGAAATAACTTAAGTCCAGTAATGTCGATTGGTCGCTGCAATTAGGAGAGAGAAGAAACACTCAGCACGATGCTCTTGCAAGTTTAGAATGGTTTTTAGTTTGTCTAAACAGGATGGCTCCCACTGTTTCTCGAATCTCTCCTCAAACCAAAAAGGAAGAATTAGTCGGGATCAATCTCACCGTACAATACTTGCTTAACCGTTCAGCCAGGCCAGTGTCGGTACTTCGAGGGAGGTTTTCCAACGCTTTTGCGAAGTTTCTTAATTAAATAACCTCTTTTCCCTGGGGGCGTAGCCCCGCTAACACCTTTCTAGACACCTACTAGGTTTATAGCATTGATCGTTAAGTGAGAAATTTCCCGAGGAGTAGCATATACTCACAGTAGGATCGGGATCCAAATATCATTGCGTGACAAAACTGAAGGAATCCTACCAGAATCATCACACTCCAAATGGTATGCAACGCTAGCAAGTTTCAGTTCTTTTGAAACTCCCGATGTGGATTTTTGCCCCATGCTCTTATGACCTTGACTTTGGCCAACAAATCATAAGTCACAGGTCAAGTTCTACCCGTCGTTCTCCAGGTTAATTTGAATCCACCCGCACCTACTCTTGACTTTGGCCAACAAGGCAGTACGACTGTTCCAAATTAACGCATCTATCTATGCTGCACGTGAATACCCAATAGCTACCAATCACTATGCCTTGACTTTGGCCAACAAACATAGCTTGAATACTATTGACCATCCATGTGAAACGACGGAGGGCTACGAATGGTTTTGGCTAAACCGTGAACGTAGTGAACTTGATATAATCGATGGAACGAGATAGCTTTTAAAAGGAGTGGCTCAAGCTCCGCATTTAAAATTTAGTTTTGAAAAGAACCGAGTGGTTTTTCGAAAGTGTTCCAACGACTTTTACTTGGTTTATTTTTCTTGCATTAGTTCTATTAATGCGTGATAATCTTGCATTAGTTCTTTTAATGCATCCCACCATTTAATCCTACCATTGCAGAAAACAACCAAAATATGACGTACGCTTATGCCATTCGCATTTGCCACGGGGCCCCGTCATTACCCGTTAGGTTACTTAACTAACGACAGAGCGGGGGCTGGGCTAGCGCGGCTGTAAAACATAAGCAACGCCTAAATAATATCATATATAGATATAATGCAATGATAGCCATTTCAGATCACAGATGAATACATTGGATATACTAGGAATCCGCAATTCGTACGAGCCTGTAACGAAAAGCAGATTACACGGTCGCGGTGAATAGCCAATACCCCACCTAAGACCCCTACGGATGCGGCAAACTACCCGCCAAGTACCCGAAGTGGAGCAACCTCCCTCAACACCGTGAGTAGGCCACTCGGCACTTCGAGATACCCGGTAGTTTGTGCACCCCCTCCATGGGTCTATCCTAGGAGCAAAAACAGTAAAAAGAAATTATACAATGACAGCTACTGAAAGGTTCCTAGGCACCCTATAGAGGTCACACAAGGCATCGAACATGCCAATTTAAAAAAAAATGGTGCCGAGAAACCCTAGACTACGGATCGTTGCTAGAAATCTAGGCGAAAAGTAAACTAGTTAACACTTAACTACAAGGATATGGAAATTACAACCTTTGTAGATCCGGATATCCACCTCCACGGCTCCGCAACGAAGTCTCCTCGCTGTCCATGTCGAACCCCGGGCTCTAGCGTCGGCTTCATCGGAGAATGAACGGGCTTGGTCATCGACGACGATGCCGAAGATGATCTACGTCGAGGCATCGCTAGATCAAGCTCCCTACTTCACAAAGTGATGAAACTTGTGAAGGAAACACACTCTACTACTTGGCAAGAGGTAGAGGATGAAGAAATAGGAGGTGGGTTCTCTTTAGAATTGGATTTCTCACTCTCAAGCTCAAGTTGCCATTGATGGCCTCAAGGTTTCAAACTTGAAGATGAAGAAGAAGATGAGCTAGAAATATGATAAGTCTTTTTTAAAATAAAAAGAAAAAGGAATACTTATCATAATTCTTACTAGGGTTAAGTGTAGAGAATAGACCATGGTTAATGGATGGGTTAGGGTTAAGCATGATGACAAGAAAGGTTAAGAAGTCAAAGCTTCATGAAGCTTCAACTAAAAGACAAAGAAAGCCACCATTCTTTTTTATTTCCAAATAAATAAATGAACAAATAAATAAAAGAATATGCAAAACCCTAATCAACACTTAACCATGGTTTTAATTCTTTACACTTAACTAAATAATCAAGTATCATCAAACATGATACAAGTATGTGCACGAAAATATATCACATATACAACTTGCACATCAAGTGAGAAAATCCGTATAAAGTGAACCAATACTAGTTAATGCAAAGTAATATATCAAATATATAATTATACATTAAATCATTAAATCAACATTTGATTCAATGATCCGGTCATGTCGCACATAACCGACTAGTATTCAATGTATCGATTTATCGAATCAATGATTCGATAACTAGGTCATATCGAATATAACCAATCGAAACATTTATCACGAGAATGAAATGCGGTATCACATACACGCATTATTCTCGGTCCTGCACATATCTCATATGCGCTCCTATTTCGTTTCGATTGAGCCAGGAAACCTCTGTGTAGGACTCTAAAGACTCGTCAATACGCCGGTAGCAGATGATGATCATATCAAGCATCCACTAGCCGCAAGCGGTCTGCTAAACGTAACGGCCACCCGGGTATTAAGCGATCAGAAGATCGACGAGCTAGCCCGCTCACACTCATGCGAATCCGACCAGTAACACTTACCGTACAGTCCGGTCTCTTCGTCTGATACGTCGCATATCAAGTCTAGGGGTGGAAAACGTCGGACCCCAATACTCGATAAGTCGTGCCGATGTGAGGCTCATAACGAGTCGAGAAACTACTGGTAACACTTACCAGCAAATCTCTGATCAGCCCTGGCCAGGGACTTCCCTGTTACGGCCAATCGAGCACAGCGCAACATCAACCCCCAATACCGGGAGAGACGAAACCCCTCCTATCGCTCATTGCCTCCATGTGACTCGGGACTGTACCCAAAGACCACCGTTTTGAACGCCCTCATGGACGTGGTAAGGTGGAGATCAAAGCACAATGGGAATCACACAAGACTCTATGACGATCTCGGGTCTACAGACTAACCTGTACAAGTGTCACCTGAGAACTGCCATCTGACGTGAGGTATAATACCATCTGGGAGTTCTCAGCGAGTCCGTCCAGTGTACCCAGTCTCCACTGAGCACCCGTATACCATCTCTGATGTCAAACACCAATGGATATGGGATCATCCATCGCCCATCACATGGGTCGAGAAGCGTATACGCTAGTCTACTCTGGTATATCGATGCCCCATCTCGATACACCCACGACTAGGGACCTTGAAGGATGTGCTTATGGACTACCATGTCCCCACTAGTATGATCTGCATCATAGTCCAGGTAGTCAAGTACACATCCTAAGGGCTTTACCAACATGTAACTATAAGACAGTATAAAGAGACTAGTGTACATGTTAAGATAAAGAGTAACCAGATAGCATACTATCATATCGAGCAAGAAAGTCATCTCTATATATGTCCAAGCATCCAATATAATATACATCATCTGTACAATACTGGCCTCTAGGGCATACATACAACTAACAATCTCCCACTTGCACTAGGGCCAGCTGCTGTAGTATCGCATACCGAGCATCCCGAAGAGTCTCTCAAACTGTATCTGGGGAATAGCCTTCGTGAGTGGATCCGCCGTGTTATTCTTCGTGTCAACCCTCCTGACCTCGATCTCCCGGTGATCAACTATCTCCCGGATCAGGTGATACCGCCTCAGAATATGCCTGGATCGCTGATGGGACCTGGGTTCCTTGGCCAAAGCCACCGCTCCATTGTTATCGCAATACAAAGGTATTGGACGCTCAATGGATGGAACCACTCCAAGTTCAGTAATGAACTTCTTGATCCAGACAGCCTCTTTGGCAGCATCGTTGGCAGCGATGTATTCAGCCTCCATTGTCGAGTCTGCCACGGTTTCCTGCTTGGAACTCTTCCAGCTAACCGCCCCTCCGTAAAGGGTAAAGACAAAGCCCGACTGCGACTTAGAGTCGTCCTTATCACTCTGGATGCTCGAATCGGTAAAGGACTCCACTTGGAGTTCTCCGTTACCATACACCAAGAACATATCTCTAGTCCTTCGCAAGTACTTGAGAATGCTCTTCACAGCTGTCCAGTGACTCTCTCCAGGATCAGCTTGATACCTGCTCACTATACTTAGTGAGTATGCTACATCGGGTCTGGTACATAGCATCGCATACATGATAGAGCCTACTGCCGAAGCATAGGGTATCCCTTGCATGCGAGCTCTCTCCAAATCAGTCTTGGGAGACATCTCTTTGGAGAGAGTGACTCCAGAGATCGTGGGCAAGTTCCCACGCTTGGACTCTTCCATACTAAACCTCTTTAGTATGGTGTCAATGTACCTGGATTGGGACAATCCCAAAATCCGTTTGGATCTATCTCTATAGATCCTAATTCCCAATATGCAGGAGGCATCACCAAGATCTTTCATTGAGAATCTTTGTGATAAGAAGAGCTTGACCGATTGCAGCATAGGAATATCATTTCCTATCAAGAGTATGTCGTCCACGTACAATACGAGGAAGACAACCTTACTCTCTGCCACCTTCTTGTAGATACAAGGTTCATCCGGGTTTTTGACGAAATCAAACTCTTTGATAACGACGTCAAAGCAGATGTTCCAACTCCGCGATGCTTGCTTTAATCCATAAATGGATTTAAGCAGTTTGCACACCTTCCCGCTGCTCCTACTGTCTACGAAGCCCTCTGGCTGAGTCATGTACACGCACTCTTCTAAATCATCGTTTAGAAAGGCGGTCTTAACATCCATTTGCCAGATTTCGTAATCATGGTAAGCAGCGATGGCAAGCATGATCCGGATGGATTTAAGCATAGCCACTGGAGAAAAGGTCTCGTCATAGTCCACACCTGGTCTTTGACGAAAACCCTTTGCTACAAGTCTAGCTTTGAAAGTCTCCACTTTCCCATCTACACCAAGTTTCTTCTTGAAGATCCACTTGCTCCCAATGGGTTTTACCCCTTCAGGAGCAACGTCCAAAGTCCATACTTTGTTGGTGTACATGGATTCCATCTCAGACCGCATAGCATCCAGCCATTTCACTGAGTCCCCACTCGTGATGGCCTGCTCGAAGCTAATTGGGTCATCATCCTCCATGATGCAATCCTCGCTCCCACCATCAATGAGAAAACCGTAGTATCTCTCAGGTGGACGAGAAACCCTACTAGATCGGCGGAGTGGCTGGGGTTCATCGGGAACTACGGAATCCTCTGGTTCCACCAGATCTTCTGTTGTAGCTTTTGCAGCTGGAACTTCTTCCAGTTCTACCTCATGACCACTAATCTCTTTTTCAAGAAATTCCTTTTCTAAAAAGGTGGCATGCCGAGAAACAAACACTCTTTGTTCCTCAGGGTGGTAGAAGATATACCCTTGAGAATTCTTGGGATATCCTATAAATTTGCATAGAACAGACCGTGCCTCGAGTTTGTCCGGATTTTGTCGTTTGACATAGGCTGGACAACCCCATATCTTAACATAGTTAAGACATGGTCTCTTCCCTTTCCATATCTCATATGGAGTGGTAGGCACTGATTTGGTGGGGACCATATTCAGTAGATGTATGGCTGTCTCAAGCGCTTACCCCCAGAAGGAAATAGGTAACTCAGCTGTGCTCATCATAGAGCGCACCATATCTAATAGGGTGCGATTCCTCCGTTCTGATACACCGTTGTGCTGTGGTGTATATGGAGGAGTCAGCTGAGAAAGAATCCCATTCTCTTTTAGGAAGTCCAGGAATTCATTGCTCAAGTATTCACCTCCTCGATCAGATCGAAGGATTTTAATACTCTTTCCGGTTTGGTTTTCGACTTCTTGTTTATATTCTCTAAATTTCTCAAAAGCTTCAGACTTGTGTCTTATTAAGTACACATGTCCGTATCTTGAGAGATCGTCAGTGAATGTAATGAAGTACGAAGAACCTGTAAGTCCATATTGCGACCCCCGGTGCTTACGGGGAGGCGGAAACGGTATAAAACACAAATTTTTATTGCAAGAGGCAACATGGACTAAACAAGGTCGGGATCGTGTCTAAATTAAACTAGCAAATACGCTAAAGGGAGTTAGCTACTCGGATGAAGGTTATACCTAAACTTGAACTCCTTCTTGAAACCTTGTAGAGGTTGATGGTTCTCTTCTTGTCGCCTTCTTCCGTCGAAGATGGATCCACCTCGAGGGTTCGACCTTGGGCTCTTTCTCGAACTTGGAGTGAACTAGAATCTCCGGCTTGCTAATCCTTTGATCCTAGAGTGAGTAGAGAGTGACTAGGGTTTGCTTTTCTTTTTAAAGAGAAGGATTCTCAACACATGAGAAGGTTTCTCTTTGCTAGAGGAAGAAGAAGATGAAGTGAGGAGAGAGAATGAATATGATAGAATGAGTTATCCTATTCTTTCTTGCAACCATAATGCAAAAGAAAAAGAATTATCTAATAATAATAATTGAAAATGAGAATAGTTGATGGTAATTTGGAATGACCACTATCATGCTTCATTTAATGAAATGTAAGCATAAATCAAGGAGGACTTTTTAAAGCATGATGGTGGTCAACTTCAACCATGGTCAACAAGTCAACCATGGTCAACAAGTCAACAAAATCAACCATAACAAAATTCTCATTTAATTACTATTATAAATAGATAATCCATAAATCCATTAGGGTTTGGAAAATGATAACTGTCAACTGTGCATACGCACCCATTCCGAAACCCTAATGAAAAAACTCATCCTCCGCCTCAAGCAACTGTGCGTACACACCTGCATTCTCGTTCCGAGGAACAAGAATACCGAGATATAAAAGCAACCCCAAAACATATACCAGTATCTGGCTCAAACCAGAGCCTGCCAGTATAATCCGTCCGGACTCCAAACGTGCACAAGTGCGCGGATGAGAACGAACCCTGTCGCAAAACCATGCGACCTCTACTCTGTTTTGCCCAGAGGCGAATACCCTCTGTGTGGGACTCTAAAGACTCGACACTACGCTGGCAGTGGGTTTAACCACAGACCGCAAGCGGCACTAGCTGTGCGTAACGGTCCCCAGGTAGATGCCGACAAGAAGGCTGACGAGGTGAAACCCCATCTGAACTCCTACTGAGTCTGAATGTGACATTCTCCGTACAGTCCGGTCTGTTCGTCTGATACATCGCATGGTGGGCCTAGGGGGCGGTAAACGTCAGTCCCCCAATAGCGGTACAAGTCGTGCCGGAGCGAAGCCCAAAACACCCTGAGATAACACTGGAAACCTACCAGTATATCTCGTTTGCCCTGGCCAGGGACTACTCGTGTAATGGCTCTCCTAGACACAGCGCGATGTCAACCCCCAATACCGGGAGAGACGAATCCTGTCTAACCGGCACTGCCTCCAAGCGCTTCGGGACTGCACCCAACCACCACCTGTTTGCATGACTCCTTTGAGCCGTGGTAGGGTAGTGATCAAAATGCAGTGGGAACACACTTGAGGCGAAGTGCCAGTGTCAAGTCAGCGGACTAAGCTGTACTCATGTCACCTGGGAACTGATAACTGACGATAGGTATAATACCAACCTGTCAGTTCCCGACGAGTCCTGTCCAGTGTACTCGTAACCCAACGAGCACCCGTATACTATCTCCAGTACGACGTACTGATGGCTGTGGGACAGACCATCCCCCACACTGGGATGAGAAGCGCATACGCTAGTCTACTCCGGAGTATCGATGCCCTGTCTCGATAGTCCTGCGACTAGGGACCTGTATAAGGATGTGCTTATAGATTACCCAGCCCCCACTAGTGTGACTGCCATCACAACGCTGGTAATCAAGCAAAGATCCTAAGGGCTCCACTAATACGTATAAGTGATATACTGAAATAAACACAAGTACACATTGAATTGGAAACAAACCAAGTAGCATACTACTATATTGAGCAAGATTGTTTATACAAGGTGAATATCCCAAGCTTCCATTAAGTAATATACAAACTAGTATGATACAGTAATGGCCTCTAGGGCATATACACTAACAATCTCCCACTTGCACTAAGGCCATGTACTGGCGTATCGAAGACCTATCATCTCGATCAGCCGCTCGAACTGAGTCTGGGGTAGGGCCTTGGTGAATGGATCTGCAGTGTTCTCTTCTGAAGCAACCCTCCGAACCTCGATCTCCTTGCGATCCACGATCTCCCTGATCAGGTGATACCGCCTCAAGATGTGCCTGGATCTCTGATGGGACCTGGGTTCCTTCGCTAAAGCTATAGCCCCGTTGTTGTCGCAATACAGAGGTATTGGGTCAACAATGGACGGAACCACCTGAAGTTCTTTCATGAACTTCCTTATCCAGACAGCTTCTTTTGCGGCATCAGATGCAGCGATGTATTCCGCTTCCATAGTCGAGTCTGCAACGGTTTCCTGTTTGGAACTCTTCCAACACACCGCCCCTCCATTGAGGGTAAAGACAAAGCCCGACATGGACTTGGAATCATCCTTGTCACTCTGGAAGCTGGAGTCAGCAAAGGCCTCGATCTGGAGGTCTTTTCCGCCATACACCAAGAATATCTCCTTAGTCCTCCTCAGGTACTTGAGAATGTTCTTTACTGCTATCCAATGTTTCTCCCCAGGGTTAGACTGATACCGGCTTACCACACTCAGTGCATAAGCTACATCCGGTCTGGTACACAACATCGCATACATTATAGAGCCTACCGCAGAAGCGTAGGGTATAATAGACATGCGATCCCTCTCCAAATCAGTCTTGGGAGACATCTCTTTAGAGAGGGTGATCCCGTGACAAGCCGGTAGGTTACCGCGCTTGGAATCTTCCATACTGAATCTCTTCACTATGGTGTCGATGTACCTGGACTGAGAAAGTCCCAATATCCTCTTGGATCTATCACGATGGATCCGGATCCCCAGGATGTAAGAGGCATCACCCAGGTCTTTCATGGAGAACCTGTGTGACAAGAAACCCTTGACAGATTGTAGCATAGGAATGTCATTTCCTATTAAGAGAATGTCATCCACGTATAAAACAAGGAATACTACAGTTCTCGCTACAAATCTACTATAGATGCATGGTTCATCTGGATTTTTGATAAAGTCAAATTCCTTGACCGTCTCATCAAAACAGATGTTCCAACTCCGCGATGCCTGCTTTAGTCCATAGATGGACTTAAGCAACTTGCACACCTTTCCGCTGCTCCCACTCTGAATGAAACCCTCTGGCTGATCCATATAGACACACTCCTCTAAATTTCCATTTAGAAAAGCGGTTTTTACGTCCATCTGCCAAATCTCATAATCGTGGAAGGCAGCAATGGCAAGAAGGATCCGAATGGATTTCAGCATAGCCACTGGAGAAAAGGTTTCGTCATAGTCCAAGCCAGGTCTTTGACGGAAACCCTTTGCTACAAGTCTAGCTTTATAGGTCTCAACCTGTCCATCTACACCAATCTTCCTTTTGAAGATCCACTTGCATCCTACGGGTTTTACCCCGTCTGGAGCAATGTCCAACGTCCATACTTTGTTGGTGTACATGGACTCCATTTCGGTCCGCATTGCATCCAGCCATTTTACCGAGTCAACGCTCTGAACGGCCTGTTGGAAGCTAGTAGGCTCATCATAGTCTATGATGCAATCCTCTCTATCCCCGTCTATGAGAAAACCGTAGTATCTCTCGGGCGGATGAGACTGCCTACTATTTCTGCGGAGCGGCGTAGGAATGTCCTGTTCATTTGAACCCTCTGGTTCCATTAAGCTTTCAGTAATAGTTTGTGGTTCTGGAATTTCTTCCAGTTCTACTGTGCTCCCACTTATCTGGTTTTCCAAAAACTCAGTTTCCAAGAAGTAGGCATGACGAGAAACAAGAACTTTTTGTTCCTCTTCACAGTAGAAGAAATATCCCTTGGAGTTCTTTGGATATCCCACGAACTTACACTGTACTGAGCGTGCCTCGAGCTTGTCCGCATGCTGCTTTTTAACAAAAGCTGGATATCCCCAAGTCTTGATGTGACTGAGATGGGGCCTCTTCCCACACCACATCTCATATGGTGTAGTAGGCACAGTCTTAGTAGGAACTCGGTTCAATAGGTACGCAGCTGATTCTAGTGCATACCCCCAGAATGATCGCGGTAACTCAGCGTTACTCATCATGGACCGTACCATATCCAATAGGGTTCGGTTCCGTCTTTCCGATACACCGTTATGTTGCGGAGTGTATGGAGGAGTAAGCTGAGAGAGAATCCCATTCTCTTTTAAGTAATTCAGGAACTCGGCACTTAAGTATTCTCCACCTCGATCCGATCTTAGAATCTTGATACTTTTGCCGGTTTGTTTTTCAACTTCATTCTTATATTCCTGGAATTTTTCAAAAGCTTCGGACTTATGTTTCATTAAGAAGACATAACCGTATCTTGAAAAATCATCCGTAAAAGTAATGAAGTAAGAATAACCGCTTCGCGCATGTATAGACATTGGACCGCACACGTCGCTGTGTACGAGTCCCAAGAGCTCGCTCGCTCTTACTCCGTGTCCAGTGAACGGAGTCTTTGTCATCTTTCCTTTGAGACAGGATTGACAAGTGGCATATTATTGATATTCGAACGGATCCAAATATCCTTCTGTATGTAACTTAGTCAACCTTCTCTCATTGATGTGACCCAGTCTACAATGCCATAAGAAAGTCTGATTGATATCTGGAGACTTTCTTTTGTGTGTATTCTGGACATTGAAAATCTGTGGTTGGTTTAATACGTATATACCATTGCTCAGTGTACCTGACCCAATCAGAACTTGATTAAGGTGAATGTTTACAACATTACTTACAAACGCAAATTCATAACCTTCTTTAGAAACCAAAGATACAGAAATGATATTACAAGTTGCGTTGGGTACAAAAAAGCAATTACGCAAAACCAAAACATGCCCATCTGACATTCCCAGGTGATAGTCCCCCACGGCTTTAGCATCCATGCTAGCTCCGTTCGCAACTCTGAGGGTCATGTCACCTTCCTTCAAAAACCTACGGTTTCTCAACGCCTGCAAAGAATTACAGATATGAGATCCTGATCCGGTATCCAATACCCAGGAAGTAGAGTTTATAGAAAGACAGTTTTCAATAACATACACACCTGAAGCTGAAGCCGCAACCTGCTTCAGTTCCTGTGTCCTGGCCTTCCAAGCCCTGCAATCTTTCTTCCAGTGTCCACTCTTATGACAATAGAAGCATTCTTCTTTTCCAACAAGCTTCCCCGCTATCTTTGTTGCCTTTTCCTTTCCCTTCATACCCACTTTACTAACACCGCCTCTTGGTTTGGCGGGGGCTTTCTTCCTCTTTCCCTTGGCTTTCGCCTTGGACCTAGAGGAAGAAGATCCTCCTACAAACAAAGCGGGTGTATCCCTACCCTTCTGTAGGGTGCCCTCTGCGCTCCTCAGCATGTTGAGGAGTTCTGAAAGTTCAACTTCCTTTTCTTGCAAGTTGAAATTCAGTATGAACTGGGCGTAAGTGGATGGAAGGGACTGGAGAATTATATCCGTATATAGTTCACTGTCCAACGTGGTCCCAAGTTCCGCGAGCTCCTCAGTGTAGCCAATCATCTTAAGCACGTGGTCCGCTACCGATGATCCGACGGCCAACTTTGTCGAAAATAACTTCTTCGACACTTCGTATCTTGCGATACGAGACTGCTCTCCATACAGTTCTTTTGTATGAAGAAATATGGATTCCAAATCCATATTCTCGTGCCTCCTCTGATGGTCGTTGTCCATCGAGGCAAGTACGAGGCACCTGGCCTTCGCGCTGTCAATCTCCCAAGTCTTACGGATTTCCTTATCCGCGACGCTGGAGGTGGGACCTGAGACGGGGGGAGCATTGGTGGTAAGAAGATACCCCAGCTTGTCGTAAGTGATTGCCAATTTTACATTCCTGAGCCAATCTTTGTAGTTTGGCCCTGTCAGTATGTTTTTATCTAGAAGTAACTTAAGTCCAGTCATTTCGATTTGGTCGCTGCAGGGGGGAGAGAAGAAACACTTTAGCACGATGCTCTTGCAAGTTTAGAATGGTTTTTAATTTGTCTAAACAGGATGGCTCCCACTGTCTCTCGAATCCCTCCTCAAACCACAAAGGAAGAATTAGCCGGGATCAATCCCACCGTACAATACTTGCTTAACCGTTCAGCCAGGCCAGTGTCGGTACTTCGAGGGAGGTTTTCCAACTCTTTCGCGAAGTTCCTTAATTAAATAACCTCTTTTCCCTGGGGGCGTAGCCCCGCTAACACCTTTCTAGGCACCTACTAGGTTTATAGCATTGATCGTTTAGTGAGAAATTTCCCGAGGAGTAGCATATACTCACAGTAGGATCGGGATCCAAATATCATCGCGTGACGAAAATGAAGGAATCCTACCATAATCATCACACTCCAAATGGTATGCAAATCTAGCAAGTTTCAGTACTTATGAAACTCCCGATGTGGATTTTTGCCCCATGCTCTTATGACCTTGACTTTGGCCAACAAATCATAAGTCACATGTCAAGTTCTTCCCGTCGTTCTCCAGGTTAATTTTAATCCACCCGTACATACCCTTGACTTTGGCCAACAAGGCAGTACAACTGTTCCAAATCAACGCATCTATCTATGCTGCACATGAATATCCAATAGCTACCAATCACTATGCCTTGACTTTGGCCAACAAACACAGCTTGAATACTATTGACTATTTATGTGAAACGACGGAGGGCTACGAATGGTTTTGGTAAAACCGTGAACGTAGTGAACTTGATATAATCGATGGAACGAGATAGCTTTTAGAAGGAGTGGCTCAAGCTCCGCATTTAAAAGTTAGTTTTTGAAAAGAACCGAGTGGTTTTTCGAAAGTGTTCCATCGACTTAAACTTGGTTTATTATCTTGCATTAGTTCTTTTAATGCGTGATATTCTTGCATTAGTACTTTTAATGCGTCCCATCATTTAATCCTACCATTGCAGAAAACAACCAAAATATGACGTACGCTTATACCATTCGCATTCGCCACGGGGCCCCGTCATTACCCGTTAGGTTACTTAACTAACGACAGAGCGGGGGCTGGGCTAGCGCGGCTGTAAAACATAAG
This sequence comes from Agapanthus africanus, assembly GCA_030015575.1. NCBI lineage: Eukaryota > Viridiplantae > Streptophyta > Magnoliopsida > Asparagales > Amaryllidaceae > Agapanthus > Agapanthus africanus. Next base: position 109,851,133 of record JASDDO010000026.1, on the reverse strand, counting down.
CAACGCCTAAATAGAAAGCAATGATAGACATTACAGATCACAGATGAATACATTGGATATACTAGCAATCCGCAATCCTTTCGAGCCTGGAACGAAAAGCGGATAACACGGTCGCGGTGAATAGCCAAATACCCCACCCAAGACCCCTACGGGTGCGGCAAACTACCCGTCAAGTCCTCGGTAGTTTGTGCACCCCTCCATGGGTCTATCCTAGGAGCAAAAACAGTAAAAAGAATTTTACAATGACGGCTACAACCCCGACCCGGTTGTGCGGCTAAACAAATAATAATTATTACATCAATTTACATTTACAATGAATGAAAGAAAAACAAAAGCTCATCTCACATCCACCCCGGCTATTCACCCGCGACAGTCCAACACATTCATATACACATTCCAATATCAAACACAGATCATGTATAACCCCGACTAATCGTCTTATAGCGATTAGCCGACGTTCAATACATGCAAACATCACAGATATAACCATCATAGTCAAAGTGTAGTGAAGTTCGGAAAAAATACGGAATTATAGGACCCCAAAAGGAAATTTCTTTTCTGCAAAATCTGGGCACATATAATATATTTCAAAAATCCCAAAACCAACACAGACACACACTGCACGAAAAACGATGCAGAGAAGACGACAAAGTGCGGCGGTTCCGCGGCGGATGCCTAGCTCACGCGGCGGAAGGGCGGCGGTTTGGACGAATTACTGTATCGTTTTTCTTGGGTGTTCACACAAAACCCTGAGACGAATTTACAAGTGTAAAGTTTTTCATTTTGAGCCAAAAAAATTTCAACAGAAACTCAGTTTTTGTAAAAATTTGGTTTTTGGATTTTTCCGGTTCCGAACTTCGTTACACTTCACTACCAAGCTAGTTTAAGTTTAGTTAGGCTCTGATACCACTGTAATTCCATATTGCGACCCCCGGTGCTTACGGGGAGGCGGAAACGGTATAAAACACAAATTTTTATCGCAAGAGGCAACATGGACTAAACAAGGTCGGGATCGTGTCTAAACTAAACTAGCAAATACGCTAAAGGGAGTTAGCTACTCGGATGAAGGTTATACCTAAACTTGAACTCCTTCTTCTTGAAACCTTGTAGAGGTTGATGGTTCTCTTCTTGTCGCCTTCTTCCGTCGAAGATGGATCCACCTCGAGGGTTCGACCTTGGGCTCTTTCTCGAACTTGGAGTGAACTAGAATCTCCGGCTTGCTAATCCTTTGATCCTAGAGTGAGTAGAGAGTGACTAGGGTTTGCTTTTCTTTTTAAAGAGAAGGATTCTCAACACATGAGAAGGTTTCTCTTTGCTAGAGGAAGAAGAAGATGAAGTGAGGAGAGAGAATGAATATGATAGAATGAGTTATCCTATTCTTTCTTGCAACCATAATGCAAAAGAAAAAGAATTATCTAATAATAATAATTGAAAATGAGAATAGTTGATGGTAATTTGGAATGACCACTACCATGCTTCATTTAATGAAATGTAAGCATAAATCAAGGAGGACTTTTTAAAGCATGATGGTGGTCAACTTCAACCATGGTCAACAAGTCAACCATGGTCAACAAGTCAACAAAATCAACCATAACAAAATTCTCATTTAATTACTATTATAAATAGATAATCCATAAATCCATTAGGGTTTGGAAAATGATAACTGTCAACTGTGCATACGCACCCGTTCCGAAACCCTAATGAAAAAACTCATCCTCCGCCTCAAGCAACTGTGCGTACACACCTGCATTCTCGTTCCGAGGAACAAGAATACCGAGATATAAAAGCAACCCCAAAACATATACCAGTATCTGGCTCAAACCAGAGCATGCCAGTATAATCCGTCCGGACTCCAAACGTGCACAAGTGCGCGGATGAGAACGAACCCTGTCGCAAAACCATGCGACCTCTACTCTGTTTTGCCCAGAGGCGAATACCCTCTGTGTGGGACTCTAAAGACTCGACACTACGCTGGCAGTGGGTTTAACCACAGACCGCAAGCGGCACTAGCTGTGCGTAACGGTCCCCAGGTAGATGCCGACAAGAAGGCTGACGAGGTGAAACCCCATCTGAACTCCTACTGAGTCTGAATGTGACATTCTCCGTACAGTCCGGTCTGTTCGTCTGATACATCGCATGGCGGGCCTAGGGGGCGGTAAACGTCAGTCCCCCAATAGCGGTACAAGTCGTGCCGGAGCGAAGCCCAAAACACCCTGAGATAACACTGGAAACCTACCAGTATATCTCGTTTGCCCTGGCCAGGGACTACTCGTGTAATGGCTCTCCTAGACACAGCGCGATGTCAACCCCCAATACCGGGAGAGACGAATCCTGTCTAACCGGCACTGCCTCCAAGTGCTTCGGGACTGCACCCAACCACCACCTGTTTGCACGACTCCTTTGAGCCGTGGTAGGGTAGTGATCAAAATGCAGTGGGAACACACTTGAGGCGAAGTGCCAGTGTCAAGTCAGCGGACTAAGCTGTACTCATGTCACCTGGGAACTGATAACTGACGATAGGTATAATACCAACCTGTCAGTTCCCGACGAGTCCTGTCCAGTGTACTCGTAACCCAACGAGCACCCGTATACTATCTCCAGTACGACGTACTGATGGCTGTGGGACAGACCATCCCCCACACTGGGATGAGAAGCGCATACGCTAGTCTACTCCGGAGTATCGATGCCCTGTCTCGATAGTCCTGCGACTAGGGACCTGTATAAGGATGTGCTTATAGATTACCCAGCCCCCACCAGTGTGACTGCCATCACAACGCTGGTAATCAAGCAAAGATCCTAAGGGCTCCACTAATGCGTATAAGTGATATACTGAAATAAACACAAGTACACATTGAATTGGAAACAAACCAAGTAGCATACTACTATATTGAGCAAGATTGTTTATACAAGGTGAATATCCCAAGCTTCCATTAAGTAATATACAAACTAGTATGATACAGTAATGGCCTCTAGGGCATAAACACTAACAGAACCATCCCTGGCATGTGTAGACATGGGACCACATACATCACTATGTATCAGTCCCAAGAGTTCGGTAACTCTTTCTCCGTGTCTCGTAAACGGAGTTTTGGTCATCTTGCCTTTGAGACATGACTGGCAAGTGTCATAAGATGAAAATTCGAAAGGTTTCAAATATCCATCCTTATGCAACTTAGCCAGTCGTGTCACATTGATGTGACCCAGTCTACAATGCCACAAGAAGGATTCGTTGAGTTCAGAACTCTTCCTCTTGTGTGTGTTTGTTATGCTCAGAACTGTTGATTGATTTAGAACATAAATGCCATTGCATAATGTGCCTGATCCAACCAACTTTTGGTTACGGAAAATGTTCATAACATTATCCTGTAATACAAAATTATATCCTTCTTTGCTTAATAAAGAAACCGATATAATGTTGCATATCAGGTTCGGCATGTAATAGCATTCGTTCAGAACCAATGTATTACCAGTTGGTAATACAAGGTGATATTCCCCGACAGTCTTACCTGCAACAATTGCACCATTTCCAACTCTGATGTCTTTATCACCTTCCCCAAGTTCTCTACCTTTCCTGAGCCCATGTAACTGATTACATATATGGGATCCTGACCCGATATCTAATACCCACGACGTAGAGAAAATGGAGAAACAGTTCTCAGTAACGAACACACCCGAAGAAAATGCATCAACATGTACTTTCTTCATTCGGGTGGCATGGGAATCCTGGTATTCCCCTATATCCTGTTCATTCCTATAACACTTATAAGAAAGAACGGAACCAACGTTCCCCAGCACAGTATAACATGCGGGTTCGGTCAATACATCCATATTATTATCTTCATTAGGGCATGAAATGGTCTCTACCTGGAGAGAGAGAGAAGAAAACACTTTAGCGTATGCTCGTGCAAGATCAAATTGGTTATTATCTTATCTAATCAGGATGGCTCCCACTGCTTTTTATCAAATCTTCCTCCAAACCCTAAAAGGAAAGACTAGCCGGGATTAATTACACACTATAAGTTCGCCAATCTTTCAGCCAGGCCAGTGTCGGTACTTTGAGGGAGGTCCGCCGTGCTTTCGCACGAACCTAATTAATGTAAACCTCGTTTTCCCAGAGGCGTAACCCCGTTGACACCTTTCTAGACACCTACTTGATCAGCTAATTGCAATGTGTAAAACTCTCCCAGGAGTAACTCTTACTCGCAGTGGGTATCGGGATCCAACTATCTCATTGAAGGTATGCAATCTCATTGCAAATTTCAACACTTGAAATTCCCGATAATGCTTTTGCCCCTAGCGTGCTATGACCTTGACGAAAGCCAACAAACCACAGCCCGCTAGTCAAGTTCAACCCGTACATTTCTTGACTGAATTAAACCCACCCGCACGACCCTTGACGAAAGCCAACAAAGCCGTACGACTACCCTAATCCAGTCACATCATATGCAGCAGATAAACAGCACATAGCTACCGCTCACTACACCTTGACGAAAGCCAACAAATGTCGCACGAATACTATATGTAACCTATCTAAAATGACGGAGGGCTACGCAGGTTTTTCTGAAAACCTATTGCGTAATGAACTTGATATCGTTGTAGAATCAAATGAAGTTTTGAAATGGAGTGATTTTGAGGCTTTTTCTAGTTTTGCTAAAGGAGTCACTCCTGGCGAAGGGATCTCGGTCCTTTCCTCGTCGAATGAGGTGAGGGATATATCATATATATCGCTGTGCAAAGCAAAAACCCAAAAGCAGTCAAAAGCAAACCGAGTCTGTAGCATCTGCCAGTTATTGCTAAAGGAGTCACTCCCGGTGAAGGGATCTCGGTCCTTTCCTCTCGAATAAGGTGTGGGGTATATCATATATACCGCTATGCAAAGCAAGAACTGTAGCTACCTGTTTATTTTAAAATTCGATTCCACAACATCTTAGGTTTCTTATCTTTCATTAATCACATTAATGAAGTCCCATCATTTAAATACCTAAACATCACAGATAGATATGACGTACACTCATGCCATCCGCATTCGCCTCGATGTCCCCTCGTGCACCGTTAGGTTAGGTAACTAACGACAGAGCAGGGCAGGGCTAGCACGGGTGTAAAACATAAGTAACGTTTATATAATATATCATATATACTATATATTATATCCATCACAGAAACACATCACAGATATCGCAGCAGAATAAACATATGAAATATTGGATATACTAGGACGTCCGTGTTTTCAATACGAGCCAGTATAAAACACGGATTCCACGGTCGTGATGAATAGCCAATCCCACACCCCTAGACCCCTACGAGAGCGGCAAGCAACCCTGCCAATTCTAGGGTTAGGAGACCCGGACTCGACTCCTCGAGTTGGTCTCCCACTGGACCCCAGAACCCGGTTACTTGTTCTCCCCTCCTTGGGTCTATCCTAATACGGAAAAGTAAATAATATACAAAAGGTGACATCTTCTGCTACCTGGAAGTGCCCCAAATAAAAGAATATTACATACAAGTTTTTACATGAATGAAAATGAAAAACACTCATCTCACATAAAAAACCCCCGGCTATTCGAATACGACGATCCAATATAACAAATCCAGCAACACATAACATCACATGTCATCAACGCAAGTAAGTATGCATACCCCAATTGTCGTTGACGTATAGCAACGAAACCGGCGATATCTGCATACTACACTTACGGTCACAGAAAAGAAAGTGTAAAACTACAACAATTGGAATCCGCAACTTCTTTAGACATCGCATGCCTAATTAAATGAAATACTTAGACATCACATGCCTAACAGATATAAATCCCGCATTTTAGTCTCATTATCGGAAACTCTTTTCAATATCATATGGGACTAAACTGCTAAATTTACAACATTCATTCAGTTATCACATAACTGTTTGTGAATTCCAATTATTGTATCACATTCCAGATAAACAGAAAATGTTAAACTTTCCGATCGAATAGTCGAATACCCAAGTTTTCCCGATACAGCTCAACACATGAAATAAGTCTAACAACATTCAGTTCGTGCCTCAGTACCGACGGTCCAGCCGTAGAAGGGTCAAGCCAACGCCTCACATGTGGCACGCCGTACTGCCCCAAACCCGAAGGTTCAAAGGGCAGTTCAAGACGGTAACATAATCGAGTTAAGGTTTGTTGTCTTCTAGAGGGTCCATCGCGTTACTTGCACTACTTAGAACGTCGTTAAACTATGGAAAAATCCAACACTTGGAAATTTCCCGACAGGGGAAAAATTGGGTATTTATATCCGGTCAAACTTTTTAACATATTCTAAAGTTATCCGGAAATCTACATAGACAAAATCTGATAACCCGAACGAATAATTGAATCCCCAAAGCAACCCCAAAATACTCTTCTGTAGAGTCACAATAAAAATACCCAGAAAATATAATATCTGAATTCTTGAATTACTGTGAAAAAATCACCAGACAAGGGGACAGTACGGCCGCGGAACCGCCGCGCATGCATGGCTCATGCCGCGGTTCCGCGGTGGAAAAGTTGAATCAGGCCCTCGAATTTCACAGTATTTCATATAAGACCCTGCATGATTTTCTGCATATTTTTAATTGACAAAAATCCAAAATTTCAGAAATTTTCCAGAGAGCACCTTGGAATTATGGTTTCGGGTTCGTTCGGACTTCAAACTCCGTCTAGACTTCGCCTAAGGCTCTAGCTAGGCTCTGATACCAGTGAAAGGTTCCTAGGCACCCTATAGAGGTCACACAAGGCATCGAACATGCCAATTTAAATAAAAATGGTGCCGAGAAACCCTAGACTACGGATCGTTGCTAGAAATCTAGGCGAAAAGTAAACTAGTTAACACTTAACTACAAGGATATGGAAATTACAACCTTTGTAGATCCGGATATCCACCTCCACGGCTCCGCAACGAAGTCTCCTCGCTGTCCATGTCGAACCCCGGGCTCTAGCGTCGGCTTCATCGGAGAATGAACGGGCTTGGTCATCGACGACGATGCCGAAGATGATCTACGTCGAGGCATCGCTAGATCAAGCTCCCTACTTCACAAAGTGATGAAACTTGTGAAGGAAACACATTCTACTACTTGGCAAGAGGTAGAGGATGAAGAAATAGAAGGTGGGTTCTCTTTAGAATTGGATTTCTCACTCTCAAGCTCAAGTTGCCATTGATGGCCTCAAGGTTTCAAACTTGAAGATGAAGAAGAAGATGAGCTAGAAATATGATAAGTCTTTTTTAAAATAAAAAGAAAAAGGAATACTTATCATAATTCTTACTAGGGTTAAGTGTAGAGAATAGACCATGGTTAATGGATGGGTTAGGGTTAAGCATGATGACAAGAAAGGTTAAGAAGTCAAAGCTTCATGAAGCTTCAACTAAAAGACAAAGAAAGCCACCATTCTTTTTTATTTCCAAATAAATAAATGAACAAACAAATAAAAGAATATGCAAAACCCTAATCAACACTTAACCATGGTTTTAATTCTTTATACTTAACTAAATAATCAAGTATCATCAAACATGATACAAGTATGTGCACGAAAATATATCACATATACAACTTGCACATCAAGTGAGAAAATCCGTATAAAGTGAACCAATACTAGTTAATGCAAAGTAATATATCAAATATATAATTATACATTAAATCATTAAATCAACATTTGATTCAATGATCCGGTCATGTCGCACATAACCGACTAGTATTCAATGTATCGATTTATCGAATCAATTATTCGATAACTAGGTCATATCGAATATAACCAATCGAAACATTTATCGCGAGAATGAAATGCGGTATCACATACACGCATTATTCTCGGTCCTACACATATCTCATATGCGCTCCTATTTCGTTTCGCTTGAGCCAGGAAACCTCTGTGTAGGACTCTAAAGACTCGTCAATACGCCGGTAGCAGATGATGATCATATCAAGCATCCACTAGCCGCAAGCGGTCTGCTAAACGTAACGGCCACCCGGGTATTGAGCGATCAGAAGATCGACGAGCTAGCCCGCTCACACTCCTGCGAATCCGACCAGTAACACTTACCGTACAGTCCGGTCTCTTCGTCTGATACATCGCATATCAAGTCTAGGGGTGGTAAACGTCAGACCCCAATACTCGATAAGTTGTGCCGATGTGAGGCTCATAACGGGTCGAGAAACTACTGGTAACACTTACCAGCAAATCTCTGATCAGCCCTGGCCAGGGACTTCCCTGTTACGGCCAATCGAGCACAGCGCAACATCAACCCCCAATACCGGGAGAGACGAAACCCCTCCTATCGCTCATTGCCTCCATGTGACTCGGGACTGTACCCAAAGACCACCGTTTTGCACGCCCTCATGGACGTGGTAAGGTGGAGATCAAAGCACAATGGGAATCATACAAGACTCTATAACGATCTCGGGTCTACAGACTAACCTGTACAAGTGTCACCTGAGAACTGCCATCTGACGTGAGGTATAATACCATCTGGGAGTTCTCGGCGAATCCGTCCAGTGTACCCAGTCTCCACTGAGCACCCGTATACCATCTCTGATGTCAAACACCAATGGATATGGGATCATCCATCGCCCATCACATGGGTCGAGAAGCGTATACGCTAGTCTACTCTGGTATATCGATGCCCCATCTTGATACACCCACGACTAGGGACCTTGAAGGATATACTTATGGACTACCATGTCCCCACTAGTATGATCTGCATCATAGTCCAGGTAGTCAAGTACACATCCTAAGGGCTTTACCAACATGTAACTATAAGACAGTATAAAGAGACTAGTGTACATGTTAAGATAAAGAGTAACCAGATAGCATACTATCATATCGAGCAAGAAAGTCATCTCTATATATGTCCAAGCATCCAATATAATATACATCATCTGTACAATACTGGCCTCTAGGGCATACATACAACTAACAGCTATAACCCCGACCCTGTTGTGCGGTCATACAAATAATATTACATCAATTTACAAATTTACATGAATTGAAAGAACAGAAAAACTCTCGTCTCACAACCCCCGGCTATTCACCCGCGACAATCCAACATATTTATATACACATTCCAATAACATTACAGATCACAGATTTGTATAACCCCCACTAATCGACATATAGCGATTAGCAGACGTTCAATACAAATATCACATTACAGAAAAACCTATCAGCTAAAGTCTTTTAGAAGTTCGATCAAAAATACGGATTTTTAGGCCCCAAACACAAAATTTTCGTTCTGGAAAATCTGGGCTGAAAATACATATACCAAAATTCCTAAAATACCCCCATAAGCACACTGTAGCAAAGAACAACCAGAGAGGAGCCAAGAAGGCCACGGAACCGCGGCAATAGCAAGCTATTGCCGCGTTTCCGCGACGCAATGATGAGATCAGGGGACCGTCTTTCTATAGTGCACTCTAAAAACCCTGAGTCGATTTTTGATGCATGATTTATTAATTTTACAGAACATAAAAAATCGACAGCAAGTATGATATCGGGGTTTATTTCGGGACTTTTTCTTTGATCGATCTTCTAGCTACTTTGCTAACATGTTAGATAGAGTTTAACTAGGCTCTGATACCACTGTAAGTCCATGCTACCTCTCCCGGTACTTTCGGGCATGCGGAATTTGATAAAAAACGATTTTCTTAGAGGTGGTAACATGGACTCAAAACCGGATCTTTGTTAAACATCTAACTAACAACCTAACTAGGAGTCGTTAACTACTCGGTTAGGGGGTTTATACCTTTCTTGTCTTGAACTCCTTCGTCTTCAAGCCTCGATGGTGGTCCGGATCGGCTTCTTCCCGTCGTCTCCTTACGCCGAAGATAGATCCACCTGAAAGCTTCAACCTTTGGCTCCTTCTTCGATCTTTGAAGAAACTGTTGGAGATAGTGTCCTCATAGTCAATTATTGGATCGCAGGTACGTGATTGCAATGATTGCGGAGGACCTATACCGGTAGGATGGTCTTACTCGAGATGATAGTATGCTATCTGGTTTGCCTTTATCAGTCATGTACATGTTCAGGTGACTGATTACATGTTACACTTTGATAGAGCCCTTAGGATCTTGCTTTACCACCAACAGTATGATGGCGATCATATACGTGAGAGTTGGGTGGTTTATACGCATATCCTTAATTGTGGTCCCTAGTCGTGGGAGTTTCGAGACAGGGCATCGATACTCCGGAGTAGACTAGTGTATACAGTCGAGACCCCGACGAGGGGCGGTGGCCGGTCTCACAAGCCACTGGTGTCAGTTGGATCACCTAAGATGTATACAGGTGCTCATTGGGTTATGAGTACACCGGACAGGACTCGCCGGGAATCTGCTAGTTAGTACTATATCTATCGTCAGATAGCAGTTCCCTGGTGACATGTGTACAGGTTAGTTCATCGACCTGAGGTCGTCATTTGTCTCGTGTGAGTTCCCACTGTGCTTTGATTTCTACCCTACCACGGCTCAAAGGAGTCGTGCAAACAGGTAGTTTTTGGGTACAGTCCCGAGCCATATGGAGGCACGTGAGCGGATCGGCAGGGGATTCGTCTCTCCCGGTATTGGGGGCGAGGTCGTGCTGTGTCTAGGAGAGCCATTACACCAAGTCCATGGCCATGGCAGGAGATTTACTGGTAGGTACTCCAGTAGTATCTCAGGGTGTTATTGGGCTACACTCCGACACGACTTATACTGCTGTTGGGGTCTGACGTTTCTAGCCTAGGTAGATATGCGATACTCATAGACGAACGGACCGGACTGTATATACATTGACACTGTTAGGCTCAGTAGGGTTTCCGGATGAGTTCGCTCATCGGCCTCCCTTGAGGTCAGTCTATGGGCAGCCGTTACGCATAGCTAGTGCCGCTGACGGTTTGTAGTTAAACCTACTGCCAGGGTACTGACGAGTCATTAGAGTCCCCCACAGACAGTTTCCCAAGTTCGGGCGAAACGTTGTAGAGGTCGTATGGTTTTATGGCAGGGTTCGGAAAATGCACGTGCGTTTACGCACGTGTCAGTTTTCAGGCAGATGATACTGGTCGGCTTTGGTTTAAGCCGAATCCGAGTATTATATTGAGTAGATATAATATCTTTGTCTCAGTTGCATTTGTATTCGGTCGTAATACAAATGCGGGTATATTTATACAGTTACGGGGTTATCCTGAAAGTCGTTTCAGGATCACTTTTGGAAGTTGCCAGTTTCCAGTTTTCTATCAGCCGTCTTTTAACATTGGGTTAAAGACGGGTTTATCTTTTCTTTGGAAGAGTGTGGATACTTCTAGAAGGTTCTAGAAGCGGTGAGGTGTTATTGTTTCATTGGTTGCTTTTTGTGTGTTCACACTGTGTGTTCACACTAGATATTTATTTGTGTTCACACTAGATATTTATTTGTGTTCACACTCTTGTGGTCACCCCCCTCTCCTATACTCACCCTCCTCCTCCCTATATATGGCCGGCCCCTTCCCCCTCTCTCTCTCACTCTCACTTGAGGTTTTCATTTGATTACAAAAGATATGATAGATTTTGGGGTGTATGGAATTTCACAGCTTATTTCATTCCATCACCCGATTCCCACGGCAACTTCATTAACCGTTCGTCCATGGTTTTGGATGAAGCGAGACAAAGTCATCTACTCATTCTCTACATCATTCTTGGTCGTCTCTTTTAGCAAACTTGACGACCGAGTTGCCTCGAGTCAGAGACGGGAGCCCGTTTAAAGAATCAGTGATGTGGTGCCACCTGGACGAGCAGATCGGAGATCGACGAGATCGGAGCATCCGCAACGGAGCATGGGATGATGGTTAAAGAATGAAGGACTCAGATTGTTCGGTATAACCTTTCTACACTCTTTACAGTTTGTTAGTTTAGCAATAATGGCAGATCCGGGTTATAGTATACGATAGCGCCAGTTTAAAAGTTTTTGTTCCGCATTTGGCGTCTGTAGACGGCCGGGGCGCTACCGTAGACTTACAGTGGTATCAGAGCCTCACCATTTTGCTATACTAACTTGTGTTAACGCGTTTAAAACATCGATCGAACCGGAAATCAAAAACTGCAAAATCCAATTTTCACAGTTTCTGTCGATTTTAAATGGTGTCCTAAAAATATTCCACATATCACAGAAAGTTGTGCAGGGTTTCAGAAGCACACCGACCAAATTTGGTCACGTGATTCCACCAAAGAGCCGCGGAATCGTGGCCAAACCCATGGTTTGGCCGCGTATCCGCGGCCGTTCTATGGGATCAGTGCACCAAATTTTGTCTGTGTCTTCTCTGTTGGAATTTGGGGTTTTTGGTATATATCTTTTGGGCCCAGATTTTGTTACTATTCACCAGTTGTTCGTGGGGCCCACTTTGTGATATTTTGTCGATCGAAATTTAAACATGTTAGTTTACAGTGCTTACATTATATCTCCGACCGGGAATGTCATTTGATCGGTAAACCGTGTCTGATATAGTTCTTTTAGACGGGTTTGCGAACGTGACATTCGCGTTGATGTTCTGTGTTGTGCTGTGATGTTGCGGATTTGTCGTGGTGGATAGCTGTGTGCAATGATAGTGCAGTTTGAATTTATTTGTACATTTGATATTGCGGGGCGAGCGTCCAACTTGTGGACTGCCGTCACTACCTGTTGTATAATATTCTTTTGGGGCATGACTAGGTTGCGGTCGATGTACCTGTTGTACTATTTTTCATTACTGTACTAGGTTTTACCCCGCGACGGAGTGCACGGATAGCCGGGTTCTGGAGGGCAACGGGTCCGCATCTCATGGCTTTGAGAGGCAGAGGGGTCCCACTCTAGAATTGGCAGACTATTCGCCGCACTCATAGGGGGTACAGGTTGACCCAAGGAGGGGTGCCCAAGATTACCGGATTCCGTGAAGTGCAGGGTGGTCCATTCACTTTGCTGTAGGGGGCTGCCTCGCTTCAGGTTTTGGCGGGTAACTTGCCGCACCCGTAGGGGTCTAGGTTTCATTGCACAGGCTATCCACACGACAGGGGAACATCGGGTTTCAGCAGCGACTCTGTGAAACCCGGGGATCCCAGATTATCTGTATTGTTCTGTAATACTTATTACTTTTCTGTAATGTTGCATATTATCACGCCTGGAGCGATTATTGTATATTGGTTTATATACTATTAGATGTTGTATATGTTTTTTACCCGCGCCAGTCCAGTCCCCGCTCTGTCGTTAGTTAAGTAACCTAACTGGTGATGACGGGACCCAGTGACGAATGCGGATGGCATATACGTACATTTTATTTTCGTTCTTTTCTGGTGTGATTGATTGATGGGACTGCGTTGATTCTGATCAATGCAAAGGAAAACAAACCTATTTGCAGTTGTTGGAGCAATTTAAAAAGTGTTATTACAAAGATGTTTCCTTTTGTTATGCACAGTGGTATTCGGTTGGAATATCCTGCACCTCATTCGACGGGGCAAGGGCCGATATCCCTTCACCGGGACTGACCCCTTGGGCAGAAGTTTGTGTCAGGGTAATAACTTCGCTATAGTCGATTACATGTTGCTTTGCATCGCGGTATTCAGTGGAATATCCTGCACCTCATTCCACGAGGAAAGAGCCGAGATCCCTTCACCGGGAGTGACCTCTTTAGCAAAGGTTTTCGCCACTATATTTTATAAAAAGCTATCAGGTTCCTTCAACGAGATCAAGTTCATTACGTTAAAGGTTTTTCGCCAAAAACCAGCCGTAGCCCTCCGTCATTTCATATGAATGGTCAGTAGTATTCAAGCTATGTTGGTCTGGCCCTTAGCTAGAACATAGTGATTGGTAGCTGCTGGGGTGTTCATATGTTGCATAGATAGATGCGTTGGTTTGGGACAGTCGTACTGCCTTGTTGGCCCTTAGTCAAGGGCGAGTACGGGTGGATTCAAATTAACAAGATAATGATGGGAAGAACTTGACATGTGACTTATGATGGGTGGGCCCTTAGTCACGATCATAAGAGCATAGGGTAAAAATCACATCGGGAGTTTCTAAAGAAACTGAAACTTGCCAAGTATGCGCATACCTTCTGGAGTATGAGTAACGTGGATGCATTCCATCACGTTATCATGCGATGAGAGTTAGATCCCGATTCTCACTGATGAGTTGGTTTACTCTTCGGGTGATCCCGATTCATTCTTCTTTCAGGTTTGGAGGAGAATTTGACAGGACAGTGGGAGGTTTCCGGATTAGATAAAGTGATGACCATTCTGATCTAGGTTAGAGTGCACGCAGAATGTTTCTTTTCTCTCTCTCTTTGGCAGCGACCTTTGACCGATCCTAGACTATGACTCAGTGACCAAATTGACCGAACCTTCTTAAAATACTAGCTTTTGGATTGTCTATGTTGCATAAGTCATTGCCACTCCTTCTTTTACCCTTTGAATTTCTCAGAACACCCGTATTACTACGGACATCCACTTCCATTGGATAGATCCATCGTATGGTTATATACGAACTCGAAGGGACTTCTTCGAGGATGGATCCAGGTTCAGGAGAAATAGAATTGGTTTATTCAGTTGTCTTTTATTATCATCTTCTCTCAGGTTGCGAGGGCTCCTTGGTTTAGGAGAGTACACCTATTACGCTTATTGGATAGTCTTATTCCAAACCATAGGCAGGTGCCGAAAGGTAGGGAATGAAGAAAACCAATTAGCCTAAGTAGGGTGTGCAGAAGGTAATATGTAAAGACAAAATAAATGATTAGAAAGAGGACAAAGTAAATTGCGACTGATATAATTCACGACCAAAACCGCGTACTTCATCACCACTCCTATTTCACCTTTAAAGGAATAAGGTATTATTCAGTTGTCTTTTATCATCACCTTCTCTCAAGATACGAGTACTCCTTGGTTTAGGAGGGTACACCTATTATGCTTACTGGATAGTCTTCTTCCAAACCATAGGCTGGTGCCGAACGGTAGGGAAGGAAGAAAACCATTTAGCCTAACGATGGTGTACAGAAGGTAACGACTAAAGACAAATAAAGGGATTTGGAAAGATGGCAATAAAATATACGGTTGAAGTCATGAATTGGATTATGGAAGAGGCATTGCTATGAATACCAAGATACCCCTACGAAACATTTTCATGTTTCAGTGCATTGTTAAAGAAAACTTATTTTCCCGATTAGACACTTACTCCAAGGGTATGTATTTACCAGGTTTCATTCTCATATCTGTATGGTTTTACGGATGATGAGTGGGAGTAAGTTATTGGGATTCAAGTGATTATCCTCATTATATCAGAATTCGTTGTAATTGGTGATATTTGAGAAAATCGCCAGGATACAGTTTTCAACCTACGAAGCACAGGTTTTGAGTTATTCAACTCAGCGGACTTATACAAAGTATTGTATGTTGTCCAGTGTCCATCAGGACAAAGGGGTAGGTCCTCGTACTGTATTATGTTTACTTATAACTTCTCTAGTTTTTAGACAAGTGTTTCGTAGAAATACAAGGTCTAAGTTTTGAGAAGTTGTTGGTATAAGAATAAAGTAGAGAACCAGGTGTCACAAGTGTCGGGATTCTTCAAAGAGATCGAAGATCTAGATTCTTGTGATTGGTATTCAGATGATAGTGATGGTTTTGAGAAACGTGTTTCTCTTTCCGGTTACTCATAATTGGATGGATTCCTAAGTTGAGTAATGCTGATTAGCCTCTTTCCATTAAGTTGATATGCACTGGAGACAGCTGCATGATTCGAATATGGTTCCAATTAAATTGTGCCAAAGTTTCTATATTGGATATAGAATAGTTCGTACCTTAAAAGATGTTAAGGTGCGGGGAGTTGTCCAGCTTTTGCTTAAAACCAGACTCTAGATAACTCAGGGCACGTTTCTGTGATGGCTGTTTGTGGGTTGACCCTGGCTATGACGAGGGTTGATATTCTACCATTTGGAAGATCAATAGTGATATTGTTATTGACTCGCCACAGTTTTGGTAAAATGGATTTTTCTTTTTCAGAAAAACAGTAGTGGGAGTATGGTAGAACTGGAAGTGATTCCAGAACCGCGAACGATTACAGAAAAATTTAATAGGACCTATATATTCAATCAGGTTTGACATTCCAATAGCCACTCCGCAGATATGGTGGGTAACCTCAGACACCCGAGAGGTACTCCGGTAGCCTCAAAGACGGTGACAGGGAGGTTATTATCTACCCAGACTTGACACTACTGTTGTTCCAGGATATGAGACCCGGTAGGAGGGTTGTCGTAGTCAGTGGGAGCAGCGGAAGTTTAGTGGGCAAGTAGCTTATGTCTATTTATAGACTTGAGCAGTTATAGCGGAGATAGATCATCTAATTTTGATGTGACAGTCATAGGTTTGACTTCATCAGAATAGGGGATGGATCTGTTAAGAATGTAGTAGGGTGTGATGTCATGGTATCTGGATGACATACACAGAGTGGGAAGTAAAATTCTTATACTACGAACGGTTGTACTGTGGTCGTCACACAGTTGTTTCTCCAGACAGGATATGGATATAATATTTGACATTCTGGTTTCTAGATCTATGGTTTTAGATCTGGAATTGGGTAGCTTTCCAATGTGGGTACTTTGACAGATATTCTAATGGTTTTTAGAATAGTTGACTCCTAGCATGGTGGTGTACCTGCAGGTGATGGAGTCACCCTCTCTAAAGGTGTCGTATAGACTAAAGGGGAGAGGGAAGTGCATGATTGGCAGATCACTTGCTTAGGCAATTGAGTCAATCATGAGATGTCAAGTACCACACCAGATGTTGTTTTTGCACTAGATGCAATAAGTTTGTATTAATCCAATCCTGGAGAAACATAAGGAAGCAGTTTGAGAACATAAGTACTTGTTCTACGGATTTGATGACGGCAGCCTCCTTCGGGGGACGGTTATCATTCCAAGCTTCAAAGGTAACATGGTTGACAGAGTGATTGTCAGAGTTATAGTTTTTCCCTCTGACGAAGAGGGAAAGTTTTATG
The DNA here is from genome assembly GCA_030015575.1 of Agapanthus africanus. Taxonomy (NCBI): domain Eukaryota; kingdom Viridiplantae; phylum Streptophyta; class Magnoliopsida; order Asparagales; family Amaryllidaceae; genus Agapanthus; species Agapanthus africanus. The sequence continues at coordinate 109,834,163 of JASDDO010000026.1, read as the reverse complement.
GACAGGTGGTCCAAAAGGATACTGTGGGTGGCATGGAGCCGGATACTGATTAGGTTCAGTGATCGATACAGTCTAAGAAGTTTGGATTTGGAGTTCATTTATGAACTAGGTCCCATCAGACATCCAGACATGTTCTAAGACAGGTATTACTCGATTCGGGAGATGGCTTTCTCCGCGAACTTGAGATTTAGAGAGATATAGAAAGAAACATCCAGGCGGATCCACTCACTGAGGCTATTTCTCGAACACAATAGTTTTACAAACGGGCTTTGTGAAACTGATTAGTAGAGGAGTTGGATGTTCGGTTTCACACGGGCTGTGAGCAGTCGACATCGCAATAATTAGCTTTGAGTGCAAGTGGGAGATTGTTGGAGATAGTGCCCTCATAGTCAATTATTGGATCGCAGGTACGTGATTGCAATGATTGCGGAGGACCTATACCGGTAGGACGGTCTTACTCGAGATGATAGTATGCTATCTGGTTTGCCTTTATCAGTCGTGTACATGTTCAGGTGACTGATTACATGTTACACTTTGATAGAGCCCTTAGGATCTTGCTTTACCACCAACAGTATGATGGCGATCATATACGTGAGAGTTGGGTGGTTTATACGCATATCCTTAATTGTGGTCCCTAGTCGTGGGAGTTTCGAGACTGGGCATCGATACTCCGGAGTAGACTAGTGTGTACAGTCGAGACCCCGACGAGGGGCGGTGGCCGGTCTCACAAGCCACTGGTGTCAGTTGGATCACCTAAGATGTATACAGGTGCTCATTGGGTTATGAGTACACCGGACAGGACTCGCCGGGAATCTGCTAGTTAGTACTATATCTATCGTCAGATAGCAGTTCCCTGGTGACATGTGTACAGGTTAGTTCATCGACCTGAGGTCGTCATTTGTCTCGTGTGAGTTCCCACTGTGCTTTGATTTCTACCCTACCACGGCTCAAAGGAGTCGTGCAAACAGGTAGTTTTTGGGTACAGTCCCGAGCCATATGGAGGCACGTTAGCGGATCGGCAGGGGATTCGTCTCTCCCGGTATTGGGGGCGAGGTCGTGCTGTGTCTAGGAGAGCCATTACACCAAGTCTATGGCTATGGCAGGAGATTTACTGGTAGGTACTCCAGTAGTATCTCAGGGTGTTATTGGGCTACACTCAGACACGACTTATACTGCTATTGGGGTCTGACGTTTCTAGCCCCCTAGGTAAATATGCGATACTCATAGACGAACGGACCGGACTGTATATACATTGTCACTGTTAGGCTCAGTAGGGTTTCCGGATGAGTTCGCTCATCGGCCTCCCTTGAGGTCAGTCCATGGGCAGCCATTACGCATAGCTAGTGCCGCTGACGGTTTGTGGTTAAACCCACTGCCAGGGTACTGACGAGTCATTAGAGTCCCCCACAGACAGTTTCCCAAGTTTGGGCGAAACGTTGTAGAGGCCGTATGGTTTTATGGCAGGGTTCGGAAAATGCACGTGCGTTTACGCATGTGTCAGTTTTCGGGCAGATGATACTGGTCGGCTTTGGTTTAAGCCGGATCCGAGTATTATATTGAGTAGATATAATATCTTTGTCTCAGTTGCATTTGTATTCGGTCGTAATACAAATGCGGGTATATTTATACAGTTATGTGGTTATCCTGAAAGTCGTTTCAGGATCATTTTTGGAAGTTGCCAGTTTCCAGTTTTCTATCAGTCGTCTTTTAACATTCGGTTAAAGACGGGTTTATCTTTTCTTTGGAAGAGTGTGGATGCTTCTAGAAGATTCTAGAAGCGGTGAGGTGTTATTGTTTCATTGGTTGCTTTTTGTGTGTTCACACTGTGTGTTCACACTAGATATTTATTTGTGTTCACACTAGATATTTATTTGTATTCACACTCTTGTGGTCACCCCCCTCTCCTACACTCACCCTCCTCCTCCCTATATATGGCCGGCCCCTTCCCCCCCTCTCTCTCACTCTCACTTGAGGTTTTCATTTGATTACAAAAGATATGATAGATTTTGGGGTGTATGGAATTTCACAGCTCATTTCATTCCATCACCCGATTCCCACGGCAACTTCATTAACCGTTCGTCCATGGTTTTGGACGAAGCGAGACAAAGTCATCTATTCATTCTCTACATCATTCTTGGTCGTCTCTTTTAGCAAACTTGACGACCGAGTTGCCTCGAGTCAGAGGCGGGAGCCCGTTTAAAGAATCAGTGATGTGGTGCCACCTGGACGAGCAGATCGGAGATCGACGAGATCGGAGCAGCCGCAACGGAGCGTGGGATGATGGTTAAAGAACGAAGGACTCGGATCGTTTGGTATAACCTTTCTACACTCTTTACAGTTTGTTAGTTTAGCAATAATGGCAGATCCGGGTTATAGTATACGATAGCGCCAGTTTAAAAGTTTTTATTCCGCATTTGGCGTCTGTAGACGGCCGGGGCGCTACCGTAGACTTACAGAAACTAGTTCACTCGGTTTGCTAAACCTTGTGAACTAGAGTGAGTAGAGAAGAGTCTGTATGGGATTTTATCTATGGTTCTTGGTTCTCAACTCATGAGACAAGTGAACCATAGAGTCAAGAGAGGGAGAGCAAGAGGAGGAAGATGAGAGCTCAAGAACAAGAGAGAGAATGAGCATGAAAGAATGAGAGAAGACTTTTCTCATTTGGCTCTCATAATCCAAAACAATCATAACACCTCATATCAATCAAGTATTATGTGATGGTTTAAGCAACCATAGCCATATCATTTCATGCACTCATTTTGCACAAAAGAGCAAGCAAGCAAAAGTCTTTGCCATGAAATGATAGCTATAGTTATCATGATGGTCAACTAGTCAAGCCTAGTCAACCGGTCAACAAAGTCAACAAGTCAACAAAAGTCAACAAGTCAACAAAGTCAATCCCTCAACAACCATGTCACCATAATACTTAATTAATATAATTGTTAATCACATATCATATTCTCATTAGGGTTGAACAAAAAGTCAATAGTCAACTGTCAACGGTCAACAACCCTAATAAGAATCCTCTGCCTCTGTCTCTCCGTCAACTATGCATACACACCCGCATCCGCGTTCCGAGGAACACGAATGCATACTGGATAAAACCAATCCCAAAAGGTACACTAGGATCTGGCTTAAACCAAAGCCCGCTAGTGTGAACTGTCCGGACACTGTACGTGCACAAGTGCACGGATGTGACCGAACCCTATCGCAAAACCATGCGACCTGTCGCAAAACCATGCGACCTCTACTCTTTTGCCTAAAGGCGAATAGCTTTCTGTATGGGACTCTAAAGACTCGACACTACGCTGGCAGTGGGTTTAACCACAGACCGCAAGCGGCACTAGCCGTGCATAACGGTCCCCAGGTAGATGCCGACAAGAAGACTGACGAGGCGAAACCCTTCTGAACTCCTACTGAGCCTGAATGTAACATTCTCCGTACAGTCCGGTCTGTTCGTCTGATACATTGCATGGCGGGCCTAGGGGGCGGTAAACGTCAGTCCCCCAAAAGCGGTACAAGTCGTGTCGGAGTGAAGCCCAAAACACCCTGAGATAACACTGGAAGCCTACCAGTATATCTCGTTTGCCCTGGCCAGGGACTACTCGTGTAATGGCTCTTCTAGACACAGCGCGATGTCAACCCACAATACCGGGAGAGACGAATCATGTCTAACCGTCACTGCCTTCAAGTGCTTCGGGACTACACCCAACTACCACCTGTTTGCATGACTCCATTGAGCCGTGGTAGGGTAGTAATCAAAGTACAGTAGGAACACACTCGAGGCGAAGTGACAGTGTCAAGTCAGCGGACTAAGCTGTACTCATGTCACCTGGGAACTGATAACTGACGATAGGCATAATACCAACTAGTCAGTTCCCGACGAGTCCTGTCCAGTGTACTCGTAACCCAACGAGCACCCGCATACTATCTCAAGTACGACGTACCGACGGCTGTGGGACAGACCGTCTCCCATACTGGGATGAGAAGCGCATGCGCTAGTCTACTCCGGAGTATTGATGCCCTGTCTCGATAGTCCTGCGACCAGGGACCTGCATAAGGATGTGCTTATAGATTACCCAACCCTACTAGTGTGACTGCCATCACAACGCTGGTAATCAAGCAAAGATCCTAAGGGCTCCACTAATGTGTATAGGCGATATACTAAAATAAACACATGTACACATTGAAGTAGAAACAAACCAAGTAGCATACTACTATTTTGAGTAAGATTGTATATACAAGGTGAATATCCCAAGGTTCCATTAAGTAATATACAAACTAGTATGATACAGTAATGGCCTCTAGGGCATATACACTAACATTGCAACTATCCACTATGCCTTGACGTAGGCCAACAAACATAGCATGAATACGATGTGCTGTTTTATTTGAAATGACGGAGGGTTACGACTGGTTTTTGGCAAAAAACCGTTAACGTAGTGAACTTGATATGATCGAAGGAACTAAGATAGCTCTTTTTAAAAGGAGTGGTTTAAGCTCCGTATTTAAAATTTTCTTTTTGAAGAAAACCGAGTGGTTTTGAAATTGTTCCAACGATTAAGTTTAGGTTTTATTTTCTTTGCATTAATAATAATACGTCCCATCATTAACCTATCATTACAGATAACAACGAAAATACAACGTTCTCTTATGCCATCCGCATTCGCCACTGGGTCCCGTCATCACCCGTTAGGTTACTTAACTAACGGCAGAGCGGGGGATGGACTAGCGCAGGTGTAAAACATAAATGACGTCTAAATAGCTATCATATATAGATATTGTACATTCATCAGACGCAATAATAGGCATTCCAGATTACAGATGAACATTATTGGATTATGCAAGCAATCTGCATTTGTTTTGAACCTGCAACGAAAGACGGATTACACAGTTGCGATGAATAGCCATTACCCCATCCAAGACCCCTACGGGTACGGCAAACTACCCACCAAGTGCCCGAAGTGAAGCGGTCTCCCTCAACAACATGAGTAGGCCACTAAACACTTCAAAGTACCCGGTAGTTTATGCACCCCACCTTGGGTCTATCCTAGGAGCAAAAACAGTAAAAAGAAATAATACAACGGTGGCTACAACTGCAACCTGGATGTGCCCCGCAAAATAATATTACAACATATTACAATTATATCGAATGAATTAATATAATAACCCATCAAAAAACACCGGCTAATCATCACAACAATCCAATACAGTTCATAATCACAAACAGTTAAAATATTACAGATATGTGCAACCCCCTGCCAACCGACATACTAGCAGTTAGGGGAAGTTTACGAACACATAATACAGTTCACAGATGTAATCAAATTAGCAAAAATCGTATAATTTCGATCGATCAAACACATTAGAATCTACTCCAAAACTTCTCTATAAATTTGAAACTTGAGCAGAAAATAAATCATTCGAGAAAAGACAAAACATCACAGAAGATTCACAGGGAAAAACCGGGCTGAATCGGCTCCAACTCGGCCGCGGATCCGCGGCGGATCGGTGGGATCGGCCGCGGTTTCGCGGCTCAGTGGCCGATTCAGGAGCCCATTTTTTTCCTGTGTTCTTATACTTTCCTGTAGGTTATTCTGGAGGTCCCTGAAAAATTTTTAGGCCTCATTTTAAAACCGACAGAAACATGGTGATATCCGTGTATTTTCCGGTTTGTTTTGCATTTGAAATTCATACGACTTTGCAAATGAGTTAATTATTGTTTAGTGAGGCTCTGATACCACTGTAAGTCGATGTGCAACACCCCACGAGTTGCGGGGAGGCGGAAATTTTAAAAACGATATTGTTCTTTAAGCATACATCGACTAACCGAAGATCTTTACTAAACGATAATTAACAACAACCATAGAAGTTCTTAGCTACTATGTAAAGAGATTATACCTAGTGAATCGTGTCCTTCGCCTTTTCGATCTCTACGTCCTCCTCGGCCTCCTTCCCGTGATAGATGATCCACCCGAGAACCCTAATCCAAGCTTCACTTCCAAACTTGAGGTAACTAAGTTTCCCTAGTTGCTAATCAAAGGAACATAGATCATATAGAGTTAGGTTATGGAGTGTTTAGTCTATTTTAATCCTTGATCTAAACTCATGAGTGGTAGGATTAGAGTTTGAAGAGAGAGTGAGCTTGAGGAGAGAGAAGGTGAAGATGATAATGATAATGATATTGTTTCTCACTTGAATATATGAAGCATAATGAATAAACAAATAAATGAATAAATGTGAATATTCATCATGCTACATTAATTCTTTATGAGTGATTCACTATGTGAGTCATTAAGCATTTAATAATGCATTAATGACATGATGAATCACACAAAATGAGTCACAATATCATTTAATGATAATGCCACATAAACCCTCAAGTCACCATGCTTCTAGAAGCTCCCCGTAAAATTACGAGAACGCCCCTCCTATCCGTGAAAACACGGGAAACTTTAGACTGTATAAATCCAATAACCTGATACTAGAATCTGTCTTAAACCAAAGCCGTCTAGTAAAAAGTGTCCGAATGTCGTACGTGTGTTTAAACACGTATTCGTCCGAACCCTTTGTTGTAAAACTGTACGACCTCTATATCGTTTCTCCTGGAGTTGGGAAATCTCTGTGTGGGACTCTAAAGACTCGACTACTACACTGGCAATGGGTTTAACCACAGACCGCAAGCGGCACTAGCTGTACGTAACGGTCCCCAGGTAGATGTCGATAAGAAAGCCGATGAGGAAACCCATCCGAACTCCTACTGAGCCTATCCGTGACAATATCCGCGCTGTCCGGTCTGTTCATCTAAGAGTATCACATGTATAGTCTAGGGGGGTGGTGAACGTCAGACCCCTAATAACCGTACAAGTCGTGCCAGCATGGCTCAAGTACCATCCGAGAATCTACTGATTAGTCCATCAGTAATTCTCAATCAACCCTGGCCAGGGACTTATGGTAATGACCAACCGATCACAGTGCGATATCAACTCCCTAGACCGGTAGAGACGAATCCCTAATAGTCGCTCACTGCCTCCACGTGACTCGGGACTGTGCCCAACTAAAACCTGTTTGCACGACTCCTTTGAGCCGTGGTAGGGTAATAATCAAAGCACAGTGGGAACTCACACGAGACAAATGATGACTTTAAGTCAACAGACTATCTGCACACATGTCACCTGAGAACTGCTATCTGATGTTAGGTATAATACCATCCAGTCAGTTCTCGGTGAGTCCTGTCCGGTGTACTCACATGAAGTGAGCATCTGTATACAATCTTAGATGCACATCACCAATGGCTGCGGGACCAATCCTTCGCCCCTCGTCAGGGTCTAGATATGTATACACTAGTCTACTCTGGAGTATCGATGCCCTGTCTCGATACTCCTGCGACCAGGGACATTTAAGGATGTGCCTATTGACTATCCAGCTTCCACAAGTATGACTGCCATCACAACGCCGGTAGTCAGGCAAACACCCTATGGGCTTTATGAACATGTATATATACAAAGTAAAATATATCACATGTTTAAGATAAAGACAAACCAAATAGCGTGCTATCATTAGCAAGATTGTCATGTACATACATATCCCTAACTGTCTATACAATGAAGGCCTCTAGGGCATATATATATCTAACAATGAACCATCCCTGGCATGTGTAGACATGGGACCGCATACATCACTATGTACCAGTTCCAAGAGTTCCGTAACTCTTTCTCCGTGTCCCGTAAACGGAGTTTTGGTCATCTTTCCTTTGAGACATGACTGGCAAGTATCATAAGATGAAAATTCAAATGGATTCAAATATCCATCCTTTTGCAACTTAGCTAGCCGTGTCGCATTGATGTGACCTAGTCTACAATACCACAAGAAGGATTCGTTCAGTTCTGAACTTTTCCTGTTGTGTGTGTTTGTTATGCTCGGAACTGTTGATTGATTTAGAACATAAATGCCATTGCACATCGTGCCTGATCCAATCAACTTTTGGTTTAGAAAAATGCTCATAACATTATCCTGTAATACAAAATTATATCCCTCTTTACTCAACAAAGAAACCGATATAATGTTGCATATCAGGTTCGGCATGTAATAGCATTCGTTCAGAATCAATGTATTACCAGTTGGCAATACAAGATGATATTCCCCGACGGTTTTAGCTGCAACAATTGCACCATTTCCAACCCTTATGTCTTTATCACCTTCTCCAAGTTCTCTTCCTTTTCTCAGCCCATGTAACTGATTACATATATGGGATCCTGACCCGGTATCTAATACCCAGGACGTAGAGCAAATGGAGAAACAGTTCTCTATAACGAATACACCCGAAGAAAATGAATCAATATGTACTTTCTTCATTCGGGTGACTTGGGAATCCTGGTATTCCCCTATATCATGTTCAGTCTTATAACTTTTATAAGAAAGAACGGAACCAACGTTCCCCAGCACAGTATAACATGCGGGTTCAGTCAATGCATCCATATTATTATCTTGATTAAGGCATGATATGGTCGCAACCTGGAGAGAGAGAGAGAGAAGAAAACACTTTAGCGTATGCTCTTGCAAGATCAGATTGGTTATTATTTTATCTAATCAGGATGGCTCCAACTGTTTTTATCAAATCTTCATTTAAACCCTAAAAGGAAAGACTAGCTGGGATTAATTACATCCTACAATTTCTCCAATCTTTCAGCCAGGCCGTTGTCGGTACTTTGAGGGAGGTTCCCCGTGCTTTCGCACGGACCTAATTAAAGTAAACCTCGTTTTTCCAGAGGCCTAACCCCGTTGACACCTTTCTAGACACTTACTTGATCGGCTAATTGTCCTGTATAAAACTCTCCCAGGAGTAACAATTACTCGCAGTGGGTATCGGGATCCAACTATCTCATAGAAGGTATGCAATCTCATTGCAAATTTCAACGCTTGAAATTTCCGATAATATTTTGCCCCTAACCTCTATGACCTTGATAATGGCCAACAAATCATAGGATGCTAGTCAAGTTCAACCCGTCATTTCTTGATTGAATCAAACCCATCCGCACGACCCTTGATAAAGGCCAACAAGGTCGTACGACAACCCCAAAACAATCTGCATCATATACATAAGCAGATAAGCACCATTCAGCTACCGCACACTACGCCTTGACGAAGGCCAACAAGCACAGCACAAATACTAAACAGTTCTTATCTGAAATGACGGAGGGCTACGACAGGTTTTTCTGAACACCTATTGCGTAATGAACTTGATATCGTTGTAGAATCGAGTGAATTTTGAAAAGGAGTGTTTTTGAGGCTTTCACTAGTTTTGCTAATAAGGTCATTCCTGGTGAAGAGATCTCGGCTCTTTCCTCATCGAATAAGGTGCATGACATATCATATATATCACTATGCAAAGCAAAACCCTAAAAGCAATCAAAAGACAAACCGAGATTTGTAGCATCTGTTTGTTTTGCTAAAGAGGTCACTCTCGGTGAAGAGATCTCGGCTCTTTCCTCATCGAATAAAGTGCAGGATATATTATATATATCTCTATGCAAAGCAAAAACTATAGCTACCCTTTTTTTGAAAATTTGATTCTACAATATTTTTTAGGTTTCTTTTCTTTCATTAATCACATTAATGAAGTCCCATAATTTAAGTCACCTAAACATCACAGATAAATACGACGTACACTTATGCCATCCGCATTCGCCTCGATATCCCCTCGTGCACCGTTAGGTTAGGTAACTAACGGTAGGGCGGGGCAGGACTAGCGCGAGTGTAAAACATAAGTAACGTCTATATAATATATCATATATACTATATACAGTATCCATCTCAACATATCAAATGATCACATCACAGATATCGCAGCAGAAGAATCATATGAAATAATGGATATACTAGGAGGTCCGTGTTTTATTTTGAGCCTCTATAAAACACGGATTCCACGGTCGCGATGAATAGCCAAACCCACATTCCTAGACCCCTACGAGAGCGGCAAGCAACCCTACCAATTCTAGAGTTAGGAGACCCGGACTCGACTCTATCGAGTTGCTTTCCCGCTGTTCCCTAGAACCCGGTTACTTGTGCTCCCCTCCTTGGGTCTACCTAATGCGGAAAAGTAAATAATATACAATGGTGACATCATCCCCATCCCGGAAGTGCCCCAATAAAAGAATATTACATACAATGAATTTTACATGAATGAAAATAAAAACCCTCATCTCACATAAAACCCCCGGCTATTCAGAATACGACGATCCAATATAACATATTACAGTAACACATAATATCTCAAATTATCAACGTAAGCAAGCATGCGTATCCCGACTGTCGTTGATGTATAGCAAAGAAGCCGGCGATACACCACATACTACGCTTACGGTCACAGAAAAGAAAGTGTAAAACTACAACATTTGGAATCCATAATCTCTTTAGGTATCGTAAATCCGAAATATCACATACTTCGCATTTCATGCCTAACTATATGAATTCCACATATTGTATCACATTCCAGATAAATAGACAGTATTAAAAATTCCGATCGAATAATCAAATACCCAAGATTTCCTAAATAGCTCAACACTTGAGCGGGCTTCAAAAATTCCAGAATACGTCACAGTACCAATGGTCCAACCGTAGAAGGGTCAAGTCAACGCCTCATATGTGGCAACGCCGTACTGCCCCAAACCCTAAGCTTTAGAGGCGGTTCAGACGGTCACATAATCGAGTTAAGGTTTGTGTTCTTCTAGAGGGTCCACCGCGTTACATGCACGTTTTTCCGAAAGATTTAAACTCAAGAAAAATTCAACACTTAAAAGTTTTTCGTGTCGGGAAAAAGTAAGTTAATGATATCCATTGGAACATTTTAATACTTTCTAAATTATCCGGAAAACAGAACGAAATTAAATTTTCCGATCGAATCAATGAATTCAAAATAATCCCCAGAACACTCAACACTTGAGTCAGATTAAAAATACCCAGAATCATGTACAATTACCTACGGATGTACCCTGAAGACACATGTCCACAAAACCAAAGTTCGGCCGCAGAACCGCCGCGGGTAGCAGGTTACTGCCGCAATTCCGCGGCGACTTCATGGTAATTTGGGCTCGTATTTCATGGTAATCCTTAGAATTCCCTGTTGATTTTTTGAGTATTTTTAATGCAGAAAAAAATCACATTTTTACAAAATTTCCAGAGAGTGGTCTATTTCGATGTTTCGGGATTCGATCGGAGTTTTAACTTCGTATACACGTCGCCTAATGCTCTAGCTAGGCTCTGATACCACTTGTAGGGTTCCTTGGCACTCATACAAGGGTTTATAAGGCATCAACCATGCCCGGATAAAAAAATAGACGTGCCGAACAACCCAAAGCTGGGATCTTTGCTAGATTATTTGGGTTACACATGCAAGTAAACAACTTTACAACTAAGAGCGAGGGATTACAACCTTTGTAGATCGGTCCTTCAATTCAAAAGCTCCTTGAAGTAGTCCCTTCGCTACGATCATGTTTCTCCCGGACTCCTGCATGGCTTCACGAGGCAAAAGGAACGTCCTTGCTTGAAGTCTTCGAGGTCGAAGATGATCTACGTCGAGAGAATAGGAACTCAAGCGTCTTCTTCACTGACTAGAGATTTAGTGAAGCAAACAACCTAAACTAAAGTTCTAGTCTAGTAGAGGATGATAAAATAGGAAGTGGGTATACCTTAGAATTTGTTTTCTCACTTTTCTTTCTCACTTAATCAAAACCTAGAGAGCTTTTTAGCTCAAGGAAGAAGATGAACAAATAATTAGATGAGGATAATGATCAAGTAAGTGAGCTAACCATGGATGAGTGAGGATCATATACTAACTCATGTAGAGAGATAACCATGGCTAATCCAAATGGTTAGGTTAACAAAAATCTAATGTAAAGACAAAGTTGGTGGACTTTGTCAAAGCAAAGCAAGCTTCTACAAGCTTCATTCTCTTTCCAAATCTCCACTAATTTTGTAATTACCTTAAAAAATTATAACCCACCATAATAAATAGAATGGTGTATATCTTACACACCCATGAATGATGTATCAACAACCATGATAAAAAATGAAAACACATTTTAATATATATCACATATATATTAAAGTTGTGCACATGTGAGAAAAATCCTTAAGTGAACAAATATTAGTTAATGTAAATTAGTATATCAAATATACAATTATACACTAAATTATTAAATCAACACTTGACTTAATAATCCGGTTATATCTTATATAACCAACTAACATCCAATGTATCGACTTATCGAATTAACACTTGATTCGATAACCCGGCAATATCACATATAACCGACCGATAAAAAAGTCGCGAGAATAGAATACGGTAACACTTGCCGTACAGTCCGGTCTCCTCGTCTGATATATCGCATATCAAGTCTAGGCGTGGTATACGTCAGGCCCCAATAACCGATAAGTCGTGCCGATGTGAGGCTCATAACGGGTCGAGAAACTACTGGTAACACTTACAGTAAATCTCTAAATCAGCCCTGGCCAGGGGCTTCCCTGTTATGGCCAATCGAGCACAGCGCAACATCAACCCCAATACCGGGAGAGACAAAACCCCTCCTATCGCTCATTGCCTCCATGTGACTGTTAGTTGTATGTATGCCCTAGAGGCCAGTATTGTACAGATCATGTATATTATATTAGATGCTTGGACATATATAGAGAGGACTTTCTTACTCGATATGATAGTATGCTATCTGGTTGCTCTTTACTTTAACATGTATACTTGTCTCTTGATACTGTCTTATAGTTACATGTTAGTAAAGCCCTTAGGATATGTACTTGACAACCTGGACTATGAAGCAGATCATAATAGTGGGGACAGAGTAGTCCATAAGTACATCCTTTAATGTTCCTAGTCATACGTGTCTCGAGACAGGGCATCGATATACCAGAGTAGACTAGCGTATACGCTTCTCGACCCATGAGATAGGCGATGGATGATCCCATATCCATTAGTGTTTGACATCAGAGATGGTATACGGGTGCTCAGTGGAGACTGGGTACACTGGACGGACTCGCCGAGAACTCCTAGATGGTATTATACCTCACGTCACATGGCAGTTCTCTGGTGACACTTGTGCAGGTTAGTCTGTAGACTCGAGATCGTCATAGAGTCTTGTGTGATTCCCACTGTGCTTTGATTTCCACCTTACTACGTCCAAGAGGGCGTGCAAAACGGTGGTTTTTGGGTGCAGTCCCGAGTCACATAGAGGCAATTGTTGCGCCACGGCAGCGCCCCGGCCTCGTACTCGAGGCCAAAATGCGGAATCAAAAAATTTTCCTTACTCAGAAACCGGCGCTACCGCGGACAAAGAAAACCCGGATCGTTTACCATTAACCTAATGCTAGCAATCAAGAGATAGGGTGAGAAGTATACCGAGTGATCCGAGTCCTCCGGTCTTCTCGTCATCGTCCCGATCTCCCGCGGAAACTCTTGCCTCCACATCGTCGCCTCCTCGCCGGAAGGGCACCACATCGCCTGCGTCTTTTACGGGCTCCCGCCTCGATACCGAGGCAACTCGGGCATAAAGCCGGCAACTCGACATGCTCAAGATATGCTGTAGAATGTGTAGTAGATCATGCTAGTCTCATTTGGGGTTTGTAGTTGCCTTGATGGAGGAATGGGGTTAGGAAAAATGGTGCTTTCATTTTTCCATAACAAGAAGAAGAAGGAGATGAAGAATTCCTCACAAAATAAAGATGAACTCTCTCATTCTTTTTCCTCTCTCTAATGTTCTACCATTTTCATCAAGTGAGAAGAATAAGATGGAGGAATGAATATATCAAACAAGAGGGAGGTGAGTGTAGGAGAGCATGAAGGGTGACCATATCCAAAGACAAGAAAACATCAACCATGCTTAACCTCCATACCCTTTCCAATCTCAATTAAATGCAAGATATGGTGCAAAAGAAAGATGCCATCATAATCAAACAATTTGCAAAGAAACCTCCTCCACAATTGTAATTTGCAAAACTGCAAATTACCCCCTCCATCGGAAAAGTCCGGCCGGGAAAGAACAAAGGAAAACCGGCCGGAACGGAATGCAAACTGGCAACTCCAGAAAACTGGTCCCGTAATAAATTACAGGAAAACCCCGATACTGTGCATACACACCCGCATATGTATTCCGTCCGGATACAAATGCAATGAGACAAAATCTACACTGTACTAAACTAGGACCGGCTTAAGCCAAAGCCGGCTAGTAAAATCCGTTCGATCCTGATCCGTGCAATACCGCACGTATCAGATCGAACCCTGCCATATAACTATACGGCCACTAGTACAAAACTGTCCGATCCTGATCCGTGCAATACCGCACGTATCTGATCGGACCCTGCCATATCTCCATACGGCCTCTACAGCGTTTCGCCCGAAAGCTGAGTAACTGAAAGTGTGGTGGACTCTAAAGACTCGTCAATACAATGGCTGTGGATTTAACCACTAGCACGTCAGAGGTATTAGCCAATACGTGACGGGCCACCAGCTATTGACCAAAAGGGACGTCGATGAGCGAACTCATCCTGACACCCTACTGAGCCTGTCAGTGACAATATCCGTACAGTCCGGTCCGTTCGTCTATGAGCATCGCATGTCGGGCCTAGGGGGTTGGTAAAAGTCAGACCCCCAAAAGCGGTACAAGTCGTGTCGGAGTGTAGCCCAGAACGCCCTGAGATACTACTGGAATACCTACCAGTAAATCTCCTGCCTCGGCCGAGGGCTTTGCGTAATGGCTCTCATAGACACAGCGCGACCTCACCCCCAATACCGGGAGAGACGAACCCCTGAAGATCCGCTCACTGCCTCCATGTGGCTCGGGACTGTACCCAACTAAAACCTGTTTGCACGACTCCTTTGAGCCGTGGTAGGGTAGTAATCAAAGCACAGTGGGAACTCACACGAGACAAATGACGATCCTCAGGTCGATGAACTAACCTGTACACATGTCACCAGGGAACTGCTATCTGACGTCAGGTATAAGCCCAACTAGCAGGTTCCCGGCGAGTCCTGTCCGGTGTACTCATAACCCAATGAGCACCTGTCTACATCTTAGGTGAACCAACTGACACCAGTGGCTTGTGAGACCGGCCACCGCCCCTCGTCGGGGTCTCGACTGTATACACTAGTCTACTAATGGAGTATCGATGCCCTGTCTCGAAACTCCTACGACTAGGGACCTTTTAAGGATGTGCTTATAGACTACCAGCTCCCACGTATATGATCGCCATCATACTGCTGGTAGTCAAGCAAGAATCCTAAGGGCTCTATCAACGTGTAATAGCGACATGTCAGGTCACCTAAAACAGTACACGATGATAAAGGTAAACCAGATAGCATACTATCATCTCGAGTAAGACTATCCTACCGAGATAGGTCCTCCCTCAATCATTGCAATCACGTGCCTGTGATCCAATAATTGACTCTGAGGGCACTATCTCCAACAATCTCCCACTTGCACTCAAGGCTAATTATTGCGATGCCGCATACTCACAGCCCGTGTGATACCGAACACCCAACTCCTCTACTAGTCAGTCTCACAAAGCTCGTTTGCGAAACTATTGCGTTCGAGGAATAGCCTCAGTGAGTGGATCCGCTGTGATGTTTCTTTCTATGTCTCTCTATATCTCAAGTTCGCGGAGAAAGCCATCTCCCGAAATGAGCAATACCTGTCTTAGAACGTCTGGATGTCTGATGGGACCTAGCTCATAAATGAACTTCAAATCCAAACTTCTTAGACTGTATCGTCAACTGAACTTAATCAGTATCCTGCGCAATGCCACCCTCAGTATTGCCTTGGACCACCTGTCCAAAATACTGCCCCTCGTCAGAAGGAAAACTATAACTCTGACAACCTCCTTGTCGTCCATGTCACCTTGGAAGCCTGGAATGATAACTGTCTCCCAAATGAGGCTGTCGTTATCATATCCCTAGAACATCCACTTATGTTCTAAGACTGCTTCCGACTGTTTCTCCAGGATTGGATCAATATCAACTTATTGCATCTAGTGCAAGAACAACATCTGGTGCGGTACTTGACATCTCATGATTGACTCAATTGCCTAAGCAAGTGATCTGCCAATCATGAGTATCCCTCTCCCCTTTAGTCTATAAGACACCTTTAGAGGGGGTGACTCCATCAACTGCAGGTGCACTACCGTGTCAGGAGTCGTCCATTCTAAATACTCATAGAATGCTGTCAAGGTACCCAGATTGGGAAACCACCCAAATCTAGATCTAAAACAATAGATCTAGTAACCAGTATGTCTGATATAATATCCAAGTCCCTTGTGGAGAAACCACTGTGTGACGACCAAAATATAACCGATTGTAGTATAGAAATATCACTTCCTACTACCTTCTCAACAGATCCACCCCCTATTCTGATGACGTCAAACCTATGACTGTCACATCAGAAATAGATGATCTATCTCCGCTACATCTGCTTTAGTCTATAAATAGACAAAAGCTACCTGTCCACCAATGCTTCCGCTGCTCCCAGTGACTACGATAACCCTCTGGCAGAGTCATACAGACGTGCAGTTCTAAAGCTAGTTTAGAACGACGCTATACTCATCCTCCTGCCGGGTCTCGCAGTCTGGAACAACAGCAATGGTAATTGTGGGTAAACAAGAACTTCCCTGTCACGGTCTTTGAGGCTACCGTAGTACCTCTCGGGTGCCTGAAGTTACCCACCTTATCTGCGGAGTGGCCAATGGAATGTCAAATCAGATTGAATCTTTAGGTTCCTTATCAAATCTTCAGTAATCGTTTGTGGTTCTGGAATTACTTCCAGTTCTACCATACTCCCACTACTGTTTTCTGAAAAAATCCATTTTTATTAAAACTGTGGCGAGTCTAGAACAATATTGCTATTGTTCATCCAGAAGGTAGAAAGTCAACCCTCGTCATAGCCTGGGTCAACCCACAAACAGCCATTACAGAAACGTGCCTTGAGTTGTCTAGTATCTGGTTTTAAGCATAAGCCGGACAACTCCCCGTACCTTAACATCGTTAATATATGAACTGTTCTATATCCAATATAGAACCAGAGGCACTGATTCAATTGAACCAGATTCAAATCATGCAACTATCTCCAGTGCATGTAAACTAAATGGAAGGAGGCCGATCAGCATTACTCAACTTAGGAATGCTTCCAATTATGAGTGACCTGAAAGAGAAGCAATTTCTCTTAATCATTACTATCTACTGAACACCATACACAAGTATCTACATCTTCGATCACTTTGAAGAATCCCGATACTTGCTATACCTGGTTCTCTACTCTATTCAAATACCTATAACTCCTCAAAACTTAGACCCTGTGTTTCCACGAAACATATGTCTAAGAACTAGAGAAGTTAAAAGTAAACAGAATATAGTATGAGGACCAACCCCTCTGTCCTAATGGACACTGGACAACATACAATACTCTGTATAAGTCCGCTGAGTCTAACAACTCTTTCACTGTGTGTCGTAGGTTGAAAACTGTACTTATGGTTAAGAAGAATTACACCGCTGTTTGATGCTCCTTACCTAACCATCCACTGATATAGGTAAATGTCATCGACATAATATCAAAAAGTATATCTCACTCTATGAAAATAGACGTACAGATATATCAATTTGAAATTGGTGCACAACAGCGGATATTCAAAACCAAATATTTGCCGACCGGCAAACAGCCCAGATGATCTCCTCAAATATCACCGATTACAACGAATCCCGATATAATAAGGATGGTCACCTAATTCCCAATAACTTACTCCCACTCAGCATCTGTAAAAACCATACAGATGTGAGAATCCAACTTGGTAAATACATACCCTGGAGCAAGTGTCTAATCGGGAAATCAGTTTTCTTTTAACATCACACAGTGAAACTGAAACATTGAAATGTTTCGTCGGGGTATCCTGGTATTCCTAGTAATGCCTCTTCCATTATCCAGATTCACAACTGTAACCGTATAATTCTTTGCCATCTTTCTAAATCCCTTTCTATGTCTTTAGTCACTACCTTCTGTACACCCCTTTAGGCCAATTGGTTTTCTTCCTTCCCTACCTTTCGGCACCAGCCTATGGTTTGGAAGAAGACTATCCAATAAGCATAAAGGGTGTATTGTCCTAATCCTAGGAGCACTCGCAAAACGAGAGAAGGTGAAGATAAAAGACAACCGAATAAACCTTATTCCTATTTCTCCTGAACCAGAATCCATCCCCGAACTGGAACAAGTTCCTTTCGAGTTCGTATATAACCATACGATGGAGTATCCAATAAGCTGTGGATCTTCGTGGTGACACGGATTGTCCTGGAGAAATACAAAGGTGATTTAGGATTGGCGAAGAAATACTTGGTTTGGTCGTGAATATCAGTCGCAATTTACTTTGCCCTCCTACTAATCCCTTGCTTTGTCTTAACTTAATACCTTCTGCACACCATCGTTATGCTAATTGGTTTTCTTCATTCCCTACCGGTCGGCACCAGCCTAAGGTTTGGAAGAAGACTATCCAATTTGCGTAATAGGTGTACTACTCCTAAACCAAGGAGTACTCGCAACCTGAGAGAAGGTGAAAAGAAAAGACAACTGAATAGTCCTATCCGTTTTCTCCAGAACCGGAAACCATCCTCGAATTCCTTCGAGTTCGTATCTAACCATACGATGGTTTTGTCCAATAGAAGTGGACGTTCGTAGTAATACGGGGTGTCCTGGAGAAAAGGGTAAAAGTAGGAGTGGCAATGAGGTCTGCAACTCTGATAATCCAAAAGCCAGTGTTAAGAAAGTTCGGTCAACTTGGTCACAGAGTCAAAGTCCAGGGTCGGGTCAATGGTCGCTGCCAAAGAGAGAGAGAAAAGAAACACTCAGCGTGCACTCTAACCTAGATCAGAATGGTTATCACTTTATCTAATCTGGAAACCTCCCATTGTACCTCAAATTCTCCTCCAAACCTGAAAGAAGAATTAGTCGGGATCATCCGAGGAGTAAACCAACTCATCAGTGGGAATCGGGATCCAACTATCATCGCATGATAACTTGACGGAATCCACTCAAGTCACCACACTCCAGAAGGTATGCGCATGTCTGGCAAGTTTCAGTTCTTTTGAAACTCTCGATGTGATTTTTACCCCTAGGACCCAAATGACCTTGACACAGTCAACAAATCAAAGTGTCCTAGTCAAGTTCAGCCCGTCATTATCCTGGATTGCATTAAACCCACCCGTACGAGCCCTTGACACAGTCAACAAGGCCGCACGACTGTCCTAACCAATCCCATTAATATGCAACAAACAAACACTACTTAGCTACCGCACACTACGCCTTGACACAGTCAACAAACGCAGCACGAATACTAAGTAATACTTGTAAGAAATGACGGAGGGCTACGACTGGTTTTTGGCGAAAAACCTTTAACGTAATGAACTTGATATCGTTGAAGGAACTGCATAGCCTTTTATAAAAATATAGTGACGAAAACCTTTACTAAAGAGGTCACTCCCGGTGAATGGATCTCGGCTCTTTCCCCGTAGAATGAGGTGCAGGATATTCCAACTGAATACCACGATGCAAAGCAAAAGTAATCGGCTATAGTGAAGTTAATGCCCTGACGCAAACTTCTGTCCAAGGGGTCACTCCCGGTGAAGGGATCTCGGCCCTTGCCTCGTCGACTGAGGAGCAGGATATTCCAAATGAATACCACGATGCAAAACAAAAGTGAACGTCCTTGCAATAACAGCTTTTTGAAAAATTGTTCCAACAACATCAGAATAGGTTTGTTTATCTTGCATTGATCCGAATCAACGCAGTCCCATCAATTGATCACACCACAAAGAACGAAAATATACTGACGTACGTATATGCCATCCGCATTCGCCACTGGGTCCCGTCATCACCCGTTAGGTTAGCTAACTAACGGCAGAGCGGGGACTGGACTAGCGCGGATGAAAAACATATACAACATCTACTAATATATATACCAATATATAGTATTTCGCTCAAGGCGTGAATAAAATGCAACATCACAGAAATGTACAGCATCACAGAACAATACAGATATCTGGAAGCCCCGGGTTTCACAGAGCCGCTGCTGAAACCCGACGTTCCCCTGGTCGTGTGGATAGCCTGTGCAATGAAAACCTAGACCCCTACGGGCGCGGCAAGTCACCCGCCAAAACCTGAAGCGAGGCAGCCCCTTCAGCACCGTGAATGGACCACCCAGCACTTCACGGAATCCGGTAACTTGGGCACCCCTCCTGGGTCAACCTGTACCCCCTACGAGTGCGTCGAACAGCCCGCCAATTCCAGACTGAAGCCCCCTCCGTCCCAATGCCATGAGATGCGGGCTTGTTGCCTTCTAGAACCCGGATATCCGCGCACTCCCCCGCGGGGTAATCCTAGTACAGAAAGTAAAATATACATACACCGGGTACATCGACCGCAACCAGGTCGTGCCCCAAAAGAATAATACAATCAGGCAGTGACGGCAGTCCACATGTCGGACGCTCGCCCCGCAATATCAAATGTATATAATACAACAAAACTGTACTAGCATTGCATCCAGGCTATCCCCCACGACCGATCCGCAACATTACAGTATAAACATAGAACATCAACGTGAAAGTCACGTTCGCAAATCCGTCTAACCGGGCTATAGCAGTTAGACCGGATTTACCGATCGAGTGACATTCACGGTCGCAGATATAATGTAAATACTGTGAAAAATGTGTTTAAAATTTTCCGATTGACCAAAAAATAACAAGTGGGCCCCCAATCAAAACTGTAGAACTCACAGAAAACCTGGGCCCAATTTTAGTATTCCAAAACCCCTAATTACAGCCCATAAGCCCACTGCAAAAAAATAAACACACGATCCCACACTCCTGCGGCGGAAGCGCGGCCAAAAGGGGGTTATGGCCGCGCTTCCGCGGTCGTACGGAGGAATCGTGTGACCAACTTTTTCCAGTGTTCTTAGAACTCCCTGCACATCATTCTGAGACCACCTGAAAAATTTTTAGACTCTAAAAAATTTCGACAGAAACTGATTGTGCCAGAAAAATATGGTTTTTGGAAATTTTGGTCGATCGGAAACGCAAACACATCAAACGAAGCTAGGTAAGGTTAATGGCGTGGCTCTGATACCATGTTGCGCCACGGCAGCGCCCCGGCCTCGTACACGAGGCCAAAACGCGGAATCAAAAAATTTTCCTTACTCGGAAACCGGCGCTACCGCGGACAAAGAAAACCCGGATCGTTTACCATTAACCTAATGCTAGCAATCAAGAGATAGGGTGAGAAGTATACCGAGTGATCCGAGTCCTCCGGTCTTCTCGTCATCATCCCGATCTCCCGCGGAAACTCTTGCCTCCACATCGTCGCCTCCTCGCCGGAAGGGCACCACATCGCCTGCGTCTTTTACGGGCTCCCGCCTCGATACCGAGGCAACTCGAGCATGAAGCCGGCAACTCGACATGCTCAAGATATGCTGTAGAATGTGTAGTAGATCATGCTAGTCTCATTTGGGGTTTGTAGTTGCCTTGATGGAGGAATGGGGTTAGGAAAAATGGTGCTTTCATTTTTCCATAACAAGAAGAAGAAGGAGATGAAGAATTCCTCACAAAATAAAGATGAACTCTCTCATTCTTTTTCCTCTCTCTAATGTTCTACCATGTTCATCAAGTGAGAAGAATAAGGTGGAGGAATGAATATATCAAACAAGAGGGAGGTGAGTGTAGGAGAGCATGAAGGGTGACCATATCCAAAGACAAGAAAACATCAACCATGCTTAACCTCCATACCCTTTCCAATCTCAATTAAATGCAAGATATGGTGCAAAAGAAAGATGCCATCATAATCAAACAATTTGCAAAGAAACCCCCTCCACAATTGTAATTTGCAAAACTGCAAATTACCCCCTCCATCGGAAAAGTCCGGCCGGGAAAGAACAAAGGAAAACCGGCCGGAACGGAATGCAAACTGGCAACTCCAGAAAACTGGTCCCGTAATAAATTACAGGAAAACCCCGATACTGTGCATACACACCCGCATCTGTATTCCGTCCGGATACAAATGCAATGAGACAAAATCTACACTGTACTAAACTAGGACCGGCTTAAGCCAAAGCCGGCTAGTAAAATCCGTTCGATCCTGATCCGTGCAATACCGCACGTATCAGATCGAACCCTGCCATATAACTATACGGCCTCTAGTACAAAACTGTCCGATCCTGATCCGTGCAATACCGCACGTATCTGATCAGACCCTGCCATATCTCCATACGGCCTCTACAGCGTTTCGCCCGAAAGCTGAGTAACTGAAAGTGTGGTGGACTCTAAAGACTCGTCAATACAATGGCTGTGGATTTAACCACTAGCACGTCAGAGGTATTAGCCAATACGTGACGGGCCACCAGCTATTGACCAAAAGGGACGTCGATGAGCGAACTCATCCTGACACCCTATTGAGCCTGTCAGTGACAATATCCGTACAGTCCGGTCCGTTCGTCTATGAGCATCGCATGTCGGGCCTAGGGGGTTGGTAAAAGTCAGACCCCCAAAAGCGGTACAAGTCGTGTCGGAGTGTAGCCCAGAATGCCCTGAGATACTACTGGAATACCTACCAGTAAATCTCCTGCCTCGGCCGAGGGCTTTGCGTAATGGCTCTCATAGACACAGCGCGACCTCACCCCCAATACCGGGAGAGACGAACCCCTGAAGATCCGCTCACTGCCTCCATGTGGCTCGGGACTGTACCCAACTAAAACCTGTTTGCACGACTCCTTTGAGCCGTGGTAGGGTAGTAATCAAAGCACAGTGGGAACTCACACGAGACAAATGACGATCCTCAGGTCGATGAACTAACCTGTACACATGTCACCAGGGAACTGCTATCTGACGTCAGGTATAAGCCCAACTAGCAGGTTCCCGGCGAGTCCTGTCCGGTGTACTCATAACCCAATAAGCACCTGTATACATCTTAGGTGAACCAACTGACACCAGTGGCTTGTGAGACCGGCCACCGCCCCTCGTCGGGGTCTCGACTGTATACACTAGTCTACTAATGGAGTATCGATGCCCTATCTCGAAACTCCTACGACTAGGGACCTTTTAAGGATGTGCTTATAGACTACCAGCTCCCACGTATATGATCGCCATCATACTGCTGGTAATCAAGCAAGAATCCTAGGGGCTCTATCAACGTGTAATAGCGACATGTCAGGTCACCTAAAACAGTACACGATGATAAAGGTAAACCAGATAGCATACTATCATCTCGAGTAAGACTGTCCTACCGGGATAGGTCCTCCCTCAATCATTGCAATCACGTGCCTGTGATCCAATAATTGACTCTGAGGACACTATCTCCAACAGCAATGAGCGATAGGAGGGGTTTCGTCTCTCCCGGTATTAGGGGTTGATGTTGCGCTGTGCTCGATTGGCCATAACAGGGAAGTCCCTGGTCAGGGCTGATTTAGAGATTTACTGGTAAGTGTTACCAGTAGTTTCTTGACCCGTTATGAGCCTCACATCGGCACGACTTATCGGTTATTGGGGTCTGACGATTACCACCCCTAGACTTGATATGCGACATATCATACGAGGAGACCGGACTGTACGAGAAGTGTTACCGGCAGGCTTTTACAGGAGTTAGAGCGGGCTTGCTTGCTGATCTTCTGATCGCTCAATACCCGGGTGGCCGTTACGTCCAGCTAGTACCACTGACGGCTTGTGGGTGCTTGATGTGATCATCACCTGCTGCCAGCGTATTGACGAGTCTTTAGAGTCCCACACAGAGGTTTTGCTGGCTCAGGCAAAACGAAATAGGAGCCCATATGTGATATGTGCGGGACCGAGAATGATGAGTGTATATGATACCGTATTCTATTCTTGCGACTTTTTGTATCGGTCGGTTTTATGTGATATAGCCGGTTTATCGAATCAAGTCTTGATTCGATAAGTAGATACATTGGTTGTTAGTCGGTTATTTGCGATATTACCGGATTATTAAGTCAAGTGTTGATTTAATAATTTAGTGTATAATTGTATATTAGATATACTAATTTACATTAACTAACATATATTCACTTATGGATTTTTCTCACATGTGCACAACTTTAATATATATGTGATATATATTAAAAAGTGTTTTCTTTTTGTATCATGCTTGATGATACATCATTCATGGGTGTATGAGACTTACACCATGCTATTTATTATGTAGGGTTTTAATATTTAAAGTAATTACAAAAATTAGTGGAGGATTAGAAAAATGCATGAAGCTTATGGAAGCTTGTGGATGCATTGACTAATTCCACTACGTTTGTTTTTACTATGGATATTTGTTAACCCAACCATAAGGATTAGCCATGGTTATGTCTCTACATAAGTTAGTATATGATACTCACTCACCAGGGTTAGCTTTCTCACTTGATCATTATCTCTTCTCATTTTTATTTTCTTCATCATCTTCCTTGAGCTAAAATGCTCTCTAGGGTTTGATCCAAAGTGAGAAATATTGTGAGAAAACAAATTCTAAAGTGAACCCACTTCTTATTTCCCCATCCTCTACTAGACTAGCACTTTAGTTTAGGGTGCTTGCTTCACTAATTCTCTAGTTAGTGAAATAGTAGCTTGAGTTGGTATTCCTTCGACGTAGATCATCTTCGGCCTCGAAGACTTCAAGCAAGGACGCCTCTTTCGCCTCATGAAGCCATACAAGAGCCCGGGAGAACCACGATCGCAGTGAAGGGACTTCAACAAGGAGCTAAAGAAGTGAAGGACCAATCTACAAACGTTGTATTTCGTATTCACTTAGTCATAGATGCTATTTACTTGCATGTGAAACCCTAATTTTCTAGCAAAGATCTTGTTTAGGGTTGTTAGGCACGGCTAAAATTTTAATCGGGCATGGTTGATGCTTTCTTAACCCTTGTTAGAGTGCCTAGTAATCCTATAGTGGTATCAGAGCCTAGCTAGAGCATTAGGCGACGTATATACAAAGCTAAAACTCCGAACGAACTCCGAATCGACGATTTACCCCCCTCTCTGTACATTTTTTAAAACTGTGTTATTTTCAGAATTAAAAATACCTAAAAAAATCAGCAGGCGATTTTAAGCATAGTTGTGAAAAACGAGGGGCTAAACCGTACGTACCGCCGCGGAACCGCGGCAATAGCTTGCTTACACCGCGGATCCGCGGCCGTACAGTCGGGTTTGACTTTTCTTTTTGCTCAGTTATGACCGTATCTGCTAGTGTATTCTTCTGAGTATTTTTAATCTGACTCTAGTCCTGAGTGTTCTGGGGATTATTTTGTATTCGTTGATTCGATCGGAAAATTTAATTTCGTTATGTTTTCCGGATATTTAGAAACTGTTAAAATGTTCGAACGGATATCATTAACTCATTATTTCCCGGCACGAAAAACTTTCAAGTGTTGAATTTTTCCTTGAGTTTAAATCTTTCGAAAAAACGTGCATGTAACACGATGGACCCTCTAGAAGACAACAAACCTTAACTCGATTATGTGACCGTCTTGAACTGCCTTTTGAACCTTAGGGTTTGGGGCAGTACGGCGTGCCACATATGAGTCGTTGGCTTGACCCTTCTACGGCTGGACCGTTGGTACTATGACATATTCTGAAATTTTTGAACTCCGCTCAAGGTTTGAGCTATTAAGGAAATCTTGGGTATTTGATTATTCGATCGGAAAGTTTAATACTGTCTATTTATCTGGAATGTGATACAATATGTGGAATTCATATAGTTAGGCATGAAATGCGAAGTATGTGATATTTCGGATTTACGATGTCTAAAGAGATTGTGGATTCTAAATGTTGTAGTTTTACACTTTCTTTTCTGCGACCGTAAGTGTAATATGTGATATTGCCGGTTTCGTTGCTATATATCAACGACAATTGGGATGCGCATATTTACTTACGTTGATGACATGTGATGTTATGTGTTGCTGGATATGTTATATTGGATCGTCACGTTTTTGAATAGCCGGGGGTTTTTATGTGAGACAAGGGTTTTTATTTTCATTCATGTAAAATTAAATGTATGTAATATTCTTTTATTGGGGCACTTCCGGGATGAGGTTGATGTCACCATTTGTATATTATTTACTTTTCCGCACTAGGATAGACCCAAGGAGGGGAGCATAAGTAACCAGGTTCTAGAGTCCAGTGGGAGACCAACTCGAGGAGTCGAGTCCGAGTCTCCTAACTCTAGAATTGGAAGGGTTGCTTGCCGCTCTCGTAGGGGTCTAGGGGTGTGGGTTTGGCTATTCATCGTGACCGTGGAATCCGTGTTTTATAGAGGCTCAAAATAAAACACAGACGTCCTAGTATATGCAATGTTTCATATATTTCTTCTGCTGCGATATCTGTGATGTGATCATTTGATATGTGATGATAGATACTGTATATAGTATATATGATATATTATATAGACGTTACTTATGTTTTACACCCGCGCTAGCCTTAGCCCGCTCTGCCGTTAGTTACCTAACCTAACGGTGCACGAGGGGACATCGAGGCGAATGCGGATGGCATAAGTGTACGTCGTATTTATCTGTGATGTTTAGGTGACTTAAATGATGGGACTTCATTAATGTGAGTAATGAAAGAAAAGAAACCTAAAAGATGTTGTAGAATCAAAATTTTCAAAAAGGGTAGCTACAGTTTTTGCTTTGCATAGCGATATATATGATATATCCTGCACCTTATTCAATGAGGAAAGAGCCGAGATCCCTTCACCAGGAGTGACCTCTTTAGCAAAACCGGCAGATACTACAACACTCGGTTTGTTTTTGATTGCTTTTGGAGTTTTGCTTTGCATAGTGATATCTATGATATATCCTGCACATTATTCCATAAGGAAAGAGCCGAGATCCCTTCACCGGGAGTGACCTCTTTAGCACAACTAATAAAAGCCTCAAAATCACTCCATTTCAAAATTCACTCGATTCTACAACGATATCAAGTTCGATACGCAATAAGTTTTCAGAAAAACCTATCGTAGCCCTCCGTCATTTCAGATAAGTCCTTCTTAGTATTTGTGCTGCGTTTGTTGACCTTTTCAAGGCGTAGTGTGCAGTAGCTGACCAGTATTTATCTGTTTATGCATATGATGCAGATTGGATTAGGGTAGTCGTACGGCCTTGTTGACCTTGTCAAGAGTCGTGCGGGTGGGTTTAATTCAATCAGGAAATGACGGGTTGAACTTGACTTACGGTCTATGGTTTGTTGACCTTGTCAAGGTCATAGATTGTTTGGGGAAAAATATTATCGGGAATTTCAAGTGTTAAAATTTGCAATGAGATTGCATACCTTCTATGAGATAGTTGGATCCCGATACCCACTGCGAGTAATTGTTACTCCTGGGAGAGTTTTACACAGGACAATTAGCCGATCAAGTAGGTGTCTAGAAAGGTGTCAACGGGGTTACGCCTCTGGGAAAACGAGGTTTACTTTAATTAGGTCAGTGCGAAAGCACGGGGAAGCTCCCTCAATGTACCGACACTGGCCTGGCTGAAAGATTGGTGAAATTGTAGGGTGTAATTAATCCTGGCTAGTCTTTTCCTTTTATGGTTTGAAGGAAGATTTGATAAAAACATTGGGAGCCATCCTGATTAGATAAAATAATAACCAATCCGATCTTGCAAGAGCATACGCTAAAGTGTTTTCTTCTCTCTCTCTCCAGGTAGCGACCATATCATGCCTTAATAAAGATAATAATATGGATGTATTGACCGAACCTGCATGTTATACTGTGCTAGAGAACGTCGGTTCTGTTCTTTCTTATAAAAGTTATAAGACTGAACAGGATATAGGGGAATACCAGGATTCCCATGCCACCCGAATGAAGAAAGTACATATTGATGCATTTTCTTCGGGTGTGTTCGTTACAGAGAACCGTTTCTCCATTTCTTTTACGTCCTGGGTATTAGATACCGGGTCAGGATCCCATATATGTAATCAGTTACATGGGCTTAGGAAAGGTAGAGAACTTGGAGAAGGTGATAAAGACATAAGGGTTAGAAATGGTGCAATTGTTGCAGCTAAAATCGTCGGGGAATATCACCTTGTATTGCCAACTGTTAATACATTGATTCTGAACGAATGCTATTACATGCCGAACCTGATATGCAACATTATATCGGTTTCTTTACTAAGTAAAGAGCAATATAATTTTGTATTACAGGATAATGTTATGAACATTTTCCTGAACCAAAAGTTGGTTGGATGAGGTACGTTGTGCAATGGCATTTATGTTCTAAATCAAACAATAGTTCTGAACATAACAAACACACACAAGAGGAAGAGTTCAGAAATGAACGAATCCTTCTTGTGGCATTGTAGACTTGGTCATATAAATGCGACACGGCTAGCTAAGTTGTATAAGGATGGATATTTGAAACCGTTTGAATTTTCATCTTATGACACTTGCCAGTCATGTCTCAAAAGCAAGATGACCAAAACTCCGTTTACGGGACACGGAGAAAGAGTTACCGAACTCTTGGGACTCATACATAGTGATGTATGCGGTCCCATGTCTACACATGCCAGGGATGGTTCTTCGTACTTCATTACATTCACTGACGATCTCTCAAGATACGGACATGTGTTCTTGATAAAACACAAGTCTGAAGCTTTTGAGAAATTTAAAGAATATAAACAAGAAGTCGAGAACCAAACCGGGAAAAGTATTAAAATCCTTCGATCTGATCGAGGAGGTGAATACTTGAGCAATGAATTCCTGGACTTCCTAAAAGAGAATGGACTTCCTAAAAGAGAATGGGATTCTCTCTCAGCTGACTCCTTCATATACACCACAGCACAACGGTGTATCTGAACGGAGGAACCGCACCCTATTAGATATGGTGCGCTCTATGATGAGAACAGCTGAGTAACCTATTTCCTTCTTGGGGTATGCGCTAGAGACAGCCATACATCTATTGAATATGGCCCCCACCAAATCTGTGTCTACCACTCCATATGAGATATGAAGAGGGAAGAGACCATGTCTTAACTATGTAAAGATATGGGGTTGTCCAGCCTATGTCAAACGACAAAATCCGGACAAACTCGAGGCACGGTCTGTTCTATGCAAATTTGTAGGATATCCCAAGAATTCACAAGGGTATATCTTCTACCACACTGAGGAACAAAGGGTGTTTGTTTCTCGACATACCACCTTTTTAGAAAAGGAATTTCTTGCAAAAGAAATTAGTGGTCATGAGGTAGAACTGGAAGAGGTTCCAGCTACAAAAGCTGCAACAGAAGATTTAGTGGAACCAGAGGATTCCGTAGTTCCCGATGAACCCTAACCACTCCGCCGATCTAGTAGGGTTCCTCACCCACCTGAAAGATACTACGGTTTTCTCATAGATGGTTGGAGTGAGGATTGCATCATGGTTGATGATGACCCAACTAGCTTCGAACAGGCCATCACGAGTGGGGACTCAGTGAAATGGCTGGATGCAATGCGGTCTGAGATAGAATCCATGTACACCAACAAAGTATGGACTTTGGAAAATGCTCCTGAAGGGGTAAAACCCATTGTGAGCAAGTGGATCTTCCAGAAAAAACTTGGTGTTGATGGGAAAGTGGAGACTTTCAAAGCTAGACTTATTGCAAAGGGTTTTCGTCAAAGACCAGGTGTGGACTATGACGAAACCTCTTCTCCAGTGGCTATGCTTAAATCCATCCGGATCATGCTTGCCATTGCTGCATATCATGACTACGAAATTTGGCAAATGGATGTTAAGACCGCCTTTCTAAACGGTGATTTAGAAAAGTGCGTGTACATGACTCAGCCAGAGGGCTTCGTAGATAGTGCGAGCAGCGGGAAGATATGCAAGCTGCTTAAATCCATTTATGGATTAAAGCAAGCATCACGGTGTTGGAACATCTGCTTTGACGTTGTTATCAAAGAGTTTGATTACGTCAAAAACGTAGATGAACCTTGTATCTACAAAAAGGTGGCAGAGAGTAAGGTAGTCTTCCTCTATTATACGCAGACGACATACTCTTGATAGGAAATGACATTCCTATGTTGCAATCGGTCAAGCTCTTCTTATCACAAAGATTCCCAATGAAAGATCTAGGTGATGCCTCCTGCATACTGGGAATTATGATCAATAGAGATAGATCTAAAAGGATATTGGTATTGTCCCAATCCAGGTACATTGACACCATACTAAAGAGGTTTAGTATGGAAGAGTCCAAACGTGGGTTTTTACCCACGATCTCTAGGCTCACTTTCTCCAAAGAGATGTCTCCCAAGACTGATTTGTTGAGAGCTCGCATGCAAGGGATACCCTATGCTTCGGCTGTAGGCTCTATCATGTACACGATACTATATACCAGACCCGATGTAGTATACTCACTAAGTGTAGTGAGTAGGTATCAAGCTGATCCTAGAGAGAGTCACTGGACAGCTGTGAAGAGCATTCTCAAGTACTTGCGAAGGACTAAAGAGATGCTCTTGGTGTATGGTAACGGAGAACTCCAAGTGGAAACCTTTACTGATTCGAGCTTCCAGAGTGATAAGGACGACTCTAAGTTGCACTCGGGATTTGTCTTTACCCTTTACGGAGGGGCGGTTAGCCGGAAGAGTTCCAAGCAGGAAACCGTGGCAGACTCGACGATGGAGGTTGAATACATCGCTGCCAACGATGCTGCCAAAGAGCCTGTCTGGATCAAGAAGTTCATTACTGAACTTAGAGTGGTTCCATCCATTGAGCATCCAATACCTTTGTATTGCGATAACAATGGAGTGGTGGCTTTGGCTAAGGAACCCGGGTCCCATCAGCGATCCAGGCATATTCTGAGGTGCAATCACCTGATCCGGGAGATAGTTGATCGCCAGGAGATCGAGGTCAGGAGGGTTGACACGAAGAAAAACACCGCGGATCCACTCATGAAGGCCATTCCCGAGATACAGTTTAAGAGACTCTTCGGGATGCTAGGTATGCGATACTACAGCAGCTGGCCCTAGTGCAAGTGGGAGATTGTTAGTTGTATGTATGCCCTAGAGGCCAGTATTGTATAGATGATGTATATTATATTGGATGCTTGGACATATATAGAGAGGACTTTCTTGCTCGATATGATAGTATGCTATATGTTTGCTCTTTACTTTAACATGTATACTTGTCTCTTGATACTGTCTTATAGTTACATGTTAGAAAGCCCTTAGGATGTGTACTTAACTACCTGGACTATGATGCATATCATACTAATGGGGACAGAGTAGTCCATAAGTACATCCTTTAATGTTCATAGTCGTAGGTGTATCGAGACAGGGTATCGATATACTGGAGTAGACTAGCGTATACGCTTCTCGACCCATGAGATGGGCGATGGATGATCCCATATCCATTGGTGTTTGACATCAGAGATGGTATATGGGTGCTCAGTGGAGACTGGGTACACAGGACGGACACGCCGAGAACTCCCAGATGGTATTATACCTCACGTCAGATGGCAGTTCTCTGGTG
The DNA here is from genome assembly GCA_030015575.1 of Agapanthus africanus. Lineage (NCBI taxonomy): Eukaryota > Viridiplantae > Streptophyta > Magnoliopsida > Asparagales > Amaryllidaceae > Agapanthus > Agapanthus africanus. The sequence continues at coordinate 109,802,642 of JASDDO010000026.1, read as the reverse complement.
ACACTTGTGCAGGTTAGTCTGTAGACCCGAGATCGTCATAGAGTCTTGTGTGATTCCCACTGTGCTTTGATTTCCATCTTACCACGTCCAAGAGGGCATGCAAAACGGTGGTTTTTGGGTACAGTCCCGAGTCACATGGAGGAAATGAGCGATAGGAGGGGTTTCGTCTCTCCCGGTATTGGGGGTTGATGTTGCGCTATGCTCGATTGACCATAACAGGGAAGTCCCTGTCCAGGGCTGATTTAGAGGTTTACTGGTAAGTGTTACCAGTAGTTTCTCGTCCCGTTATGAGCCTCACATTGGCACGACTTATCGGTTATTGGGGTCTGACGATTACCACCCCTAAACTTGATATGCGACATATCAGACGAGGAGACCGGACTGTACGGGTAGTGTTACTCGCAGGCTTTTACAGGAGATGGAGCGGGCTTGCTTGCTGATCTTCTGATCGCTCAATACCCGGGTGGCCGTTACGTCCAGCTAGTACCGCTGACGGCTTGTGGGTGCTTGATGTGATCATCACCTGCTGCCGGCGTATTGACGAGTCTTTAGAGTCCTACAAAGAGGTTTTACTGGCTCAGGAAAAACGAAATAGGAGCGCATATATGATATGTGCGGGACCGAGAATGATGCATGTATGTGATACCGTATTCTATTCTCGCGACTTTTTGTATCGGTCGGTTTTATGTGATATAGTCGGGTTATCGAATCAAGTGTTGATTCGATAAGTAGATACATTGGAAATTAGTCGGTTATATGCGATATGACCGGATTATTAAGTCAAGTGTTGATTTAATAATTTAGTGTATAATTGTATATTAGATATACTAATTTACATTAACTAACATATATTCACTTATGGATTTTTCTCACATGTGCACAACATTAATATATATGTGATATATATTAAAAAAGTGTGTTCTTTTTGTATCATGGTTGATGATACATCATTCATGGGTGTATGAGACTTACACCATGCTATTTATTATGTTGGGTTTTAATATTTAAAGTAATTACAAAAATTAGTGGAGGATTAGAAAAATGCATGAAGCTTGTGGAAGCTTGTGGATGCATTGACTAATTCCACTAAGTTTGTTTTTACTATGGATATTTGTTAACTCAACAATAAGGATTAGCCATGGTTATGTCTCTACATGAGTTAGTATATGATACTCACTCACCATGGTTAGCTTTCTCACTTGATCATTATCTCTTCTCATTTTTATTTTCTTCATCTTCTTCCTTGAGCTAAAAAGCTCTCTAGGGTTTGATCCAAAGTGAGAAACATTGTGAGAAAATAAATTCTAAAGTGAACCCACTTCTTATTTTCCCATCCTCTACTAGACTAGCACTTTAGTTTATGGTGTTTGCTTCACTAATTCTCTAGTTAGTGAAGTAGTAGCTTGAGTTGGTATTCCCTCGACATAGATCATTTTCGGCCTCGAAGACTTCAAGCAAGGACGTCTCTTTCGCCTCGTGAAGCCATGCAAGAGCCCGGGAGAACCACGATCGCAGCGAAGGGACTTCAACAAGGAGATAAAGAAGCGGAGGACCGATCTAAAAAGGTTGTATTTCGTATTCACTTAGTCATAGATGCTATTTACTTGCGTGTGAAACCCTAATTTTCTAGCAAAGATCTTATTTAGGGTTGTTAGGCACGGCTAAAATTTTAATCGGGCATGGTTGATGCTTTCTTAACCCTTGTTAGAGTGCCTAGTAATCCTACAGTGACTCGGGACTGTACCCAAAAACCACCGTTTTGCACGCCCTCTTGGACGTGGTAAGGTGGAAATCAAAGCACAGTGGGTATCACACAAGACTCTATGACGATCTCGGGTCTACAGACTAACCTTCACAAGTGTCACCAGAGAACTGCCATCTGACGTGAGGTATAATACCATCTTGGAGTTCTCGGCGAGTCCGTCCAGTGTACCCAGTGTCCACTGAGCACCCGAATACCATCTCTGATGTCAAACACCAATGGATATGGGATCATCCATCGCCCATCTCATGGGTCGAGAAGCGTATACGCTACTTTACTCTGGTACATCGATGCCCCGTCTCGATATACCGATGACTAAGGACATTAAAGGATGTACTTATGGACTACCATGGCCCCACTAGTATGATCTGCATCATAGTTCTGATAGTCAAGTACACATCTTAAAGGCTTTACCAACATGTAACTATAAGACTGTATCAAGAGACAAGTATACATGTTAAGATAAAGAGCAACTAGATAGCATATTATCATATCGAGCAAGAAAGTCCTCTCTATATATGTCCAAGCATCCAATATAATATACATTATCTGTACAATACTGGCCTCTAGGGCATACATACAATTAACACTCTCGAACTGAATCTTAGGTAAGGCCTTAGTGAATGGATCTGCAGTGTTCTCCTCTGTAGCAACTCTCCGGACCTCGATCTCCCAGCGATCTATGATCTCACTGATCAGGTGATAGCGCCTTAAGATGTGTCTGGACTTCTGATGGGACCTGGGTTCCTTTGCTAAAGCTATAGCCCCGTTTTTGTCACAATACAGAGGTATTGGATCAACAATGGATGGAACCACCTGAAGTTCTGTGAGGAACTTCTTCATCCAAACTGCTTCTTTTGCAGCATCGCAAGCAGCGATATACTCCGCTTCCATCATCGAGTCTGCAACGGTGTCCTGCTTGGAACTCTTCCAGCATACCGCCCCTACATTGAGGGTAAAGACATAACCTGACATGGACTTGGAGTCATCCTTGCCACTCTGGAACCTGGAATCAGCAAAGGCCTCGATCTTGAAGTCTTTTCCACCGTAAACCAAGAACATCTCCTTAGTCCTTCTCAGATACTTGAGAATGTTCTTTACTGCTATCCAGTGCTTCTCCCCTGGGTCTGACTGATTCCTGCTTACCAAGCTCAGTGCGTAAGCTACATCTGGTCTGGTGCACAACATCGCATACATTATAGAGCCTACCGCAGAAGCGTAGGGTATAATCGACATGCGATCCCTTTCCAAATCAGTCTTGGGAGACATTTATTTGGATAGGGTGATTCCGTGACAAGCCGGTAAACAACCGCTCTTAGAATCTTCCATACTGAATCTTTTCAGTATAATGTTGATATACCTGGACTGTGAAAGTCCCAACATCCTCTTAGATCTATCACGATAGATCTGGATCCCCAGAATGTAAGAGGCATCACCCAGGTCTTTCATGGAGAACCTGTGTGACAAGAATCCTTTGACAGATTGTAGCATAGGAATGTCATTTCCTATTAATAGAATGTCATCGACATACAAGACGAGGAATACGACAGTTTATGCTACAATTTTACTATATATACATGGTTCATCTAGATTTTTGATAAAGCCATATTCTTTGACCATTTCATCAAAACAGATGTTCCAACTCCGCGATGCCTGCTTCAGTCCATAAATGGACTTAAGCAACTTGCACACATTCCCGCTGCTCCCACTCTGATTGAAACCTTCTGTCTGATCCATATAGACTCTATCTTCAAAATTACCATTAAGAAAAGCCGTCTTTACGTCCATCTGCCAGATCTCATAATCATAGAAGGCGGCAATGGCAAGAAGGATCCGAATGGATTTGAGCATAGCCACTGGAGAAAAAGTTTCGTCATAGTCCAAACCAGGTCTTTGACGAAAACCCTTTGCAACAAGTCTAGCCTTATAGGCTTCCACCTGTACATCTACACCAATCTTTTTCTTGAAGATCCATTTGCATCCTATGGGTTTTACCCCACCTGGAGCAAAGTCCAAAGTCAATACTTTGTTGGTGTACACGGACTCCATCTCGGTCCGCAGTGCATCCAGCCATCTTACTGAGTCGCCGCTCTGGATGGCCTGCTAGAAGCTAGTAGGTTCATCATTATCAATGACTCAATCCTCTCTATCCCAATCTATGAGAAAACCATAGTATCTCTCAGGCGGATGAGACGGCCTACTACTCCTGTGGAGGGGTGCGGGAATGTCCTGTTCTTCTTGAACTTCTGGTTCTACCAAACTTTCAGTAGTAGTTTGTGGTTCTAGAATTTCTTCCAGTTCTATTTCGCTCCCACTTGTTTCCTTTTCTAAGAACTGTTGTTCTAGAAAATGGGCATTACGAGAAACAAAAACCTTTTGTTCCTCTGCGTAATAGAAGAAATACCCCTTGGAGTTCTTTGGATATCCCACAAACTTACATTGCATTGATCGTGCCTCGAGTTTTTCCGCATGCTGCTTTTTAACAAAAGCTGGACATCCCCATATCTTCAGATACTGAAGATAGGGTTTCTTTCCACTCCACATCTGATATGGTGTGGTAGGCACAGTCTTGGTAGGAGCCATGTTCAAAAGATATGCAGCTGATTCTAGTGCATAACCCCAGAAAGATCGCAGTAACTCAGCATTACTCATCATGGGACGTACCATATCCAATAGGGTTCGGTTCCGTCTCTTCGATACACCATTATGCTGTGGAGTGTATGGAGGAGTAAGCTGAGAGAGAATTCCTTTCTCTTTTAGGTAACCTAAGAACTCGGCACTTAAGTATTCACCACCTCGATCTGATCTTGATTGATCGTTTTTCCCGTTGTGTAGTATGTAGAAAATTTGTAAAGAACTTCACAACCAAAAAAATTATTTGACCGCAATCAAACTACGGTGTCGGATATAGTTTGTAGTGAGTGCGGATCGTCCACAGAGATTGCACGATTCACTTGTATTTTGATACGTTTGAAATGAAAAGTTAAGCAACAATAAAAGAAAACATGATTCAAGAATGATTTGTATTCGAGTGTCACTATTCTTTATTCAAGAATCAAGAAACTATAAACACTCAAGAATCGGTGTTTCGATAATATTTCCAATCAACAATCAAGAATATAAGAGAGGCTCGTAGGAATCGATCGGATCAATAGACGTGATGTAATCTAAAGATATCGTGTTCTTGTCCTTCGAAGGATTGATACTAGATTGATGATCATCGACGAGAGTTAGGGCTTTCTTGATGAAACTACGGTTCATCTTTTAACCCTTGTTCTTTCGTCGATATCATTCCTTTTCTAGCCTCTACCAAATTCAAGAAACGATCGTAACTTCCCAATTTCGATCGATATCAATCAAGAAAGTATCGAAACGAAATGGGTTGTCGTTTCTTGAACTCGCTACGGTTTACAAAACTCGTAGGACTCAAGAATCGATTAAAGCTATGTTACATCATCATTCTATAGACCGTCTCGACTCCTCGATGAGCGGAGTTTTATTCACACATCACCACACAGATAATATTCAAGAATTGTAAAGATAATATGATGCGGAATTTAAAGAAAACAAGATAAAAGAATTTCACCTTTATTTATCTCAACAAGTTTCGATTACAATTGCTCGAGAACTACAAGAGAATGAATCTAGTTGTTGATAGGGCGTCGCTCGGTTCCGTGAGTCGTGGATCGGCTTGGATCGCTTGCTCCGTTGGAGATCGGCTTCGCTCGTAAAGATGATTGGGTTTCTTGCCTAAAGGGTACTCGGGATCTTGATCTCAATTGGAATTAGGGTTAGGGTTTCCTACAAGCTCTCTCACTAAACTTGAGGAAGAGGGAGATGAAGAAAGAGAATGGCTAAAACTATAAAATGGGTTGAATCTATCTATCTCCACACTATGATCATTCCTCCACTTTTACAATGAGCCTAAGGTCTTATTTATAGAACTCCCAAACCCTAGGTTTAGATTTGAATTGGAACTTTCCCTCCCAAAGTTTGTTGAGAGAGTTTGTTAGACTTTAGCTTAGGGTTTAAGCTAGGGTTTAGGGAAAGTTCTAGAATGATTAGGCTAGTTTAATGAAGGCTAAAGTGTTTGCTGATCTGGTAGAAATATCTGGAATCTTCTGGAATTTGGAGTGCATTTCTGGAATGTAGCCACTGAATGAAGAATTATGGTGCAATTTGAGGAGGTGATCCCCTGGGCCCACCGCGGATCCGCGGCAAGTACACCCTAACTGCCGCGCTTCCGCGGCTCTTCAGATGGCTTGGGCCTTGGGCTTTCTGGTGAAGCTTTGCACTTGAGTTTGGGATTTTCTCTGATGTTTTGATTTGTATTTTCCTTTCTGTGTTCATACCAGATTTGAGTTTAGTGAGTTTACGAGCGGTGTAATGGTCGAGCGAGCTTCTCTTTTCCTGCACAGACTTCGAAACACGGGTTGCGATATATAGAAAATATGCCATGTAATGAAATGCAGTCAATTTCCCTAGAAATGCCGGTTTTAAAGTCGAATACGTGTAATCTGATATTTTGCGACCGATTTGCTAATATGTGAATTATGAATACCGTACACTTCTATATGGATGCAAATGATAAAGAAATTGCCGGTTAAAATATGCAATATTTTCGACTGATCAAATACCCCTAAACTTAATTTCGATCGTCTCGAGCGAATGTTTTATTAAAAAGAGAAGGAGAAAATAAAGAAAGAAAAAAAACTAGCTAGCACACTTTCGTAGGCAACACGATTGCACTGAGCACGTGCAACATGCCTTTAAACCTCTAGGTGTCCCTAGTAGGAGGAGTGTTGTCTCCTGAGGGTTTTCTGCGGATTGCACCCACAAAATCCAATAATAAAATAAAGATCATGAATATTACATTTAAAGAAAAGAATCGTAAAAGAAAAGCTTTGAAAATTAGGGTTTCCAACTAAGCTTGCTTTTCGGTTGTCATGAGCCCTATCTTAATGGTCATGAAAAGATGTTGGAAATCACGTCCTCCCTCAATAAAACATCGTCTTATTCTTCATTCCTATCTGTATTCCAAAACATCGATCATATAACCCTGCGTGTGTGTAAAGACATCCCTACACCCGGAGAATTCAATTCAAGCTATCATACTCTTTCCCATCAGCCTCAGTACTTTTTAATTAATGAATATTTAGATGAGATTGCTCACACACTTTCATGCGACCGTTAATACTTCATGAGGTACTAACCGACCGATTACTCCTGTGCTTGCTTACTTGGTGTATTTTCCTCCTCTTGCACCACCTCAGGCATAGCAGTGACTCGCAGACCAGTTGGCCTTAGGGCACTAGGTGAAGAAGCACCCTTGCTATACATTTTTCTTGCCTTCGGTGATAACAAAACCAGTGTCCATTTTTCTCACCACTTTTTTCTTTATTCATTTTTTTTTTCTTTTTATTTCCTTCATACTTTTGGCTTTAAGACAAGAGCATTTCAAGGTATCCTCTACTATCCCAGGCTTCAAGACGTGTGTAAGTGCGAATAGCAGGGTAGCAACGTTCAAAATGTTTGGCTTCCAGAATAGAAACTATTTTTCAGACTTATTTTTATCCTCAGATTAGTGACATCTTTCATCTTACTAACCCTTGGGACAACGGCTCATAACTACTTATTACTAGTTCGTATAAGAAAACTTCTAATTTTCTTAGTTTTCTTAGATTTTTCTAATCTCATGGATGTAATTGTTCACTATCTAAACTTTCATTATCTTATTTATATACAAAAAAGTGTAAATATTAAAATTATTTTTATATTTGAAAATTTTTAAATTTTTATGGGTTTTGAAAAATTTTCAATTTTTATAGATTTTTTAAAGAAATGTTTTGTGCTTATGCAAATGATATGCAAATGATGCAAAAATAAGCACAAACCTCCCCCAAACTTGTTTTCAACAGTGTCCTCACTGTTGCCGAATGCTATACCTACAAAACTGTAAATCTGGGGGGAATTATTAGTGGGGGCAAAATATATAAGTGAAGAACTTCCTCCAAACTTATCTTTCACTCACCTTCATTCAAAAATTGATGCAATGATATACAGGACATGAAGGTGAGACGAAGGAATTTTAATCCAAATAAACTGGCTCTTGTAAGAACAAGAGCTCCTCCGTGGGGTCAGTGGAAAAATACGGCTTTAGTCTATGTCCATTTACTTTGAAAAAGGTGCCGTTTTTAACATTTTCTACTTCTACTGCCCCGTGCGGGTATACAGACCGCACAACAAAAGGTCCCTTCCATCGAGATCGGAGCTTACCCGCGTGAAGGTGTAATCGTGAATCATAAAGAAGGACTTGTTGACCAGGTGAAAATGTTTTCCTTAAAAAATTTTTATCGTGAAAAACCTTAGTCCTATTCTTTGTGATTACAGCATTATCATAAGCTTCATCGCGGAGTTCGCTTAGCTCGTTAAGTTGCAGCTTCCGAAAGTTGCAAGCAAGGTTTAGATCAAAATTTATTTCCTTTATAGCCCACAATGCTTTATGCTCTATCTCGACAGGTAAATGACATGCTTTTCCAAACACTATCCTATATGGAGACATCCCTAGGTCGGTCTTATATGCAGTCCTGAATGCCCAAAGAGCATCCGTCAATTTGGTCGACCAGTCTTTTCTATTTTTAGCAACAGTTTTCTCCATGATAAGTTTGATTTGTCTGCTTGAGATCTCAGCTTGCCCGCTTGTTTGGGGATGATAGGGTGTAGAAAGACGGTGGTTGATTGAGTATTTTCGCATCAGAGTCTCGAAAGATCTGTTGCAGAAGTGTGTCCCATTATCGATAATGATAGCGCGTGGGTGTCCAAATCGCGAAAAGATATTCTCTTTTAAGAACTTAATGACAACTTTCCTGTCATTAGTGCGACATGGAATGGCTTCTACCCATTTTGAGACATAATAAACCGCCAGCAATATGTACAAATTCCCAAAGGAGTTGGGAAAAGGACCCATAAAATCTATGCCCCAAACATCAAACATTTCAACAACCAAGATGGGTTGCTGAGGCATTTCATTCCTCTGGGATATTCTACCCGTATACTGACATTGTGTACAGGTTTTGCAATACTCAAATGCGTCCTTGAACAAGGTCGGCCAATAAAATCCACATTGCAAAACCTTTTCCGCTGTCTTTCTAGGACCAAAGTGACCCCCACAGGCCTGATCATGACAAAATGAAAGAACACTCTTGAACTCTTCATTTGGGACACACCGGCGAGTGATCTGATCAGGACAATATTTAAACAAATAGGGCTCGTCCCAGTAAAAGTGTTTTACTTGGGAAAGAAAACGATATTTGTCCTGTTTTGACCAATCGCTCGGTATGAGTCCCGTGGCATGATAGTTCACAATATCCCTGAACCATGGTTCAGCGGATATGCTCAAGAGTTGTTCGTCAGGGAATGAGTCATTAATCGGCAGGGTCACAGGAGAAGAAATGATGCGTGAAAGGTGGTCAGCTACTACGTTTTCACATCCTTTCTTATCTTTGATAACAAGATCAAATTCTTGTAACAATAGGATCCAACGTATTAGTCGACCTTTTGCATCTTTCTTCGCCAGAAGATATTTTAAAGCGGAATGGTCAGTATAAACAACTATAGGTGAGCCGATTAAGAAAGGCCTGAATTTTTCTAATGCAAATACAACCGCTAAAAGCTCTTTCTCGGTGGTTGTATAATTGATTTGCGCATCATTCAGGGTCTTACTAGCATAGTAAATCACGTGTGGCATCTTATCAATGTGCTGTCCTAAGACTGCACCTACTGCAAAATCAGATGCGTCACACATCAGCTCAAAGGGGTAGTCCCAGTTTGGTGATGATAAAACGGGGGCTGAAGTGAGTGAGTGTTTAAGTGAGTCGAAAGCTGTCTCGCAATCCGAGTCGAAATGGAAGGTCGTATCCTTGGCCAGGAGAAGAGTTAAAGGACTAGCAATTTTGCTAAAGTCCTTAATAAATCTCCTATAAAAGCCCGCATGGCCAAGGAAAGAGCGAATATCTTTGACGCTTTTGGGATGAGGGAGGTTTTGAATGACATCTACTTTAGCTCTGTCAACCTCAATGCCTTTCTGTGAAATGACATGTCCAAGGACAATTCCTTCTTGGACCATAAAGTGGCATTTTTCCCAGTTCAATGTCAAGTTCTTCTCTTTGCAACGAGTAAGAACAGCGTCAAGATTCGCTAGGCAATCAGAAAAAGAGTCTCCAAAAATCGAGAAATCGTCCATAAAGATCTCCAGAAAATTCTCTACCATATCAGAGAATATCCCCATCATACACCGCTGAAAGGTAGCGGGAGCATTGCATAACCCGAAGGGCATGCGACTGTAAGCAAAGGTACCAAAAGGACAAGTAAAAGTGGTTTTATCTTGATCCTTTTTGGCGATGGGGACCTGATTGTAGCCTGAGTATCCGTCCATAAAACAATAAAACCCTCGTCCCGCTAAGCGTTCCAGCATTTGATCAATAAATGGTAGAGGAAAATGGTCTTTCCTCGTGGCAGCGTTGAGTTTTCTATAATCGATGCATACACGCCACCCAGTTTGGGCGCGTGTCTGAATCAACTCATTCGCCTCATTTGTGATAACTGTGATGCCGGATTTCTTAGGAACGACATGTATAGGACTCACCCACTGGCTATCGGAGATAGGGTAGATAATACCATTATCTAAGCACTTGACGATTTCTTTCATGACAGCTTCCTTCATGACGGGATTCAACCGTCTCTGTGGTTCTCGGGTCGGTCTGGCATCATCCATCACATGTATATGATGTTCAACTATCAAGGGACTAATCCCTTTGATGTCCGCCATACTCCAACCAAACGCCTCCTTGTTAGATCTCAATACCGATAAAAGTGCATTTTCTTGCTCTGATACAAGAGAAGAGGATATTATAACCGGTAATAATTCGTTCTCACCAAGATATGCATATTTAAGGTGAGAAGGTAAAACCTTGAGATCTAACTCAGGCGGAGAAATGATAGAAGGAAGGATCATAGATTGATTTTTGGATCTACAAAGAAGCTCAGAGCCTGTGAAAGATACAGACTCGGGTGGAGAAAAGTCAGAAGTGCAGGACTCATGTGTAGGTAAAGTGTCCTCACTAAGATCTTGTGCAAAGTCAAACAGAGATGTGCTAATGTCATCGAGATCAGTAAAGCAAAGATCCTCAGCTCCACAACTATCAGGAGCGATCTCATGGACAGAGCACACATCTAAAATATGAGCCGAGGGTTCTGATGGCTGACTTCCAACTTTATAGATGTTTAGTTCAATGGTCATATTTCCAAATGATAAGTTCATTGAACCATTTCTACAGTTTATAACAGCGTTGGAAGTGGCAAGGAAAGGACGACCTAGAATCACCGGAATTTGGCCCCGGGGGTTTGCTACAGGATGTGTGTCGAGCACAATGAAGTCTACAGGGAAAACAAATTCCCCGACCTTTATCAACACATCCTCTAATTCACCCCTTGGTTTGGTGATAGATCGGTCTGCCATCTGGAGAGTGCAATGAGCAGGTTTCAGCTCTCCAATCCCTAATTGCTCATAGACAGAATAAGGGAGCAGGTTAACACTTGCGCCAAGGTCTAAAAGAGCACGATTTATGTTTTTACCCCCAATCGAAATCGATATTGTAGGACAACCTGGGTCCTTTCTTTTCTTTGGAAGCTGGGGTATAAAAGCAGTGCTGATATTATTAGACATAAAGACCTTCTTTGGCACTTGAGTCTTCCTCTTCCTAGTGCACAAGTCCTTAAAGATTTTCGCATAAGCGGGGACTTGTTGAATCGCATCTAGGAGAGGGATATTGATGTTAACCTGTTTGAACATTTCTATTATTTTCTCCATATGAGGACTCGTTCTATTAGCCCTTAGCCGGTTCAGATAAGGTGCTTTCGCAATAAGCGCGGGGTCCATCACAGGAGAAGGAAAGGGGGGTAGATGAGGTCCCAAAGGAGGTATGGGGACCGTCTGTGGAGAACTATAAGGGTTGGGTGAAGGTGTCGAGCCTAAAGGGAAATGGAGAATAGGCTCGCTAGAAGGTGGTTTGGTAGAAGAAGAAGAATCAGAAGGAGAAGTGTGTGTGTGTGGAAAGGACTCAGCCGGGGTGTTGATATGATTTTCAGTATTATCAATATCTTCCCCGACATTATTATTCAGCACTCTTCCCGATCTCAACGTTGTAATGTCATTTACATTGTAATGCCCAGGATTCTGTAGGGGTTGAGAGGGAAGTTTCCCTTTTTCTCTCGCACTCATTTCGGCTTTTAGTCGTGCGATTTCAGCTTCCATCGTGTGAATACTCTTAGCTTGGGACGCTGAGTTTTTCTTTATTTCACTGACGGAAGATCTAACCTCAGTCGAAACATCCATGAAATTTGATAAAAGTGATTTCATGGTTTGAGTGAATTGAGAGAACTCGTCAGAACAGGACTGTATAGGATTAGACTGTGCAGGAGTGTTGCCCTGGTTTTGGAAATTTTGTGACTGGTAGGGGTGCTGAGTGAGTTGAAGGGGTTGCTGTTGTGGTGGAGGAAGAGCCCTTTGAAATTGATTCGTGTTTGGAACCGTGTTTTGAGATTGGTTTTGGTTCCAAGCAAAACTCGGGTGATTCCTCCAACCCTGATTGTACGTGGAAGAATATGGATCGTTTCGAGGTCTTTGAAATGCGGCATTAAAATGCTCGAGACCTTGAAACGCAGAGTTTAATGGACATTCTTCCGTTAAATGTGACGGATCAGAACAGCACCCACAAACAGTTTTGGGGAGTGACACTGGGTTTAGGGAGGCTGCTGAAAATTTGTGTTCCATAGCGTCGAGCTTCTTTTGCATTGCTGCCATTTCAGCTCGAACACCTATGGACACATCTATTTGGTGTACGCCACCCTTATTCAATGGTTGTGTTCCACTCTCCCAAATTAGTGATTTTTCAGCGAACTCTTCTAAGTATCGCCAAGCTTCCCCATCATCTTTGGTCATAAAAGTACCTTGACACATGTTTTCAAGACTCTGTTTAGTGCTAGGGTTACTGCCCTCATATATGATTCGGCAAAGATCCCATCTCGGGATGCCGTGATGAAGACATTGAACCAATAGATCCTTGAAACGTTCAAAGTATTTAGAGAATGGTTCGGCAGGGAGCTGGGCAAATTGGTTCAGTTCGCTACGGATTCGAGCCGTCTTTTGGATTGGGTAAAATTTCTTAAGGAATGCAGCGACGAATTCTTCCCAATTCGTAATAGAATGTGCGGTAGTGTTATATAGCCACTTCTCGGGTATATCGCACAAAGTAAATGGAAGAAGTCGTAGACGCATCGCATCCACTGAAAGTTGTGACGTACCCATCATTGCGCATACGTTTTCAAATTTGGTAATGAAAACGTAAGCGTCCTCGGTCTCGAGTCCGTGGTATTTGGGTAACAGATTGATATACTGGGGCTTAATTTCAAAGTTGTCCCCATTGGCTGGTGGTGTGGATAAGCAGGTCGAAAGAGGACCTCTATGTGGATAGCATCTTTCCTGGAGAGAAATGTGGGGAGGATTCTGCGCACCAACGGACGGTGGCAGATTAGGGTTAAAGAAGTTCGATGGATTCGGATCCATCGGTGTGGATGTGGTAGTGGGTAAAGGAGAGGTAAATGGAGAAATATCGACTTCGGAGTCGATAAAGGGTACGCGAACTAAACGGGCACTAGAATCCCGTGTCCAGCCTATCTTGTATAAAAAGGGTTAGTATAAGTGGCAGCGTTGACTTATAATTAGGGGTAATGAATGAATGCGGTGCATGCTTTTGAAAAAGCTACGGATTTTTGAAAAAATGATGCGACAAAACAAATGCAGCACACAACCCTAGAATCTAGTGGTCACCTAGGTCCGGCTCTAGACCGCTCCTAACTGCCAAAAGACAAGTCGCAGGATAGAATCCTCCACTGCCTCTTTGTCCCCCTGTGGCCGGATAAGTGCCAGGTAAGTGGGAAGGTACTCCACTACGTAAGTAGTGGGCCTAATTAAAAACCATTAGCCTTAGACACACTCGCCTTAGGCACCACAAGAAAACGCGGATAAGCAATGAATTACCCACGACCTTCTCTTGTCCTAATTGAGCGTGACAGTCCTTAGAGTCTTCTCTAGATTTCTTTTAGTTAATGAGGGTAATGCGGATGCAAGTTTTGCGATTTTCGGGGCCTAGGAAGGGTAATGAAATCCCCACCTAATTTGGATTTGGCCGTGCCCCTTAAATTTCCGTATTAGAATGCAAACAACCAAGAAATCAAAATCAAGCACAAATTTTATTTTTGCTTTTGCGGCGCTGCGATTATTTGCAAAGAATCCTGCAGCAAAGTGTTAGTTGGAACTAAAAAGGGAGAGAGGAGAGAGCAAGAAATCACTTGCACTGAAAATTTTTCAGAGAACCCCCTGCCAAGCCGCGGAACCGCCGCGTATTCACTCTAATGCCGCGCTTCCGCGCTTAGGTTATGGGTTCACTGGATCAAACTTCTTCAGCTGCTTTCTGTTGCTATTTCCTGCTCTCTGGTATATCCCAAATAATTTTTCCACAGCACAGAATGCTCCAGATCACCTTGCAATCAATCACAACACACGTGTAAGAGTTTGTACGAATTTTGAATTCAAGAAGTAGAATGTAATAATTCTTTCACTTCAAACTAAAAATGTAAATGAATTAGCGCGATCCCCGGCAACGGCGCCATTTTGATTGATCGTTTTTCCCGTTGTGTAGTATGTAGAAAATTTGTAAAGAACTTCACAACCAAAAAAATTATTTGACCGCAATCAAACTACGGTGTCGGATATAGTTTGTAGTGAGTGCGGATCGTCCACAGGGATTGCACGATTCACTTGTATTTTGATACGTTTGAAATGAAAAGTTAAGCAACAATAAAAGAAAACATGATTCAAGAATGATTTGTATTCGAGTGTCACTATTCTTTATTCAAGAATCAAGAAACTATAAACACTCAAGAATCGGTGTTTCGATAATATTTCCAATCAACAATCAAGAATATAAGAGAGGCTCGTAGGAATCGATCGGATCAATAGACGTGATGTAATCTAAAGATATCGTGTTCTTGTCCTTCGAAGGATTGATACTAGATTGATGATCATCGACGAGAGTTAGGGCTTTCTTGATGAAACTACGGTTCATCTTTTAACCCTTGTTCTTTCGTCGATATCATTCCTTTTCTAGCCTCTACCAAATTCAAGAAACGTTCGTAACTTCCCAATTTCGATCGATGTCAATCAAGAAAGCATCGAAACGAAATGGGTTGTCGTTTCTTGAACTCGCTAGGGTTTACAAAACTCGTAGGACTCAAGAATCGATTAAAGCTATATTACATCATCATTCTATAGACCGTCTCGACTCCTCGACGAGCGGAGTTTTATTCACACATCACCACACAGATAATATTCAAGAATTGTAAAGATAATATGATGCGGAATTTAAAGAAAACAAGATAAAAGAATTTCACCTTTATTTATCTCAACAAGTTTCGATTACAATTGCTCGAGAACTACAAGAGAATGAATCTAGTTATTGATAGGGCGTCGCTCGGTTCCGTGAGTCGTGGATCGGCTTGGATCGCTTGCTCCGTTGGAGATCGGCTTCGCTCGTAAAGATGATTGGGTTTCTTGCCTAAAGGGTACTCGGGATCTTGATCTCAATTGGAATTAGGGTTAGGGTTTCCTACAAGCTCTCTCACTAAACTTGAGGAAGAGGGAGATGAAGAAAGAGAATGGCTAAAACTATAAAATGGGTTGAATCTATCTATCTCCACACTATGATCATTCCTCCACTTTTACAATGAGCCTAAGGTCTTATTTATAGAACTCCCAAACCCTAGGTTTAGATTTGAATTGGAACTTTCCCTCCCAAAGTTTGTTGAGAGAGTTTGTTAGACTTTAGCTTAGGGTTTAAGCTAGGGTTTAGGGAAAGTTCTAGAATGATTAGGCTAGTTTAATGAAGGCTAAAGTGTTTGCTGATCTGGTAGAAATATCTGGAATCTTCTGGAATTTTGAGTGCATTTCTGGAATGTAGCCACTGAATAAAGAATTATGGTGCAATTTGAGGAGGTGATCCCCTGGGCCCACCGCGGATCCGCGGCAAGTACACCCTAACTGCCGCGCTTCCGCGGCTCTTCAGATGGCTTGGGCCTTGGGCTTTCTGGTGAAGCTTTGCACTGGAGTTTGGGCTTTTCTCTGATGTTTTGATTTGTATTTTCCTTTCTGTGTTGATACCAGATTTGAGTTTAGTGAGTTTACGAGCGGTTTAATGGTCGAGCGAGCTTCTCTTTTCCTGCACAGACTTCGAAACACGGGTTGCGATATATAGAAAATATGCCATGTAATGAAATGCAGTCAATTTCCCTAGAAATGCCGGTTTTAAAGTCGAATACATGTAATGTGATATTTTGCGACCGATTTGCTAATATGTGAATTATGAATACCGTACACTTCTATATGGATGCAAATGATAAGGAAATTGCCGGTTAAAATATGCAATATTTTCGACTGATCAGATCTCAGTGTCTTGATACTTTTGCCGGTTTGGTTTTCTACTTCATTCTTATATTCTTGGAATATCTCAAAGGCCTCGGATTTATGTTTCATTAAGAAAATGAATCCGTGCCTAGAGTAATTATCTCTAAAAGTAATGAAATATGAATAACCACCTCTTGCATGTGTAGACATTGTACCACATACATCGTTGTGTATGAGTCCTAAGAGCTCGCTCGCTCTTACTCCATGTCCAGTGAATGGAGTCTTTGTCATCTTTCCTTTGAGACATGATTGACAAGTGGCATAAGATTGATATTCGAACGGATCCAAATATCCTTCTCTATGTAACTTAGTTAACCTTGTCTCGTTGATGTGACCTAGTCTACAATGCCATAAGAAAGGCTTATTTAAATCTGGAGACTTTCTTTTTAGTGTGTTCTGGACATTGAAAATTTGTAATTGGTTTAACACATATATACCGTTATCTAGTGTACCAGACCCAATCAAACCATGATTAAGTTGGATGTTAACAACATCGCTTACAAACGTGAAATCATAACCTTCTATTGATAACAACGATACTGATATGATATTACACGTTAAACTGGGTAAACAAAAACAGTTATGTAAAACCAAAATATGTCCACTCGTCAATCCTAGGTGATAATCCCCTACGGACACAGCACTCACGCTAGCCCTGTGAGCAACCTGGAGGGTCATATCACCAACCTTCAGCACTCTACGGTTTCTCAGTGTCTGCAATGAATTGCATATATGAGATCCTGATCCGGTATCCAATACCCAGGAAGTAGAGTTGATTGACAGACAATTTTCAATTACAAACACACCTGAAGTCGAAGCCACAGCTTGCTTCAGTTCCTGGTTCTTGGCAATCCAAGCTTTGCAATCTTTCATCTAATGGCCTTTACTACGACAGTGGAAGCACTCGTCCTTTGCTACTACTGGCACCGCAACCTTTGCCTTTCCCTTAGCTCCCACCTTACCAACACCTCCTCTTGGTTTGGTAGCGGCCTTCTTCTTCCTTCCTTTGGCCCTAGCCTTGGACCCAGAAGAGGAAGCACCACGAACAAATATAGTTGGTGTTTCCCTTGCTTTCTGCAAGGTGCCCTCTGCACTCCTCAACTTGTTAAGGAGTTCTGGAAGTTCAACTTATTTTCCATGAATGTTGAAATTCAGAATAAACTGGACGTAAGTGGAAGGAAGGGACGGAAGAACCAAGTATGTATATAGCTCGTTCTCTAAAGTCGTCCCGAGGTCCGCGAGCTCTTCTATATAGCCAATCATCTTAAGGACATGTTCCCCTACACACGGCCAGCCTCGACTGAAACAAGTTCTTTGAGGTCTCGTATCTTGATATACGAGATTGCTTTCCATACAGATCCTTTGTGTGGAGAAATTTGTGTTGGAGATAGTGCCCTCAGAGTCAATTATTGGATCACAGGCACGTGATTGCAATGATTGAGGGAGGACCTATCCCGGTAGGACAGTCTTACTCGAGATGATGGTATGCTATCTGGTTTATCTTTATCATCGTGTACTGCTTTAGGTAACCTGACATGTCGCTATTACACGTTGATAGAGCCCCTAGGATTCTTGCTTGACTGCCAGCAGTATGAGGGCGATCATATACGTGGGAGCTGGTAATCTATAAGCACATCCTTAAAAGGTCCCTAGTCGTGGGAGATTCGAGATAGGGTATCGATACTCCAGAGTAGACTAGTGTATACAGTCGAGACCCCGACGAGGGGCGGTGGCCGGTCTCACAAGCCACTGGTGTCAGTTGGTTCACCTAAGATGTATACAGGTGCTCATTGGGTTATGAGTACACCGGACAGGACTCGTCGGGAACATGCTAGTTGGTCTTATACCTGACGTCAGATAGCAGTTCCCTAGTGACTTGTGTACAGGTTAGTTCATCGACCTGGGGATCGTCATTTGTCTCGTGTGAGTTCCCACTGTACTTTGATTACTACCCTACCACGCTCAAAGGAGACGTGCAAACAGGTTTTAGTTGGGTACAGTCCCGAGCCACATGGAGGCAGAGAGCGGATCATCAGGGGTTCGTCTCTCCTGGTATTGGGGGTGAGGTCGCGCTGTGTCTAGGAAAGCCATTACACGAAGCCCTCGGCCGAGGCAGGAGATTTACTGGTAGGTATTCCAGTAGTATCTCAGGGTGTTCTGGGCTACACTCCGACACGACTTGTACCGCTTTTGGGGGTCTGACTTTTACCAACCCCCTAGGCCCGCCATGCGATACTCATAGACGAACGGACCGGACTGTACGGATATTGTCACTGATAGGCTCAGTAGGGTGTCAGGCTGAGTTCGCTCACAGACGTCCCTTTCGGTCAATAGCTGATGGCCCGTCACGTATGGATAATACCTCTGACGTGCTAGTGGTTAAATCCACAGCCATAGTATTGACGAGTCTTTAGAGTCCACCACACATTCAGTTACTCAAGCTTTCGGGCCAAACGCTGTAGAGGCCGTATGGAGATATGGCATGATTTGATCAGATACGTGCGGTATTGCACGGATCAGGATCGGACGGTATGTACTTGAGACCGTATGGATATATAGCAGGGTTCGATCAGATACGTGTGGTATTGCACGGATCAGGATCGGATAAATAATACTAGCTGGTTTTGGTTTAAGCCGGATCCTAGTATAGTACAGTGTAGATGTTGTCTCATTGCATTTGTATTCGGTCGGAATACAAATGCGGTTGTGTATACACTGTATCGGGGTTTTTTTGTAATTTATTACGGGACCAGTTTTCTGGAGTTGCCAGTTTGCTTTCCGTTTCGGCCATATTTCTTTGTATCTTTCATTGGCCGAAGATTGGTGGAGGAGGGCCTATTTCCAAGCTTGCAAATTTGGATAGTGGAGGGTGTTATTTGCATATTCTTGTATCATGATAATTCCTCCACCATTTGACTTCTTCTTCTTCTCATCATGGCTTGACTTTTGAGTCATCATGGTTGTTGATGATTAGCTTGTTGGAATGTTGGTTTTGGTGCAATCATGGTTGTTGATGATTGGTTGATGGAGTGTGAGTTTTAGTGGGTGATCATTTCCTTTTTCATGATAACCCTTTTCTCTCTCTTGATTATGGGCTCACACTCATTCCTTTTGATACTCACTCCACTCTCTTCTCCTCACTATGCATGGCCGGCCACACTTGGGGAGGGGCTGCCCATATCATTTGGTGTGGGGTTTTTATGCTTTTGCTTTGGCAAAAATCCCACAAGATCAATCTCTATTAGCTTATATCATTTCCTCCACCACAAAGGAAACTCTATAACCCCAAAATGAGACATGAGTTCGACACACATTCTATAGCAAATCTTGGGCACGTCGGCTCGCCAACTTCGTGCCCGAGTTGCCTCGGTATAGAGGCGGGAGCCCGTAAAAGAAGCAGGCGACGTGGTGCCCTTCCGACGAGGAGGTGGAGACCGGACATTCCGTGGGAGATCGGGACAACGGCGAGAAGACCGGAGAACACGGATCACTCGGTATATCTCTCTTCCCCATCTTGTAGTTAGCTAGGACAAGTTAATGGCCCGATCCGGGTTTTAGAGCACGGTGGTGCCGGTTCAGAAAATTAAAGTTAACCATCGCTTCCGCATTTGGCCTCGGGAAGGAGGCCGGGGCGCCGCCGTGCACTTACAGTGGTATCAGAGCCTCGCCATTAACATAGTCTAGCTTTGTCTAACGTGTTTACACTTCCGATCGAACAAAATGTTCCAAAATCCATATTTTTCATAGCATCAGTTGTTAGTTATATGTATGCCCTAGAGGCCATTACTGTACATTGGATGTATATTGTAGTGGATGCTGGGACATATATAGGTAGGACTTTCTTGCTCGACATGATAGTACGCTATCCGGTTGCTCTTTATCTTAACATGTATACTTTCTGCCTCTCTGTTACATGTTGATAAAGCCCTTAGGATGTGTACTCGACTTCCAGGACTATGATGAAGATCATACTAGTGGGGCCTGGGTAGTCAATGAGTACATCCTTCATTGTTCCTAGTCGTGGGAATATCGAGACGGGGCATCGATATTCCAGAGTAGACTAGCGTATATCTTCTCGACCCATGCGATGGGCGATGGATGATCCCATATCCATTGGTGTTTGACATCAGAGATGGTATACGGGTGCTCAGTGGAGACTGGGTACACTGAACGGACTCGCCGAGAACTCCCAGATGGTATTATACCTCACGTCAGATGGCAGTTCTCTGGTGACACTGGTACAGCTTAGTCTGTTGACCCGAGATCGTCATAGAGTCTTGTGTGTCTCCCACTGTGCTTTGATTTCCACCCAACCACGGCTCTACTGAGTCATGCAAACAGGTGGTTTTTGGGTACAGTCCCGATTCACATGGAGGCAATGAGCGATAGGAGGGGATTCGTCTCTTCCGGTATTGGGGGTTGATGTTGCGCTATGCACGACTGGCCATAACAGGAAATCCCTGGCAAGGGTTGCAGTGATATACTGGTAAGAGTTATCAGTAGTTTCACGAATGTTATGGACCCTACGTCGGCATGACTTATCAAGCTATTGGGGTCTGACGTTTACCATCCCTAGGCGAGATATGCGACATATCAGACAAACAGACCGGACTGTACGGTAAGTGTTACTGGTTGGATTCACAGGAGTGTGAGCGGGCTTGCTCGTCGATCTTCTAATCGCTCAATACCCGGGTGGCCGTTACGTTTAGCAGACCGCTTGCGGCTTGTGGGTGTTTGATATGATCATCATCTGCTGCCGGCGTATTGACGAGTCTTTAGAGTCCTATACAGAGGTTTCCTGGCTCAAGCGAAACGAAATAGGAGCGCATATGAGATATGTGCGGGACCGAGAATAATGCGTGTATATGATACCGTATTTCATTCTCGCGATGAATGTGTCGAATGGTTGTATGCGATATAACCTAGTTATCGAATCAAGGATTGATTCGATAAGCCGATACATTGGATACTAGCCGGTTACATGCGACATGGCCGAATCATTGAATCAAGTGTTGATTTAATGATTTAATGTATAATTATATATTTGATATATTACTTTGCATTAACTAGTATTGGTTCACTTTAAATGGATTTACTCACTTAAAATGCACAAGTTGTATATGAGATATACTTTTGTGCACAAGATTGTATCATGTTTGATGATACATGCAAGCTTGGGTTTGTGTAAAGAATTGACCATGGTTATATGAATGGTTAGGGTTGCATTTTATTTACTTATTCTTTTATCTATTTATTGATTTATTTATTGATTTCTTTTTGGCAAAAGAAAAGAAAATGGTGGCTTGTTTTTGTTTGCTTGTTGAAGTTTCTTGAAACTTTGACTAAGTGACCATTTTGTCTTCATGCTTAACCCTAACCCTTCAAACTAACCTTAGTCAATTCTCTACACCTAACTAAGGTTAAAGATATGATAAGTATCATTTTTTATTTGATATTTTAATAACTTATCATATTCTTTTTCATCATCTTCTTCATCTTCAACATGGAAAAAGCTTGCAACCATTAATGGCAACTAGCCAAAATGAGTGAGAAATCCAATTCTAAAGTATACCCACTTCCTATTTCTTCATCCTCTACTACTTGCCATGTAGTAGAGTGTGTTGTCTTCACAAGTTTCTTGACTTGGCGAAGGCGGAGCTCGAGTTTGAGTTGCCTCGACGTAGATCATCTTCGGCATCGAAGCCGACGACCAAGCCTGCCTATTTCTTCGCTGAAGCCGATGCTAGAGTCCAAGATATGATTTGGACAGCGAGGGGACTTCATCACGGAGCCTAGGAGGTGGAGGACCGGATCTACAAAGGTTGTAGCCCCTTCCCTTTAGCTATATTTCCGTTTACTTGCTTGCATCGCCTTGTTTTCTAGTTAACGATCCGTATTAGGGTTTGTAGGCACAAGGAAATTTTTGAATTGAGCATGTTTGATCACTTGTGAGACTTCATTAGTGTGCCTAGGAACCCTACAGTGGTATCAGAGCCTAGCTAGAGCCTTAGGCGATTCGTAGACGGAGTTAGAAATCCGATCAAACCGAAACCCTAACCCTAAACATGCTCTCTGGACAATTTTGTAAAATGTGGATTTTTGTAAATTAAAAATATGCAGAAACATCAGCAGGGGATTGTAATGGTTACTGTAAAATTCGATGGCCTGATTCCTTAAAGGCGCCGCGGATCCGCGGCATGAGCATGCTCATGCGGCGGTTCCGCGGCCATTTTGTCTTTTTGTGCATCTAATTTTGCACAGTAATTCTTTGTTTTCTGTGCTGGTTTTCCTGGGAATTTTTATTATTTTTCCAGAGTTGTATTTTCTGGGTTGTATTGGGGATTCGGAGATTCGATCGGACTGTCTAATTTTGTCTGTGTGTTTTTCCGGGTAATTTTTAGAATATGTTAAAAAGTTCGACCGGATATAAATACCCAAGTTTTCCACTGTTGGGAAATTTCCAATTGTTGGACTTTTCCAGGGTTTAAAGACGTTCTAAGTAGTGCAAGTAACACGATGGACCCTCTAGAAGACAATAAACCTTAACTCGATTATGTGACCGTCTTGAACTGCCCATTGAACCTTCGGGTTTGGGGCAGTACGGCGTGCCACATGTGAGGCGTTGGCTTGACCCTTCTACGGCTGGACCGTTGGTACTGAGGCACGAAGTTAATGTTTTTAAACTTATTTCATGTGTTGATCTGTTTCGAGAAAACTTGGGTGTTCGATTGTTCGATCGAAAAGTTCAGCATTTACTATTTATCCGGAATGTGATACAATAATTGGAATTCATAAATAGTTATGAGATAACTGAATGAATGTTATAAATCTAGCGGTTTGGTCTCATTTGATCGGTTGCCACAGGATTTTGATGTGATCAAAAGTCCGTCGCAATCACGTAGCATACGCGGATACTCGCCGGGTAAACTTAATAGACAGCCTCACTCCATAGCCCCGACTAAGTGACTGTAGGAGAACCCCGTCGCCGAAAGCATCCGTTTGGGTGCTCGCGGCAGCGGTGTTCCGCCTTGGTGCACTTCGTCGACGGTATCAGTGGTGCGGCCGCCTACTAAAGTTTGCGACGAGCATTCGATCAGAATGTCGGGAATCCTGTTGAATTGCTCGACATGATATTGAAAAGTGTTTTCGATAATGAGACTAAAATGCGGGGTTTATAATTGTTAGGCATGTGATGTCTAAGGAATTCATTTGATTAGGCATGCGATGTCTAAAGAGATTGCGGATTCCAACTGTTGTAGTTTTACACTTTCTTTTCTGTGACCGTAAGTGTAATATGTAATGTCGCCGGTTTCGTTGCTATATGTCAACGACAATTAGGATGCGCATATTTACTTTAGTTGATGACATGTGATGTTATGTGTTGCTGGATATGTTATATTGGATCGTCGTGTTCGAATAGCCGAGGGTTTTTATGTGAGATGAGTGTTTTTCATTTTCATTCATGTAAAAACTTGTATGTAATATTCTTTTATTGGGGCACTTCCAGGTTGCGGAAGATGTCACCTTTTGTATATTATTTACTTTTCTGCACTAGGATAGACCCAAGGAGGGGAGCACAAGTAACCGGGTTCTGGGGTCCAGTGGGAGACCAACTCGAGGAGTCGAGTCCGGGTCTCCTAACCCTAGAATTGGTAGGGTTGCTTGCCGCTCTCGTAGGGGTCTAGGGGTGTGGGATTGGCTATTCATCACGACCGTGGAATCCGTGTTTTATACTGGCTCGTATTGAAAACACGGACGTCCTAGTATATCCAATATTTCATATGTATCTTCTGCTGTGATTTATCTGTGATGTGATCATGTGATGTTCTGTGACAGATATTGTATATAGTATATATGATATATTATATAGACGTTGCTTATGTTTTACACCCGCGCTAGCCCTGCCTCGTTCTGGCGTTAGTTACCTAACCTAACGGTGCAGACGGGACATCGAGGCGAATGCGGATGGCATAAGCGTACGTTATATTTATCTGTGATGATTAGGTGGACTTAAATGATGGGATATTCATTAATGAGATTAATGAAAGAAAATAAACCTAAAAGTTGTTGTGGAATCGAATTTCAAAATAAAACAGGTAGCTACAGTTCTTGCTTTGCATCGCGGTGTTCCTTGTAGAACATCCTGCACCTTATTCGATAAGGAAAGGACGGAGATCCCTTCACCGGGAGTGACTCCTTTAGCAATAACTGGCAGATGCTACAATACTCGGTTTGTCTTTTGATTGCTTCTATAGTTTCTGCTTTGCACAGTGATATATATGATATATCCCGCACCTCATTCGACGAGGAAAGGACCGACGATCCCTTCACCGGGAGTGACTCCTTTAGCAAAACTAGAAAAGCCTCAAAAGCACTCCATTTTAAAACCATTTGATTCCGCAACGAGATCAAGTTCAAAGCGTTAAAGGTTTTCACAAAAACCATTCGCAACCCTCCGTCATTTTAGGAAGTAGAGTACTTAGTATTCGTGCTACGTTTGTCGACCATAGCCGAGGCGTAGTGTGCGGTAGCTAAGTGATGTCTTTCTACACTGCATATGATGCGATTAGTTAGGACAGTCATGTGGCTTTGTTGACCTTAGCCAAGGGTCATGTGGGTGGGTCTAATTAATCATGAAATGACGGGTAGAACTTGACTAGTACTTATGATTTGTTGACCTTAGCCAAGGTCATAGGTGCTAGGGGTAAAAACCATTATCGGGAGTTTCAAGAGTTGAAACTTGCAATGAGATTGCATACCTTCTATATGATAGTTGGATCCCGATACCCACTGCGAGTAATTGTTACTCCTAGGAGAGTTTTGCACTTTGCAATTAGCCGATCAAGTAGGTGTCTAGAAAGGTGTCAACGGGGTTACGCCTCTGGGAAAACGAGGTTTACTGTAATTAGGTCCGTGCGAAAGCACGGGGAACCTCCCTCAAAGTACCGACACTGGCCTGGCTGAAAGATTGGCGAACTTGTATAGTGTAATTAATCTCGGATAGTCTTTCCTTTTAAGGTTTGAAGAAAGATTTGATAAAAACAGTGGGAGCCATCCTGATTAGATAAAATATATAACCAATCTAATCTTGACAGAGCGCACGCAGAGTGTTTTCTTCTCTCTCTCTCCTGGTAGCGACCATATCACGCCATAATCAAGATAATAATACAGATATTGACCGAACCTGCTTGTTATACTGAGCTGGGGAACGTTGGTCCCGCTCCTACTTAAAATTGTTATAAGACAGAGTAGGAAATTGGGGATTACCAGAATTCCCGTGCCGCCCAAACGAAGAGAGTGCATGCTGATGCATCATCTTCGGGTGTGTTCATTACAAAGAACTGTTTCTCAGTACCCTCCGCATCCTGGGTATATGATACCGGATCTGGATCCTAAATATGTAATCTATTACATAGGGCTACAAAAGGGTATAAAAACTGAGAACGGGTGATAAGTTTCATGAGGCAGAAAACGGGGCAAGTGTTGCAACCAAGTCTGTTAGTCACTGTCACCCTGTATTACCAATACATTGATTCTGAACAAATGCTATTAGATACCGAACTTGATATACAAAATCATATCAGTTTCTTTATGAGTAAAGAAATGATAAAATTTTGTATTGATGGATAATGTTTTGAACATTTCCTATATCAAAAGTTGATCGGTTCAGGCACGTTATCTAAAAGCATTGTTGTTCTAAATCAAACTGCAGTTCCTAGTATACAGAACACACACAAGAGGAAGAGTTCAGAAATGAACGAATCCTTCTTGAGGCATTGTAGACTAGGTCATATCAATGCGACCCGACTGGCCGAAGTTACATTTAGATGTATATTTAATCAGTTTGAATTTACATCTTATGAAAACTTGCCGGTCATGTCACAAAGATTAGATGACCATAGCTCTGTTTATTGGAAACAGGGAAAGAGTTAGCAAACTCTTGGGATTGATACATGATGATGTATGTAAGGTCTCCTGTCTACACATGCCAGGACTGGTTCTTTATACTTCATTATATTCTCTGATAATCTCTCAAGATTCAGTCATATGTTCCTGTTGAAACATAGGTCCGAACCTTTTGAGATGTTCACAGAATATAAGCTAGAAGTAGAGAACCAATACAGGTATAAGTATTATGTCCTATGATGAGATCAGGGAGGAGAATACTTGTGCATGGCATTCCTGGACTATTCTAAAGGAAAATGAGATTCTCTCTCAGCATTACTCCTCCGTATACACCATAGCACGATGGTATATCGGGGCGGAGCAATCACACCCTATATGATAAGGTGTGCTCTATGATGAGTACTACTGAGTTTCCTATTTCCTTTTAGGGGTTGTGCACTTGAGAAGCTGCATACCTATTGAATTAGGTTCGAATCAAATCAGTGCCTACCACTCCATATAAGATATGGTATGGGAAGAACCTATCTTTTAAGTGAGTTAAGATTTAGGATTGTCCGGCTTATGTCTAAAGAAAAATCCGGACAAGCTCGAGGCAAGGTCAGTTCTGTAGAACTGGAAAGGTTCCAGCTATACAAAACTACGGCTGATGATTTGACAGAACCAAAGGATTCAATAGTTCCCGACGAACCTCAGCCTCTCCGCCGATCTGGTAGGGTTCCTCATCCGCCTGAGAGATACCTTGGTTTCTCGATGACAGTGGGAGCGAGGAATGCATCATGAGATGATGACCCAACTAGTTTCGAGCAGGCCATCGAGAGTAGGGACTCTGTAAGAATGGCTGGATGCTTAGCGATCTGAGATGGAATCCTTATACACCAACAAAGTATGAACTTTGGTTGCTATATCTGAAGGGTTAAATCCCCATCAGGAGCAAGTATATCTTGAGAAGATTACTTGGTGTAGATGGAAAAGTTAAGACTTTCAAAGCTAGACTTATTAAAGGTTTTCGTCATCGACCAGGCACGAATAATGATGAAACCTTTTCCAGGGACTATGCTTAAGTCCATCCAGATCCTACTTACCACGGCTACATACCATGACTACGATATCTAGTGGTTGGGTGCCATGACTACTTTTCTAAATAATGATTTAGAAGAGAACGTCTATAAGAACACAGACAGAGGGCTACGTAAACAGTGGGAGCAGCGGAAACGTGTGCAAGATGTTTTATGTGATGAAGCAGGCATCGCGGAGTTGGAACATCTATTTTGATGAGTTAGTCAAACAGTTTGACATCATCAAAATGGTAGATGAACCTTGTATATACAACACGGTAGTAGAGAGTAAGGTGGTCATCCTCGTATTGTACGTGGACAACATACTCTTGATAGGAAAAGAGTTTCCTATACTACGATCGGTCGATCTCCTTTTATCATATGGATTCTCCATATAGGATCAAAGAGATACCTCCTAAATCCTGAGTTTTCATCTATGAGATAGATGTAATTGGATGCTAGGATTCTCACTAGATGTAGTGAGATGGTATCAATCGATCCTGGGGAGAATCACTGGAAGGGTTCCAGGGTGATAAAGACGACTGAATGTCAGTCACAGGCATTGTCTTTACCCTCAGTAAAGGGACGGTATGTTGGAAGAGTTCCAAGATAGATACCGTGGCAAACTAGACGATAAATGCTGGTAACATCGCTATTAAAGATACTACCAAAAAGGCAGTTTGGGTGTATATTGGTTCATAAGATGAACTAGGTTCCTACCATTGTATGACAATGAAACTGAGGCTTTGGCCTAGGAACCCTGGTCCCATCAGTGACCCAGACATATTCTGAGGCAGCATCACCTGATCATGGAGATAGTTGATCTCCAGGGTGATCGAGGTTCGGAGAGTAGACTCAGAGGACAACACGGCGGATCCACTCACAAAGGCCTTTTCCCAAAGAGACACTTTTAGGGGATGGTTGAGTATTAGATACTACAACTACTGCTACAGATGGCCCTAGTGCAAGTGGGAGATTGTTAGTTATATGTATGCCCTAGAGGCCATTACTGTACATTGGATGTATATTGTAGTGGATGCTGGGACATATATAGGTAGGACTTTCTTGCTCGACATGATAGTACGCTATCTGGTTGCTCTTTATCTTAACATGTATACTTTCTACCTCTATATTACATGTTGATAAAGCCCTTAGGATGTGTACTCGACTTCCAGGACTATGATGAAGATCATACTAGTGGGGCCTGGGTAGTCAATGAGTACATCCTTCATTGTTCCTAGTCGTGGGAATATCGAGACGGGACATCGATATTCCAGAGTAGACTAGCGTATATCTTCTCGACCCATGTGATGGGCGATGGATGATCCCATATCCATTGGTGTTTGACATCAGAGATGGTATACGGGTGCTCAGTGGAGACTGGGTACACTGAACGGACTCGCCGAGAACTCCCAGATGGTATTATACCTTACGTCAGATGGCAGTTCTCTGGTGACACTGGTACAGCTTAGTCTGTTGACCCGAGATCGTCATAGAGTCTTGTGTGTCTCCCACTGTGCTTTGATTTCCACCCTACCATGGCTCTACTGAGTCATGCAAACAGGTGGTTTTTGGGTACAGTCCCGATTCACATGGAGGCAATGAGAGATAGGAGGGGATTCGTCTCTCCCGGTATTGGGGGTTGATGTTGCGCTATGCACGACTGGCCATAACAGGAAATCCCTGGCCAGGGTTGCAGTGATATACTGGTAAGAGTTATTAGTAGTTTCACGAATGTTATGGACCCTACGTCGGCATGACTTATCAAGCTATTGGGGTTTGACGTTTACCACCCCTAGGCGAGATATACGACAAATCAGACGAACAGACCGGACTGTACGGTAAGTGTTACTGGTTGGATTCACAGGAGTGTGAGCGGGCTTGCTCGTCGATCTTCTGATCGCTCAATACCCGGGTGGCCGTTACGTTTAGCAGACCGCTTGCGGCTTGTGGGTGTTTGATATGATCATCATCTGCTGCCGGCGTATTGACGAGTCTTTAGAGTCCTACACAGAAGTTTCCTGGCTCAAGCGAAACGAAATAGGAGCGCATATGAGATATGTGCGGGACCGAGAATAATGCGTGTATGTGATACCGTATTTCATTCTCGCGATGAATGTGTCGAATGGTTGTATGCGATATAACCTAGTTATCGAATCAAGGATTGATTCGATAAGCCGATATATTGGATACTAGCCGGTTACATGCGACATGGCCGGATCATTGAATCAAGTGTTGATTTAATGATTTAATGTATAATTATATATTTGATATATTACTTTGCATTAACTAGTATTGGTTCACTTTAAATGGATTTACTCACTTAAAATGCACAAGTTGTATATGAGATATACTTTTGTGCACAAGATTGTATCATGTTTGATGATACATGCAAGCTTGGGTTTGTGTAAAGAATTGACCATGGTTATATAAATGGTTAGGGTTGCATTTTATTTACTTATTCTTTTATCTATTTATTTATTTATTTATTGATTTCTTTTTGGCAAAAGAAAAGAAAATGGTGGCTTGTTTTTGTTTGCTTGTTGAAGTTTCTTGAAACTTTGACTAAGTGACCATTTTGTCTTCATGCTTAACCCTAACCCTTCAAACTAATCTTAGTCAATTCTCTACACCTAACTAAGCTTAAAGGTATGATAAGTATCATTTTTTATTTGATATTTTAATAACTTATCATATTCTTTTTCATCATCTTCTTCATCTTCAACATAGAAAAAGCTTGCAACCATTAATGGCAACTAGCCAAAATGAGTGAGAAATCCAATTCTAAAGTATACCCACTTCCTATTTCTTCATCCTCTACTACTTGCCATGTAGTAGAGTGTGTTGTCTTCACAAGTTTCTTGACTTGGCGAAGGCGGAGCTCGAGTTTGAGTTGCCTCGACGTAGATCATCTTCGGCATCGAAGCCGACGACCAAGCCTGCCTATTTCTTCGCTGAAGCCGATGCTAGAGTCCAACATATGATTTGGACAGCGAGGGGACTTCATCACGGAGCCTAGGAGGTGGAGGACCGGATCTACAAAAATTGTAGCCCCTTCCCTTTAGCTATATTTCCGTTTACTTGCTTGCATCGCCTTGTTTTCTAGTTAACGATCCGTATTAGGGTTTGTAGGCACAAGGAAATTTTTGAATTGAGCATGTTTGATCACTTGTGAGACTTCATTAGTGTGCCTAGGAACCCTACATCAGTTTCTGTCGATTTTTTTCTGGCTCGAAAAATTTTTCAGGTTGTCTCAGAATACTGTGTAGGAAATTATAAAACATCTATGAAAATTTGGTAGAGTGTTACTGTAGAACCGCCGCGGAACCGCGGCCAAACCACCCTTGACGCCGCGGTTCCGCCGCAGTTCAGTGAGTTCACTGGACCAATTTTTCACAGTAATCTTTTTACAGGGAAATAGGGTTTTTGGAATATTAATTTTGGGCCCAGAATTTCATGATGTGCTACAGTAGTACTTGGGGCCCACTTGTTAAAATTTGATCGATCGGATATTTTAAACACATTAGTTCACAGTGTTTACATTATATCTGCGACTGTGATTGTCACTTGATCGGTAAATTCTGTCTAACTGCTATAGCCCGGTTAGACAGATTTGCGAACGTGACATTCACGTTGATGTTCTGTGTTATGCTGTGATGTTGCGGATTGGTCGTGGGGGATAGCCAGGATGCAATGCTAGTACCGTTTTTGTTGTATTATGTACATTTGATATTGCGGGGCGAGCGTCCGACATGTGGACTGCCGTCACTGCCTGTTTGTATTATTATTTTAGGGCACGACCAGGTTGCGGTCGATGTACCCGTTGTATGTATATTTTACTTTCTGTACTAGGATTACCCCACGGAGGGGTAC
This sequence comes from Agapanthus africanus, assembly GCA_030015575.1. Taxonomy (NCBI): domain Eukaryota; kingdom Viridiplantae; phylum Streptophyta; class Magnoliopsida; order Asparagales; family Amaryllidaceae; genus Agapanthus; species Agapanthus africanus. The sequence continues at coordinate 109,771,468 of JASDDO010000026.1, read as the reverse complement.
ACGGATAGCCGGGTTCTAGAGGGAAACAAGCCCGCATCTCATGGCATTGAGATGGAAGGGCTTCACTCTAGAATTGGCGGGCTATTCGCCGCACACGTAGGGGGTACAGGTTGACCCAGGAGGGGTGCCCAAGTTACCGGATTCCGTGAAGTGCCGGGTGGTCCATTCACGTTGCTGAAGGGGGCTGCCTCGCTTCAGGTTTTGGCGGGTAACTTGCCGCGCCCGTAAGGGTCTAGGATTTCATTACACAGGCTATCCACACGACCAGGGGAACGTCGGGTTTCAGTAGTGGCTCAGTGAAACCCGGGGATCCCAACTATCTGTATTGTTCTGTGATGCTGTACATTTCTGTGATGTTGCATTTTATCACGCCTTGAGCAAAATATAATATATTGGTATATATATATTAGTAGATGTTGTATATATTTTGCATCCGCACTACTCCAGTCCCCGCTCTGTCGTTAGTTAGCTAACCTAACGGGTAATGACGGGACCCAGTGGCGAATGCCGATGGCATATACGTACGTCATATTATTTTCGTTCTTTGTGGTGTGATCAATTCATGAGACTGCGTTGATTCGGATCAATGCAAGTTGAAAACAAACCTAATCTGATGTTGTTGGAACACTTTTCAAAAAGCTGTTATTGCAAGGACGTTCACTTTTGTTTTGCATCGTGGTATTCAGTTGGAATATCCTGCTCCTCAGTCGACGAGGCAAGGGCCGAGATCCCTTCACCGGGAGTGACCCCTTGGACAAAAAGTTTGCGTCAGGGAATTAACTTCACTATAGCCGATTACTTTTGCTTTGCACCGTGGTATTCAGTTGGAATATCCTGCACCTCATTCTACGGGGAAAGAGCCGAGATCCCTTCACCAGGAGTGACCTCTTTAGCAAAGGTTTTCGTCACTATATTTTTTTAAAAGCTATCCGTTCCTTCAACGATATCAAGTTCGTTACGTTAAAGGTTTTAGCCAGAAACCATTCGTAGCCCTCCGTCGTTTCATATGGGTGGTCAATACTATTCAAGCTGTGTATGTTGGCCAAAGTCAAGGCACAGTGATTGGTAGCTATTGGGATATTTATATGCAGCATAGATAGATGCATTGGTTTGGGACAGTCGTACTGCCATTTTGGCCAAAGTCAAGGGTAGGTACGGGTGGGTTCAAATTAACCTGGAGAATGACGGGTAGAACTTGACATGTGACCTTTGATATGTTGGCCAAAGTCAAGGTCATAAGAGCATGGGGCAGAAATCACATCGGGAGTTTCTAAAGAAACTGAAACTTGCCAGATATACGCATACCTTCTGGAGTGTGACACCGTGAGCGGATTCCGTCACGTTATCATGCGATGATAGTTGGATCTCGATTCCCACTGATTAGTTGGTTTACTCCTCGGGTGATCCCGACTAATTCTTCTTTCAGGTTTGGAGGAGAATTTGAGGTTACAGTGGGAGGTTTCCAGATTAGATAAATTGGTAACCATTCGATCTAGGTTAGAGTGCACGGTGAGTGTTTCTTTTCTCTCTCTTTTTGGCAGCGACCATTGACCCGACCCTAAGACTATGACTCAGTGACCAATATTAACCGAACCTTCTTAAACACTGGCTTTTGGATTGTCAGAGTTGCAAACCTCATTGCCACACCTACTTTTACCCTTTTCTCCAGGACACCCCGTATTACTACGAACGTCCACTTCCATTGGACAAAACCATCGTATGGTTAGATACGAACTCGAAGGAATTTATTCGAGGATGGTTTCCGGTTCTGGATAAAACGGATAGGACTATTCAGTTGTCTTTTCCTTTTACCTTCTCTCAGGTTGCGAGTACTCCTTGGTTTAGGAGATAGTACACCAATTACGCAAATTGGATAGTCTTCTTCCAAACCTTAGGCTGGTGCCGAACGGTAGGGAATGAAGAAAACCAATTAGCCTAACGATGGTGTACAGAAGATATTAAGTTAAAACAAAGCAAGGGATTAGTAAGAGGGCAAAGTAAATTGCAACTGATATTCACGACCAAACCAGGTATTTCATTACCACTCCCACTTTACCTTTGTATTTCTCCAGGACACTCCGTATCACTACGAAGATCCACAGTTTATTGGATACTCCATCGTATGGTTATATACGAACTCGAAAGGAACTTGTTCCAGTTCGGGGATGGATTCTGGCTCAGGAGAAATAGGAATGAGCTTTATTCGGTTGTCTTTTATCTTCACCTTCTCTCGCATTGCGAGTGTTCCTAGGATTAGGACAGTACACCCATTATGCTTATTGGATAGTCTTCTTCCAAACCATAGGCTGGTGCCGAACGGTAGGGAAGGAAGAAAACCATTTGGCCTAAGGGGTGTGCAGAAGATAATGACTAAAGACATATAAAGGGATTTGGAGAGGTGGCAAAGAATTAGACGGTTACAGTCGTGAATCTGGAAGAGGCATTACTAGGAATACCGGGATACCCCATCGAAACATTTCAATGTTTCAGTTTCACTGTGTACTGTTAAAAGAAAACTGATTTCCCGATTGGATACTTACTCCAGGGTATGTATTTACCAGGTATAATTCTCACATCTGTATGGCTTTACAGATGATTAGTGGGAGTAAGTTATTGGGAATTGGGTGATCATCCTCATTATATCGGGATCGTTGTAATCGGTGATATTTGAGGAAATCACCTGGGCTGTTTGCCGGTCGGCAAATATTTGGTTTTGAATATCCGCTGTTATGCACCAATTTCAAATCGATATATCTGTACGTCTATTTTTCATAGAGTGAGATATACCTTTTTGAAATTATATCGATGACATTTACCTATATCAGTGGATGGTTAGGTAAGGAGTATTAAACAGCGGTGTAATTCTTCATAACTACAGTACATTTTTCAACCTACGACATACAGGGAGTGAGTTATTAGACTCAAGGGACTTATACAGAGTATTGTATGTTGTCCAGGGTCCATCAGGACAGAGGGGTTGGTCCTCGTACTATATTCGGTTTACTTATGACTTCTCTAGTTTTTTAGACAGGTGTTTTGTGGAAACACAGGGTCCGAATTTTGAGAAGTTATAGGTATTTGAATAAAGTAGAGAACCAGGTATTGCAAGTATCGGGATTCTTCAAAGTGATCGAAGATGTAGATACTTATGTATGGTATTCAGTTGATAGTAATGACTAAGAGAACTTGCTTCTCTTTCAGGTTACTCATAGTTGGAAGCATTCCTAAGTTGAGTAATGCTGATCGGGCTCTTTCCATTTAGTTGACATGCACTGGAGACAGCAGCATGATTTGAATCTGGTTCAATTAAATCAGTGTCTCTGGTTCTATATTGGATATAGAATAGTTCATATCTTAACTATGTTAAGGTACGGGAAGTTGTCCGGCTTATGATTAAAACCAGACACTGGACAACTCAAGACACGTTTCTGTAAAGGCTGTTTGTGGGTTGACCCAGGCTATGACGAGGGTTGACTTTCTACCATCTGGAAGATCAATAGTGATATTGTTCTAGACTCGCCACAGTTTTAATAAAAAATGGATTTTTTCAGAAAACAGTAGTGGGAGTATGGTAGAACTGAAAGTGATTCCAGAACCGCAAACGATTACTGAAGATTTGATAAGGAACCTAAAGATTCAATCTGATTTGACATTCCATTGGCCACTCCGCATATATGGTGGGTAACCTCAGGCACCCGAGAGGTACTCCGGTAGCCTCAAGGACGGTGGCAGGGAGGTTCTTGTTTACCCACACTTGCCATTGCTGTTGTTCCAGGCTGCGAGACCCGGCAGGAGGATTAGTATAGCATCATTCTGAACTGGCTTCAGAAGTGTACGTGTATATGACTCTGTCAGAGGGTTGTCGTAGTCAGTGGGAGCAGTGGAAGCATTGGTGGACAGGTAGCTTATGTCTATTCATAGACTAAAGCAGATGTAGCGGAGATAGATCATCAATTTCTGATGTGACAGTCATAGGTTTGACTTCATCAGAATAGGGGATGGATCTGTTGAGAAGGTAGTAGGGTGTGATGTCATGGTATTTGGATGACATACACAGAATAGGAAAAGAAACTCCTATACTACGATCGGTTATACTTTGGTCGTCATACAGTGGTTTCTCCACATGGGACATGGACATTATATCATACATACTGGTTATTAGATCTATGGTTTTAGATCTAGATTTGGGTGGTTTCCCAATCAGGGTACTTTGACAGCATTCTAAGAGTATTTAGAATGGACGACTCCTGGCACGGTAGTGTACCTGCAAGTGATGGAGTCACCCTCTCTAAAGGTGTCTTACAGACTAAAGGGGAGAGGGATGTGCATGATTGGCAGATCACTTGCTTAGGCAATTGAGTCAATCATGAGATGTCAAGTACCACACTAGATGTTGTTCTTGCGGTAGGTGCAATAAGTTGATATTGATCCAATCCTGGAGAAACAGTCGGAAGCAGTTTTGGAACATAAGTGGATGTTCTAGGGATATGATAACGACGGCCTCATTTGGGAAACAGTTATCATTCCAGGCTTCCAAGGTGACCTGGACGACAAGGAGGTTAACAGAGTTATAGTTTTCCTTTTAACGAGGGGCGGTATTTTGGACAGGTGGTCCAAGGCTATACTGAGGGAGGCATGGCGCAGCATACTGATTAAGTTCAATTGACGATAAAGTCTAAGAAGTTTGGATTTGGAGTTCATTTATGAGCTAGGTCCCATCAGACATCCAGACACATTCTAAGACAGGTATTGCTCATTTCGGGAGATGGGTTTCTCCGCGAACTTGAGATATAGAGAGACATAGATAGAAACATCAAAGCAGATCCACTCACAGAGGCTATTCCTCGAACGCAATAGTTTCGCAAACGAGCTTTGTGAGACTGACTAGTAGAGGAGTTGGGTGCTCGGTATCACACGGGCTGTGAGTGTGCGACATCGCAATAATTAGCCTTGAGTGAAAGTGAGAGATTGTTGGAGATAGTGCCCTCAGAGTCAATTATTGGATCACAGGCACGTGATTGCAATGATTGAGGGAGGACCTATCCCGATATGACAGTCTTACTCGAGATGATAGTATACTATCTGGTTTATCTTTATCATCGTGTACTGCTTTAGATGACCTGACATGTCGCTATTACACGTTGATAGAGCCCCTAGGATTCTTGCTTGACTGCCAGCAGTATGAGGGCGATCATATACGTGGGAGCTGGTAGTCTATAAGCACATCCTTAAAAGGTTCCTAGTCGTGGGAGTTTCGAGATAGGGTATCGATACTCCAGAGTAGACTAGTGTATACAGTCGAGACCCCGACGAGGGGCGGTGGCCGGTCTCACAAGCCACTGGTGTCAGTTGGTTCACCTAAGATGTATACAGGTGCTCATTGGGTTATGAGTACACCGGACAGGACTCGCCGGGAACATGCTAGTTGGTCTTATACCTGACGTCAGATAGCAGTTCCCTAGTGACTTGTGTACATGTTAGTTCATCGACCTGGGGATCGTCATTTGTCTCGTGTGAGTTCCCACTGTACTTTGATTACTACCCTACCACGCTCAAAGGAGACGTGCAAATAGGTTTTAGTTGGGTACAGTCCCGAGCCACATGGAGACAGTGAGCGGATCTTTAAGGGTTCGTCTCTCCCGGTATTGGGGGTGAGGTCGCGCTGTGTCTAGGAGAGCCATTACACGAAGCCCTCGGCCGAGGCAGGAGATTTACTAGTTGGTATTCCAGTAGTATCTCAGGGTGTTCTGGGCTGCACTCCGACACGACTTGTACCGCTTTTGGGGGTCTGACTTTTACCAACCCCCTAGGCCCGCCATGCGATACTCATAGATGAACGGACCGGACTGTACGGATATTGTCACTGATAGGCTCAGTAGGGTGTCAGGCTGAGTTCGCTCACAGACGTCCCTTTCGGTCAATAGCTGGTGGCCCGTCACGTATGTCTAATACCTCTGACGTGCTAGTGGTTAAATCCACAGCCATAGTATTGACGAGTCTTTAGAGTCCACCACACATTCAGTTACTCAAGCTTTCGGGCGAAACACTGTAGAGCCCGTATGGAGATATGGCACGATTCGATCAGATACGTGCGGTATTGCACGGATCAGGATCGGACGGTATGTACTAGTGGCCGTATGGATATATGGTAGGGTTCGATCAGATACGTGCGGTATTGCATGGATCAGGATCGGACAGATAATACTAGCCGGCTTTGGTTTAAGCCGGATCCTAGTATAGTACAGTGTAGATGTTGTCTCATTGCATTTGTATTCGGTCGGAATACAAATACGGGTGTGTATACACTGTATCGTGGTTTTCCTGTAATTTATTACGGGACCAGTTTTCTGGAGTTGCCAGTTTGCTTTCCGTTTCGGCCATATTTCTTTGTATCTTTCATTGGCCGAAGATTGGTGGAGGAGGGCCTATTTGCAAGCTTGCAAATTTGGATAGTGGAGGGTGTTATTTGCATATTCTTATATCATGATAATTCCTCCACCATTTGACTTCTTCTTCTTCTCATCATAGCTTGACTTTTGAGTCATCATGGTTGTTGATGATTAGCTTGTTGGAATGTTGGTTTTGGTGCAATCATGGTTGTTGATGATTGGTTGATGGAGTGTGAGTTTTAGTGGGTGATCATTTCCTTTTTCATGATAACCCTTTTCTCTCTCTTGATTATGGGCTCACACTCATTCCTTTTGATACTCACTCCACTCTCTTCTCCTCACTTTGCATGGCCAGCCACACTTGGGGAGGGGCTGCCGATATCATTTGTTGTGGGGTTTTTATTCTTTTGCTTTGGCAAAATTCCCACAAGATCAATCTCCATTAGCTTATATCATTTCCTCCACCATAAAGGCAACTCCATAACCCTAAAATGAGACATGAGTTCGACACACATTCTACAGCAAATCTTGGGCACGTCGGCTCGCCAACTTCATGCCCGAGTTGCCTCGGTATAGAGGCGGGAGCCCGTAAAAGAAGCAGGCGACGTGGTGCCCTTCCGGCGGGGAAGTGGAGACCGGACATTCCGCGGGAGATCGGGACGACGGCGAGAAGACCGGAGGACACGGATCACTCGGTATATCTCTCTTCCCCATCTTGTAGTTAGCTAGGACTAGTTAATGGCCTGATCCGGGTTTTAGTGCGTGGTGGTGCCGGTTCAGAAAATTAAAGTTAACCATCGCTTCCGCATTTGTATTCGGGATGGAGGCCGGGGCGCCGCCGTGCACTTACAATATGGATTCAAGATCCATATTCTCATGCCTCCTATGATGTTCATTATTCATAGTGACAAGCACAATGCAATTTTCCTTCGCGCAATCTATCTACCAGGTCTTGTGGATTTCTTTATCCGCAATACTAGATTCTGGACCAGGGACAGCAGGTGCCTTAGTAGTAAGGACATACCCCAATTTGTCATAAGTTATTGCCATCTTAACATTCCGGAACCAATCTTTATAGTTTGGCCCTGTCATAATATTTTTATCTAATAGTAACTTAAGGCCTGTCATGTTCTAGGTCGGATGCAATGAGAGAGAGAGGGAACACTTTAGCATGATGCTCTTGCAAGTTTAGAGTGGTTTTTACTTTATCTAAACTGGATGGCTCCCACTGTTTCTCGAATCCCTCCTCAAACCAAAAAGGAAGAACTAGTCAAGACTATTCTCACCGTACAATACATGCTTAACCGTTCAGCCAGGCCGGTGTCGGTACTTCGAGGGAGGTTTTACGACGCTTTCGCAAAGTTCCTTAATTAAATAACCACTTTTCTCTGGGGACGTAACCCCGCTGACACCTTTCTCGACACTTACTTGGTTTATAGCATTGATTGTTAAGTGACGAATCTCTTGATGAGTAGAGGATACTCATAGTAGGATCGGGATCCAAATATCATCGTGTGATAAAGCTGAAGGAATTCTACCAAAATTATCACAGTCCAAATGGTATGCAACTCTTTGCAAATTTTAGTTTGTTTAGAAATTCCCGATATAAATTTCTGCCCCATGCTCTTATGACCTTGGTATTGGTCAAAATGTCATAAGTCACATGTCAAGTTCTATCCATCATTATCTTGATAATTTGAGCCCATCCGTACATACCCCTTGCGTTGGCCAAATGATAATACGACTGTCCCAAACTAACTCATCTATCTATGCAACAAATGAATACCCAGCAGCTACCAAACACTATGCCTTGGAGTTGGTCAAAATACATAGCTTGAATACTACTGAATACCCAAATGAAATGACGGAAGGCTACGAATGGTTTTGGTGAAATCGTGAACGCAGTGAACTTGATATGATCGAAGGAACCTGATAGCTTTTTAAAAGGAGTGTTTAAAGCTCCGCAATTAAAAAAATATCTTCTGTTTTAAAATAACCAAGTGGTTTCTTTAAAACTGTTCCAACGATTCGACTTTGGTTTATTTTCTTTGCATTAATATAATGCGTCCCATCAATTAACCTATCATTGCAGAAAACAACGAAAATACAACGTCCTCTTATACCATCCGCATTCGCCACTGGGCCCCATCATTCACCCGTTAGGTTACTTAACTAACGACAAAACGGGGGCTGGGCTAGCACGGGTGTAAAACATAAGTGACGTCTAATAGCTATCATATATAGATATTGTACAATCGTCAGATGCAATAATAGGCATTCCAGATCACAGATGAACATATTGGATTTTCTACGAATCCGCATTCCTTTTGAGCCTGCAAATAAAGATGGATTACACAGCCACGATGAATAGCCAAAACCCCACCCTAAACCCCTATGGGTACGGCAAACTACCCGCCTAGTACCCGAAGTGAAGCGGGCTCCCTCAACAACGTGATTAGGCCACTAAACACTTCAAAGTACCCAGTAGTTTGAGTACCCGAACTTGGGTCTATCCTAGGAGCAGAAAACAGTAAATGAACTAATACAACGATGGCTACAAGCTCAACCCGGAAGTGCCCCGCAAAAGAATATTACAAAAATTTACAAATTATATTTGAAGGGAAGAAACACTCGTCTCACATCCCCGGCTATCCATTCATGACAATCCAACAAGTCCAAAAACACAAACCAGTAAAAACCATTACAGAAATGTGCAACCCCCTACTAACCGACATACTAGCAGTTAGGGGAGGTTTACGAACACATTAAACAAATCACAGATATAATCAAATTAGACAAACATCTTAGAATTTCGATCAAGCAAACACAAATGATTCTACTCCAAATAATTTTTAGACCCCGTTTTAAAATCGACAGAAACTATGTGAAAATGATGTTTTTTCGGGTTCGTTTTGCGATCGAATTTCTAACGACTTTGCTAACAAGTTAGTTATGGTTTAGCGAGGCTCTGATACCACTGTAAGTCGACGTTAGACACTCCACATGATGCGGGGAGGCAGAATAGGTAAAACAATCATTTTGTTTAAACTAACATCGATAAACTTTACGGATCTTTGCTAAACCCTAACTAACAACAACATAGAAGTGATTAGCTACTATGAAAGATGATTATACCTAATGAATCAAGTCCTTCTTGTTCTCGTAGACCACCTCCTCGTCGGCCTCCTCGTTGTGATAGAAGATCCACCCGAGAGTTACTTCTCCAAGCTTAACCTTTCACTTGAGGTAACTAGGTTGCTATGAGTGCCAATCTGTAGGAGCAAGAGAGGAGGTGACCACAACCTAGACAAAGAAACATGCAAGCATGCTTCATCTCACATCAAACCCATACCCTTTTCAAATCACAATTAAACAAAGTCAAGGTGCAAGAAAAGAAAGCTATCATAATAGATCTTTATGCAAGAAAACCCTCCACAAAGAGTTATTTGCAAAACTGCAAATAACCCCCTCCATCGGAAAAGTCCGGCCGGGAAAGAACAAAGGAAAACCGGCCGGAACGGAATGCAAACTGGCAACTCCAGAAAACTGGTCCCGTAATAAATTACAGGAAAAACCCCGATACTGTGCATACACACCCGCATCTGTATTCCGACCGGATACAAATGCAATGAGACAAAATCTACACTGTACTAGACTAGGACCGGCTTAAGCCAAAGCCGGCTAGTAAAATCCGTTCGATCCTGATCCGTGCAATACCGCACGTATCTGATCGAACCCTGCCATATACCTATACGGCTACTAGTACAAACCGTCCGATCCTGATCCGTGCAATACCGCACGTATCTGATCGGACCCTGCCATATCTCCATACGGCCTCTACAGCGTTTCGCCCGAAAGCTGAGTAACTGAAAGTGTGGTGGACTCTAAAGACTCGTCAATACTATGGCTGTGGATTTAACCACTGGCACGTCAGAGGTATAAGCCAATACGTGACGAGCCACCAGCTATTGACCAAAAGGGACGTCGATGAGGAAGCTCACCCCGACACCCAACTGAGCCTGTCAGTGACAATATCCGTACAGTCCGGTCCGTTCGTCTATGAGTATCGCATGGCGGGCCTAGGGGGTTGGTGAAAGTCAGACCCCCAAAAGCGGTACAAGTCGTGTCGGAGTGTAGCCCAGAACGCCCTGAGATACTACTGGAATACCTACCAGTAAATCTCCTGCCTCGGCCGAGGGCTTTGCGTAATGGCTCTCCTAGACACAGCGCGACCTCACCCCCAATACCGGGAGAGACGAACCCCTGAAGATCCGCTCACTGCCTCCATGTGGCTCGGGACTGTACCCAACTAAAACCTGTTTGCACGACTCCTTTGAGCCGTGGTAGGGTAGTAATCAAAGCACAGTGGGAACTCACACGAGACAAATGACGATCCTCAGGTCGATGAACTAACTTGTACACATGTCACCAGGGAACTGCTATCTGACGTCTGGTATAAGACCAACTAGCATGTTCCCGGCGAGTCCTGTCCGGTGTACTCATAACCCAATGAGCACCTGTATACATCTTAGGTGAACCAACTGACACCAGCGGCTTGTGAGACCGGCCACCGCCCCTCGTCGGGGTCTCGACTGTATACACTAGCCTACTAATGGAGTATCGATGCCCAGTCTCGAAACTCCCACGACTAGGGACCTTTTAAGGATGTGCTTATAGACTACCAGCTCCCACGTATATGATCGCCATCATACTGCTGGTCGTCAAGCAAGAATCCTAGGGGCTCTATCAACGTGTAATAGCGACATGTCAGGTCACCTAAAGCAGTACACGATGATAAAGATAAACCAGATAGCATACTATCATCTCGAGTAAGACTGTCCTACCGGGATAGGTCCTCCCTCAATCATTGCAATCACGTGCCTGTGATCCAATAATTGACTCTGAGGGCACTAACTCCAACACAATCAAAGTAACCTGGAGGATATAGAATAGGATTAGGGATCTATTAGTCTTGCTAACCCTTGGATCTCAACATATGAGAGGTTAGGGTTAGGGTTGAAGAGAGAGCTTGAGGAGAGAGAGTGTGAAAGTAATTATCTAATGAAGATTAACTCATTTGTGTATATATATCATGAAGCATAAAATATCTTGCACAAAATATCTTTGCACAAATATCTTCATGCTTCATTTAATACAAAATGAATCATCTAATGAATCATTAAAACCATTAAAGCTTCATTAATTTATTTGATGAATCATCTCCATGAGTCACAAATCCATTTAATGCATATAACACCTAAGCTCTCCACCTCATCAAACTTCTAGAAGCTTCTCAACAAATTACGAGAACGCCCCTCCTATCCGTGAAAACACAGAAATACTGAGACTGTATAAATCCAATAATCCAATACTAGAATCTGTCTTAAACCAAAGCCTGCTAGTATAAACTGTCCGAACATCATACGTGCGTAAAAACACGTATGTGTCCGAACCCTGTCATAAAACCATGTGACCTCTATATCGTTTCGCCCGAAGCAGGGAACTCTCTGTGTGGGACTCTAAAGACTCGACGCTTATGCTGGCAGTGGGTTTAACCACAGGCCACAAGCGGTACTAGCTGTACGTAACGGTCCCCAGGTAGATGTCGATAAGTAGGCCGATGAGGAAACCTATTCGAACTCCTACTGAGCCTGATGTGACAATCTCCATACAGTGCGGTCTGTTCGTCTAGGACTATCGCATATCGAGCCTAGGGGGCGGCAAGCGTCAGTCCCCTAAAAGTGGTATAAGTCGTGTCGGAGTGAGGCCCATTACACCTTGAGAAGCTACTGGAAATCCTACCAGTAAATCTCGCTGGCCATGGCCAGGGACTTTGCGTAATGGCTCTCCAAACACAGCGTGATATCGACTCCCAATGCCGGGAGAGACGAATCATGTCTAACCGCCACTGCCTCTAAGTGCTTTGGGACTGCACCCAACTGCTACCTGTTTGCATGACTCCTTTGAATCGTAGTAGGATAGCAATCTAAGAACAGTGGGAACACACTCGAGATGAAGCAGCTGTGTCAAGTCTGCGGACTATGCTGTACTCATGTCACCTGAGAACTGTTAACTGACGACGGGTATAATACCAACCAACAGTTCCCTGCGAGTCCTGTTCGGTGTACCCGTAACCCAACGAGCACCTGTATACTATCTCCAGTACGACGTACTGATGGCTATAGGACAGACCATCTCCCCAACTAGGATGAGAAGCATACACACTAGTCTACTCCGGAGTATCGATGCCCTGTCTCGATAATCCTACGACTAGGGACCTGAAAAAGGATGTGCTTGTAGACTACCCAGCCACCACTAGTATGACTGCCATCACAACGCTGGTAGTCAAGCAAGATCCTAAGGGCTCTATCAATTTGTATTCTCGATATGCTAACATATACACATATTAAGATAGAAATAAACCAAGTAGCATACTACCATGTTTAGCAAGACTGTTAATATAACTGTGAATATCCCAAGCTTCCATTAAGTAATATACAAGCTAGTATGATACAATAATGGCCCCTAGGGCATATACACTAACAATTCGATCGGTAAATTTTGTCTAATTGCTATAGCTCTTTTAGACGGGATTTGCGAATGTGACATTCACGTTGATGTTCTGTGTTGTGCTGTGATGTTGCGGATTTGTCGTGGTGGATAGCTCCTGTGCAATGGTAGTGCAGTTTGGATTTATTTGTACATTTGATATTGCGGGGCGAGTGTCCGACAATTGGACTGCCGTTACTTCCTGTTTGTATAGTATTCTTTTGGGGCACGACCGGGTTGAGGTAGATGTACCCGTTGTATATATTTTCTTTTCTGTACTAGAATTACCCTGCGGTGGGGTGCACGGATAGCCGGGTTCTAGAGGGCAATGGGCCCGAATCTCATGGCGTTGAGATGGAGGGGGCTTCACTCTAGAATTGGCGGTCTATTCGCCGCACTTGTAGGGGGTACAGGTTGACCCAAGGAGGGGTGCTCATGTTATCGGATTCCGTGAAGTGCCAAGTGGTCCATTCACTTTGCTGAAGGGGGCTGCCTCACTTCTGGTTTTGGCGGGTAACTTGCCGTGCTCGTAGGGGTCTAGGTTTTCATTGCACAGGCTATCCACACGACCAGAGGAACGTCGGGTTTCATTTGCGGCTCAAAGGAAACCCGGGGATCCCAGATTATCTGTATTGTTCTGTGATGCTTATTACTTTTCTGTGATGTTGCATTTATCATACCTATAGCGATTATTATATATTTATATATATACTAGTATATGTTGTATATGTTTTGCACCCGTGCTAGTCCAGTCCCCGCTCTGTCGTTAGTTAAGTAACCTAACGGGTGATGATGGGACCCAGTGGCGAATGCGGATGGCATATATGTACATCATATTTTCGTTCTTTTCTTGTGTGATCAATTGATGGGACTGTGTTGATTCTTATCAATGCAAGCAAAACAAACCTATATATGATGTTGTTGGAACTAAGTTTTTTTTAAAACTGACATTACATACGTACGTTTTTGCTTTGCATAGTGGTATTCGGTTATGAATATCCAGCACCTCATTTAATGAGGCAAAAGCCGAGATCCCTTCATCGGGAGTGACCCCTTGGGCAGAAGTTTGCATCAACGTAATAACTTCACTATAGTCAATTACTTTTTTCTTTGCATCGTGGTATTCAGTTTGGAATATCCTGCACCTCATTCGACGAGGAAAGTGCCGAGATCCCTTCACTGGGAGTGACCTCTTTAGCAAAAGTTTTCGCCACTATATATTTGTATAAATCCACTTTGATTCCTTCAACGATATCAATTTCATTACGCTAAAGGTTTTTCGCTAAAAACCAGTCGTATCCCTCCATTATTTCTTACAAGTAGTGCTTAGTATTCGTGCTGCGTTTGTTGACTCCGTCAAGGCGTAGTGTGCGGTAGCTAAGTGGTGCTTGTTTGTTGCATGGATATGCAATTGGTTAGGACAGTCGTGCGGCCTTGTTGACTCCGTCAAGGGCACGTACGGGTGGGTTTAATGCAATCAAGATAATGAAGGGTTGAACTTGACTAGGACTCTTTGATTTGTTGACTTCGTCAAGATCACTTGGGTCCTAGGGGTAAAAATCATATCGGGAGTTTCAAACATATAGGAAACTTGCCAGGCATGCGCATTCCTTCTGGAGTGTGATGACGTGAGTGGCTTCCATCACGTTATCATGCGATGATAGTTGGATCCCGATTCCCACTGATGAGTTGGTTTACTCGTAGGGTGATCCCGACTAATTCTTCTTTCAGGTTTGGAGGAGAATTTGAGAATACAGTGGGAGCTTTCCTAATTAGATAAAATGATTAACTATTCTGATTCAGGTTAGAGTGCACGCAGAGTGTTTCCTTTCTCTCTCTCTTTTTGATTGCGACCATGACCCGACCCTAGACTATAACTCAGTGACCAAGTTAACCGAACTTTTTTATAACACTGGCTTTTGGATTGTATGAGTTGCATACATCATTGCCACTCCTTCTTTTACCCTTTGAGTTTCTCCAGAACACCTTGTATTATTACGAACATCCACTTCCATTGGATAAATCCATCGTATGGTTATATACGAACTCGGAGGAACTTCTTCGATGATGGATTCTGACTCTGGAGAGATTGAATAGAACTATTCAGTTGTCTTTTCCTTTTACCTTCTCTCAGTTTGTGAGGGCTCCTAAGATTAGGAGAGGGTACACCTTTTATGCTTATTGGATAGTCTTCTTCCAAACCATAGGCAGGTACCGAAAGGTAGGGAATGAAGAAAACCAATTAGCCTAAGTTGTGTGTACATAAGGTAATAAGTAAAGACAAATAAAGGGATCAGAAAGAGGGCAAGGTAAATTGCGACTGTTAACATTCACGACCAAACCACGTATTTCATCGCCACTCCTACTTCACCTTTGTATTTCTCCAGAACACCTCGCATCACTACGAACATCCAATTCCATTGGATAAATCCTTCGTATGGTTATATACGAACTCGAAGGAACTTTTTCGAGGATGGATTATGGTTCAGGAGAAATAAGAATAAGATTTATTCAGTTGTCTTTTATCCTTACCTTCTCTCAGGTTGCGAGTGTTCCTAGGATTAGGACAGTACACCTATTTTGCTTATTGGATGGTCTTCTTCCAAACCATAGGCTGGTGCCGAACGGTAGGGAAGGAAGAAAACCATTAAGCCTAACGATGGTGTACATAAGGTAACGACTAAAGACAAATAAAGGGATTTGGAGAGATGGCAAGGAAATACACAGTTACAGTCATGAATCTCGATATTGGAAGAGACGTTACTAGGAATACCGGGATACCCCTTCGAAACATATTCATATTTCAGTTATACTGTGCATTATTAATTGGAAACTGATTTTCCAATTGGACCCTTGCTCCAGGGTTTGTATTTACCAGGTATGATTCTCACATCTGTATGGTTTTACTGATGATGAGTGGGAGTAAGTTATTAGGAATTAGGTGATCATCCTCATTATATCGGAATTCGTTGTGATTGGTGATATTTGAGGAAATCGCCTGGGTACAGTTTTCAACCTACGGTGCATAGAGTTTGAGTTATTCAACTCAGGGGACTTATACAAAGTATTGTATATTGTCCAGTGTCCATTAGGACAAAGGGGTTGATCCTCGTACTGTATTCTGTTTACTTGTGACTTCTCAAGTTTTAAACAAGTGTTTCGTAGAAATAGAAGGTCCAAGTTTGAAAAGTTATAGGTACAGGAATAAAGTAGAGAACCATGTGTTGCAAGTATCAGTATTCTTCAAGGTGATCGAAGATGTAGATACTTATGGTTGGTATTCAGTTGATAGTAATGGTTTTTTGAGAACATTCTTCTCTTTCAGGTTACTCATAATTGGATACACTCCTAAGTTGAGTAATACTGATCGGCCTCTCTCCATTTAAAGAACATGCGATCGAGACAGATGCATGATTTGAATCTGGTTCCAATTAAATCAGCGCCTCTATTTCTATATTGTGTATAGAATGATTCATATCTTAACGATGTTAAGGTACGGGGAGTTGTCTGGCTTATGCTTAAAACCAGACTCTGGATAACTCAAGGCACATTTCTGTAATGGCAGTTTGTGGGTTAACCCGGGCTTTGACGATGGTTGACTTTCTACCATCTGGAAGATCAATAGTGATATTGTTCTTGACTCGCCACATTTTTAGTAAAATGGATTTTTTTTCAGAAAACGGTAGTGGGAGTATGGTAGAACTGGAAGTGATTCCAGAACCGCAAACGATTACGGAAAATTTAATAGGACTTAAAGATTCAATCAGGGTTGACATTCCATTAGCCACTCCGCAGATATGGTGGGTAACCTCAGGCACCCGAGAGGTACTTCAGTATCCTCAAGGACGGTGATAGAGGGGTTCTTGTTTACCCAGACTTGCCATTACTGCTGTTCCACACCATGAGACCCGGCAGGAGGATGAGTATAGCGTCGATCTAAACTACCTTTAGAAGTGCACGCGTATATGACTCTACCAGAAGGTTGTTGTAGTCAGAGAGAGCAGCGGAAGCATAGTGGATAAGTAGCTTATGTCTATTTATAGACTAAAGCATAGGGTGCAGCGGAAGCATAGCGGAGACAGATCATCTATTTTTGATGTGACAGTCATAGGTTTTGACTTCATCAGAATAGGAGATGGATCTGTTAAGAAGGTAGTAGGGTGTGATGTCCTGGTACTTGGATGACATACACACAGTAGGAGGTGAAATTCCTACACTACGATCGGTTATATCGTGGTTGTCACACAGTAGTTTCCCCACATAGGATATGGATATCATATCATATGTTGTTTTTTGCACTAGATGCAATAGGTTGATATATTATTCAAATCCTGGAGAAATGTTCAGAAGCAGCTTATGAACATAAGTTGTTGTTCTAGGGATTTGATAACGACAGCCTCCTTCAGGAGACAGTTATCATTCCAGGCTTCCAAGGTGACCCGGATGACAGAGTGACTGCCAGAGTTATAGTTTTCCCCTCTGACGAGGGGCAGTAGTTTGGACAGGTAGTCCAAGCGGATACTGATAGAGGCATGGTGCAGGATACTGATTAAATTCAGTTGACGATACAATCTAAGAAGTTTGCTGGATTTGGAGTTCATTTATGAACTGGTCCCATTAGATATCCAGACATATTCTAAGACAGGTATTGCTTATTTCGGGAGATGGCTTTCTCAGGGAACTTGAGACAAAGAGAGACATAGAAAGAAACATCTGGACGGATCCACTCACTGAGGCTATTTGTCGAACACAATAGTTTTACAAACAAGTTTTGTGAAACTGATTAGTAGAGGAGTTGGATGTTCGGTATCACACGAGCTGTGAGTACGCGACATCGCAATAATTATCCTTAAGTGCATGTGGGAGATTATTGGATATAGTGCCCTCAAAGTCAATTATTGGATCGCAGGTACGTGATTGCAATGATTGAGAGAGGACCTATACCGATAGGAAAGTCTTGCTCGAGATGATAGTATGCTATCTGGTTTGTCTTTATCATCATGTACATGCTTTAGTTCACTGTTGCATGTTGATAGAGCCCATAGGATTCTTTCTTGACTGTCAGCAGTATGATGGCGATCATATATATGGAGCTGGGGTCTATAAGCACATCCTTAAAGTGTCCGTAGTCCTGGGAGTTTCGAGACAGGACATCGATACTCCAGAGTAGACTAGTGTATACAGTCGAGACCCCGACGAGGGGCGGTGGCCGGTCTCACAAGACATTGGTGTCAGTTGGTTCATCTAAGATGTATACAGGTGCTCATTAGGTTATGAGTACACCGGACAGGACTCGCCGGGAACATGCTAGTTGGTATTATACATATCGTCAGATAGCAGTTCCCTGGTGACATATGTACATGTTAGTCTGTCGACCTGAGATCGTCATTTGTCTCGTGTGAGTTCCCACCGTGCTTTGATTACTACCCTACCACGGCTCAAACGAGTCATGCAAACAGGTTTTAGTTGGGTACAGTCCCGAGCCACATGGAGGCAGTGAGCGGATCGTCAGGGATTCGTCTCTCCCGGTATTGGGGGTGAGATCGCACTGTGTTTAAGAGAGCCATTACACGAAATCCCTGGCCAGGGTAATCAAGATTTACTGGTAGGTACTCCAGTAGTTTCTCAGGGTATTCTGGGCTACTCTCTAACACTACCTATACCGCTATTGGGGGTCTGACGTTTACCAGCCCTTAGGCCCTATATGCGATACTCATGGACAAACAGACCAGACTGTACGGATATTGTCACTGTCAGGTTCAGTAGGGTTTCTGGATGAGTTCACTCGTCAGCTTTCCTTCCGATCAATACATGGGCAACCGTTACGTACAGCTAGTACTTCTGACGTGCTAGTGGTTATACCCAGTGCCAGTGTATTGATGAGTCATTAGAGTCCCCCACAGACAGTTTCCCAAGTTCGGGCGAAATGTTGTAGAGGCCGTATGGATATATGGAGGGGTTCGATCATATCCGTGCACTTGGGCACGGATCATGATTGGACGGATAATACCAGCGGGCTTTGGTTTAAGTCAGATCATAGTATTATATAGTAGGAATATTTTTTGTCTCATTTGCATTTGTATTCAGTCGGAATACAAATGCGGGTATGTATTTACTGTTGAGGGGTAATCTGGTAATTGGTCATAGGATTACTTTCGGAGTTGCCAGTTCCTTTTCCTGATTTAACATTTCGATCTTTGTTTACTTGTTGTGACCTTGACCTGCTTGCACTGTTCCTGCACTGTAGGGAGGGCTGCCCATTTTGAGCATTTAATGGGCATGGTCGGTGAGGGTGTGAGTGGGTAGCATGGTGCATGGGTGTTGGCTGAATTTCGGTCCAAAGGGTTTTATGCAATTTTGGCAAGCCTTCTTTTTCCTTTCCCTTGCTTGTAGGCTGGCCAAGGGGCTTCTTGAAATTTGGCAGGGCAATGTTGCAGGGGTTTTTCTGTGGTGATTAATTGTGGCTGGAGAAAAAGGATTTTAATATGTGGTGGTTTTGATTTTAGTTGCCTGATTGTTTTTTTCCACACCCCCTTTTCTTGCAAAAATTCCCAGAGAACATCCTTCATGGTAGAGCTCATTTTTGGTGGAGAAAAAATTTGATTCTTCATTGCAAATTCATTACTCACTTCATCAATCCAAATTGGCAACTTCAGTCTTGAGACAAAATATTCCACACTCTCTCTACTCCTTTCTTGGACATGTCGGCTAGCAAAATTCATGTCCGAGTTGCCTGGATTCGATACGGGAGCCCGTATAAAGATTCGATGACGTGGTGCAACTTTAACGAGCGACATCGGGGAGAGGACTTCGTTGGCGCAGTAGCAGGGAGTTTGGTGCGGAGATTGAAGACCGAAGGATACGGATCGATCGGTATAATTTCCTAACTCCTTTTACAGATTGCTAGTTTACGGTTAATGGAATGATCCGGGAATTTGGATTGCGGTGGCGCCGGTTCCATAAAAAGTTTTTGTTCCGCATTTGGCCTCGTTTAGATGGCCGGAGTGGCGCCGCATCCCAACAGCGACAACATGTAACCAAATGAAACATGCCATGGTGCACTAGCCACGGAAAACTGTAAAAACACGGATTTGGCTTAATCGCGATTAGCAGTGCACTAATCGGGTTTTTATCCAAAGTGCATATAATAAATTTTAAAAATACCAAATCCTTTATATATATTATTAAATTAATAAATCATTTTAATTCCCAATTATTTCAAAATTATTGGTATATATTTATACCCTTTTTCGAAAACCCCAATTTCGCAAATCGGGCAGTTTTCGGGAAATATATTATTTTAATATTAAATTCCAAAATTAATATTTTATATTCTATGAAATGTTACAATCTTCCTCCTTAAAGAAATTCGGTTCCCGAATTTAAATTTAAACCCCAAAATCTAAAATATTTCAATAATCAGCTCAATCAACGGGGCTCCGAAATCACGGAAGATGCAGAAACAACACAGCGCGTCAAGTGCGCATGAAAACGAGTACCAAAACTCAAAATCGAACTCCGTCAAGCGTCAAGAAAACCATCAGATTTGCACGCATATCCTCGGAGTTACAATAGGGATACAGAATCTCGAATTCCACTACAGAAATCCAATATACACTAGTCAAATACTATAATACGTGTATAGTATGCATCTTTGGAAACTTCAAAATCTGAATAAAATACGTGCAAAATCGTTTCTGAATCGCCGCATGATGCGTACTCACGGCATAAGTGACGGACGCTCATTGGTAAAATAATAATTATAGTTTCGTATATGTTTTACTCAGATATACGTCCCGTCCATTTTAAAATATCCCAAAAGGTTTTCCTTTTTTAAAAAAAAACTTTTGTGTCGCTCACAGACACGTAGGAAATAGCGAGATTATAGCTCCTTTTTGAAAACCTTTGGTTAAACTTTTAATGTATGCAAAATACTCAGGTACTGTCTTCAGATCAGTCCTGTTTGGCTACTACACAACATAGTGCCCAATATGAAAATAAAGTGCTCAAACGCAAAATCAGCCTCAAAAGGCGTATCCAATAATCATATGCGTCTGGTGCGCACGGAAATTAAATCCAAATACATGTGCTACGAATTTGCAGAAAACCAAAACTAAGTGCAACGGGTGTGCACGAAAGCATCTGTCCAGTGCAACGGGTGTGCACGATAACAATATCAAGTGCATCTAGAGTGCATCCGGTGCAACTAACATGCACGAATGAAAATCCCAATCGAGTGCATCCGGTGTGCATAAAACCACATCTCATATCATGCGCCCAACATGAGCGAAAATCCAAATCAAGTGCATCCAAAATGCACGAACAAAATCCAAAACAAGGGCATCCAACATGCACGTGTACAATCCCACTCAAGTGCATCTGATGCGCACAAAAATCCAAAATCAAGCGCCTAATATGCGCAAAAATCCCACAAAAAGGCGTCAGGTTCATAAGAAACATCTAGTGCCGTAGAATGCATGGAAACGAACATCAAATACAAATGCGCACGAAAATACAAATCTGGTAAAAAGAATGCTCAAGGACATAAATCGGGTGCAACCAAGGTACGGAGTATAAATCCAGTGCGACTAATGCACAAATACCCGTCCAGTGCAACAAATGCAAGAAATGCAAATCTAGTGCAATAAAAGTACGAAATACGAGTCTGGTGCAGCAAATGCATAAAATATAAATCTGGTGCGACAATTGCACAAAATGAAAATCTAGTGCAACAAATGCACGAAGTGCAAATCTGGTGCATCCAGTGCACGAAACACAAATACAGTGCATCTAGTGCATGAAATACGAATACAGTGCATCCAGTGCACGAAATATGAATACAGTGCATCTAGTGCACGAAATACGAATACAGTGCATCCAGTGCACGAAATACGAATACAATGCATCCAGTGTATGAAACACAAACACATAACTCAAATGCGTATAAAAGCAACACCGAGTGTACCAGGGTGTATAAAATCGTAAACGCGTGCGACTGCGTGTACAAAACATGTATCAATGCACTGCAAGCACATGTAAGCTATACTGAATGCAAAAATCAAATCGAGTGCGTACCACACGCACAAAATCAAATCAACCGTATGAAATCCACGAAATCATAAATATGTGTAGCCAAGGAACAAACCGAATCTCAAGTGCAATAGATATACACAAATCATAACCCAACACAACGGTGTATAAAAAAATCACAACTCAAGTGCAATAACTATGCACAAAATGTAAATACCCAGTAGGTGCAGCCATGGTGCACGAAAACGATATCATGAAACTCAATCATCAAAACTTAAATCCAAGAGATATAAGCATGATACTCAGATCACAAACGCAAATCGCAATAAATGACATCGAGGTACACCTCCTACAATGTTGAAAAATAAATCGGTGCGCCTAAAACCGGCAGAACAAGAATATTCACTTGCCTCCTGCTCACGGTCCGGCATCCTCAATCTCTAGGTCCTTATCTTCTCTGTGGATTTACCAATCTCGCAATCCATCGGCTCATCGGCCCAGTCAGGTGTGCTAACGAGAACAATTCCGCTTTAGCACTTCTCTGGTATCTTTCGGCCAATCATCACAACCACTCGTAAAGCAGCACGTTACTGGCATCGGCCTCTGGCTCTCTGAATACACATGACACAGCTGATCCTGGGTGCAAATCTTATTGCTGCAGTGTCCTGGAAGGAATCCTGCTCAAGGTCTCTTCCGATCTCGCCTATGCCGAACTGTACGGAGGCCGGTACTCCTACATAATCTTTTCTCATTCTCTGGACATCTGCGTCCTCACCACAACATTTTCTCAGGAACTGGCCGTATCCCAACGCCTCTGTATACTTATCAGATCTCTAATCTCGGCAGGGAGTAACAACAGCTTGTCCACATCTCGCACGAAACTCTGGTTCCGCTCTTCTTCATCATCGTCCACCTTGACGTCGCGCCATGCTATTTGCGCAATGCAACGGTTTTTCGGACACGTCCAATCCGAAGTCTCTCACATGGACTCGAAGTCACGAACTCGGTATCTTCATCACTTTGTAGAGGATATCTGGCCGAACACGTCCTCGGGAACTCATCCCAACCATCGGAGGAATACTCAAAACTCGCCCGTCCTCGATCAACTCCCAATGCATCTGGGTGAGGTCCTCTATCCGAAGCTGGTCATCTTACTGTTCTCTAATAACATGATATCCGGACGACGTCAAACTTTTCGATCGAGTCATCAAGGTCCCAAAATTTCCCGAAGGCTCAATACCTGAGCAAAATATAAAAATATCTGGTACATACTATAGTACCTCTGGACCAGCCGTAGAAGGGCAAACCCGAGCCTCACTGATGGCACAGCTAAACTGCCGCAAACCCTATGGTTCAAAAGCGGTTCCATGGTCATCATGTCGAGTAAGGGTTTCATTCTTCTTGAGGGTCCACAAAATTACCTGCATGTTCCTCTGAACACTTTAAACTTGGGGAAAATGGGTTTCTGACACTCACTCAAACTTTTTACCTTCGCCGATACAACATGTGAATACTCTTCGCCCGCATGCTAAACAATGCCTCAATCCTCCAGGAAAGGCGATATATCGACGGTCATCTCTGGATCGGTCTGCTATAGACCTGAGTAAGACTCTCCACACTGGAAATCTCTAACTCAACTGAGCCTGCGTCAGCGCATCAATCTGACGAATCACCTTCGTCTCTCAACTTGGAATAGACTAGCTATCACCTGTCGCATCTCTGCCCGAAAGCTCCAGCGATCTCAGCTCGTAAGCTCTATAAACGACATCCCGTCAATCTCAGCAACAGCTGGGCCATCTGTCGGCACGGTAGGCGACATCAAAATCTCTGAGGTATGCTGTACATCAACAGTCCTCTCTCAACTGGAAGCTCTAACAATGGCCCGATCATCCGGTGTAAAGCCAAACACTCGCCTCATCCGAGAGGTCACAACACAAAACTAACTCGATACGTTCCCATGTCACCAGAAAACATAATGGTCATCCCTTGTACCAGACGAGCTCGCCCAGACCGCAACACTAGCAGCAGCTCAATCTATGCTCAAATATGGTGACAGGAACCTCAATCGAGTATCGAAGAGAGCAGATCAACGACAAGAAAGGAAATGACAGATCCAGAATGGATACATGATCATAAGAATGAACAACATCAATGAGAGTATGATCATGGAAACGAATAGAATTCAAGGATCTCAAATAGATGTATAATCATGGGTATGAAGTGAATCATAAGTCTCAAAATATGTACACCCTAAGGTTTCTTAAGTGGAGTATCGTATCGTAAATATGCCACGGAACATACGTACGGTACGTCACTCTACTCAAGCTACCTACTCCATCAATCAGGGTCAGCCTTTGAAATGAAAGTTCGGGTCTAATACCCTGCCGTTCAAGTCTAAGTTTCGTAAGGTCAAGCCTAGGTTATACCCGCCCTAGACTCCGAATAGTCATGTAAGTCTACGGTAGCGCTCCGGCCGTCTGTCCGAGGCCAAAATGCGAAAATGAAAACTTTTTCTAAACTCGAAACTGGTGCTATCGCAGACTTTAATCCCGGATCGAACCATTAACCTATAACTAGCTGTTGGAGATAGTGCGCTCAGAGTCAATTATTGGATCACAGGCACGTGATTGCAATGATTGAGGGAGGACCTGTCCCAGTAGGACAGTCTTACTCAAGATGATAGTATGCTATCTGGTTTATCTTTATCACCGTGTACTGCTTTAGGTGACATTATTGATCACTATTGAACGTTGATAGAGCCCTTAGGATTCTTCCTTGACGGCCAGCAGTATGATGGCGATCATATACGTGGGAGCTGGGGTCTACAAGCACATCCTTATAAGGTCCCTAGTCGTGGGAGTTTCGAGAATGGGCATCGATACTCCATTAGTAGACTAGTGTATACAGTCGAGACCCCGACGAGGGGCGGTGGCCGGTCTCACAAGCCACTGGTGTCAGTTGGTTCACCTAATATGTGTAAGTCTACGGTAGCGCCCCGGCCGTCTACAGACGCCAAATGCGGAACAAAAACTTTTTAACTGGCGCTATCGTATACTTTAAGCCGGATCTTCCATTATTGCTAAACTAACAAACTGTAAAGAGTGTAGAAAGGTTATACCGAACGATCCGAGTCCTTCGTTCTTTAACCATCATCCCACGCTCCGTTCCGGCTGCTCCGATCTCGTCGATCTCCGATCTGCTCGTCCAGGTGGCACCACGTCAACGATTCTTTAAACGGGCTCCCGCCTCTGACTCGAGGCAACTCGGTCGTCAAGTTTGCTAAAAGAGATGACCAAGAATGATGTAGAGAATGAGTAGATGACTTTGTCTCACTTCGTCCAAAGCCGTGGACGATCGGTTAATGAAGTTGCCGATGGAAATGAAATGGAACAAGAAATAAACTATGAAATTTCCATGCATCCAAAACTTTAGTCTTTTCTTTTTAGCAACCATAATTTTCTCAAGTGAGTAAGTGGAGGAGGAGAGAGAGGGTCGGCCACTTTAAAGGAGGAGGAGGGTGAGTGTAGGAGCAATCAAGGAGGTGACCATAAACAATGATCCTTATCATAACAAAAGATCAAGAACAAATATCTTAAGGAAAACAAGAATCATTAAAGTCAAAGCATGAGTCATAATCCTTGTCACCACTTTCTAGAAACTTCTAGAACCTTCTAGAAGCATGACTCACTCTCATCCAAGAAAAGATAAATCCGTCTTTAACCGAATGTTAAAATACGGCTGATAGAAAACTGGAAACTGGCAACTTCCAAAAGTGATCCTGAAACGAATTTCAGGACAACCCCGAAACTGTATAAATATACCCGCATTTGTATTACGACCGAATACAAATGCAACTGAGACAAAGATATTATACCTACTCAATATAATACTCGGATCCGGCTTAAACCAAAGCCGACCAGTATCATCTGCCCAAAAAAAATAACACGTGCGTAAACGCACGTGCATTTTCCGAACCCTGCCATAAAACCATACGGCCTCTACAACGTTTCGCCCGAACTTGGAAAACTGTCTATGGGGGACTCTAATGACTCGTCAGTACCGTGGCAGTGGGTTTAACCACAAACCGTCAGCGGCACTAGTTATGCGTAACGGCTGCCCATGGACTGACCTCAAGGGAGGCCGATGAGCGAACTCATCCGGAAACCCTACTAAGCCTAACAGTGACAATGTATATACAGTCCGGTCCGTTCGTCTATGAGTATCGCATATCTGCCTAGGGGGCTAGAAACGTCAGACCCCCAATAGCAGTATAAGTCGTGTCGGAGTGTAGCCCAAAAACACCCTGAGATACTACTGGAGTACCTACCAGTAAATCTCTTTCCATGGCCATGGACTTTGTGTAATGGCTCTCGTAGACACAGCACGACCTCTCCCCCAATACCGGGAGAGACGAATCCCCTGCCGATCCGCTCACGTGCCTCCATATGTCTCGGGACTGTACCCAAAAGCTACCTGTTTGCACGACTCCTTTGAGCCGTGGTAGGGTAGCAATCAAAGCACAGTGGGAACTCACACGAGACAAATGACAACCTCAGGTCGATGAACTAACCTGTACACATGTCACCAGGGAACTGCAATCTGACGATATGTATAATACCAACTAGCAGGTTCCCGGCGAGTCCTGTCCGGTGTACTCATAACCCAATGAGCACCCGTATACATCTTAGGTGATCCAACTGACACCAGTGGCTTGTGAGACCGGCCACCGCCCCTCGTCGAGGTCTCGACTGTACACACTAGTCTACTCCGGAGTATCAATGCCCTGTCTCGAAACTCCCACGACTAGGGACCACAATTAAGGATATGCATATAAACTACCCAACTCTCACGTATATGATCGCCATCATACTGTTGGTAGTAAAGCAAGATCCAAAGGGCTCTATCAAAGTGTAACATGTAATCAGTCACCTGAACATGTATACGACTGATAAAGGCAAACCAGATAGCATACTATCATCTCGAGTAAGACTGTCCTACCAGTATAGGTCCTCCGCAATCATTGCAATCACGTACCTGCGATCCAATAATTGACTATGAGGGCACTATCTCCAACAATCTCCCACTTGCACTCAAGGCTAATTATTGCGATGTCGACTACTCACAGCCCGTGTGAAACCGAACATCTAACTCCTCTACTAATCAGTTTCACAAAGCCCGTTTATAAAACTATTGTGTTCGAGAAATAGCCTCAGTGAGTGGATCCGCCTAGATGTTTCTTTCTATATCTCTCTTAATCTCAAGTTCGCGGAGAAAGCCATCTCCCGAATTGAGTAATACCTGTCTTAGAATATGTCTGGATATCTGATGGGACCTAGTTCATAAATGAACTCCAAATCCAAACTTCTTAGACTGTATCGATCACTGAACCTAATCAGTATCCGGCACCATGCCACCCACAGCATCCTCTTGGACCACCTGTCCATAATACTGTCCTTCTTCGTCAGAGGGAAAAACTATAACTCTGACAATCACTCTGTCAACCCTGTCACCTTTGAAGCCTGGAATGATAACCGTCTCCCGAAAGAGGCTGCCATCATTAAATCCGTAGAACATGTACTTATGTTCTAAAACTGCTTCCTTATGTTTCTCCAGGATTGGATTAATACAAACTCATTGCATCTAGTGCAAAAACAACATCTGGTGTGGTACTTGACATCTCATGATTGACTCAATTGCCTAAGCAAGTGATCTGCCAATCATGCCCATCCCTCTCCCCTTTAGTCTGTAAGACATCTTTAGAGAGGGTGACTCCATCACCTGCAGGTACACCACCATGCTAGGAGTCATCTATTCTAAAAACCATTAGAATACTGTCAAAGTACCCACATTGGGAAACTACCCAAATCCAGATCTAAAACCATAGATCCAGAAACCAGAATGTGAAATATTATATCCATATCCTCTCTGGAGAAACAACTGTGTGACGACCAAAGTACAACCGATCGTAGTATAGGAATTTTACTTCCTACTCTGTGTATGTCATCCAAATACCATGACATCACACCATACTACCTTCTTAACAGATCCATCCCCTATTCTGATGAAGTCAAACCTATGACTGTCACATCAAAATTAGATGATCTATCTCCGCTATAACTGCTCAAGTCTATAAATAGACATAAGCTACTTGCCCACTATGCTTCTGCTGCTCCCACTGACTATGACAACCCTCCTACCGGGTCTCATAGCCTGGAACATCAGTAGTGTCAAGTCTGGGTAGATAAGAACCTCCCTATCACCGTCCTTGAGGCTACCGAAGTACCTCTCGGGTGTCTGAGGTTACCCACCATATCTGCGGAGTGGCTATTGGAATGTCAAACCTGATTGAATATATAGGTCCTATTAAATTTTCCGTAATCGTTCGCGGTTCTGGAATCACTTCCAGTTCTACCATACTTCCACTACTGTTTTCTGAAAAAGATCCATTTTACTAAAACTGTGGCGAGTCAAGAACAATATCACTATTGATCTTCCAAATGGTAGAATATCAACCCTCGTCATAGCCAGGGTCAACCCACAAACAGCCATTACAGAAACGTGCCCTGAGTTATCCAGATTCTGGTTTTAAGCATAAGCTGGACAACTCCCCGTAACTTAACATCTTTTAAGGTACGATCCATTCTATATTCAATACAGAAACTTTGGTACTTATTTAATTGGAACCAGATTCAAATCATGCAGCTGTCTCCAGTGCATATCAACTTAATGGAAAGAGGCTAATCAGCATTACTCAACTTAGGAATCCATCCAATTATGAGTAATCTGAAAGAGAAACACGTTTCTCAAAATCATTACTATCATCTGAATACCAATCACAAGAATCTACATCTTCGATCTCTTTGAAGAATCCCGATATTTGTGATACCTGGTTCTCTACTTTATTCTTATACCCACAACTTCTCAAAAGTTAGACCTTGTATTTCTACGAAACACTTGTCTAAAAACTAGAGAAGTTATAAGTAAACAGAACATAGTACGAGGACCTATCCCTTTGTCCTGATGGACACTGGACAACATACAATACTCTGTATAAGTCCACTGAGTTGAATAACTCAAAACCTGTGCGTCGTAGGTGGAAAACTGTACCCTGGCGATTTCCTCAAATATCACCAATTACAACGAATTCCGATATAATGAGGATAATCATCTAATTCCCAATAACTTACTCCCTCTCATCATCTGTAAAACCATACGGATATGAGAATGAAACCTGGTAAATACATACCCTTGGAGTAAGTATCCAATCGGGAAAACAGTTTTTCCTTTAACAATGCACTGAAACATGAAAATGTGTCGTAGGGGTATCCTGGTATTCATAGTAATGCCTCTTCCATAATCCAATTCATGACTTTAACCGTATATTTTATTCCCATCTCTCCAAATCCCTTTATTTGTCTTTAGTCGTTACCTTCTGTACACCTTTGTTAGGCTAAATGGTTTTCTTCCTTCCCTACCGTTCGGCACCAGCCTATGGTTTGGAAGAAGACTATCCAGTAAGCATAATAGGTGTACCCTCCTAAACCAAGGAGTACTCGTATCTTGAGAGAAGGTGATGATAAAAGACAACTGAATAATATCTTATTCCTTTATAGGTGAAATAGGAGCGGCGATGAAGTATGCGTTTTGGTCGTGAATGATAACAGTCGCAATTTACTTTGCCCTTTTTCTAATCCCTTTATTTTGTCTTTACATATTACCTTCTGCACATCCTATTTAGGCCAATTAGTTTTCTTCATTCCCTACCTTTCGGCACCTGCCTATGGTTTGGAATAAGACTATCCAATAAGCGTAATAGGTGTACTCTCCTAAACCAAGGAGCTCTCGCAACCTGAGAGAAGGTGATAATAAAAGACAACTGAATAAACCAATTCTATTTCTCCTGAACCTGGATCCATCCTCGAAGAAGTCCCTCCGAGTTCGTATATAACCATACGATGGATCTATCCAATAGAAGTGGATATCCGTAGTAATACGGGTGTTCTGAGAAATTCAAAGGGTAAAAGAAGGAGTGGCAATGACTTATGCAACTCAGACAATCCAAAAGCCAGTATTTTAAGAAGGTTCGGTCAACCTAGTCACTGAGTCATAGTCTAGGGTCGGTCAAAGGTCGCTGCCAAAGAGAGAGAGAAAAGAAATACTCTGCGTGCACTCTAACCTAGATCAGAATGGTTATCACTTTATCTAATCCGGAAAACTCCCACTGTCCTGTCAAATTCTCCTCCAAACCTAAAGAAGAATCAATCGGGATCACCCGAAGAGTAAACCAACTCATCAGTGGGAATCGGAATCCAACTCTCATCGCATGATAACGTGATGGAATGCATCCACGTTACTCATACTCCAGAAGGTATGCGCATACATGGCAAGTTTCAGTTTCTTTAGAAACTCCCGATAAGATTTTTTTGCCCCATGCTCTTATAACCTTGGCTTTGGTCAAAATGTCATAAGTCACATGCCAAGTTCTACCCGTCACTATCTTGTCAATTTGAACCCACTAGCACATGCCCCTGACTTTGGCCAATCGGCAGAACGACTGTCCCAAACCAACTCATCTATCTATGCAACAATTGAATACCCAGCAGCTACCAAACACTATACCTTAACTTTGGCTAAAATGCATAGCTTGAATACTACTGAATACCCAAAAGAAGTGACGGAGGGCTACGGCTGGTTTTTGGCGAAAAACCTTTAACGTAGTGAACTTGATATCGCTGAAGGAACCTGATAGCTTTTTAAAATATAGTGGCGAAAACCTTTTGCTAAAGAGGTCACTCCCGGTGAAGGGATCTCGGCTCTTTCCTCGTGGAATGAGGTGCAGGATATTCCACTGAATACCGCGATGCAAAACAAAAGGAAACGCCTTTGCAATAACACTTTTTAAATTGTTCCAACAACTGCAAATAGGTTTGCTTTCCTTTGCATTGATCAGAATCAACGCAGTCCCATCAATCAATCACACCAGAAAAGAACGAAAATAAAATGTACGTATATGCCATCCGCATTCGTCACTGGGTCCCGTCATCACCCCTTAGGTTACTTAACTAACGACAGAGCGGGGACTGGACTAGCGCGGGTGTAAAACATATACAACATCTAATAGTATATAAACCAATATACAATAATCGCTCCAGGCGTGATAATATGCAACATTACAGAAAAGTAATAAGCATCACAGAACAATACAGATAATCTGGGATCACCGGGTTTCACAGAGCCGCTGCTGAAACCCGACGTTCCCCTGTCGTGTGGATAGCCTGTGCAATGAAACCTAGACCCCTACGGGTGCGGCAAGTTACCCGCCAAAACCTGAAGCGAGGCAGCCCCCTACAGCAAAGTGAATGGACCACCCAGCACTTCACGGAATCCGGTAATCTTAGGCACCCCTCCTTGGGTCAACCTGTACCCCCTACGAGTGCGGCGAATAGTCTGCCAATTCTAGTGTGAGGCCCCTCTGCCTCTCAAAGCCATGAGATGCGGACCCGTTGCCCCTCAGAACCCGGCTATCCGTGCACTCCGTCGCGGGGTAAAACCTAGTACAGTAATGAAAAATAGTACAACCGGTACATCGACCGCAACCTGGTCGTGCCCCAAAAGAATATTATACAACAGGTAGTGACGGCAGTCCACATGTTGGACGCTCGCCCCGCAATATCAAATGTACAAATAAACTCAAACTGTATTACTATTGCACACTGCTATCCACCACGACAAATCCGCAACATCACAGCACAACACAGAACATCAACGCGAATGTCACGTTCGCAAACCCGTCTAAAAGAACTATAGCAATCAGAAGCGGTTTACCGATCAAATGACATTCCCGGTCGGAGATATAATGTAAGCACTGTAAACTAACATGTTTAAATTTCGATCGACTAAATATCATAAAATGGGCCCCATGAACAACTGGTGAACAGTAACAAAATCTGGGCCCAAAAGATATATATCAAAAACCACAAATTCCAGAGAAGAACCTACTGAGCAAATTTGGGGGCATGATGACACAGAATGGCCGCGGATCCGCGGCCAAACCATGGGTTTGGCCGCGTTTCCGCGGCAGTCTTGTCGAATCAGGATCCCAAATTTGGACGGTGTTCTAATAAAACCCTGCACAGTTTTCTGAGATATGTAGAATAATTTTAGGACATCATTTAAAATCGACAGAAACTGTGAAGCTTGAAAATTGTGTTTTTCGATATCCGGTTCGATCGATATTTTAAACGCGTTCGCACAAGTTAGTAAAGCAAAATGGTGAGGCTCTGATACCACTGTAAGTCTACGGTAGCGCCCCGGCCGTCTACAGACGCCAAATGCGGAACAAAAACTTTTTAACTGGCGCTATCGTATACTTTAACCCGGATCTTCCATTATTGCTAAACTAACAAACTGTAAAGAGTGTAGAAAGTTTATACCGAACGATCCGAGTCCTTCGTTCTTTAACCATCATCCCATGCTCCGTTGCGGCTGCTCCGATCTCGTCGATCTCCGATCTGCTCGTCCAGGTGGCACCACGTCAACGATTCTTTAAACGGGCTCCCGCCTCTGACTCGAGGCAACTCGATCGTCAAGTTTGCTAAAAGAGACGACCAAGAATGATGTAGAGAATGAGTAGATGACTTTGTCTCACTTCGTCCAAAGCCGTGGATGATCGGTTAATGAAGTTGCCGATGGAAATGAAATGGAACAAGAAATGAATTATGAAATTTCCATGCATCCAAAACTTTAGTCTTTTCTTTTTAGCAACCATAATTTTCTCAAGTGAGTAACTGGAGGAGGAGAGAGAGGGCCGGCCACTTTAAAGGAGGAGGAGGGTGAATGTAGGAGCAATCAAGGAGGTGACCATAAACAATGATCCTTATCATAACAAAAGATCAAGAACAAATATCTTAAGGAAAAAAAGAATCATTAAAGTCAAAGCATGAGTCATAATCCTTGTCACCACTTTCTAGAAACTTCACGAACCTTCTAGAAGCATGACTCACTCTCATCCAAGAAAAGATAAATCCGTCTTTAACCGAATGTTAAAAGACGGCTGATAGAAAACTGGAAACTGGCAACTTCCAAAAGTGATCCTGAAACGAATTTCAGGACAACCCCGAAACTGTATAAATATACGCGCATTTGTATTACGACCGAATACAAATGCAACTGAGACAAAGATATTATACCTACTCAATATAATACTCGGATCCGGCTTAAACCAAAGCCGACCAGTATCATCTGCCCAAAAAAAATAACACGTGCGTAAACGCACATGCATTTTCCGAACCCTGCCATAAAACCATACGGCCTCTACAACGTTTCGCCCGAACTTGGGAAACTGTCTGTGGGGGACTCTAATGACTCGTCAGTACCCTGGCAGTGGGTTTAACCACAAACCGTCAGCGGCACTAGCTATGCGTAACGGCTGCCCATGGACTGACCTCAAGGGAGGCCGATGAGCGAACTCATCCGGAAACCCTACTGAGCCTAATAGTGACAATGTATATACAGTCCGGTCCGTTCGTCTATGAGTATCGCATATCTGCCTAGGGGGCTAGAAACGTCAGACCCCCAATAGCAGTATAAGTCGTGTCGGAGTGTAGCCCAAAAACACCCTGAGATACTACTGGAGTACCTACCAGTAAATCTCCTGCCATGGCCATGGACTTTGTGTAATGGCTCTCCTAGACACAGCACGACCTCGCCCCCAATACCGGGAGAGACGAATCCCCTGCCGATCCGCTCACGTGCCTCCATATGGCTCGGGACTGTACCCAAAAGCTACCTGTTTGCACGACTCCTTTGAGCCGTGGTAGGGTAGCAATCAAAGCACAGTGGGAACTCACACGAGACAAATGACGACCTCAGGTCGATGAACTAACCTGTACACATGTCACCAGGGAACTGCTATCTGACGATATGTATAATACCAACTAGCAGGTTCCTGGCGAGTCCTGTCCGGTGTACTCATAACCCAATGAGCACCTGTATACATCTTAGGTAATCTAACTGACACCAGTGGCTTGTGAGACCGGCCACCACCCCTCGTCGGGGTCTCGACTGTACACACTAGTCTACTCCGGAGTATCGATGCCCTGTCTCGAAACTCCCACGACTAGGGACCACAATTAAGGATATGCATATAAACTACCCAACTCTCACGTATATGATCTCCATCATACTGTTGGTAGTAAAGCAAGATCCTAAGGGCTCTATCAAAGTGTAACATGTAATCAGTCACCTGAACATGTACACAACTGATAAAGGCAAACCAGATAGCATACTATCATCTCGAGTAAGACTGTCCTACCAGTATAGGTCCTCCGCAATCATTGCAATCACGTACCTGCGATCCAATAATTGATTATGAGGGCACTATCTCCAACAATATGTATACAGGTGCTCATCTGGTTATGAGTACACCGGACAGGACTCGCCGGGAACCTGCTAGTTGGGATTATACCAAACGTCAGATAGCAGTTCCCTGATGACATGTGTACAGGTTAGTTCATCGACCTGAGATCGTCATTTGTCTCGTGTGAGTTCCCACTGTACTTTGATTACTACCCTACCACGGCTCAAAGGAGTCGTGCAAACAGGCTTTAGTTGGGTACAGTCCCGAGCCACATGGAGGCAGTGAGCGGATCTGCAGGGGTTCGTCTCTCCCGGTATTGGGGATGAGGTCGCGCTGTGTTTAGGAGAGCCATTACACAAAGCCCTCGGCCGAGGCAGGAGATTTACTGGTAGGTGTTCCAGTAGTATCTCAGGGTGTTCTGGGCTTCACTCCGACACGACTTGTACCGCTTTTGGGGGTCTGACTTTTACCAACCCCTTAGGCCCGACATGTGATACTCATAGACGAACGGACCGGACTGTACGGATATTGTCACTGACAGGCTCAGTAGGGTGTCAGGATGAGTTCGCTCATCGACGTCCCTTTTAGTCAATAGCTGATGGCCCGTCATGTATGGCTAATTCCTCTGACGTGCTAGTGGTTAAATCCACAGCCATAGTATTGATGGGTCTTTAGAGTCCCCCACACAGACAGTTACTCAAGTTTCGGACGAAACGCTATTGAGGCCGTATGGAGATATGGCAGGGTTCGATCAGATACGTGCGGTATTGCACGAATCGTGATCGGACGGTTTTTACTAGCCGGCTTTGGCTTAAGCCGGATTCTAGTATTATACAGTGTAGATTTTGTCTCTTTGCATTTGTCTTCAGTGGGAATACAAATGTAGGCATGTATATGCAGTAGCCGGGTTTTCCTGTAATTTATTACGGGATCAGTTTTCTGAAATTGCCAGTTTGTATTCCGTTCCGGCCGGTTTTTCTTTGTTCCTTCACGGCCGGACTTTTGTGATGGAGGGGGGTTATTTGCAAGTTTGCAAATAACATTTGTGGAGGGGGTTTCTTGCATATGGATTGATTATGGTGGCATCTTTTCTTTTCATACATCATTTCTTGCTTTATTTGAGATTAGAGTTGGATTTGATTTGGAAATGACATGGTTATCATTTATTTTGGATGTGGTCACCTTTCTACTTTTACTACCATCACCTCCCTTTATGTTTTGTTTTTCCCTCCACCACTTTGGGTTTTGAGGGGGGGCCGGCCACATGAGTTGAGTGGGAGAGGTTCATTTCATTTTTGGTGTGGGAAATTTATCACTCATCTTATTTTTAGCTTTCCACCAAAACTTCCCAAGTTCATATCTTGTTCATTCCTCCATTACCAAAGGCAACTTCATAAACCCCAAGAGACAAGGTTCTACACTACAACCTACAGTACCCTTGGACGCGTCGGCTAGCCAACTTCGCGCCCGAGTTGTCTCGGTCCAGAGATGGGAGCCCGTAAAAGAATCCGGCTACGTGGTGCCCTTTCCGACGAGGAGGTGACGGATGGACAATCCGCGGGAGATTGGAGTGGAGACGAAGACCGAAGGACACGGATCGCTCGGTATAGCATTCTACCCTCTCTCTTGTTAGCTAGGATTAGGTTAATCGTTACGATACGGGTATATTGTCCGCGGTAGCGCCGGTTAAAGTTAAGAGAAAATTTTGATTCCGCATTTTGGCCTCGGATAGACGGCCGGGGCGCTGCCGTGGCGCAACATGGTATCAGAGCCATACCATTAACCTAATCTAGCTTGCTCTAAAGTGTTTACAAGTTCGACCGAATGGATTTTCCGAAAACCCATTTTCATTTGCACAGTTTTCTGTCGAAATTTTTTTGGCTCCAAAAATTTTTCAGTACATTGCAGTGACATGTGCAGGGAATTCTAAGCATTCTGTGAAAATTTGGTAGCGTGATCTCACTATTCCACCGCGGAACCGCGGCCAAACCCTCGTATTTGCGGCGGTTTCACGGCCATTTTTACTATTCATTGGACCAAATTTTTGCAGTGAGCTCCTGGGTTGAAAATGGGGTTTTTGGAATATTCTTTTTGGGCCTAGACTTTCTTTAAGTGCTACAGTAATGCTTGGGGCCCACTTCGATAAATTTGATCGATCGAAAAGTTTAAACACATTAGTTCACAGTATTTACATTATATCTGCGACCGTGAATGTCACTTGATCGGTAAATCATGTCTAACTACTATAGCCCGGTTAGACGGATTTGCGAACGTGACATTCACGTTGATGTTCTGTGATTGTGCTGTGTTGTTGCGGATCGGTCGTGGGGGATAGCCTGGTTGCAGTATTAGTACAGTTTTGTTGTATTATGTACATTTGATATTGCGGGGCGAGCGTCCGACATGTGGACTGCCGTCACTGCCTGTTTGTATTATTCTTTTAGGGCACGACCAGGTTGCGGTCGATGTACCCGTTGTATGTATATTTTACTTTCTGTACTAGGAGTACCCCGCGGAGGGGTGCACGGATAGCCGGGTTCTAGAGGACAACGGGCCCGCATCTCATGGCATTGAGACGGAGGGGGCTTTACTCTAGAATTGGCGGGCTATTCGCCGCACCCGTAGGGGGTATAGGTTGACCCAGGAGGGGTGCCCAAGTTGCCGGATTCCGTGAAGTGCTGGGTGGTCCATTCATGTTGCTGAAGGGGGCTGCCTCGCTTCAGGTTTTGGCGGGTAACTTGCCGCGCCCGTAGGGGTCTATGATTTTCATTGCACAGGCTATCCGCACGACCAGGGGAACGTCGGGTTTCAGTAGCGGCTCTACGAAACCCGGGGATCCCAGATATCTGTATTATTCTGTGATGCTGGTTACATTTCTGTGATGTTGCATTTTATCACGCCTTGAGCGAAAATTATATATTATATATATACTAGTAGATGTTGTATATGTTTTGCATCCGCGCTAATCCAGTCCCCGCTCTGTCGTTAGTTAAGTAACCTAACGGGTGATGACGGGATCCAGTGGCGAATGCGGATGGCATATACGTACATCATTATTTTCGTTCTTTATTGGTGTGATCATTTGATGGGACTGCGTTGATTCGGATCAATGCAAGCTAAACAAACCTATTTTGATGTTGTTGGAACATTTTTTTTTCAAAAAACTGTTATTATAAGGGCGTTCTCTTTTGTTTTGCATTGTGGTATTCAGTTGGAATATCCTGCTCCTCAGTCGACGAGGCAAGGGCCGAGATCCTTTCACCGGGAGTGACCTCTTTAGCAAAGGTTTTCGTCACTATATTTTTTATAAAAGGCTATGCAGTTCCTTCAACGATATCAAGTTCATTACGTTAAAGGTTTTTCGCCAAAAACTAGACGTAGCCCTCCGTCATTTCTTACAATTATTACTTAGTATTCGTGCTGCGTTTGTTGACTGTGTCAAGGCGTAGTGTGCGGTAGCTAAGTAGTGTTTGTTTGTAGCATATTAATAGGATTGGTTAGGACAGTCGTGCGGCCTTGTTGACTGTGTCAAGGGCTCGTACGGGTGGGTTTAATGCAATTCAGGATAATGACGGGTTGAACTTGACTAGGACTCTTTGATTTGTTGACTGTGTCAAGGTCACTTGAGTCCTAGGGGTAAAAATCACATCGGGGGTTTCTAAAGAAACTGAAACTTGCCAGGCATGCGCATACCTTCTGGAGTGTGGTGACTTGAGTGGATTCCGTCAGGTTATCATGCGATGATAGTTGGGTCCTGATTCCCACTGATGAGTTGGTTTACTCCTCGGGTGATCCCGGCTAATTCTTCTTTCAGGTTTGGAGAAGAATTTGACGTTACAGTGGGAGGTTTCCTGATTAGATAAAGTGATAACCATTCTAATCTAGGTTAGAGTGCACGCTGAGTATTTCTTTTCTCTCTCTCTTTGGCAGCGACCATTGGCCCGACCCTAGACTATGACTCAGTGACCATGATTAACCGAACCTTCTTACAAGACTGGCTTTTGGATTGTCAGAGTTGCAAACCTCATTGCCACTCCTACTTTTACCCTTTTTTCCAGGACACCCCGTATTAATACGAACGTCCACTTCCATTGGACAAAACCATCGTATGGTTATATACGAACTCGAAGGAATTCGAGGATGGTTTCCGGTTCTGGAGAAAACGAATATGACTATTCAGTTGTCTTTTCCTTTCACCTTCTCTCATTGCGAGTATTCCTTGATTTAGGAGATAGTACGCCTATTACGCAAATTGGATAGTCTTCTTCCAAACTATAGGCAGGTGCCGAACGGTAGGGAATGAAGAAAACCAATTAGCCTAAATGGTGTACAGAAGGTATTAAGTTAAGACAAAGCAAGGGATTAGTAAGAGGGCAATGTAAACTGCGACTGCTATTCACGACCAAACCAAGTATTTCTTCGCCAATCCTAAATCACCTTTGTATTTCTCCAGGACACTCCGTATCACTACGAAGATCCCAAGTTTATTGGATACTCCATCGTATGGTTATATACGAACTCGAAAGGAACTTGTTCCAGTTCGGGGATGGACGCTGGTTCAGGAGAAATAGAAATAAGGTACATTCGGTTGTCTTTTATCTTCACCTTCTCTCGCATTGCGAGTGCTCCTAGGATTAGGACAGTATACCTTTTATGCTTATTGGATAGTCTTCTTCCAAACCATTGGCTGGTGCCGAACGGTAGGGAAGGAAGAAAACCATTTGGCCTAAAGGGGTGTGCAGAAGGTAATGACTAAACACATATAAAGGGATTTGGAGAGATGGTAAAGAATTATACGGTTACAGTTGTGAATCTGGATAATGGAAGAGGTATTACTAGGAATACCAGGATACCCCATCGAAACATTTCAATGTTTCAATTTCACTGTGTACTGTTAAAAGAAAACTGATTTCCCGATTAGACACTTGCTCCAGGGTATGTATTTACCAGGTTTGATTTTCACATCTGTATGGTTTTACAGATGATGAGTGGGAGTAATTTATTGGGAATTAGGTGATCATCCTCATTATATCGCGATTCGTTGTAATTGGTGATATTTGAGGAACTCACCTGGGTTGTTTGCCGGACGACAAATATTTGGTTTTGAATATCCGTTGTTATGCACCAATTTCAAATTGATATATCTGTACGTCTATTTTTATAAAGTGAGATGTACCTTTTTGAAATTATGTCTATAACATTTACCTATATCAGTGGATGGTTAGGAAAGGAGCATTGAACAGCGGTGTAATTCTTCTTAACCATAAGTACAGTTTTCAACCTACGACACACAGTGAATGAGTTATTAGACTCAGAGGACTTATACAGAGTATTGTATATTGTCCAGTGTCCATTAGGACAGAGGGGTTGTCCTCGTACTATATTCTATTTACTTATGACTTCTCTAGTTCTTAGACATGTGTTTCGTAGAAATGCAAGGTCTAAGTTTTGAGGAGTTATAGGTATAAGAATAAAGTAGAGAACCAGATATTGCAAGTATCAGGATTCTTCAAGGTGATCGAAGATGTAGATACTTGTGTATGGTATTCAATTGATAGTAATGGTTAAGAGAACTTGCTTCTCTTTCAGGTTACTCATAATTGGAAGTATTCCTAAGTTGAGTAACGCTGATCGGCCTCTCTCCATTTACTTGACATGCACTG
Source organism: Agapanthus africanus (assembly GCA_030015575.1). Taxonomy (NCBI): domain Eukaryota; kingdom Viridiplantae; phylum Streptophyta; class Magnoliopsida; order Asparagales; family Amaryllidaceae; genus Agapanthus; species Agapanthus africanus. The sequence continues at coordinate 109,731,479 of JASDDO010000026.1, read as the reverse complement.
GAGACAGCTGCATGATTTGAATCTGGTTCCAATTAAATCAGTGCCTCTGTTTCTATATTGGATATAGAACAGTTCATATCTTGATATTGTTAAGGTACGGGGAGTTGTCCGGCTTATGCTTAAAACCAGACACTGGACAACTCAAGGCACGTTTCTGTAATGGTTGTTTGTGGGTTGACCCAGGCTTTGAAGAGGGTTGACTTTCTACCATCTGGAAGATCAATAGTGATATTATTCTTAACTCGCCACATTTTTAAAAGAAATGGATTTTTCAGAAAACAGTAATGGGAGTATGGTAGAACTGGAAGTGATTCCAGAACCGCAAACGATTACTGAAGATTTGATAAGAACCTAAAGATCCAATCTGGTTTGACATTCCATTGGCCACTCCGCAGATATGGTGGGTAACCTCAAGCACTCGAGAGGTACTTCGGTATGCTCAAGGACGGTGGCAGGGAGGTTCTTGTTTACCCAGACTTGCCATTGCTGTTGTTCCAGACTGTGAGACCCGGTAGGAGGATGAGTATAGCGTCGTTCTAAACTAGCTTTAGAAGTGTACGTCTATATGACTCTGCCGGAGGGTTGTCGTAGTCAGTTGGAGCAGCAGAAGCATGGTGGACAAGTGGCTTATGTCTATTTACAGACTAAAGCAAATATAGCGGAGATAGATCATCTATTTCTGAAGTGAAGTCATAGGTTTGACTTTATGAGAATAGGGGATGGATCTGTTAAGAAGATAGTAGGGTGTGATGTCCTGGTATTTGATGACATATACAGAGTAGGAAGTGATATTCCTATACTACGATCGGTTAAATTTTGGTTGTCACACAGTGGTTTCTCCACATAGGACTTGGATATTATATCTGACATTCTGGTTACTGGATCTATGGTTTTAGATCTAGATTTGGGTGGTTTCCCAATCTGGGTACTTAGACGGCATTCTATGAGTATTTAGAATGGACGACTCCTGGCACGGTAGTGTACCTGCAGGTGATGGAGTCACCCTCTCTAAAGGTGTCTTGCAGACTAAAGTAGAGAGGGATGTGCATGATTGGCAGATCACTTGCTTAGGCAATTGAGTCAATCATGAGATGTTAAGTACCACACCGGATGTTGTTCTTGCAGTAGATACAATAAGTTGATATTAATCAAATCCTGGAGAAACGATCGGAAGCAGTTTTAGGACACAAGTGTGTGTTCTAGGGAATAGATAACGGCAGCCTCCTTTGGGAGACGGTTATCATTCCAGGCTTCCAAGGTGACCTAGACGGTAGAGTGGCTGTCAGAGTTGTAGTTTTCCCTCTGATGAGGGGCAGTATTTTGGACAGGTGGTCCAGGTGGATACTGAGGGAAGGCATGGCGCAGGATACTGATTAAGTTTAGTTGACGATACAGTCTCCGAAGTTTGGATTTGGAGTTCATTTTTGAGCTAAGTCCCATCAGATATCCAGACATATTCTAAGACAGGTATTGCTCATTTCGGGAGATGGCTTTCTCCACGAACTTGAGATATAGAGAGACCTAGAAAGAAACATCACAGCGGATCCACTCACTGAGGCTATTCCTCGAACGCAATAGTTTCGCAAATGAGCTTTGTGAGACTGACTGGTAGAGGAGTTGGGTGTTCGGTATCACACGAGCTATGAGTATGCGACATCGCAATAATTAGCCTTGAGTGCAAGTGGGAGATTGTTGGAGATAGTGCCCTCAGAGTCAATTATTGGATCGCAGGCACGTGATTGCAATGATTGAGGGAGGACCTGTCCCAGTAGGACAGTCTTACTCAAGATGATAGTATGCTATCTGGTTTATTTTTATCACCGTGTACTTCTTTAGGCGACATTATTGATCACTATTGCACGTTGATAGAGCCCTTAGGATTCTTGCATGACGGCCAGCAGTATGATGGCGATCATATACGTGGGAGCTGGGGTCTACAAGCACATCCTTAAAAGGTCCCTAGTCATGGGAGTTTCGAGATTGGGCATCGATACTCCATTAGTAGACTAGTGTATACAGTCGAGACCCCGACGAGGGGCGGTGGCCGGTCTTACAAGCCACTGGTGTCAGTTGGTTCACCTAAGATGTATACAGGTGCTAATTTGGTTATGAGTACACCGGACAGGACTCGCCGGGAACCTGCTAGTTGGGATTATACCAAACGTCAGATAGCAGTTCCCTGGTGACATGTGTACAGGTTAGTTCATCGACCTGAGATCGTCATTTGTCTCGTGTGAGTTCCCACTGTACTTTGATTACTACCCTACCACGGCTCAAAGGAGTCGTGCAAACAGGTTTTAGTTGGGTACAGTCCCGAGCCACATGTAGGCAGTGAGCGGATCTGCAGGGGTTCGTCTCTCCCGGTATTGGGGGTGAGGTCGCGCTGTGTCTAGGAGAGCCATTACACAAAGCCCTCGGCCGAGGCAGGAGATTTACTGGTAGGTGTTCCAGTAGTATCTCAGGGTGTTCTGGGCTTCACTCCGACACGACTTGTACCGCTTTTGGGGTCTGACTTTTACCAACCCCCTAGGCCCGCCATACGATACTCATAGACGAACGGACCGGACTGTATGGATATTGTCACTGACAGGCTCAGTAGGGTGTCAGGATGAGTTCGCTCATCGACGTCCCTTTTAGTCAATAGCTGGTGGCCCGTCATGTATGGCTAATTCCTCTGACGTGCTAGTGGTTAAATCCACAGCCATAGTATTGACGAGTCTTTAGAGTCCCCCACACAGACAGTTACTCAAGTTTCGGGCGAAACGTTGTTGAGGCCGTATGGAGATATGGCAGGGTTCGATCAGATACGTGCGGTGTTGTACGAATCGTGATCGGACGGTTTTTACTAGCCGGCTTTGGCTTAAGCCGGATTCTAGTATTATACAGTGTAGATTTTGTCTCTTTGCATTTGTGTTCAGTGGGAATACAAATGTAGGCATGTATATGCAGTAGCGGGGTTTTCCTGTAATTTATTACGGGATCAGTTTTCTGAAGTTGCCAATTTGTATTCCGTTCCGGCCGGTTTTTCTTTGTTCCTTCTCGGCCGGACTTTTGTGAAGGAGGGGGGTTATTTGCAAGTTTGCAAATAACATTTGTGGAGGGGGTTTCTTGCATATGGATTGATTTTGATGGCATCTTTTCTTTTCATACATCATTTCTTGCTTTATTTGAGATTAGAGTTGGATTTGATTTGGAAATGACATGGTTATCATTTCTTTTGGATGTGGTCACCTTTCTACTTTTACTACTATCACCTCCCTTCATGTTTTGTTTTTCCCTCCACCACTTTGGGTTTTGAGGGGGGGCCGGCCACATGAGTTCAGTGGGAGAGGTTCATTTCATTTTTGGTGTGGGAAATTTATCACTCATCTCATTTTTAGCTTTCCACCAAAAATTCCCAAGTTCATATCTTGTTCATTCCTCCATCACCAAAGGCAACTTCATAAACCCCAAGAGACAAGGTTCTACACTACAACCTACAGTACTCTTGGACGCATCGGATAGCCAACTTCGCGCCCGAGTTGCCTTGGTCCAGAGGTTGGAGTGTCACGACCCGAAAGTACGGAACGTGACTGGCACTTAGATTACGTAACGTCTAAAGGCGTACCGTAACCTAAGTCAGCCAAAGCCCAGAAAAATCTAAACCAAAATCAAAAGAGAGTGAAGGAAAATCTTTAATGAGAACGGTTTTTAAATCAATTAAGTTGCATAGAATCCCCTTTTAAAAACATCAAAAATTTCCGAAAATTTCGGCAGAGTCTCCCTTGTAAAATCTATCCCCCAAAATGGGTACAACAAGATATATATAACCTATAATCATAAATGGCATCCCCAAGCAGGAGCTAGCTCTTCGCCCTAGGCGGATCACAACCACACGCAATATATAAGTAATATCAAGAAAAAGAGCATAAAAGAAATGCAAAAGACCAGAAAACACACATCGGCTCAAGTGAGCTCGACCCAAAAGAAACCACAAATATACAAATCTCTCAGTCTCATCACTAGGTCGCATATACAATATAAAAAGTGGTAGATGGAGAATACTAGATACAATGATAGAGCAAAAAGAAACAAAGTGTGCTCGCAACCCACCAACGGGCGATGTTGCGAGTCAGAGCAAAAGGAGCTGATGATAAGATAGCCCGCTGCTACAAGGATGACGGGTCCGACCTGCAAGACACTGTGGCACAACGGGGGTGAGTTGCCAGCTCGTGAGTAGAATATAACATCTAGTAAGGCAATCGTAAGAATGCACTCAATGCGTCACAACATGTATGTCCATATGTGATATGATACCTCTAGTGTGCATGCACATGTATGCAATGTCATTACTAAATCTTTAAGTGTTTTTAATGCTAAGGGTACTGCATTCTTAACTTTAGAAAAAGGAATATCTGTATAATGGCTGAATACCATCAAGAAATCATCTGAAAACCCGTGTCAAGCATCGACACCAAATATGAAATCATATCTGTCTCAATATCTCACTGTATCAATGTTTCAAATATCGGGCTCCGTCAGTCCGGATCGGCCCATATCATCAAATCTCACGACAACGGTCGGTATCCTCCGGATATCCGCCGCGCCAGACATCACCGGTAGGTAGTCTTCCCCTGCCAGGCTCATCGTCTACAACTCGATCTTCTTGCCCCGGGGTGCCATACCGGGCCCACCATGTACCCGAGACGGTTCATCCACTCCTCGAATCGAGTCTCGAAATCCTACAGAAAACATGAAAACTCATGGTGGACAACACATACATCACGAGAAAACCGCAACTTCGTTTTAAAAATGATAAATATAAGCTTTTGTTAAATTCTTGCGGTTTTCCACAAAAATCCAGAAATCGCAGCAATACTGAAATCCTCAAGAAAATCATAATATCCAACATGTTGTATATGATAAATGTCTATGATATCAATGTATGCGATGTGAGTTTTGGCTAAAAATCTATGTAAGTACGATGATGATGCGAGGTATATACAAGCTATGCAATTTCATATATCATGTACGATGCAAGTGGCAATACTAAGCTAAACAGGTTCTATAGTGCACATAGCATGGCAATTACCAAAGGCGTGTGTGTCACATGAATAGTGCGCGTGCAGCAGATGCCAATGGTAAGGGTGTTTGTGTCCTACGAAGTGATATCGCATATGTGTATATTAATGTCCATGCAATATAGTATACGGTTAGCTGTAAGGGTATGCAATGTAAATAAAGGGGTAAGCTAACTAGCAATACAAGTCTTGCAAGAAATAGGGTAATCCTAACTAGGGGGCGCCTCGCGCCATCCAGACGATTCCCCCATAGATGAAAACATCTACTCACCTGAAAGCCTCGCTAATCCGATCCAACCACCGCCTTGCCTTTATGCGCTGTGTCCGATGTTTCCCCGACCAATCCTATATTTACACAACACCAAGCATAAGATTACATATCCTAAAACGATGCAAGTCACAATATACAAATATCGACGCTCTCGAATTAAACATAACGTGCACTCGGTGTGCGGGAAAACACACGAAAGTCGCTAAATCTTAACTAGAATCGTCATTTCGGGGAAATCGACAAAACTAAAACCCGTCTAGACGAAACCCTGCATTCATGCACTCTAATAGTCATATACGAAGCTAATTATATCGCTAATATAACGCAATTAGATCGCATCCTAATTTTTATAAAAATCTAGTAAGCAATTTCATACCGATTCGATGCAAATATCGCAATTTATCGATCTAGCGAGCGCAACATCGCACAATTTACCACTCTAACCAATTAGATAACCAAACCCTAACTTAACTCCATCAACCATGCTACAAACCCTAATTTGAAATCAAATCCCTCTCTTGATTTTCCTAAACAAACAATTACTACCAAATTAACACTTCAAATTTCAATTTTAGCACATTCAATCTACAATTTAACAACTAGTTTAGAAATTTCACCTTAAAAGTTGAACCCTAGTTTGCTCAAGCCACCAAAGATGCCTCCTTTCTTCAAGTTTTTAAACTAATTTGGGATGGAAAGGAGGTAGATTAAGGATGGGGTTTGAATTTGTAAGGAAAAGTGTGGAATTTTTGTTGATTTTATTGATTTTTTTGCAAGAATTTGAAGAAGGAAAATGGTGAAAAATTTTGGGCTGTAGGAGGGGGGGAGCTCGGCCTGAGCAAGAGGAGAGCAAGTGGGGGGTTTTTTGTAGAGGTTTCTAGGTCGAAAAGACCCCTTAAATCTCATTTAATGCATTTCACATCAACTTTTTCCAAAAAAACCCCTTTTTACATCATTTTTTTCATAAATTTCAAACCATAAAACTAAAATGTTACAAAGTCATGATACAATTTATTAACACTCTATTTTAGTTTATAAAGATTCCTAATTATGAAATTTACCTAATTAAATTTGTATTTATCACTAATTTAAAGTATTTTTAAAAGCTTAAAATAATAAAAAAATAATTAATTACGAAAAAAAAATTATTTAACTAGAAAATTATAAGTGACATTTTAGTGACAAAATTATAGTAATATCTTATCTAAATTTTGTATAATTAGGTCTACAATGAAAAATACATATTTTGACTTTTTACGGAAAAAGCTGAAAATTTAGCCGATTACCGAAAAACTGCCTAAACGGTTTTCGAAGGGTTACAATCTTCCCCCCTTAAGAAAATTCGGTCCCCGAATTTAGAATTCAACTACGCGTACCTTCAAAAAGATGGGGATATCTCTTTCTCATCTCGACCTCGGTCTCCCAGGTGACCTCCTCGCTGTTCGGGCCACGCCAAAGGTCCTTGACGGACGGTATAACCTTCGACCTCAATTTCTTCACCTGCCGATCCAGAATGACCACCAGCTGCTCGGTGAAAGAAAGATCACGCTCTAGCTGGATCGTCTGGTGCTGAATCGCCTGGGAAGGATCAAGAAGGTACTTGCGGAGTATCGAGACATGGAATACGGGGTGAACATCGGGGAAGCTGGGCGGATGAGCTAACCGATAAGCGACTGGACCAATACGCTCTAGGATCTCGAAAGGACCAACATATCTAGGACTCAGTTTCCCTTTCCGCCCAAATCTCATCACACCTTTCATCGGAAAGACCTTCAGGAAAACATGATCGCCAACAGCGAACTCGAGTCGGCGACGGCGCCTGTCAACATATGATTTCTGCCTGCTCTGTGCCGCTCTCATCCTGTCCCGAATCAGCTGTATCTTCTTGGTCGTCTCCTGTACGATCTGCGGCCCCAAAATACTGCTCTCCCTAAGCTCTGTCCAACATACAGGCGATCGACATCTCCTCCCATATAAAGCCTCGAAAGGTGCCATCTGAATCGTCTCCTGGAAGCTATTATTGTAGGAAAACTCGATCAAAGGCAAATGACGATCCCAGCTACCACCGAAATCTAAAACACAAGCTCTGAGCATGTCCTCAAGAGTCTGAATAGTACGCTCCGACTGACCGTCAGTCTAAGGATGAAAGGCTGTGCTAAAACTCAATCGGGTGCCCAAAGCTTCCTGAAGTTTCTGCCACAATCGGCTGGTAAACTGGGTGCCCCGGTCGGACATGATGCAAGTCGGAATACCATGCAGTTGCACTAACTCATCCATATAAACCTGGGCGTACTAAGAAAATCTAAAAGTGGTCTTCACTGGCAGGAAGTGAGCCGCTTTCGTCAGTCGATCCACAATCATCCAAATAGAGTCATACCCTCGACTGGTCCTGGGTAGACCCACAATAAAGTCCATGGAGACCTGCTCCCACTTCCACTCAGGGATGGGCAAAGGCTGTAACTCGCCGGCTGGCCTCTGGTGCTCGGCCTTGACTTGCTGACAAGTCAGGCATCTTGACACAAAGTCTGTAATATCCTTCTTCATCCCGTCCCACCAGTAAACCTCTCTCAAATCACGGTACATCTTGGTGGAACCTCGGTGAACACTGTATACTGATCTATGTGCCTCCTCAAGAATATCACGCCTCAGTCCCTCTGAATCTGGCACGCACAATCAAGTCCCAAATCGAAGTATCCCCCGATCATCAATCACGGACTCAGAAACTCTGCCCTGCCGAATCTGCTCAATAATCTCTAAGATACGGGCATCGCCAGACTGTGCCTCGCGGATACGGTCAAGTAACTGTGGGCGTGCTCTGAAATGGGCCAGCTGTCCCCCTGTAGGAGTGAACTCGAACTGCACTCTGCTATCACATAAAACCTGCCAATCGGCCATCGACTGCATCTGTACTGCGCTCAAACAAGATAAGCCACCTCCGGGCCTCCTACTCAAAGCATCTGCCACCACATTCGCCTTGCCCGGATGTTATAGAATCTCGCAGTCATAATCCTTCACCAACTCCATCCAACGACGCTGTCTCAGGTTCAAATCTCGCCGCTGGAAGATATACTTCAAACTCTTGTGGTCAGTGAATATCTGGCACGACTCACCGTATAGGTAATGTCTCCAGATCTTAAGTGTAAATACCACTGCAGCCATCTCTAAATCATGGGTGGGGTAGTTCTGTTCGTGTTTCCTCAGCAGCCGAGAAGCATACGCGATAACTCTGTCGTGCTGCATCAATACACAGCCCAGCCCCACTCGAGAAGCATCACAATATACCACGAACCCACCTGATCCTGAAGGCAATGCTAACACTGGTACAGTAGTCAGACGAGTCTTCAACTGCTGGAAACTATCCTCACATGCCTGGGTCCAATCAAAAGGAACCCCCTTCCGGGTCAACCCGGTCAACGGTGCAGCAATGCGGGAGAAATCCTGGACAAAACGTCGATAATAGCCGGCCAGACCTAGAAAACTACGAACCTCTGTAACTGATACCGGTCTAGGCCAACGCTGAACTGCCTCGATCTTTTTCGGGTCCACACAAATACCATCTCTCGTCACCATATGACCCAAGAAGTCGACACTGTCTAACCAGAATGCGCACTTGGAAAATTTGGCGAACAGCTGATGCTCCCTCAAAGTCTGCAATGTGATACGTAAGTGCTGCTCATGCTCCTCCCGGCTCCGAGAATAAACCAAGATGTCATCAATGAACACAATAATGAACTGATCGAGATACGGCCTGAATACATGGTTCATCAAATCCATAAATGCTGCCGGGGCATTGGTGAGCCCGAACGACATCACCAAGAACTCATAATGACCATATCGAGTACGGAAAGCGGTCTTCGGAATATCCTCCTTCCGAACCTGCAACTGGTGATAACCTGACCGTAAATCAACCTTCGAAAAGAACCCTGCACCCTGGAGCTGATCGAATAAGTCAACAATGCGGGGTAGGGGATATCTGTTCCGCACAGTAACCCGGTTCAGCTGACGATAATCAATGCATAAACGCATACTTCCGTCCTTCTTCTTAACAAACAAGACGGGAGCACCCCAAGGTGACACACTCGGTCGGATAAGCCCTTTGTCCAGCAAGTCCTGTAACTGATCCTTTAGCTCTCTCAGCTCCGCCGGGGCCATCCGATAAGGCGGTATAGAGATAGGCCATGTGCCGGGGATCAAGTCAATACAGAACTCAATCTCCCGCTCTGGTGGCAGACCAGGCAGCTCGTCAGGGAATACATCAGGAAACTCTCTCACAACAGGGACCTGGTCCAACGGAACCTCTATGGAGCTAGTATCACAAACATAGGCTAAGAATCCCTGACACCCTTTCCTCAAGAGCTGACCAGCGCGCAGAGAAGAAATCAAGCCGGGAAGGGTAGCGCTACGATCTCCCTGAATAACAAGAACCGGCTCACCAGGAAAACTGAATCTGACTGCTTTCTCACGGCAGTCCACAGATGCATAACAGGTGGCTAGCCAGTCCATACCAAGAAGAACGTCAAAGTCTAGCATATCGAGGAGAATCAAATCAACTGAAGAATCTCTCTCCCCGATACGAACGGAACACGATCGGTACACAAAACGGGCAACAAAAGACTCACCTACCGGTGTAATAACGACAAGCGGCTGATCTAACGGAGAAGACTCTCGGCCCAACCTCGGTGCAAAATACGTAGATACATAGGAATGTGTGGAGCCTGAATCAAATAATACCCGTGCATCAAAAGAACATACTGGCAGAGTACCTGTCAAGACGGCATTGGATGCCTGTGCATCCTGAGGAGTCAACGCGAACACTCGGGCCTGTCCACCACTAATAGCTGGCTGTCCTCTGCCTCTATCTCGGCCTCTGCCTCTGTCGCCTCGTCCTCTATGAACCGGACCGCCATGCCCACGGCCTCTAGAAGCATCTGGCTGGCGTGGAGCATCATCAGGAGTAGGAAGTAGAGCTCTCTGAGGAGGTGGTGAGGGTGGTAAGGTCACATGCGGAACTGTCGGCGTGCCCTGACGTCCCATGGTACAGTCTCTGACACGGTGGTACTGACTCCCACACCGAAAACATCCTGGAAACGACTGCTGGGTCTGTGGATATGAACCAAATAACTGACCTCGTCCCAATCCTCTGCCTCCACCATCTCCCGGAAATAATCTATCACGATGTCTGCCCATCTGCCGCTGAGCTGGCATATCAGTATGGATCCTCTTCGGCCCAGAAACGACCGGAGTCTCAGAAATACGCTCCTCCAAAAGTAAGGCTGTATCCATCGCGGCTGCGTATGTATCAAAGTGATGGGTGCCGATGGCAAGGAATAGATGTGTATCAAGCCCTCGCACAAACCTCTTTATTCTCTTCTCTTCTGTATCTACTAGGTACGGAGCATATCGAGACAACTGGGTAAACTGTATATCATACTCCGACACTGTCATCCCAGGAGTCTTGCGCAGAGACTCGAAACTACGGGATCGAGCATCTCGGACACTCTCCGGAAGAAAACGGGCAAGAAATGCAGCTGTAAACTCGTCCCAGGTCATAGAAGGCAGACCTACAGCTCAGCCTCTTTCTACTGAATCGTACCATGTCTGGGCAAGACCCTCCAGACGAAAACTTGCAAACTCCACCAATCTATCATCAGAACACCTCAACGAACGGCAAATCCGAGCCATCCTATCAAGAAATGCCTGTGGGTCCTCTGTCGCATCTGTACCGGTAAAAGCTCGAGGTCTCAATCTCATGAACTCCTGTAGTGAAACAGGGATAGTCTCCGTAGTAGCAGCAGGAGTGACCATCGGTGCAGTAGGTACAATCGTGGTCTGTGCGGTGGAAGGAACGTCCTCGGATCTCTGTGCCCGGCTGGACTCAACTAAAGATCCCATCATCTGTCGCAACTCTTGCATCCCGGCCTCTAATCTGGAAATACGGTCTGGATAAGGCGGATCAGTATGACCCTGAGGGATAGGCGTATCATCCCGCTCGATCCTCGCCTCAGACGAGCCCGCTCGAATCTCATCCCTAGCGCCAGCCCGCTGAGCTCTCGTAGTCTTTAGCGGCATCGAGATTGAATAAGAAACAGGACTGATAAGAACATTGCAATTGAATCAAGGAATGCAAGAAATCAAGAAAGGAAATACAAGCAATTATGTCCTAAGGTCACTTAGGCGGAGTACCATATCGTAAGTATGCCGCGGATCATACCCACGCTACGCCACTCTGCTTAAGTCACCAACTCCATCTACCAAGGTCGTCCTACACTCAGAAAGGTAAAACCCACGCTCTGATACCAACTTTGTCACGACCCGAAAGTACGGAACGTGACTGGCACTTAGATTACGTGACGTCTAAAGACGTACCGTAACCTAAGTCAGCCAAAGCCCAGAAAAATCTAAACCAAAATCAAAAGAGAGTGAAGAAAAATCTTTAATGAGAACAGTTTTTAAATCAATTAAGTTGCATAGAATCCCCTGTTAAAAACATCAAAAATTTCCGAAAATTTCGGCAGAGTCTCCCCTGTAAAATCTATCCCCCAAAATGGGTACAACAAGATATATATAACCTGTAATCATAAATGGCATCCCCAAGTGGGAGCTAGCTCTTCGCCCAAGGAGGATCACAACCACACGCAATATATAAGTAATATCAAGAAAAAGAGCATAAAAGAAATGCAAAATACCAGAAAACACACATCGGCTCAAGTGAGCTCGACCCAAAAGAAACCACAAATATACAAATCTCTCAGTCTCATCACTAGGTCGCATATACAATATAAAAAGTGGTAGATGGAAAATACTAGATACAATGATAGAGCAAAAAGAAACAAAGTGTGCTCGCAACCCACCTACGGGCGATGTCGCGAGTCAGAGCAAAAGGAGCTGATGATAAGATAGCCCGCCGCTACAAGGGTGACGGGTCCGACCTGCAAGATACTGTGGCACAACGGGGGTGAGTTGCCAGCTCGTGAGTAGAATATAACATCTAGTAAGGCAATCGTAAGAATGCACGTAATGCGTCACAACATGTATGTCCATATGTGATATGATACCTCTAGTATGCATGCACATGTATGCAATGTCATTACTAAATCTTTAAGTGTTTTTAATGCTAAGGGTGCTGCATTCTTAACTTTAGAAAAAGGAATATCTGTATAATAGCTGAATACCATCAAGAAATCATCTGAAAACCCGTGTCAAGCATCGACACCAAATATGAAATCATATCTGTCTCAATATCTCACTGTATCAATGTTTCAAATATCTGGCCCCGTCAGTTCGGATCGGCCCATATCATCAAATCTCACGACAACGGTCGGTATCCTCCGGATATCCGCCACGCCAGACATCACCGGTAGGTAGTCTTCCCCTGCCAGGCTCATCGTCTACAACTCGATCTTCTTGCCCCGGGGTACCATACCGGGCCCACCATGTACCCGAGACGGTTCATCCACTCCTCGAATCGGGTCTCGAAATCCAACAGAAAACATGAAAACTCATGGTGGACGACACATACATCACGAGAAAACCGCAACTTCGTTTTAAAAATGATAAATATAAGCTTTTGTTAAATTCTTGCGGTTTTCCCCAAAAATCCAGAAATCGCAGCAATACTGAAATCCTCAAGAAAATCATAATATCCAACATGTTGTATATGATAAATGTCTATGATATCAATGTATGCGATGTGAGTTTTGGCTAAAAATCTATGTAAGTACGATGATGATGCGAGGTATATACAAGCTATGCAATTTCATATATCATGTACGATGCAAGTGGCGATACTAAGCTAAACAGGTTCTATAGTGCACATGGCATGGCAATTACCAAAGGCGTGTGTGTCACATGAATAGTGCGTATGCAGCAGATACCAATGGTAAGGGTGTTTGTGTCCTACGAAGTGATATCGCATATGTGTATATTAATGTCCATGCAATCTAGTATACGGTTAGCTGTAAGGGTATGCAATGTAAATAAAGGGGTAAGCTAACTAGCAATACAAGTCTTGCAATAAATAGGGTAATCCTAACTAGGGGGCGCCTCGCGCCATCCAGACGATTCCCCCATAGATGAATACATCTACTCACCTGAAAGCCTCGCTAATCCGATCCGACCACCGCCTTGCCTTTACGCGCTGTGTCCGATGTTTCCCCGACCGATCCTATATTTACACAACACCAAGCATAAGATTACATATCCTAAAACGATGCAAGTCACAATATACAAATATCGACGCTCTCGAATTAAACATAACGTGCACTCGGTGCGCGGGAAAACACATGAAAGTCGCTAAATCTTAACTAGAATCGTCATTTCGGGGAAATCGACAAAACTAAAACCCGGCTACACGAAACCCTGCATTCACGCACTCTAATAGTCGTATACGAAGCTAATTATATCGCTAATATAACGCAATTAGATCGCATCCTAATTTTTATAAAAATCTAGTAAGCAATTTCATACCGATTCGATGCAAATATCGCAATTTATCGATCTAGCGAGCGCAACATCGCACAATTTACCACTCTAACTAATTAGATAACCAAACCCTAACTTAACTCCATCAACCATGCTACAAACTCTAATTTGAAATCAAATCCCTCTCTTGATTTTCCTAAACAAACAATTACTACCAAATTAACACTTCAAATTTCAATTTTAGCACATTCAATCTACAATTTAACAACTAGTTTAGAAATTTCACCTTAAAAGTTGAACCCTAGTTTGCTCAAGCCACCAAAGATGCCTCCTTTCTTCAAGTTTTTAAACTAATTTGGGATGGAAAGGAGGTAGATTAAGGATGGGGTTTGAATTTGTAAGGAAAAGTGTGGAATTTTTATTGATTTTATTGATTTTTTTGCAAGAATTTGAAGAAGGAAAATGGTGAAAAATTTTGGGCTGTAGGAGGGGGGGAGCTCGGCCTGAGCAAGAGGAGAGCAAGTGGGGGGTTTTGTGTAGAGGTTTCTTGGTCGAAAAGACCCCTTAAATCTCATTTAATGCATTTCACATCAACTTTTTCCAAACAAACCCCTTTTTACATCATTTTTTTCATAAATTTCAAACCATAAAACTAAAATGTTACAAAGTCATGATACAATTTATTAACACTCTATTTTAGTTTATAAAGATTCCTAATTATGAAATTTACCTAATTAAATTTGTATTTATCAATAATTTAATGTATTTTTAAAAGCTTAAAATAATAAAAAAATAATTAATTACGAAAAAAAAATTATTTAACTAGAAAATTTTAAGTGACATTTCAGTGAAAAAATTATAGTAATATCTGATCTAAATTTTGTATAATTAGGTCTACAATGAAAAATACCTATTTTGACTTTTTACGGAAAAAGCTGAAAATTTAGCCGATTACCGAAAAACTGCCTAAACGGTTTTCGAAGGGTTACAGGGAACCCATAAAAGAATCTGGCTACGTGGTGCCCTTTCCGACGAGGGGGTGACGGATGGACAATCCGCGAGATATTGGAGTGGAGATGAAGACCGAAGGGCACGGATCGCTCGGTATAGCATTCTACCCTCTCTCTTGTTAGCTAGGATTAGGTTAATGGTTACGATCCAGGTATATTGTCTGCGGTAGCGCCGGTTAAAGTTAAGAGAAAATTTTGATTCCGCAATTTGTCCTCGGATAGACGGCCGGGGCGCTGCCGTGGCGCAACACTAGCAACTAGAGAAAAGTTAGAAAGTGGCTATACCGATCGATCCGTGTCCTTCGGTCTTTGGCCACCATCCCAACCTCCTCGCGGCATCTCCGATCTCCAATCTTCTCGTCGGAAGGGCACCACATCAATGAGTCTTTTTACGGGCTCCCGCTTCATCCGAAGCAGCTCGGGCAAGAAGTTCGATAGCCGACGTGTCCAAGGCGATGTAGAGAATGTGTGTGATAACTTTGTCTCAAGCATCCATTAATTCTCATCACATGAGAGTGTATGGATGGAGGTTGAAGATGATGCCATTAATGGAAATGGTGAGCTAGAGGAGGAAGAAGAAGAAGAAGAAGCCATTTATTTCTTCTTGTGTTGTATGATGATAAAAATGAGAGAGTGAGAATGAAATAATACAAGAGCAAACCCTTACCATGGCTGCCCTTCTCTCTCTTCCTCTCATTTTAACTCACAAATCAATCACATAATGTGACACATGCACAAAGAAAGAGATCATGAGTCACCACTTATGCATGTGTTATAATTAATGCTCCTAATCATGATTTCTAGCTCATTATTTCCATTTGTAAACATTAACCCAAATGTTTACAACAACAAAAAGATACGGCAACATCTAAAGTCAACTCGTGACGGATCACAAGGATACCCCTCACCTATATATACATACATGTCCGCATTCCGAACGAAGGCGAATGCGATGAGACAAAAGTAATCCAACAAATCTAATACTAGGATCCGGCTTAAACCAAAGCCCACCAGTATGATCCGTCCGATCATGATCCATGCACGACTGTACGTATATGATCGAACCCTGCCATAATACCATAGGGCCTCTACAACGTTTTGCCCGAAACTTAAGAAACTGCCTGTGGGGGACTCTAAAGACTCGTCAATACACTGGCTATGGATTTAACCACTAGCACGTCAGTGGTACTAGCTGTACGAAACGGGCCACCAGGTATTGACCAAAAGGGAGGTCGATGAGTGAACTCATCCTGACACCCTACTGAGCCTGTCAGTGACAATATCCGTACAGTCCGGTCCGTTCATCTATGAGCATCGCACGTCGGGCCTAGGGGGTTGCTAATAGTCAGACCCCCAAAAGCGGTACAAGTCGTATCGGAGTGTAGCCTAAAATACCCTGAGATACCACTGGAATACCTACCAGTAAATCTCCTGCCTAGGCCAAGGACTTCGTGTAATGGCTCTCCTAGACACAGCACGATCTCACCCCCGATACCGGGAGAGACGAAATCCCTGCCGATCCGCTCACTGCCTCCATGTGGCTCGGGACTGTACCCAACTAAAACCTGTTTGCATGACTCCTTTGAGCCATTGTAGGGTAGTAATCAAAGCACAGTGGGTACTCACACGAGACAAATGATGATCTCAGGTCGATGAACTAACCTGTACACATGTCACTAGGGAACTGCTATCTGACGTCAGGTATAATACCAACTAGCATGTTCCCGGCGAGTCCTGTCTGGTGTACTCATAACCCAATGAGCACCTGTATACATCTTAGGTGAACCAACTGACACCAATGGATTATGAGACCGGCCACCGCCCCTTATCAGGGTCTCGACTGTATACCCTAGTCTACTAATGGAGTATTGATGCCCCGTCTCGAAACTCCCATGATTAGGGACCTTTTAACGATGTTCTTATAGACCCCAGCTCCCACGTATATGATCACCATCATACAGCTGGCAGTCAAGAAAGAATCCTAAGGGCTCTATCAACGTGTAATAGCGACCTATAAGGTCACCTAAAGCAGTACACGATGATCAAGATAAACCGGATAGCATACTATCATCTTGAGTAAGACTGTCCTACTGGTATAGGTCCTCCCTCAATCATTGCAATCACGTGCCTGTGATCCAATAACTGACTCTGAGGGCACTAGATACAACAATCTCCCACTTGCACTCAAGGCTAATTATTGCGATGTCGCATACTCATAGCCCGTGTGATACCGAACACCCAACTCCTTTACTAATCAGTTTCCCAAAACCCGTTTGCGAAACTATTGCATTCGAGGAATAGCCTCAGTGAGTGGATCCGCCCTAATGTTTCTTTCTATGTCTCTCTTTATCTCAAGTTCGTGGAGAAAGCCATTTCTTGAAATGGGCAATACCTGTCGTAGAATAAGTTTGGATATCTGATGGGACCCAGTTCATAAATGAACTCCAAATCCAAAACTTCTTAGACTGTATCGTTAACTGAACTTAACCAGTATCCTGCGCCATGCCTCCCTCAGTATCCGCTTGGACCTCCTGTCCAAACAACTGCCCCTCGTCAGAGGAAAAATTTATAACTCTAACAGTCACTCTGTTATCCAGGTCACCTTAGAAGCCTGGAATGATAACCGTCTCCCGAAAGAGGCTGTTGTTATCATATCCCTAGAACATCCACTTATGTTCTAAAACTGCTTCCGAATGTTTCTCCGAGATTGGATTAATATCTGAACTTATTTCATCTAGTGCAAAAACAACATCTGGTGTGGTACTTGATATCTCGTGATTGACTCAGTTGCCTAAGCAAGTGATCTGCCAATCATGCACATCTCTCTTCCCTTTAGTCTGTAAGACACCTTTAGAGAGGGTTACTCCATCACCTGTAGGTACACTGCCGTGCCAGGAGTCGTCCATTCTAAAACACCTTTAGAATGCTGTCTAAGTACCCAGATTGGGACACTTCCCAAATCTAGATCTAAAACCATAGATCTAGTAACCAGAATGTCTGATATTATATCTATATCCTATGTGGAGAAACCACTGTGTGACAACCAAAGCATAACCGATCGTAGTATATGAATTTCACTTCCTACTCTGTGTATGTCATCCAAATACCAGTACATCACACCCTACTACCTTCTTAACAGATCCATCCCTTATTCTGATGAAATCAAACCTATGACTGTCACATCAAAAATAGATGATCTATCTCCGCTATATCCGCTTTAGTCTATAAATAGACATAAGCCACTTGTCCACTATGCTTCCGCTGCTCCCACTGACTACGACAACCCTCTGGCAGAATAATATACACGTGCACTTCTAAAGCCAGTTCAGAATGACGCTATACTCATTCTCCTGCCGGGTCTCATAGCCTGGAACAACAGTGGTGTCAAGTCTGGATAAACAAGAACCTCCCTGTCACCGTCTTTGAGCATACCGAAGTACCTGTCGAGTGCCTGAAGTTACCCACCATATCTGCGGAGCGGCCAATGGAGTGTCAATCCAGATTGCATTTTTAGGTTCTATTAAATTTTCAGTAATCGTTTGCGGTGCTGGAATCACTTCCAGTTCTAACATACTCCCGCTACCGTTTTCTGAAAAAATCCATTTTTATTAAAACTGTGGCGAGTCAAGAACAATATCACCATTAATCTTCCAGATGGTAGAAAATTAAACTTCGTCAAAGCCCGGGTCAACCCACAAACAGCCATTACAGAAACGTGTCTTAAGTTGTCAAGAGTCTGGTTTTAAGCATAAGCCGGACAACTCCCCGTACCTTAACATCGTTAAGAAATGAACCGTTCTATATCAAATATAGAAACAGAGGCACTGACTTAATTTGAACCAAATTCAAATCATGCAGTTGTCTCCAGTGCATGTCAACTAAATGGAAGGAGGCCGATCAACGTTACTCAACTTAGGAGTGCTTCCAAAACATGAGTAACCTGAAAGAGAAACAAGTTTCTCAAAACCATTACTATCAACTGAATACCGAATACAAGTATTTACATCTTCAATCATCTTGAAGAATCATGATACTTGCAAAACCTGGTTCTCAACTTTATTCTTATATCTATAACTTCTCAAAACTTAGACCTTGTATTTCTACGAAACGCTTGTCTAAAGACTAGAGAAGTCACAAGTAAACATAATATAGTACGAGGACCAACCCCTCTGTTCTAATGGACACTGGACAATATACAATGCTCTGTATAAGTCCCCTGAGTCTAATAACTCATTCCCCGTGTGTCGCAGGTTGAAAACTGTACTTATGGTTAAGAAGAATTACACCGCTGTTTAATGCTCCTTACATAACCATCTACTGATATAGGTAAATGTCATCGACAAAATTTCAAAAAGTTATATCCCACTTTATAAAAATAAACGTACAGATATATCAATTTGAAATTGGTGCATAACAACGGATATTCAAACCAAATATTCGTCGTCCGGCAAACAGCCCAGGCGATTTCCTCAAATATCACCAATTACAACGAATTCCGATATAATGAGGATGATCACCTAATTCCCAATAACTCACTCCCACTCATCATCCGTAAAACAACACAGATGTGAGAATCAAACCTGGTAAATACATACCCTGGAGCAAGTGTCTAATTGGGAAATCAGTTTTCTATTTGCAATACACAGTGAAACTGAAACATAAAACCGTTTCGAAGGGGTGTCCGGGTATTCCTAGTAATGCCTCTTCCATTATCAGATTCATGACTATAACCGTATATTCCTTTGCCATCTCTCCAAATCCCTTTATTTGTCTTTAGTCGTTACCTTCTGTACACCACCGTTAGGCTAAATGGTTTTCTTTCTTCCCTACCATTCGGCACCAGCCTATGGTTTGGAAGAAGACTATCCAATAAGCGTAATAGGTGTACTGCCCTAATCCTATGAGCACTCGCAACGCGAGAGAAGGTAAAGATAAAAGACAACTGAATAAACCTTATTCCTATTTCTCCTGAACCATAATCCATCCCCGTACTGGAACATATCCCTTTGAGTTCGTATATAACCATACGATGGAGTATCCAAATAACTGTGGATCTTCATAGTGATACGGGATGTTCTGGAGAAATACAAAGGTGAAGTAGGAGTGGCGATGAAATACTTGGTTTGGTCATGAATAGCAGTCACAATTTACTTTGCCCTCCTTCTAATCCCTTTATTTGTCTTTACTTGATACCTTCTGTACACCACACTTAGGCTAGTCGGCTTTCTTCATTCCCTACCGTTCGGCACCTGCCTATGGTTTGGAAGAAGACTATCCAATTAGCATAATAGGTGTACCGTCCTAATCTAAGGAGCACTCGCAACCTGAGAGAAGGTAAAAGGAAAAGATAACTGAATAGTCCTATTCATTTTCTCCGAAACCGGAAACCATCCTCGAATCTGGAACAAGTTCCTTCGAGTTCATATATAACCATACGATTGTTTTATCCAATGGAAGTGGATGATCGTAGATACGAAATGTTCCGGAGAAAAAGGGTAAAAGTAGTAGTGGCAATGAGGTATGCAACTCTGACAATCCAAAAGCCAGTGTTTTAAGAAGGTTCGGTTAATCTTGGTCACTGAGTCATAGTCAAGGGTCGGGTCATGGTCGCTGTCAAAGAGAGAGAGAAAAGAAACACTCAGCGTGCACTCTAACCTAGATCAGAATGGTTACCAATTTATCTAATCAGGAAACCTCCCACTGTATCGTCAAATTCTCCTCCAAACCTGAAAGAAGAATTAGTCGGGATCACACGAGGAGTAAACCAACTCATCAGTGGGAATCGGGATCCAACTATCATCGTATGATAACGTGATGGAATCCACTCACGTTATCACACTCCAGAAGGTATGCGCATACCGGCAAGTTTCAGTTTCTTTTGAAACTCCCGATTTGATTTTTACCCCTCGGACCCAAGTGACTTTGACCGAGCCAACATATCAAAGGATCCTAGCCAAGTTCAACCCATCATTATCTTGATTGCATTAGACCCACCCGCACGAGTCCTTGACTAAGCCAAAATGACCGTACGACTGTCCTAACCAATCACATATCCATAAGACAGAAAAGCATTACAGAGCAACAACACACTACGCCTAGGCTGAGCACGACATACGTAGCACGAATACTAAGCAATACTAATCTGAAATGACGGAGGGCTACGGTTGGTTTTTGGCGAAAAACCTTTAACGTAATGAACTTGATATCGTTGAAGGAACCGGATAGCTTTTTATAAAAATAAAGTGGCGAAAACCTTTGCTAAAGAGGTCACTCCCGGTGAAGGGATCTCGGCTCTTTTGTTGGAGATAGTGCCCTCACAGTCAATTATTGGATCACAGGTACGTGATTGCAATGATTAAAGGAGGACCTATACCGGTAGGACAGTCTTACTCAAGATGATAGTATGCTATCTGGTTTACCTTTATCATCGTGTACTGCTTTAGGTGACCTTACAGGTCACTATTGCACGTTGATAGAGCCCCTAGGATTCTTTCTTGACTGCCGGCTGTATGAGGGCGATCATATACGTGAGAGCTGGTAGTCTAAAAGCATATCCTTAAAAGGTCCCTTGTCGTGGGAGTTTCAAGACAGGGCATCGATACTCCAGAGTAGACTAGTGTATACAGTCGAGACCCCGACGAGGGGCGGTGGTCGGTCTCACAAGCCACTGCTGTCAGTTGGTTCACCTAAGATGTATACAGGTGCTCATTGGGTTATGAGTACACCGGACAGGACTCGCCGGGAACATGCTAGTTGGTCTTATACCGACGACAGATAGCAGTTCCCTGGTGACATGTGTACAGGTTAGTTCATCGACCTGAGATCGTCATTTGTCTCGTGTGAGTTCCCACTGTACTTTGATTACTACCCTACCACGCTCAAAGGAGACGTGCAAATAGGTTTTAGTTGGGTACAGTCCCGAGCCACATGGAGGCAGTGAGCGGATTTGCAGGGGTTCGTCTCTCCCGGTATTGGGGGTGAGGTCGCGCTGTGTCTAGGAGAGCCATTACATAAAGCCCTCGGCCGAGATAGGAGATTTACCGGTAGGTATTCCAGTAGTATCTCAGGGTGTTCTGGGCTACACTCCGACACGACTTGTACCGCTTTTGGGGGTCTGACTTTTACCAACCCCCTAGGCCCGCCATGCGATGCTCATAGACGAACGGACCGGACTGTACAGATATTGTCACTGACAGGCTCAGTAGGGTGTCAGGATGAGTTCGCTCATCGACGTCCCTTTTGGTCAATACCTGGTAGCCCGTTACGTATAGGCTAATACCTCTGACGTCCTAGTGGTTAAACCGACAACCAAAGTATTGACGAGTCTTTAGAGTCCCCCATAGACCAGTTTCTCAAGTTTCGGGCGAAACGCTGCAGAGGCCGTATGGTGATATGGCAGGGTTCGATCAGATACGTGCGGTATTGCACGGATCATGATCGGACGGATAATACTAGCGGGCTTTGGTTTAAGACGGATCCTAGTATTGTATAGTGTATATTTTGTCTCATTGCATTTGTATTTCCGTCGGAATACAAATGCGGGTATGTATATACAGTAGCGGGGTTTTCCTGTAATTTATTACGGGACCAGTTTTATGAAGTTGCCAGTTTGCTTTCCGTTTCGGCCAATTTTCTTTGTATCTTTCATTGGCTGAAGATTGGTGGAGGAGGGCTTATTTGCAATTGTGCAAATAAGTTTTGTGGAGGGTGTTATTTGCATGTTGTTGGATCATGATGGTTCTTACTTCTTTGACTTCTTGCTTCATGATTATGCTTCATGATTGCTTGACTTTTTGACTTGATGATTGATCTCACGCCTTTGGCGTGTCGGATGTTCAAAGTTCTAAAGTATAACCGCGATCAGGACGGTGTCGCTATGCAGCTAGCCGGTTGAGCACGGGTCGATCCACAGGGAGATGGTTGTATGTCCTTTCTTGTTTTAGACGAGTCAATAAAGAATGAGTATATGTTTGTTCAGTCTAACCTATGTGTATTATTTGCAAGTATAAAGTTGTTAAGAAAAAGATACGAGATTGTAAGCTAAAGAAATCCGTACTCAAAACCTTTGAGCCGAGTCTTGACCAATTGAAGCTAGAGCAATCGGCAACAACGTGGATTAGGGGATTTAAGCGCGGTATTCGTGGAATCCGGCTTATTTACCCTTGTCCTTCCGTTCTTGTCTCTTGCTTTAGCCTCCGGCCAAACCGAACGCAACCGGTCGCGGTTAGGAATCACCGTTATCTTGTTAGGGTAGGATGCCTAATGGAGCGCTTGCGTATGGTTTGGGCGGAGATCAATGGAAAATAACGGGAAAAGGAAATGAGCAAGGAAGTATTAACTTACAATATCGTATTGATTCTTAACAGCAACAATAATTACAACCATTCACAAAATGAGCAAAAAAAAGAGAGAACAAAAAGAACAAAGAAAAGAAAAGATTACAAGTAAGTAAGTGCATGAATTTAAATTGCAAATAAGTAAAGCAAGAAAATAAAAAGCAAGTAATAAATAAGCAATAAAAAGAACTAGAAACTAGAACTCAAGACAAGCATGGGATCAATAGCCAACCCTTAAACTTGCAAGCTCAATCAAGAGGTTGCAAGATCAAGAGAAGGGTAGAGAACGCATGTGAAATGAAGCGCTAATTCCATAAGAAAATACGACCCTTGAGATCAATAACTAACCCTTAACCTTTTAAGCTCAATGAAGAGGTTGAAAGATCAAGAGGAAGCAAAAATCTCAAGGGGAAGTTAAACTAAAAAGAAAGATACAAAAAACCTCATCTTCATTAACATCCACTCAATGCTCTCACTACATTTCCATGGAGGAAGAATGAAGAAAAAGAAGAACTACACTAAAACCTACAAAAGAGGAACAAAGAATGAACACCAAAAGCTTGGCAAGTTCTAGGATATTTATAGGCAGTGAACTGAAAACCTAGGGCAACAATCTGCCTCAATATGAAGTCCCCAAACTGCCCCCAAAATACGACAGAGAGAGGACACCACTTGGCCACGGTTCCGCGGCCTAAGCCTGCTTAGGCCGCGGTTCCGCGGCCATATAGGGGAGTTGGGTCAGGAGCTTTTGTGGGTTTCCCTGGTTTGTAGTCCTCTTCAGTGTGGTATAGTACTTTTCTCAGAAACTCTTCACAATTATTCCAGAATTTTAGTAGAACAAAAGGTGATGTGATGTGGATCTTTTGCCATGATTTCCTCGAGCTTCGCGTAGATTTCTTGGATCTTGTGTTGACATTGAGCTTTGTGCATGACATGACAATCGATTTGCCATTTTGTCCCTTAACTGGTATGTGGCAACACACGGATAAAGAGCGGAGACCCGTGTTTTATCTGTTGTTGGCAGTAATCCGGAATTTGTCGTACTTTTCCATGGATTTCACTGTTTAGAGTTGAGAACCAGTATTCTGCAAATATGTAGCAAACACTGATTAAAAGCACTTGCCTATAAATAAACGAGCGTAAGAATGGGCGGTATAAAATGCAATATTCTGCTATGAACAAATACCCCCAAACTTAACTTTTGCTCGTCCCGAGCAAAACCAATTATTCACAAAATTAAAATCCTAACCGCACTTTCGCAAGGAACGCGATTGCACTGAGCACGTGCAACAAGCCGTTAAACCTCTAGGTGTCCCTAGTAGGAGGAGTGTTGTCTCCTGAGGGTTTTCAGCGGATTACACCCACAAAATCCCGTCAAGCTAGTGTCATAAGTTAACATCGATTCTACTCCTACAGTTTAGTATTTACGTTAGAAATTCTATCATCCTAAGTTAGAAATATCCAACCCTTATGTTTCACACCTCCTATCTGTTTAACCTTAGATCATATACGTTCCAAAAAAGTTTTAAAAGATGTTGGTTCTCCTGAGTTTTCCTTCTAAAGTGCGGCCTCAAATCAAGGATTTTTATCAACTTTACAGAAGACACAAGTCTTATTCTTTATTTCTATCTTTTATCCAAACATCGATTGTATACCCCTACGTGTGTGTATATTTGCACCCCTACACTCAAGAATTCAATTCAAGCTATAATACCCTTGCCCTAATACCTAATACTACTTCTTTTCATTAAGGATGGACGGATTTGCTTACACACCTTTCATGCGACTATTAATGCTTCTTGAGGCACTAACGACCGATTACTGAATGTGTGAACTTTAAAGCGTAAATAGCAGTTTCCAGGTCTTGACTTTATTCTATTTTTCTTTTTAATTTTCTTTTTCTTTTTCTTTTTCAAGACCGGATATATTTTTCAACATGCACTTTTGGTGTTTAGCTTTAAATACCGTTTTTTCTTTCATACTAGGCTTTCAGGCAAGAGTATTTCAAGGTATCCTCTACTATCCCAAGTTTCAAGGTGCGTGTAAGTGCAGTTTGTAGGGTATATACTTTCTAAATTTGAACTCGAGAAAAGAAACTATTTTTCAGACTTATCCTTCAGTAAAGCATCAATACTTTCCCTTCATCTTGACTTAACTCAAGAACTGAACTCAAGATTACCTATTTCTCAAAAAAAACTGTAAGGACGTATACTTACCAAAGTTAGACAGAATGAGGGTTATTTTTAGGGTTTTCAATCCCTAAGCCTAGAATTTAGTTATTTCTATCATATCAACTAAACTTTCGGAATAAAGATCTAAGTTACCCTATTAGCTAACTTGACGACAAAGTTTTTATATTTTTTTGGAAAATTTTTAATTTTTTTTTGTGGGTTTTTAATAAGGTATGCAAATGCAAAATATACAAATGAATGCGAAGGAAGAAAGTTTACCGAGCACACCCCCAAACTTAAACTTGACAGTGCCCTCACTGTCAGGCTACACCAAGACGGTCAAAATTGTCGGCGCTCCCTAGAAACAAATTATATACAAACAAAAAAAACAAAACAAAAAAATATATACAAAAAAAAAAAGAGTCCCCCCCAAACTTAAGTAAAACAGTGTTTTCACTGTTAAGCGTTGAAGTTCAGGATTAGGGGGGAAAGAGAGTGGTATCAAGCTATACAAGGCCTTACACAGGCCAAAAGAGAGCACCAACCATTCAAAGATTTTATCTCTATAAAGCAGTGGTTGGTCAAAGAAGGCGTAGAGAAAAGAAATGGAGAATACGCGAGACCGTATGGAGATAGAAGCGGGATACGGTCTCAGTATATCAGAAGAAGAAGAATGGCGGAAGGGAAAAAGAAGTGGAGTACGAACTTGAGGGTGCAAATGGAGTGAATAGATTAGCACAATTTGTGATGACCGATGTGTAAAAAGCGATTGTGCTAATATATTAACCCGTCGAGTAATGGGGTCAAATCCCTCAAGATTCGTAAGAAACCATGGGTACGCCGAACTTGGTAAACCAGACATATGAAATGAAAGTGAGACGGGTTCTTGCAAGGTCGGAACGATGGAAAGGATGGAAGGAAGTGATCGAGGAAGGGTATCTGTTAAGGGTTCGGGAGGGTGTACACAGTCAATAAAAGGAACATGATGAAATGGAACATCCGACTCATCAATTAAAACTGGTTCATCCTCAAAAGTTTCCTCAATGCTCTCCTCAAAAATAAGCTCATCCATGCATTTATCATCAAAATAAAGACGCATATAATGTTCGGGAAAAACATTTAATGACTCGGGATGATGAATTGGAGAGAAATACTTATCCAAATCGACGGGTTCATCATCCAAAATATTCCCGGCGTCAATATCCTCAATCAAGTGAAAATCAATATTCTCAGACACCTCAACAAAAGCATGGATATCAATCAATTCAGGTTGTAGAGTGGAGGTGTAGAGGTCAAAAGGATTGGGTGTGGTTTCACTCGAAAGGGACCCTTCACAATCGGGCAAATCAAACACTACAAAGTCACACAATTCATTATCTGTTCTATCTTTAATCAATGAATCGTTTGGAACACTAGATAGACATTCAAAACTGGAGTTGTGGGATTCAAATTCAAACGGGTAGGTCTGATTTGGAAGGGTGTACAGCTCACTCTCTCCGCTCAAATTCTCAACCTGTCCTACTGCCTCTCATACATTGGAAAATTTGGAGTTAGTTGAAAGCTAGCTACCGGGTCACTAGGTTGTATGAGGGCGGCCATGGACGCATTCAAATCCATCATCTGTTGGTACGACGCTACCCTAAAATCTTCCAAAGACTGTTCCAGACTAGACATGGGTTATGAAGGGGTTTCAGTAAAAGATTCAAAGTTGTTTGGATACTGAAAATTCCCAAATGGCGGTTCAGAAGTAATGTCTAGGGAAGGTGCAAAAGTCGGGTAGGACTGGTAGGAATTGAATGGCTGGACAGGAACAGGATCAACATTTGGATAAGAAGGTGAATGGAATTGTTGATCCCAGGAATCTGTAGTGGTGAAAGGAGTGAAAGATCGGCTACAGGATTGTTCAATATGTTCAGCAATGGACAAAGGACGACTTGTAAAAGGGGTATCAACATAAGAGGGTGGGGGAGGTTGAAAAGGTTGATACAAAGTGGATTGCAAAGAGCAAGTGTTTGTCCTAGACGCGTCTATCCGATCTTTCAAAGAGATTTTGGGCATGGAGGGATCGTTCGACGTTCGGCCGAAGCAAGAACCGTAAGAAGTAATGTCTGGTTGTGGGTACCAAAGTTCGGCAAGAGTTTTGCGAGGTGGGGTACCCATGATATGAAAAGGCAGAGAAAAGGAGGGGAAAAAATGTGATTTTTTTTAAAATTTTTTTTTTAGATATTAACAAAAGAATGAAATATACACACAAAAAGAATCTGGACAAAAACAATCACGACACAAAAATACCACACACCTAATCGTTCTAGGGTTCACCTAAGTTAACTAGACCTGCTCCAGAACTTGATTGTCGAAGTAAAACTGTGTCGAGAAACGGGCTTAAGATACACTGATCACGAGGCCAGGTAAGTGCAGAGATAAGGGGAGGTTTTCCAACGCTTTCGTGAAGTTCCTTAATTAAATAACCCTTTCTCTTTTGGCGGTTTCGCCGTTAACACTTTCCTAGACACCCCGTAAACAATATACCGTTAAGCGAGCTTCTAAACACAGTTGACTTCTCCTAGTGAGCGCGAAGTCCTTAAGGCTTAAAGTCTAGTTTCTTTTAAATTTTGTGCGGGTAAACGTTATGCTCAAGTTCGTGATTTGTGGGCCATGGAAAAGGTGATGAAATCCTTTACCGTATATTGTGGGGTTCGCTTGCCCTTAAGTCCGTATTAATTGATGCAATGCGCAATTCAATAAAAATTCTATAAAGAATCAAAAAATCGTTTTTTAGTTTAAGCGCGGCACTGCAACAAATACGGGTTAGTCAATTTTTAGCGTTTGTTAGCGAACTTGCAAAGAATCCTGCAAAGAATAGTATATTGGATGCGTCGGATTTGAGAAGAAGGTGTTAGTAAAGTACGTACCGTTAAGCTTTTGGGTTAGAAAACCCCCCGTTGAATCAAATCCGGTAAGCTTGAAAAGTTCGCTTGCGCGGGTTAAACTACCCGGATCTTTGGCACTGTACTTTGCAATCACCTTAGCCTTGAATGTACACTTTGCTCCCCACAATCGCAGTTTGCAAATCTGCAAAAATCTGCACTCATGCCCACAAAAATGATCAAAAAGAACAAAAAGAATAATTTTTTCTTTTTTCTTTTATATATATATATATATAAAAAAAAGAATATTAACCCGAATAACAAGAAAAGAAATACGTTACCGTCTCCCCGGCAACGGCGCCATTTGATCTCACGCCTTTGGCGTGTCGGATGTTCAAAGTTCTAAAGTATAACCGCGATCAGGACGGTGTCGCTATGCAGCTAGCCGGTTGAGCACGGGTCGATCCACAGGGAGATGGTTGTATGTCCTTTCTTATTTTAGACGAGTCAATAAAGAATGAGTATGTGTTTGTTCAGTCTAACCTATGTGTATTATTTGCAAGTATAAAGTTGTTAAGAAAAAGATACGAGATTGTAAGCTAAAGAAATCCGTACTCAAAACCTTTGAGCCGAGTCTTGACCAATTGAAGCTAGAGCAATCGGCAACAACGTGGATTAGGGGATTTAAGCGCGGTATTCGTGGAATCCGGCTTATTACCCTTGTCCTTCCGTTCTTGTCTCTTGCTTTCGCCTCCGGCCAAACTGAACGCAACCGGTCGCGGTTAGGAATCACCGTTACCTTGTTAGGGTAGGGTGCCTAATGGAGCGCTTGCGTATGGTTTGGGCGGAGATCAATGGAAAATAACGGGAAAAGGAAAGGAGCAAGGAAGTATTAACTTACAATATCGTATTGATTCTTAACAGCAACAATAATTACAACCATTCACAAAATGAGCAAAAAAAAAGAGAGAACAAAAAGAACAAAGAAAAGAAAAGATTACAAGTAAGTAAGTGCATGAATTTAAATTGCAAATAAGTAAAGCAAGAAAATAAAAAGCAAGTAATAAATAAGCAATAAAAAGAACTAGAAACTAGAACTCAAGACAAGCATGGGATCAATAGCCAACCCTTAAACTTGCAAGCTCAATCAAGAGGTTGCAAGATCAAGAGAAGGGTAGAGAACGCATGTGAAATGAAGCGCTAATTCCATAAGAAAATACGACCCTTGAGATCAATAACTAACCCTTAACCTTTCAAGCTCAATGAAGAGGTTGAAAGATCAAGAGGAAGCAAAAATCTCAAGGTGAAGTTAAACTGAAAAGAAAGATACAAAAACCCTCATCTTTATTAACATCCACTCAATGCTCTCACTACATTTCCATGGAGGAAGAATGAAGAAGAAGAAGAAGAACTACACTAAAACCTACAAAAGAGGAACAAAGAATGAATACCAAAAGCTTGGCAAGTTCTGGGATATTTATAGGCAGTGAACTGAAAACCTAGGGCAACAATCTGCCTCAATATGAAGTCCCCAAACTGCCCCTAAAATACGACAGAGAGAGGACACCACTTGGCCGCGGTTCCGCGGCCTAAGCCTGCTTAGGCCGCGATTCCGCGGCCATATAGGGGAGTTGGGTCAGGAGCTTTTGTGGGTTTCCCTGGTTTGTAGTCCTCTTCAGTGTGGTATAGTACTTTTCTCAGAAACTCTTCACAATTATTCCAGAATTTTAGTAAAACAAAAGGTGATGTGATGTGGATCTTTTGCCATGATTTCCTCGAGCTCCGCGTAGATTTTTTGGATCTTGTGTTGACATTGAGCTTTGTGCATGACATGACAATCTATTTGCCATTTTGTCCCTTAACTGGTACGTGGCAACACACGGATAAAGAGCGGAGACCTGTGTTTTATCTGTTGTTGGCAGTAATCCGGAATTTGTCGTACTTTTCCATGGATTTCACTGTTTAGAGTTGAGAACCAGTATTCTGCAAATATATAGCAAACACTGATTAAAAGCACCTGCCTATAAATAAACGAGCATAAGAATGGGCGGTATAAAATGCAATATTCTGGTATGAACAATGATGTGAGATGGTCGTGGAGTGTTGGGCTTTGTTGGTGATGATTATGTTCTAATCATCACCTTTCTTTCTCTCTTTGATTATTGATCCAACCCCTTGGAATTTTCTCTCTCTCCCATTCTTAGCATGGCCGGCCAAATGAAGAGAGGGCTGCCCAATTTTTATGTGGGGATTTTTGGTTCTCTAGTGTTTGCAAAAATCCCCAACCTCGTCTCCAAAAATGCTATCATCTCAATCCTCCACTAATGGCAACTTCCATAACTCCAAAGAGACATAGAGTTCTACGTACATTCTATAGCAATTCTTGGGCACGTCGGCTAGCCAACTTCGTGCCCGAGTTGCCTCGGTCCAGAGGCAGGAGCCCGTAAAAGAAGCCGGCGACGTGGTGCACTTCCGGCGAGGAGGAGAAGACCGGAGATTCCGCGTGGAGATCAGGACGACGACGAGAAAACCGAAAGACGCGGATCGCTCGGTATATCTCTCTACCCCTTCTTTTGTTAGCTAGGATTAGATTAATGGCCCGATCCGGTTTTAAAGTGCGCGGTGGTGCCGGTTCAAAAGTTTTAAGTAAATTATCGTTCCCGCATTTTGGCCTCGGATTGACGGCCGGGACGCCGCCGTGTACTTACATGGTATCAGAGCCAAGCCATTAACCTAGTCTAGCTTGCTCTAACGTGTTTACAAGTTCGATCGATCGGATTTTCAAAAACCGCATTTTTAAAAGCATCAGTTTCTGTTGAAATATTTTTGGCTCGAAAAATTTTTCAGGTTGTTGCAGAAACATGTGCAGGGAAGTATAAACACTCTGGTAAAAACTGGTCGCATGAACCTGTTATTCCACCGCGGAACCGCGGCCAAACCTATGTTTGGGCCGCGGTTCCGCCCCACCTTTAATGTTCAGTGCATCAAATTTTTACAGAGAGTCTCTGTGTTGAAAATATGGGTTTTGGCATATTCTTTTTGGGCCCAGAATTTCTTTATGTGCTACAGCAGTGCTAGGGGCCCACATGGGTAAATTTGATCGATCGAATATTTTAAACATGTTAGTTCACAGAATTTACATTATATCTGTGACCGTGAATGTCACTTGATCGGTAAATCCTGTCTAACTGCTATAGCCCGGTTAGACGAACTTGCGAACGTGACATTCACGTTGATGTTCTGTGTTGCGCTGTGATGTTGCAGATTGGTCATGGGGGATAGCCTGGATGCAATGCTAGTACAGTTTTTGTTGTATTATGTACATTTGATATTGCGGGGCGAGCGTCCGACATGTGGACTGCCGTCACTGCCTGCTTGTATATTATTTTTTTGGGGCACGACCGGGTCGAGGTCGATGTACCCGTTGTATATTTTACTTTCTGTACTAGGATTACCCTGCGGAGGGGTGCACGGGTAGCCGGGTTTTAGAGGGCAACGGGCCTGCATCTCATGGCATTGAGACGGATGGGACTTCACTCTAAAATTGGCGAGCTATTCGCCGCACTCGTAGGGGGTACAGGTTGACCCAGGAGGGGTGCCCAAGTTACCGGATTCCGTGAAGTGCCGGGTGGTCCATTCACGTTGCTGAAGGGGGCTGCCTCGCTTCAGATTTTGGCGGGTAACTTGCCGCGCCCGTAGGGGTCTAGGATTTCATTACATAGGATATCCACACGACCAGGGGAACGTCGGGTTTCAGTAGCGGCTCTGTGAAACCCGGGGATCCCAGATATCTGTATTGTTCTATGATGCTTATTACATTTCTGTGATGTTGCATTTTATCACGCCTTGAGCGAAATATTATATATTGATATATATACTAGTAGATGTTGTATATGTTTTGCATCCGCGCTAGTTCAGTCCCCGCTCTGTCGTTAGTTAAGTAACCTAACGGGTGATGACGGAACCCAGTGGCGAATGCGGATGGCGTATACGTACATCATTATTTTCGTTCTTTATTGGTGTGATCAATTGATGGGACTGCATTGATTCGGATCAATGCAAGCTAAACAAACCTATTATGATATTGTTGGAACACTTTTTCAAAAAAGGTTGTTATTGCAAGGACGTTCTCTTTTGTTTTGCATCGTGGTATTCAGTTAGAATATCCTGCTCCTCAGTCGACGATGCAAGGGCCGAGATCCCTTCACCGGGAGTGACCCCTTGGACAGAAGTTTGCGTCAGTGCAATAACTTCACTATAGTCGTTTACTTTTGCTTTGCATAGTGGTATTCAGTTAAAATATCCTGCACCTCATTCTATGGGGAAAGAGCCAAGATCCCTTCACCGGGAGTGACCTCTTTAGCAAAGGTTTTCGCCACTATATTTTTAAAAGCTATCCGGTTCCTTCAACGATATCAAGTTCATTACGTTAAAGGTTTTCGCCAGAAACCATTCGTAGCCCTCCATCGTTTCATATGGATAGTCAATAAGTATTCAAGCTGTGTATGTTGGCCAAAGTCAAGGCACTGTGATTGGTAGCTATTGGGTATTCATATGCAGCATAGATAGATGTGTTGGTTTGGGACAGTCGTACTACTATTTTGGCCAAAATCAAGGGTATGTACGGGTGGGTTCAAATTAACCTGGAGAATGACGGGTAGAACTTGACATGTGACTTATGATATGTTGGCCAAAGTCAAGGCCATAAGAGCATAGGGCAAAAATCACATCGGGAGTTTCTAAAGAAACTGAAACTTGCCAGATATTCGCATACCTTCTGGAGTGTGATAACGTGAGCGGATTCCGTCACGTAATCATGCGATGATAGTTGGATCCCGATTCCCACTGATGAGCTGGTTTACTCCTTGGGTGATCCCGACTAATTCTTCTTTCAGGTTTGGAGGAGAATTTCATATTACAGTGGGAGGTTTCCTGATTAGATAAATTTGTAACCATTCTGATCTAGGTTGGAGTGCACGCTGAGTGTTTCTTTTCTCTCTCTCTTTGGCAACGACCATGACCCGACCCTATGACTATGAATCAGTGACCAAAATTAATCGAATCTTCTTAAACACTGGCTTTTGGATTGTCAGAGTTGCAAACCTCATTGCCACTCCTACTTTTACCCTTTTCTCCAGGACACCCCGTATTACTACGAATGTCCACTTCCATTGGATAAAACCATCATATGGTTATATACGAACTCGAAGGAATTTATTCGAGGATGGTTTCCGGTTCTGGAAGAAACGGATAGGACTATTCAATTATCTTTTCCTTTTACCTTCTCTCAGGTTGCGAGTACTCCTTGGTTTAGGAGATAGCACACCCATTATGCTTATTGGATAGTCTTCTTTCAAACCATAGGCTGGTGCTAAACGGTAGAGAATGAAGAAAGCCGATTAGCCTAAGTGTGGTGTACAGAAGGTACTAAGTTAAGACATATAAAGGGATTAGAAGGAGGGCAAAGTAAATTGCGACTGCTTTTCACGACAAAACCAAGTATTTCATTACCACTCGCACTTCACCTTTATATTTCTCCGGAACACTTCGTATTACTACGAAGATCCACAGTTATTTAGATACTCCATCGTATGGTTATATACGAACTCGAAAGGAACTTTTTCCAGTTCGGGGATGGATTCTGGTTCAGGAGAAATAGGAATAAGCTTTATTCGGTTATCTTTTATCTTCACCTTCTCTCGCATTGCGAGTGCTCCTAGGATTAGGACAGTTCACCCATTATGCTTATTGGATAGTCTTCTTCCAAACCATAGGCTGGTGCCGAACATTAGGGAAGGAAGAAAACCATTTGGCCTAAAGGGGTGTACAGAAGGTAATGACTAAAGACATATGAAGAGAATTGGAGAGATGGAATAGAAATATACGGTTACAGTTGTGAATCTGGATAATGAAAAAGGCATTACTAGGAATACCAGGATACCCCATCGAAACATTTCAATGTTTCACTGTGTACTGTTAAAAGAAAACTGATTTCCCAATTAGCCCTTGCTCCAGGGTATGTATTTACCAAGTATGATTCTCACATCTGTATGGTTTTACAGATGATGAGTGGGAGTAAGTTACTGGAAATTAGGTGATCATACTCATTATATCGGAATTCATTGTAATTGGTGATATTTAAGGAAATCGCCTGGGCTGTTTGCCGGTCGGCAAATATTTGGTTTTGAATATCCGTTGCTATGCACCAATTTCAAATTGATGTATCTGTACGTCTATTTTTTATAGAGTGGGATATAACCTTTTGAAATTATGTCTATGACATTTACTTATATCAGTGGATGGTTTATTAGTGTATATGCCCTAAAGGCCATTACTGTATCATACTAGTTTGTATATTACTTAATGGAAGCTTGGGATATTCATCTTGTATATACAATCTTGCTAAAAATAGTAGTATGCTACTTGGTTTGTACTTCAATGTGTACATGTGTTTATTTTAGTATATCGCCTATACACATTAGTGGAGCCCTTAGGATCTTTGCTTGATTACCAGCGATGTGATGGCCGTCACACTAGTGGGGCTGGGTAATCTATAAGCACATCCTTATGCAGGTCCCTAGTCGCAGGACTATCGAGACAGGGCATCGATACTCCGGAGTAGACTAGCGCATGCGCTTCTCATCCCAGTGTGGGAGACGGTCTGTCCCACAGCCGTCGGTACGTCGTACTTGAGATAGTATGCGGGTGCTCGTTAGGTTACGGGTACACTGGACAGGACTCGTCGGGAACTGACTAGTTGGTATTATGCCTATCGTCAGTTATCAGTTCCCAGGTATCATGAGTACAGCTTAGTCCGCTGACTTGACACTGTCACTTCGCCTCGAGTGTGTTCCCACTGTACTTTGGTTGCTACCCTACCACGGCTCAAAGGAGCCGTGCAAACAGGTAGTAGTTGGGTGCAGTCCCGAAGCACTTGGAGGCAGTGACGGTTAGACAGGATTCGTCTCTCCCGGTATTGGGGGTTGACATCGCACTGTGTCTAGGAGAGCCATTACACGAGTAGTCCCTGGCCAGGGCAAACGAGATATACTGGTAGGCTTCCAGTGTTATCTCAGGGTGTTTTGGGCTTCGCTTCAACACGACTTGTACCGCTATTGGGGGACTGATGTTTACCGCCCCCTAGGCCCGCCATACGACGTATCAGACGAACAGACCGGACTGTACGGAGAATGTCACACTCAGGCTCAGTAGGAGTTCAGATGGGTTTTGCCTCGTCGGTCTTCTTGTCGGCATTACCTGGGGACCGTTACGCACAGCTAGTGCCGCTTGCGGTCTGTGGTTAAACCCACTGCCAGCGTAGTGTCGAGTCTTTAGAGTCCCACACAGAAAGCTTTTCGCCTTTAGGCAAAAGAGTAGAGGTCGCATGGTTTTGCGACAGGTCGCATGGTTTTGCGACAGGGTTCGGTCACATCCGTGCACTTGTGCACGTACGGTGTCCGGACAGTTTGCACTAGTGGGCTTTGGTTTAAGCCAGATCCTAGTGTAAGTATTGGGATCGGATTTATCCAGTTATGCATTCGTGTTCCTCGGAACGTGGATGCGGGTGTGTATGCACAGTTGACGGGGAGACAGAGGCAGCGGATTCTCATTAGGGTTGTTGACAGTTGACCGTTGACTATTGACTTTTTGCTCAACCCTAATGAGAATATGATATATGATTAACAATTATATTAATTAAGTATTATGGTGACATGGTTGTTGACTTGTTGACTTTGTTGACTTGTTGACTTTTGTTGACTTGTTGACTTTGTTGACCGGTTGACTAGGCTTGACTAGTTGACCATCATGATAACCATAGCCATCATTTCATGGCAAAGACTTTTGCTTGCTTGCTCATTTGTGCAAAATGAGTGCATGAAATGATATGGTTATGGTTGCTTCAACCATCACATAACACTTGATTGGTATGATGTGTTATCATTGTTTTGGATTATGAGAGGGTGAAAGAAAAAAAGGAGTTGCTCATTCTTTCTTGCTCATTCTCTCTCTTTGTTTTTGAGCTCTCATACTTTTGCTCTCACCCTCTTCCTCTTGCTCCCTCTCTTGACTCTATGGTTCTCTTGTCTCATGAGTTGAGAATCAAGAACCATAAATAAAATCCCATACAAACTCTTCTCTACTCACTCTAGTTCACAAGGTTTAGCAAACCGAGTGAACTAGTTTCTTCAAAGTTCGAAGAAGGAGCCAAAGGTTGGAGCTTTCAGGTGGATCTATCTTCGGCGTAAGGAGACGACGGGAAGAAGCCAATCCGGACCACCATTGGAGCTTGAAGACGAAGGAGTTCAAGACAAGCAAGGTATAACCCCCTAACCGAGTAGTTAGCAACTCGTAGTTAGGTTGTTAGTTAGATGTTTAACCAAGATCCGGGTTATAAGTCCATGTTACCACCTCTATAAAAATCGTTTTTTACCAAATTCCGCTTGCCCGAAAGAACCGAGACAGGTAGCATGGACTTACAGTGGTATCAGAGCCTAGTTAAACTCTATCTAACATGTTAGCAAGTAACTAGAAGATCGATCAAAGAAAAAGCCCCGAAAACGAACCCGAGAATTTCAAGTTTCTGTCGATTTTTATACTGTTCAAAAGATGATTATTTTCATCTCTAAAATCGGCTCAGGGTTTTATTAGAATAACCACCAAAGATGGTCCAACGATCGAGTCAAAGCGCCGCGGAAACGCGGCGGGAGCACGCTCCCGCCGCGGATCCGCGGCCGAGTTGACTCGGCCGAGGTCCATCTTTGGTGCAGTGTTATTCTGGGGGTATTTTGGGATTTTTGATATATGTGTTTTCTGCCCAGATTTTCCAGAACGAAAATTTTATTTTTGGGGTCCCGAAAATCCATATTTTTGATCGAACTTCTAAAAGACTTAAGCTAACGGGTTTTTATGCAATGTGATATTTGTATTGAACGTCTACTAATCGTTATATGTCGATTAGCGGGGGTTATACTAATCTGTGATCTGTAATGTTGCTGGAATGTGTATATGAATATGTTGGATTGTCGCGGGTGAATAGCCGGGGGTTGTGAGACGAGAGTTTTCTTTTCTTTCAATTCATGTAAATTTGTAAATTGATGTAATAATTATTTGTATGGCCGCACAACCGGGTCGGGATTGTAGCCGTCATTGTATAATTTCTTTTTACTGTTTTTGCTCCTAGGATAGACCCATGGAGGGGGTGCACAAACTACCGGGTATGCCGAAGTGCCGAGTAGCCTACTCATGGAGATGAGGGAGGTTGCTTCGCTTCGGGTACTTGGCGGGTAGTTTGCCGCACCCGTAGGGGTCTTGGGTGGGGTATTGGCTATTCACCACGACCGGGTAATCTGTTTTTCATTACAGGCTCGTGCGAATTACAGATTCCTAGTATATCCAATGTATTCATCTGTGATCTGAAATGTTTATCATTGCAGTATATCTATATATGATATTTTTTAGGCGTTGCTTATGTTTTACAGATGCGCTAGCCCAGCCCCCGCTCTGTCGTTAGTTAAGTAACCTAACGGGTAATGACGGGGCCCCGTGGCGAATGCGAATGGCAAAAGCGTACGTCATATTTTGGTTGTTTTCTACAATGGTAGGGTTAAATGATGGGACGCATTAAAAGAACTAATGCAAGATTATCACGCATTAAAAGAACTAATGCAAGATAATAAATCAAGTTAAAGTCGTTGGAACACTTTCGAAAAACCACTCGGTTCTTTTCGAAAACAACTTTTAAATGCGGAGCTTTAGCCACTCCTTTTAAAAGCTATCTCGTTTCATCGACCAAATCAAGTTCACTACGTTCACGGTTTTGCCAAAACCATCCGTAGCCCTCCATCATTTCAGTTAAATATTCGGTAGTATTCAAGCTATGTATTTTGACCTCACGCCAAGGCATAGTGATTGGTAGCTGCCGGATATTTATCTGTTGCATAGATAGAATGCGTTGGTTTGAGACAGTCGTACTGCCATTTTGGCCTACGTCAAGGGTATGTACGGGTGGGTTCAAATTAACCTGGATAATGATGGGATGAACTTGACATGTGACTTATGACATTTTGACCTCACGCCAAGGTCATAAGAGCATGGGGCAAAAATCCACATCGGGAGTTTCATAAGTACTGAAACTTGCTAGATTTGCATACCATTTGGAGTGTGATGATTCTGGTAGGATTCCTTCAGTTTCGTCACGCGATGATATTTGGATCCCGATCCTTCTGTGAGTATATGCTACTCCTCGGGAAATTTCTCACTAATCGATCAATGCTATAAACCTAGTAGGTGCCTAGAAAGGTGTTAGCGGGGCTACGCCCCCAGGGAAAAGAGGTTCTTTAATTAAGAAACTTCGCGAAAGCGTTGGAAAACCTCCCTCGAAGTACCGACACCGGCCTGGCTGAACGGTTAAGCAAGTATTGTGTGGTGGGATTGATCCCGACTAATTCTTCCTTTATGGTTTGAGGAGGGATTCGAGAAACAGTGGGAGCTATCCTGTTTAGACAAACTAAAAACCACTCTAAACTTGCAAGAGCATCATGCTGAGTGTTTCTTCTTCTCTCTCCTAATTGCAGCGACCAATCGACATGACTGGACTTAAGTTACTTCTAGATAAAAACATACTGACAGGGCCAAACTACAAAGATTGGCTCAGGAATGTCAAAATGGCAATCACTTACGACAAGCTGGGGTATCTTCTTACCACCAAAGCTCCCCCTGTCCTTGGGCCCACTTCCAGCATCGCGGATAAGGAAATCCGCAAGACTTGGGAGATTGATAGCGCGAAGGCCAAGTGCCTTGTACTTGCCTCGATGGACAACGAACATCAGATGAGGCACGAGAATATGGACCTTGAATCCATATTTCTCCATACAAAAGAACTGTATGGAGAGCAATCTCGTATCGCAAGATACGAAGCGTCGAAAAAGTTATTTTCGGCAAAGATGGCCGTCGGATCATCAGTAGCCGAGCACGTGCTAAAGATGATCGGCTACATTGAGGAGCTCGCAGACCTAGGGACCACATTGGAGAGTGAGCTCTATACGGACATAGTTTTCCAGTCCCTTCCTTCCACTTACGCCCAGTTTATACTGAACTTCAACTTGCAAGAAAAAGAAGTTGAACTTTCAGAGCTCCTCAACATGATGAGGAGCGCAGAGGGCACCCTACAGAAAGGTAGGGAAACATCCACTTTGTTTGTAGGAGGATCATCTTCTTCTAGGTCCAAGGCGAAAGCCAAGGGAAAGAAGAAGAAAGCCCCCGCCAAACCAAGGGGCGGTGTTAGTAAAGTGGATACGAAGGGAAAAGCTAAAGCAACAAAGAAAGCGGGGAAGCTTGTGGATAAGGAAGAATGCTTCTATTGTCATAAGAAAGGTCACTGGAAGAATGATTACAGGGCTTGGAAAGCCAGAACACAGGAATTGAAGCAGGTTGCAGCTTCAGCTTCAGGTGTGTATGTTATTGAAAACTGTCTTTCAATAAACTCTACTTCCTGGGTATTGGATACCGGATCAGGATCTCATATCTGTAATTCTTTGCAGGCGTTGAGAAACCGTAGGGTTTTGAAGGCAGGTGACATGACCCTCAGAGTTGCGAATGGAGCTAGCATGGATGCTAAAGCCGTGGGGGAGTATCACCTGGGAATGTCAGATGGACATGTTTTGGTTTTGCGTAATTGCTTTTTTTTACCCAACACAACTTGTAATATCATTTCTGTATCTTTAGTTTCTAAAGAAGGTTATGAATTTGCGTTTGTAAGTAATGTTGTAAACATTCACCTTAATCAAGTTTTGATTGGGTCAGGTACATTGAGTAATGGTATATACGTATTGAACCAACCACAGATTTTCAATGTCCAGAATACACACAAAAGAAAGTCTCCAGATGTCAATCAGGCTTTCTTATGGCATTGTAGACTGGGTCACATCAATGAGAGAAGGTTGACGAAGTTACATACAGAAGGATATTTGAATCCGTTCGAATATCAATCATATGCCACATGTCAATCCTGTCTCAAAGGAAAGATGACAAAGACTCCGTTTACTGGACACGGAGTAAGAGCGAGCGAGCTCTTGGGACTCGTACACAGCGACGTGTGCGGTCCAATGTCTACACATGCACGAAGCGGTTATTCTTACTTCATTACTTTTACGGATGACTTCTCAAGGTACGGTTATGTCTTCTTAATGAAACATAAGTCCGAAGCCTTTGGAAAATTCCAGGAGTATAAGAATGAAGTAGAAAAACAGACCGGCAAAAATATCAAGATTCTAAGATCGGATCGAGGTGGAGAATACTTGAGTGCCGTGTTCCTGGACTATTTAAAAGAGAATGGAATTTTCTCTCAGCTTACTCCTCCATACACTCCGCAACATAACGGTGTATCAGAGAGACGGAACCGCACCCTATTAGATATGGTACGGTCCATGATGGGTAACGCTGAGTTACCGCGATCATTCTGGGGATATGCGCTAGAATCAGCCGCATACCTTTTGAACCGAGTTCCCACTAAGACTGTGCCTACCACACCATATGAGTTATGGAGTAGGAAGAAACCCTATCTTCAATTTCTGAAGATCTGGGGATGTCCAGCTTTTGTCAAAAAGCAGCATGCGGACAAACTCGAGGCACGCTCAGTACTGTGCAAGTTTGTGGGATACCCAAAGAACACCAGGGGGTATCTTTTCTACCACGCAGAGGAACAAAAAGTCCTTGTTTCTCGTAATGCCCACTTTCTAGAACACCAGTTCTTAGAAAAGGAAATTAGTGGGAGCGCAGTAGAACTGGAAGAA
Source organism: Agapanthus africanus (assembly GCA_030015575.1). Lineage (NCBI taxonomy): Eukaryota > Viridiplantae > Streptophyta > Magnoliopsida > Asparagales > Amaryllidaceae > Agapanthus > Agapanthus africanus. The sequence goes on along the minus strand of JASDDO010000026.1, from coordinate 109,690,552 downwards.
ACTCCAGAACCACAGACTATTACTGAAAGGTTAGTGGAACCAGAGGGTTCAAAAGAACAGGACATTCCTATGCCGCTCCGCAGGAGTAGTAGGCAGTCTCATCCGCCCGAGAGATACTACGGTTTTCTCATAGACGGGGATAGAGAGGATTGCATCATAGATTATGATGAGCCTACTAGCTTCCAGCAGGTCGTTCAGAGCGTTGACTCAGTGAAATGGCTGGATGCAATGCGGACCGAAATGGAGTCCATGTACACCAACAAGGTATGGACGTTGGACATTGCTCCAGACGGGGTAAAACCCGTAGGATGCAAGTGGATCTTGAAAAGGAAGATTGGTGTAGATGGACAGGTTGAGACCTATAAAGCTAGGCTGGTAGCAAAGGGTTTTCGTCAAAGACCTGGCTTGGACTATGACGAAACCTTTTCTCCAGTAGCCATGCTGAAATCCATTCGGATCCTTCTTGCCATTGCTGCCTTCCACGATTATGAGATCTGGCAAATGGACGTAAAGACCGCTTTTCTAAATGGAAATTTAGAGGAGTGTGTCTATATGGACCAACCAGAGGGTTTCATTCAGAGTGGGAGCAGCGGAAAGGTGTGCAAGTTGCTTAAGTCCATCTACGGACTAAAGCAGGCATCGCGGAGTTGGAACATCTGTTTTGATGAGACGGTCAAGGAATTTGGCTTTATCAAAAATCCAGATGAACCATGCATCTATAGTAGATTTGTAGCGAGAAATGTAGTATTCCTCGTTTTATACGTGGATGACATTCTCTTAATAGGAAATGACATTCCTATGCTACAATCTGTCAAGGGGTTCTTGTTACACAGGTTCTCCATGAAAGACCTGGGTGATGCCTCATACATCCTGGGGATCCGGATCCATCGTGATAGATCCAAGAGGATATTAGGACTTTCACAGTCCAGGTACATCGACACCATACTGAAAAGATTCAGTATGGAAGATTCCAAGCGCGGTAACCTACCGGCTTGTCACGGGATCACCCTCTCTAAAGAGATGTCTCCCAAGACTGATTTGGAGAGGGATCGCATGTCTGTTATACCCTACGCTTCTGCGGTAGGCTCTATAATGTATGCGATGCTGTGTACCAGACCGGATGTAGCTTATGCACTGAGTGTGGTAAGCCGGTATCAGTCAAACCCTGGGGAGAAACACTGGATAGCGGTAAAGAACATTCTCAAGTACCTGAGAAGGACTAAGGAGATGTTCTTGGTGTATGGCGGAAAAGACCTCCAGATCGAGGCCTTTGCTGACTCCAGCTTCCAGAGTGACAAGGATGATTCCAAGTCCATGTCGGGTTTTGTCTTTACCCTCAATGGAGGGGCGGTGTGTTGGAAGAATTCCAAACAAGAAACCGTTGCAGACTCGACGATGGAAGCGGAATACATCGCTGCATCTGATGCCGCAAAAGAAGCCGTCTGGATGAGGAAGTTCTTGAAAGAACTTCAGGTGGTTCCGTCCATTGTTGATCCAATACCTCTGTATTGTGACAACAACGGGGCTATAGCTTTAGCGAAGGAACCCAGGTCCCATCAGAAGTCCAGACACATCTTGAGGCGGTATCACCTGATCAGGGAGATCGTAGATCGCCAGGAGATCGAGGTTCGGAGAGTCGCTTCAGAAGATAACACTGCAGATCCATTCACCAAGGCCCTGCCCCAGACTCAGTTCGAGCGGCTGATCGAGATGATAGGTCTTCGATATGCCAGTACATGGCCTTAGTGCAAGTGGGAGATTGTTAGTGTATATGCCCTAGAGGCCATTACTGTATCATACTAGTTTGTATATTACTTAATGGAAGCTTGGGATATTCACCTTGTATATACAATCTTGCTCAAAATAGTAGTATGCTACTTGGTTTGTTTCTACTTCAATGTGTACATGTGTTTATTTTAGTATATCACCTATACACATTAGTGGAGCCCTTAGGATCTTTGCTTGATTACCAGCGATGTGATGGCCGTCACACTAGTGGGGCTGGGTAATCTATAAGCACATCCTTATGCAGGTCCCTGGTCGCAGGACTATCGAGACAGGGCATCGATACTCCGGAGTAGACTAGCGCATGCGCTTCTCATCCCAGTGTGGAAGACGGTCTGTCCCACAGCCGTCAGTACGTCGTACTTGAGATAGTATGCGGGTGCTCGTTAGGTTACGGGTACACTGGACAGGACTCGTCGGGAACTGACTAGTTGGTATTATGCCTATCGTCAGTTATCATTTCCCAGGTGACATGAGTACAGCTTAGTCCGCTGACTTGACACTGTCACTTCGCCTCGAGTGTGTTCCCACTGTACTTTGGTTGCTACCCTACCACGGCTCAAAGGAGCCGTGCAAACAGGTAGTAGTTGGGTGCAGTCCCGAAGCACTTGGAGGCAGTGACGGTTAGACAGGATTCGTCTCTCGCGGTATTGGGGGTTGACATCGCACTGTGTCTAGGAGAGCCATTACACGAGTAGTCCCTGTCCAGGGCAAACGAGATATACTGGTAGGCTTCCAGTGTTATCTCAAGGTGTTTTGGGCTTCGCTCCGGCACGACTTGTACCGCTATTGGGGGACTGACGTTTACCGCCCCCTAGGCCCGCCATGCGATGTATCAGACGAACAGACCGGACTGTACGAAGAATGTCACACTCAGGCTCAGTAGGAGTTCAGATGGGTTTCGCCTCGTCGGTCTTCTTGCCGGCATTACCTGGGGACCGTTACGCACAGCTAGTGCCGCTTGCGGTCTGTGGTTAAACCCACTGCCAGCGTAGTGTCGAGTCTTTAGAGTCCCACACAGAAAGCTTTTCGCCTTTAGGCAAAAGAGTAGAGGTCGCATGGTTTTGCGACAGGTCGCATGGTTTTGCGACAGGGTTCGGTCATATCCGTGCACTTGTGCACGTACGGTGTCCGGACAGTTTGCACTAGTGGGCTTTGGTTTAAGCCAGATCCTAATGTAAGTGTTGGGATCGGATTTATCCAGTTATGCATTCGTGTTCCTCGGAATGCGGATGCGGGTGTGTATGCACAGTTGACGGGAAGACAGAGGCAGCGGATTCTCATTAGGGTTGTTGACAGTTGACCGTTGACTATTGACTTTTTGCTCAACCCTAATGAGAATATGATATATGATTAACAATTATATTAATTAAGTATTATGGTGACATGGTTGTTGACTTGTTGACTTTGTTGACTTGTTGACTTTTGTTGACTTGTTGACTTTGTTGACCGGTTGACTAGGCTTGACTAGTTGACCATCATGATAACCATAGCCATCATTTCATGGCAAAGACTTTTGCTTGCTTGCTCATTTGTGCAAAATGAGTGCATAAAATGATATGGTTATGGTTGCTTCAACCATCACATAACACTTGATTGGTATGATGTGTTATCATTGTTTTGGATTATGAGAGGGTGAAAGAAAAAAAGGAGTTGCTCATTCTTTCTTGCTCATTCTCTCTCTTTGTTTTTGAGCTCTCATACTTTTGCTCTCACCCTCGTCCTCTTGCTCCCTCTCTTGACTCTATGGTTCTCTTGTCTCATGAGTTGAGAATCAAGAACCATAGATAAAATCCCATACAAACTCTTCTCTACTCACTCTAGTTCACAAGGTTTAGCAAACCGAGTGAACTAGTTTCTTCAAAGTTCGAAGAAGGAGCCAAAGGTTGGAGCTTTCAGGTGGATCTATCTTCGGCGTAAGGAGACGACGGGAAGAAGCCAATCCGGACCACCATTGGAGCTTGAAGACGAAGGAGTTCAAGACAAGCAAGGTATAACCCCCTAACCGAGTAGTTAGCAACTCGTAGTTAGGTTGTTAATTAGATGTTTAACCAAGATCCGGGTTATAAGTCCATGTTACCACCTCTATAAAAATCGTTTTTTACCAAATTCCGCATGCCAGAAAGAACCGGGAGAGGTAGCATGGACTTACATGGTTAGTTAAGGAGCATTAAACAGCGGTGTAATTCTTCTTAACCACAGGTACAGTTTTCAACCTACGACACACAGGGATTGAGTTATCAGACTCATGGGACTTATACAGAGTATTGTATGTTGTCCAGTGTCCATTAGGACAGAGGGGTTGGTCCTTGTACTATATTCGGTTTACTTATGACTTCTCTAGTTCTTAAACAAGTGTTTCTTAGAAACACAAGGTCTGAGTTTTGAGAAGTTATAGGTATATGAATAAAGTAGAGAACCAGGTGTTGCAAGTATCGGGATTCTTCAAGGTGATCGAAGATGTAGATACTTGTGTATGGTATTCAGTTGATAGTAATGGTTAAGAGAACTTGCTTCTCTTTCAGGTTACTCATAATTGGAAGCACTCCTAAGTTGAGTAATGATGATCGGCCTCTTTCCATTTAGTTGACACGCACTAGAGAAAGCTGCATGATTTGAATCTAGTTCAATTAAATCAGTGCCTCTGTTTCTATATTAGATATAGAACAGTTCATATCTTGACATTGTTAAGGTACGGGAAGTTGTCCAGCTTATGCTTAAAACCAGACTCTGGATAACTCAAGGCACGTTTCTGTAATGGCCGTTTATAGGTTGACCCAGGCTATGACGAGGGTTGACTTTCTACCATCTGGAATATCAATAGCGATATTGCTCTAGACTCGCCACAGTTTTAATAAAATGGATTTTTTCAGAAAACAGTAGTGGGAGTTTGGTGGAACTGGAAGTGATTTCAGAACCGCAAACGATTACTGAAGATTTGATAAGAACTTAAAGATTCAATCTGATTTGACATTCCATTGGCCACTCCGCAGATACGGTGGGTAACCTCAGGCACCTGAGAGGTACTCCAGTAGCCTCAAGGACGGTGGCAGGGAGGTTCTTGTTTACCCAGACTTGCCATTGCTGTTGTTCCTGACTATGAGACCCGGCAGGAGGATGAGTATAACGTCGTTCTGAACTGGCTTTAGAAGCGTACGAGTATATGACTCTGCCACAGGGTTGTCATAGTCAGTAGGGGCAGCGGAAGCATTGGTGGACAAGTGGCTTATGTCTATTTATAGACTAAAGCTGAAATAGCGGAGATAGATCATCTATTTCAGATGTGACAGTCATAGGTTTGACTTCATCAGAATAGGGGATGGATCTGTTAAGAAGGTAGTAGGGTATGATGTACTGGTATTTGGATGACATACACAGAGTAGGAAGTGATGTTCCTATACTACGATCGGTTATACTTTGGTTGTCACACAGTGGTTTCTCCACATGGGACTTGGATATAATATCAAGACATTCTGGTTACTGGATCTATGGTTTTACATCTAGATTTGGGAAGTGTCCCAATCAGGGTACTTAGACAGCATTCTAAAGGTATTTAGAATGGACGACTCCTGGCACGGTAGTATACCTGCAGGTGATGGAGTCACTCTCTCTGAAGGTGTCTTACATACTAAAGTGGAGAGGGATGTGCATGATTGGCAGATCACTTGCTTAGGCAATTGAGTCAATCTTAAGATGTCAAGTACCACGCCAGATGTTGTTTTTGCAGTGGATGCAATAAGATGATAATAATCCAATCCTGGAAAACCAATCAGAAGCAGTTTTAGAACATAAGTGGATGTTCTTATGATATGATAACGGTATCCTCCTTCGGGAGACAGTTATCATTCCAGGCTTCCAAGGTGACCTGGATGACAGAGAGGTTGTCAGAGTTATAGTTTTCCTTCTGACGAGGGGCTGTATTTGGATAGGTGGTCCAGGTGGATACTGAGGGAAGGATGGTGCAGGATACTGATTAAGTTCAGTTGTCGATACAGTCTAAGAAGTTTGGAGTTGGAGTTCATTTATGAGCTAGGTCCCATCAGACATCCATACATATTCTAAGACAGGTATTGCTCATTTCGGGAGATGGCTTTCTCCGCGAACTTGAGATATAGAGAGACATAGAAAGAAACATCACAGCGGATCCACTCACTGAGGCTATTCCTCGAATGCAATAGTTTCGCAAACGAGCATTGTGAGACTGACTAGTAGAGGAGTTAGGTGTTCGGTATCACACGGGCTGTGAGTATGCGACATCGTAATAATTAGCCTTGAGTGCAAGTGGGAGATTGTTGGAGATAATGCCCTCACAGTCAATTATTGGATCACAGGCACGTGATTGCAATGATTAAGGGAGGACCTATACCGGTAGGACAGTCTTACTCAAGATGATAGTATGCTATCTGGTTTACCTTTATCATCGTGTACTGCTTTAGGTGACCTTACAGGTCACTATTGCATGTTGATATAGCTCCTAGGATTCTTGCTTGACTGCCAGCAGTATGAGGGCGATCATATACGTGGGAGCTGGTAGTCTATAAGCATATCCTTAAAAGCTCCCTAGTCTTGGGAGTTTCGAGACAGGGCATCGATACTCCAGAGTAGACTAGTGTAGGAATTGATTCATCTCATTTTTATTCTTGGCTTGGAAAAGTTTCAAACCTCTCTCCATTGTTCTTTCTTGATTCCTCCATCAATGGCAACTACATAAACCCCAAGAGACAAAGTTTCCACACTTGCCTACAGCAAATCATGGACGCGTCGGCTAGCCAACTTCGCGCCCGAGTTGCCTCGGTCCAGAGGTGGGAGCCCGTAAAAGAATCCGGCTGCGTGGTGCCCTTTCCGACGAGGAGGTGACGGACGGAGATTCCGCGGGAGATCGGAGTGGAGGAGAAGACCGGAGGACACGGATCACTCGGTATATCTCTCACCCTTTCTCTTGATTGCTAGGATTAGGCTAATGGTTACGATCCAGGTATATTGTCCGCGGTAGCGCCGGTTTAAAGCTAAGAAAAATTTTGATTCCGCATTTTGGCCTCGAGTAGAAGGCCGGGGCGCTGCTTGGCGCAACATCTAATAATTGACTCTGAGGGCACTATATCCAACATAATTGATTGTATTTATTAATGAGATTGATAAAAGAAAAGAAACCTGAAAGATGTTGTAGAATAAAAATTTTCCAAAAGGGTAGCTACAGATTTTGCATTGCATAGTGGTATATGTAATATACCCTGCACCTTATTCGATGAGGAAAGAGCCGAGATCCCTTCACTGGGAGTGACCTATTTAGCAAAACTGGCAGATGCTACAAACTCACGGTTTAGGTTTTGACTGCTTCTATAGTTCTTGCTTTGCACAGCGGTATTTGTGAAATTTCATGCACCTTATTCGATAAGAAAAGAGCCGAGATCCCTTCACCGGGAGTGACCTATTTAGCGAAACTAGAAAAGCCTCAAAAACACTCCTTTTCAAAATCACTTGTTTCTACAACGATATCAAGTTTATTACGCAATTGGTTTTCTGAAAAACCTGCGTAGCCCTCCGACATTTCAGATAGATACTACTTAGTATTCGCGCTGCGTTTGTTGGCCTGCGTCAAGGCGTAGTGTGCGGTAGCTAACTAGTGTTTATCTGTAACATGATATGTGATTGGATTAGCGTAGTCGTATGACTTTGTTGGCCTGCGTCAAGGGTCGTGCGGGTGGGTTTAATTCAATCAAGAAATGTACGGATTGAACTTGACTAGCGGACTATGGATTGTTAGCCTGCGTCAAGGTCATGGGACGCTAGGGGTAAAAGCATTATCGGGAATTTCAAGTGTTGAAATTTGCAATGAGATTGCATACCTCCAATGAGATAGTTGGATCCCGATACCCACTGCAAGTAAGAGTTACTTCTGGGAGAATTTTACACATGACAATTAACCGATCAAGTAGGTGTATAGAAAGGTGTTAACGGGGTAATGCCTCTGGGAAAACGAATTCTAATTAGGTCCGTGCGAAAGCACGGGGAACCTCCCTCAAAGTACCAACACTAGCCTGGCCGAACGATTGGCGAACTTGTAAGGTGTAATTAATCCCGGCTAGTCTTACCTTTTAGGGTTTTAAGGAAGATTTGATAAAAAGCAGTGGGACCCATCCTGATTAGATAAAATAATAACCAATCTAATCTTGCAAGAGCATACGCTAAAGTGTTTTCTTCTCTCTCTTTCCAGGTAGCGACCATGGCAGCCCTTAATCGAGATAATAATATGGATGTATTGACTGAACCCGCTTATTATACTGAGCAGGGGAACATTGGTCCCGCTCCCACTTATAATTGTTATAAGTCCGAGCAGGGAATAGGAGAATATCTGGATTCTCACGCCGCCCAAACGAAGAATAAGCATAATGATGCATCTTCTTTTGGTGTGTTTGTTATCGAGAACTGTTTCTCAGTTCATTCTAAGTCCTGAGTATTAGATACCGGATCTGGATCCTATATATGTAATATGTTACATAGGCTACGGAAAGGTAGGGAACTGGGAAAGGGTGGTCATTCCGTAAGAGTAGGGAATGGTGCAAATGTTGCAGCCAAAGCAGTTGGCGAATATCACCTTATGTTATCAAATGGTAATACATTGATTCTGAACGAATGCTATTACATTCTGACCCTGATATGCAATCTTATATCAGTTTCTTTATTGAGTAAAGAAGGATATAATTTTGTAGTACAGGATAATGTTATGAACATCTTCCTGAATCAAAAGTTGATTGGGTCAGGCTCGTTAAATAATAGCATATACGTTCTCAATCAAACTACAGTACTTAATGTACAAAACACACACAAGAGGAAGAGTTCAGAAATGAACGAATCTTTCTTGTGGCATTATAGACTAGGTCATATCAATGCGACACGACTAGCTAAGTTGCATAAGGATGAATATTTGAATCCGTTCGAATTTTCATCTTATGACACTTGCCAGTCATGTCTCAAAGGCAAGATGACCAAAACTCCGTTTAGTGGACACGGAGAAAGAGTTACAAAACTCTTGGGACTGATACATAGTGATGTATATGGTCCCATGTCTACACATGCCAGGAACAGTTCTTCTTACTTCATTACATTCACTGACGATCTCTCAAGATACGGACATGTGTTCTTTATGAAACACAAGCCTGAAGCTTTTGAGAAATTCAAAGAATATAAGAACGAAGTAGAGAACCAAACGGGCAAAAATATTAAGATCCTTCGATCTGATCTAGGAGGAGAATACTTGAGCAATGTGTTTCTGGACTATCTAAAAGAGAATGGGATTCTCTCAGCTTACTCCTCCCTATACACCACAGCATAATGGTGTATCGGAGCAGAGGAATCGCACCCTATTAGATATGGTGCGCTCTATGATGATCACTGCTGAGTTGTCTATTTCCTTCTGGGGATATGCACTGGAAACAGCTGCGGACCTATTGAATATGGTTCCTACCAAATCTGTGCCATCTACTTGAGATATGGAAGGGAAAGAGACCATATCTTAATTACGTTAAGATATGGGGTTGTCCGACAAATGTGAAAACACATAATCCGGACAAGCTCCGGGCAAGGTCTTTTCTGTGTAAGTTTATTGCATATCCTAAACATTCGCGCGGGTATATCTTCTACCACACCGAGGAACAAAAGGTTTTTGTATCTCGGCATGCCACCTTTTTAGAAAAGGAATTTCTTGAAAAAGAAATTAGTGGCAATGAGGTAGAACTGGAAGAAGTTCCAGCTACACAAACTTCAATAGAAGATTTGGTAGAACCAGAGGATTCAGTAGTTCCTCACGAACCTCAGCCTCTCCGCGTATCTAGTAGGGTTCTTCATCCACCTGAGAGATACTATGGTTTTCTCATTGACGGTGGAAGCGAGGATTGCATCTTAGAAGATGATGACCCGACTAGCTTCGAGCAAGCCATCACGAGTTGTGACTCTGTGAAGTGTCTGGATGCAATGCGATCTGAGATGGAATCCATGTACACCAACAAATTATGGACTTTGGAAGTTTCTCCTGAAGGGGTAAAACCCATTGGGAGCAAATGGATCTTTAAGAAGAAATATGGTGTAGATGGAAAAGTGGAGACTTTCAAAACTAGACTTGTTGCAAAGGGTTTTCGTCAACGACCAGGTGTGGATTATGACGAAACCTTTTCTCCAGTGGCTATGCTTAAATAGATGTTAAGACTACGAAATATGGTAAATAGATGTTAAGACCGCCTTTCTAAATGGTGATTTAGAGGAGTACGTATACATGACTCAGCCAGAAGGCTTCGTAGATAGTGGGAGCAGCAGAAAGGTATGCAAGCTGCTTAAATCCATCTACGGGTTAAAGCAGGCATCACGGAGTTGGAACATCTGCTTTGATGTTGTAGTCAAAGAGTTTGACTTCATCAAGAACGTAGATGAACCTTGTATTTACAAGAAGGTTGCAGAGAGTAAGGTTGTCTTCCTGTATTGTACGTGGATGACATACTCTTGATAGGAAATGATGTTCCTATGCTGCACTCGGTCAAGCTCTTCTTATCACATAGATTCTCAATGAAAGATCTAGGTGATGCCTCCTGTATTTTGGGAATTAAGATCTATAAAGATAGATCTAAACGGTTACTGGGATTGTTGATTAGTCGAAAATATTGCATATTTTAGCCGGCAATTTCCTCATCATTTGCATTCATATAGAAGTGTTCGGCATTCATATTTCACATATTAGCAAAACTATCGCAAAATATCAGATTACATGTGTTAGAATTTAAAACCGGCACTTTAAAGGAAATTGACCGCATTTCATGGCATCGCATCATCCCTATATTGCGCAACACCTGTTTTGAGATCTGTGCAGGAAAATCCAGAAGAAAGCCAAAAATTTACATGGTACCGATCAAACTTTACGCCAAATCAATGATTTCAGTTCTGGTATAAATCCAAAGGGACAAATAAAATTCAACATATCAGATAAAGCCCCAAATAGCAGCTTAAGACCACACCAGAAGTTTAAAGCCCCAAGCCAACAAAGTGGCCGCGGAACCGCGGCCGGAGCCGGCTTGCGCCGCAGTTCCGCGGCGCCTTGATGACATCATCACTTCAGCTTTGCACCAAAACTCCTAGCTCAGCTCCTACACTTCAGAAAGACATTCCAAGTTCCAGAAGACACAAGATACTTCTTCCAGATCAGCAAGCTTTGGGATCAACACTAAACTAGCCATCATTCTAGAAACTTCTCCCTAAACCCTAGCTTAAACCCTAAGCTAAGCCTAACAAACTCTTTCTAGAAGTTCCTCAACAAACTTTTGGAGGGAACTTCACAAAGGCTTAGGGTTTGGGTGATCTACAAATAAGACCCTAGGCTCACTTGTAAATTATTATGGAAAAATCCCTCTATTAATAGCCAATCTAGACCCATTCACTCTCTTTCTTCATCTTCTTCTTCCACAAGTCTAGTGGGAGGACTTGTGTGAAACCCTAACCCTAATTCCAATCAAAAGCCAAGATCCCGAGTACCCCATCAAGCAAGAAGCCTTGCAACCTTCTAGGAGCCGAGCTGTTCTTCAACAGAGCAAGTGGTCAAAGCCGACCCGCGACTCACGGAGCCGAGCGAAGCCAAGTCGACAATTTAGTTCTTCCTCTTGTAATTCTTGAGCGACTGTAATCAAATTGTTAACATAAATAAAAGGTGATATTCTTTTATCTTGTTTTCTTTAAATTCTTGCATCACGATTCAATCTAAATTTCTAGTTGTAATTCTTGTTGTGATGTTTGAGTAATACTCCGCTCGTCGAGAACTTGAGACGATCAATAGAATGATGATGTAATATATCTTAAATCGATTCTTGAATCCTACGAGTTTTGTAAACCCTAGCAAGTTCAAGAATCGACGACCCAATTCGTTGCGATGCTTTCTTGATTGATATCGCTCGAGATTGGGGAGTTACGATCGTTTCTTGAAATTGCTAGAGGCTAGAATGTAAATGATATCAACGAAAGAACAAGGGTTAAATGATGAAACCCTAGTTTCATCAAGAAAGCCCTAACTCTCGTCGATCATCATCGATCTAGTATCAATCCTTCGAAGGACAAGAACACGAAATCTTGAGATTACATCACATCTATAGATCCGATCGATTCCTACGAGCCTCATTTAGATTCTTGACATTTGGTTGGAAATATCATCGAAACCCTGATTCTCGATTGTTTATCATTTTCTTGATTCTTGATTAGAATTGTGACACCTGAAACATTTGATAAATTCTTGAATCATGTTTTCTTTTCTTTTTGATTAACTTTTCAATTCAAACAAAGCAAATATAAAAACGAATCGCACAATCCCTGTGGACGATCCGCACTCACTTATAATCTACAATCGACACCGTAATTGATTGCGGTAAAATATAATTCTTTGATTGTGAACTTTATTCAATTTTCTAATTACCGACACAAAGAGACTCTTATCGATCAAATGAAACCGTTATCGGGAATCATTTGAGTTGATTTACTTACTCAGTCTCGAATTTTACGAACAATCAAATGGTGCCGAAATCGGGAACTATTTGAATTGATACTTTTTACATTTACACATCAAGAAATCCTCATCAATCAAAATGGCGCCGTTGCCGGGGATTACATGCTAATTCGTTTCATATTATAATTTGAATTGAAAGATTTATTTAATTGTGATTTTTGAGATCAAGATTCGTGCAAACCCTAAACGATTTGTTGTGGTTCATTGCAAGGAAATCTGGAGCTGTTTGGAAATTGAGGAATTTTTTTTGAAAATACCAGAGAGTTGAGGGAGTCTACAGAAGCTCCGTGGTGAATTTTGGTTCAGTGATCGCATCATACGACCACGATTCCGCGGTGGGAGCCCCCTTATTGCGGCGGTCCGCGGCTACCTGAAGGGATCTCTGTGCTAGTTTTTCTCTGTAAGTTTCTTACCTTCTCCCCTCTCCTCTTTTTAGCTCCAACTAATACTTTGCTGCCGGATTCTTTGCAAATAATCGCAGCTCGCAAATTGCAAAATTAAATTTGTGCGTGATTTTGTTTCTTGGTAGTTTGCATTATAAATACGGATGTTAAGGTGCACGGCCAAATCCAAATTAGGTGGGGATTTCATTACCCTTCCTAGGCCCCGAAAAGCACAAAACTTGCATCCGCATTGACCCACATTAACTAAAAGAAATCTAGAGATGACTCTAAGGACTGTCGAGCTCACTTAGGATAAGAGAAGGCCATGGGTAATTCATTGCTTATCCGCGTTTTCTTGTGGTGCCTAGGAAAGTGTGTCGAAGGCTAGTGGTTATTAATTAGGCCCACTACTTACGTAGTGGACTACCTTCCCACTTACCTGGCACTTACCTGGCCACAGGGGAACAAAGAAGCCGTGGAGGATTCTATCCTGCAACTTGTCTTTTGGCAGTTAGGAGCGGTCTAGAGCCGGACCTAGGTGACCACTAGATTCTAGGGTTTGTGTGCTGCATTTGTTGTGTCGCATCATATTTTTCAAAAATCCGTCCCTTTTTCAAAGCAAACACCGCATTCATTTACCCATAATTATAAGCCAACGCTGCCACTTGTACTAACCCTTTTTAGTACAAGATAGGCTGGACACGGGATTCTAGTGCCCGTTTAGTCCGCGTACCCTTTATCGACTCCGAAGTCAATATTTCTCCATTTATTTCTTCTTTACCCACTACCACACCCATACCGATGGATCCGACTCCATCAAATTTCTTTAACCCTAATCTGCCGCCGTCCGTTGGTGCGCAGAATCCACCCCGCATCTCTCTCCAGCAGAGGTGCTATCCACTTCGAGGTCCTCTTTCGACCTGCTTATCCACACCACCAGCCAATGGGGATAACTTTGAGATTAAGCCCCAGTATATTAACCCTTTACCCAAATTCCACGGACTCGAGACTTAGGACGCTTACGTTTTCATTACAAAATTTGAAAACGTATGCGCAATGATGGGTACGTCACAACTTTCAGTGGATGCGATGCGTCTATGACTTCTTCCATTTACATTGTGCGATATAGCCGAGAAGTGGCTATATAACACTACCGCACACTCTATTACGAATTGGGAAGAATGCGTCGCTTCATTCCTTAAGAAATTTTACCCAATATAAAAGACAGCTCGAATCCGTAGCGAACTGAATCAATTTGCCCAGCTCCCTACTGAGCCATTCTCTAAATGCTTTGAACGTTTCAAGGATCTATTGGTTCAGTGTCCTCATCACGGCATCCCGAGATGGGAGCTTTGCCGAATCATTTATGAGGGCATTAACCCAAGCACTAAACAGAGCCTTGAAAACATGTGTCAAGGTACTTTTATGACCAAGGATGATGGGGAAGCTTGGAAGTATTTAGAAGAGTTCGCTGAAAAATCACTACAATGGGAGAGTGGAACCCAACCATTGAATAGGGGTGGCGTATACCAAATAGATGTGTCCATAGGTGTTCGAGCTGAGATGGCAGCAATGCAAAAGAAGCTCGACGCTACGGAACACAAATTTTCTGCAGCCTCCCTAAACCCAATGTCACTCCCCAAAACTGTTTGTGGGTGCTATTCTGATTCGTCTCATTTAACGGAAGAATGTCCATTAAACTCTGCGTTTCAAGGTCACGAGCATTCAAATGCCGCATTTCAAAGACCTAGAAACGATCCATATTCTTCCATGTACAATCAGGGTTGGAGGAATCACCCGAATTTCGCTTGGAACCAAAACCAATCTCAAAACACGGTTCCAAACACGAATAATTTTCAAAGGGCTCTTCCTCCACCACAACAGCAACCCCTTCAACTCACTCAGCACCCTATCAGTCACAAAATTTCTAAAACCAGGGCAACACTCCTGCACAGTCTAATCCTATGCAGTCGTCCTATTCTGACGAATTCTCTCAATTCACTCAAACCATGAAATCACTTTTATCAAATTTCATAGAGGTTTCGACAGAGGTTAGATCTTCCGTCAGTGAGATAAAGAAAAACTCAGCGTCTCAAGCTGAGAGTATCAGATCGATGGAAGCTGAAATCACACGCCTTAAAGCCGAAATGAGTGCGAGAGAAAAAGGGAAACTTCCCTCTCAACCCCTACAGAATCCTGGGCATTACAATATAAATGCCATCACAACGTTGAGATCGGGAAGAGTGCTGAACAATCATATCGGGGAAGGTATTGATGATATTGAAAATCATATCAACACCCCGGCTGAGACCTTTCCACACACACACACACTTCTCCTTCTGATGCTTCTTCTTCTACCACACCATCTTCTCGCGAGCCTATTCTCCATTTCCCATTAGGCTCGACACCTTCTCCCAACCTTTATAGTTCTCCACAGACGGTCCCCACACCTCTTTTGGGATCTCGTCTACCCCCTCTTCCTTCTCCTATGATGGACCCTGCGCTTATTGCGAAAGCTCCTTACCCGAACCGGTTAAGGGGTAACAGAACGAGTCCTCATATGGAGAAAATTATGGAAATGTTCAAATAGGTTAACATCAATATCCCTCTCCTAAATGCAATTCAACAAGTCTCTGCATATGCAAAAATTCTTAAGGACTTGTGCACTAGGAAGAGAAAGACTCAAGTGCCGAAGATGGTCTTTATGGCTGATAATATCAGCACTGCTTTTATTCCCCAGCTACCAAAGAAACGAAAGGACCCAGGATGTCCTACAATATCGATTTCTATTGGGGGTAAAAACATAAATCGTGCTCTTTTAGAGCTTGGCGCAAGTGTTAACCTCATTCCATATTCTGTATATGAGCAACTAGGGATTGGAGAGCTGAAACCTGCTCACTGCACTCTCCAGATGGCAGACCGATCTATCACCAAACCAAGGGGTGAATTAGAGGATGTGTTTGTTAGTTATATGTATGCCCTAGAGGCCATTACTGTACATTGGATGTATATTGTAGTGGATGCTGGGACATATATAGGTAGGACTTTCTTGCTCGACATGATAGTACGCTATCTGGTTGCTCTTTATCTTAACATGATACTTTCTGTCTCTCTGATTACATGTTGATAAAGCCCTTAGGATGTGTACTCGACTTCCAGGACTATGATGAAGATCATACTAGTAGGGCCTGGGTAGTCAATGAGTACATCCTTCATTGTTCCTAGTCGTGGAAATATCGAGACGGGGCATCGATATTCCATAGTAGACTAGCGTATATCTTCTCGACCCATGTGATGGGCGATGGATGATCCCATATCCATTGGTGTTTGACATCAGAGATGATATGCGGGTGCTCAGTTAAGACTGGGTACACTGAACGGACTCGCCGAGAACTCCCAGATGGTATTATACCTCACTTCATGTGCACATTGTGTATATGATATATTTTTGTGCACAAGATTGTATCATGTTGTGTAATGGTTAGGGTTTTCATTTTCTTATCTATTTATTTATTTATTATTCTTTTTGAAAAGATAAAGAGAAAAATGATGGCTTTCTTTGTTTGTAGTTGTAGCTTCATGCATCTTTGACTAAAGCAACCATTTTGTCTTCATCTCCTAACCCTAACCATTCAACTAATCTTAGTTTATTCTCTACACCTAACTATGGTTGGAATATGATAAGTATTCATTTTATTTTCTATTTTGGATAATACTTATCATATTCTTTCTTCTTCTTCTTCATCTTCAACAAGAAGAAAACATTGCCTTCATCAATGGCAACTTGTGAAAATGAGTGAGAAATCCAATTCCAAAGTAAACCCACTTCCTATTTCTTCATCCTCTACCTCTTGCCAAGTAGTATAGGTTGTTTTCTTCACATGTTTCATGACTTGGTAAAGTGGGAGCTTGATCTTGTGATGCCTCGACGTAGATCATCTTTGGCATCGAAGTCGACGACGCAGCCCGCCTATTTCTCCGATGAAGCCGATGCTAGAGTCCGGGATCCGATATGGACAGCGAGGGGACTTCATCACGGAGCCATGGAGGTGGAGGACCGGATCTACAAAGGTTTTAGCCCCTTCCCTTTAGCTATAAATTCGTTTATTTGCATTGCATTGCCTATACATCTAGTTATCGATCCGTATTAGGGTTTCTAGGCACTTGTAAAATTTTAATTGGCCATGTTTGATCACTTGTGAGACCTCATTAGAGTGCCTAGGAACCCTACAGTGTTGATAAATGTCGGGGAATTTGTTTTCCCTATAGACTTCATTGTACTCGACACACATCCTGTCGCAAACCCCCGGGGCCAAATTCCGGTGATTCTAGGTCGTCCTTTCCTTGCCACTTCCAATGCTGTTATAAACTGTAGAAACGGTTCAATGAACATATCATTTGGAAATATGACCATTGAACTAAACATCTACAAAGTTGGAAGTCAGTCATCAGAACCCTCTGTTCATATTTTAGATGTGTGCTCCGTCCATGAGATCGCTCCCGATAGTTGTGGAGCTGAGGAACTTTGCTTTACTGATCTCGATGACATTACCATATTTCTGTTTGACTTTACACAAGATCTTAGTGAGGACACTTTACCTACACTTGAGTCCTGCACTTCTGACTTTTCTCCACCCGAGTCTGTATCTTTCACAGGCTCTGAGCTTCTTTGTAAATCCAAAAATCACTCAATAATCCCTCCTTCTATCATTTCTCCGCCCGACTTAGATCTCAAAATTTTACCGTCTCATCTGAAATATGCTTATTTAGGTGAGAAGGAGTCTTTACCGGTTATAATTTCCGCTTCTCTAGCATTAGAACAAGAGAAAGCACTTTTATCGGTATTGAGATCTAACAAAGAGGCATTTGGTTGGAGTATGGCGGACATCAAAGGGATTAGTTCCTTGATAGTTAAACATTATATACATGTGATGGATGATGCCAGACCAACCCGAGAACCACAGAGACGGTTGAATCCCGTCATGAAGGAAGCTGTGATGAAAGAGATCGTCAAATGCTTAGATAATGGTATTATATACCCCATCTCCGATAGCCAATGGGTGAGTCCTATACATGTCGTTCCTAAGAAATCCGGCATCACTGTTATAACCAATGAGGCAAATGAGTTGATTCAGACACGCGCCCAAACTGGGTGGCGTGTATGTATCGATTATAGAAAACTCAACGCTGCCACGAGGAAAGACCACTTTCCTCTACCATTCATTGATCAGATGCTGGAACGCTTAGCAGGACGAGAGTATTATTGTTTTATGGACGGATACTCAGGCTATAATCAGGTCCCCATCACCAAAAAGGATCAAGATAAAACCACTTTTACTTGTCCTTTTGGTACCTTTGCTTACAGTCGCATGCCCTTTGGGTTATGCAATGCTCGCGCTACCTTTCAGCGGTGTATGATGGGGATATTCTCTGATATGGTAGAGAATTTTCTG
The DNA here is from genome assembly GCA_030015575.1 of Agapanthus africanus. NCBI lineage: Eukaryota > Viridiplantae > Streptophyta > Magnoliopsida > Asparagales > Amaryllidaceae > Agapanthus > Agapanthus africanus. Next base: position 109,672,397 of record JASDDO010000026.1, on the reverse strand, counting down.
GAGATCTTTATGGACGATTTCTCAATTTTTGGAGACTCTTTTTCTGATTGCCTATCGAATCTTGACGCTGTTCTTACTCGTTGAAAAGAGAAGAACTTAACTTTGAACTGGGAAAAATGCCATTTTATGGTACAAGAAGGAATTGTTCTTGGACATGTCATTTCACAGAAAGGCGTTGAGGTTGACAGAGCTAAAATAGATGTGATTCAAAACCTCCCTCATCCCAAAAGCGTCAAAGATATTCGCTCTTTCCTTGGCCATGCGGGCTTTTATAGGAGATTCATTAAGGACTTTAGCAAAATTGCTAGACCTTTAACTCTTCTCCTGGCCAAGGATACGACCTTCCATTTTGACATGGACTGCGAGACAGCTTTCGACTCACTTAAACACTCACTCACTTCAGCCTCCATGCTATCGTCACCAAACTGGGACTACCCCTTTGAGCTGATGTGTGACACATCTGATTTTGCAGTAGGTGCAGTCTTAGGACAGCACATCGAAAAGATGCCACACGTGATATACTATGCAAGTAAGACCCTGAATTATACACAAATCAATTATACAACCACAGAAAAAGAACTTTTAGCGGTTGTATTTGCATTAGAAAAATTCAGGCCTTACTTAATTGGCTCTCCTATAGTTGTGTATACTGACCATTCCGCTTTAAAACATCTTCTGGCGAAGAAAGATGCAAAAGGTCGACAAATACGTTGGATCCTTCTGTTACAAGAATTCGATCTTGTTATCAAAGATAAGAAAGGATGTGAAAACGTAGTAGCTGACCATCTTTCACGCATCTCTTCTTCCCCTGTGACCCTGCCGATCAATGACTCGTTCCCTGACGAACAACTCTTGAGCGTATTCAATGAACCATGGTTCAAGGATATTGTGAACTACCATGCCATGGGACTAATACCCAGCGATTGGTCAAAACAGGAAAAATACCATTTTCTATCCCAAGTAAAACACTTTTACTGGGACGAGCTCTATTTGTTTAAATATTGTCTTGAACAGATCATTCGCCGGTGTGTCCCGAATGAAGAATTCAAGAGTGTTCTTTCTTTTTGTCATGATCAGGCCTGTGGGGGTCACTTCGGTCTTAGAAAGACAGCGGAAAAGGTTTTGCAATGCGGATTTTATTGGCCGACCTTATTCAAGGACGCATTTGACTATTGCAAAACCTGTACACAATATCAGTATACGGGTAGAATCTGCCAGAGGAATGAAATGCCTTAGCAACACATTCTGGTTGTTGAAATATTCGATGTTTGGGGCATTGATTTTATGGGTCCCTTTCCCAACTCCTTTGGGAATTTGTATATACTGCTGGCGGTTGATTATATCTCAAAGTGGGTAGAAGCCATTCCATGTCGCACTAATGACAAGAAAGTTGTCATTAAGTTCTTAAAAGAGAATATCTTCTCGCGATTTGGACACCCACACGCTATTATTAGCGATAATGGGACACATTTCTGCAACAGATCTTTCGAGACTCTGATGCGGAAATACTCAATCAACCACCGACTTTCTACACCCTATCACCCCCAAACAAGCGGGCAGGCTGAAATCTCAAACAGAAAAATCAAACTTATCCTGGAGAAAACTGTTGCTAAAAATAAAAAAGATTGGTCGACCAAACTGACGGATACCCTTTGGGCATTCCGAACTGCATATAAGACCGACCTAGGGATGTCTCCATATAAGATAGTGTTTGGAAAAGTATGTCATTTACCTGTCGAGATAGAGCATAAAGCATTGTGGGCCATTAAAGAAATAAATTTTGATTTAAACCTTGCTTGTAACTTTCGGAAGCTGCAACTTAATGAGCTAAGCGAACTCCGCGATGAAGCTTATGATAACGCTGTAATCACAAAGAATAGGACTAAGGTTTTTCACGATAAAAACATTTTGAGGAAAACATTTTCACCTGGTCAACAAGTCCTTCTTTATGATTCACGATTACACATTCATGCGGATAAGCTCCGATCTCGATGGAAGGGACCTTTTGTTGTGCGGTCTGTATACCCGCACGGGGCAGTAGAAGTAGAAAATGTTTAAAACAGCACCTTTTTCAAAGTGAATGGACATAGACTAAAGCCGTATTTTTCCACTGACCCCATGGAGGAGCTCTTGTTCTTACAAGAGCCAGTTTATTTGGATTAAAATTCCTCCGTCTCACCTTCATATCCAGTATATCACTGCATCATTTTTTGAATGGAGGTGAGTGAAAAGAGTAAGTTTGGGAAAAGTTCTTCACTTATATATTTTGCCCCCACTAATAATTCATCCCAGACTTACAGGTTTTTCAGATATAGCTGCTGGCAACAGTGAGGACACTGTTGAAAACAAGTTTGTGGGAGGTTTGTGCTTATTTTTTGCATCATTTGCATATCATCTGCATAAGCACAAAACATTTCTTTTAAAATCTTTAAAAATTTAAAAAATTTCAAAACCCATAAAAAATTAAAAAATTTCAAGTATAAAAATAATTTTAATATTTACACTTTTTGTATATAAATAAGATAATAAAAGTTTAAATAATGAACAATTACATCCATGAGATTAGAAAAATTTAAGAAAACTAAGAAAATTAGAAGTTTTCTTATACGAACTAGTAATAAGTAGTTATGAGCCGTTGTCCCAAGGGTTAGTAAGATGAAGGACGTCACTAATCTGAGAATAAAAATAAATCTGAAAAATAGTTTCTATTCTGGAAGCCAAACATTTTGAACGTTGATACCCTGCTATTCGCACTTACACACGTCTTAAAGCCTGGGATAGTAGAGGATACCTTGAAATGCTCTTGTCTTAAAGCCAAAAGTATGAAGGAAATAAAAAAAAAAGTGAAAAAAAATATAAAGTGGTGAGAAAAATGGACACTAGATTTGTTATCACCGAGGGCAATAAAAAATGTATAGCGAGGGTGCCTTTTTACCTAGTGCCCTAAGGCCTACTGGTCTGGGAGTCACTGCTATGCCTGAGGTGGTGCAAGACGAGGAAAATACACTAAATAAGCAAACACATGAGTAATCGGTCGGTTAGTACCTCAAGAAGTATTAACGGTGGCATGAAAGTGTGTGAGCAATCTCATCTAAATATTCATTAATTAAAAAGTACTGAGGCTGATGGGCAAGAGTACGATAGCTTGAATTGAATTCTCCGGGTGTAGGGATGTCTTTACACACACGCAGGGTTATATGATCGATATTTAGAAGAAAGATAGGAATGAAGAATAAAACGATGTTTCATTGAGGGAGGACGTAATTTCTGACATCTTTTCATGGCCATTAAGATAGGGCTCATGACAACCGAAAAGCTAGCTTAGTTGGAAACCCTAATTTTCAAGGCTTTTCTTTCACAATTCTTTTCTTTAAATGTAATATTCATGATCTTTCTTTTATTATTGAATTTGTGGGCGCAATCCGCTGAAAACCCTCAGGAGACAAAACTCCTCCTATTAGGGACACCTTGAGGTTTAAAGGCTTGTTGCACGTGCTCAGTGCAATCGTGTTGCCCACGAAAGTGTGGCAGTTAGTTTTTCTCTTTCCTTATTTTCTCCTTCTCTTTTTAATAAAACAGTTCGCTCGAGACGATCGAAATTAAGTTTGGGGGAATTTGATTAGTCGAAAATATTGCATATTTTAGTCGGCAATTTCCTCATCATTTGCATTCATATAGAAGTGTTCGGCATTCATATTTCACATATTAGCAAAACTATCACAAAATATCAGATTACATGTGTTAGACTTTAAAACCGGCACTTAAAAGGAAATTGACCGCATTTCATGGCATCGCATCATCCCTATATTGCGCAACACTTGTTTTGAGATCTGTGCAGGAAAATCCAGAAGAAAGCCAAAAATTTACATGGTACCGATCAAACTTTACGCCAACTCAATGATTTCAGTTCTGGTATAAATCCAAAGGGACAAATAAAATTCAGCATATTAGATAAAGCCCCAAATAGCAGCCCAAGACCACACCAGAAGTTTAAATCCCCAAGCCAACAAAGTGGCCGCGGAACCGCGGCCGGAGCCGGCTTGCGCCGCGGTTCCGCGGCGCCTTGATGACATCATCACTTCAGCTTTGCACCAAAACTCCTAGCTCAACTCCTACACTTCAGAAAGACACTCCAAGTTCCAAAAGACTCCAGATACTTCTGCCAGATCAGCAAACTTTGGGATCAACACTAAACTAGCCATCATTCTAGAAACTTCTCCCTAAACCCTAGCTTAAACCCTAAGCTAAGCCTAACAAACTCTTTCTAGAAGTTCCTCAACAAACTTTTGGAGGGAACTTCACAAAGGCTTAGGGTTTGGGTGATCTATAAATAAGACCCTAGGCTCACTTGTAAATCATTATAGAAAAATCCCTCCATTAATAGCCAATCTAGACCCATTCACTCTCTTTCTTCATCTTCTTCTTCCACAAGTCTAGTGAGAGGACTTGTGTGAAACCCTAACCCTAATTCCAATCAAAAGCCAAGATCCCGAGTACCCCATCAAGCAAGAAGCCTTGCAACCTTTTAGGAGCCGAGCCGTTCTTCAACAGAGCAAGTGATCCAAGCCGACCCGCGACTCACGGAGCCGAGCGAAGCCAAGTCGACAATTTAGTTCTTCCTCTTGTTATTCTTGAGCGAATGTAATCAAATTGTTGATATAAATAAAAGGTGATATTCTTTTATCTTGTTTTCTTTAAATTCTTGCTTCATGATTCAATCTAAATTTCTAGTTGTAATTCTTCTTGTGATGTTTGAGTAATACGCCGCTCGTTGAGGAGTCGAGACGATCAATAGAATGATGATGTAATATATCTTAAATCGATTCTTGAATCCTATGAGTTTTGTAAACCCTAGCAAGTTCAAGAATCGACGACCCAATTCATTGCGATGCTTTCTTGATTGATATCGCTCGAGATTGGGGAGTTACGATCGTTTCTTGAAATTGCTAGATGCTAGAATGTGAATGATATCAACGAAAGAACAAGGGTTAAATGATGAAACCCTAGTTTCATCAAGAAAGCCCTAACTCTCGTCGATCATCATCGATCTAGTATCAATCCTTCGAAGGACAAGAACATGAAATCTTGAGATTACATCACGTCTATAGATCCGATCGATTCCTACGAGCCTCATTTAGATTCTTGACAATTGGTTGGAAATATCATCGAAACCCTGATTCTCAATTGTTTATCATTTTCTCGATTCTTGATTAGAATTGTGACACCTGAAACATTTGATAAATTCTTGAATCATGTTTTCTTTTCTTTTTGATTAACTTTTCAATTAAAACAAAGCAAATATAAAAATGAATCGCACAATCCCTGTGGACGATCCGCACTCACTTAGAATCTACAATCGACACTGTAATTGATTGCGGTCAAATATAATTCTTTGATTGTGAACTTTATTCAATTTTCTAATTACCGACACAAAGAGACTATTATCGATCAAATGAAACCGTTATCGGGAATCATTTGAGTTGATTTACTTACTCAGTCTCGAATTTTAGGAACAATCAAATGGTGCTGAAATCGGGAACTTTTTGAATTGATACTTTTTACATTTACACATCAAGAAATCCTCATCAATCAATTGTCCCAATCCAGGTACGTTGACACCATACTAAAGAGGTTTAGTATGGAAGAATCCAAGCGTGGGAACCAACCCACGATCTCTGGACTCACTCTCTCCAAATAGATCTCCTAAGACTGATTAGGAGAGAGCTCGCATGCAAGGGATACCCTATGCTTCGGCAGTGGGCTCTATCATGTATGCGATGCTATGTACCAAACCCGATGTAGCATACTCACTAAGTGCAGTGAGTAGGTATCAAGAAGATCCAGGAGAGAGTCATTGGATAGCTGTGAAGAACATTCTCAAGTCCTTGAGAAGGACTAAGGAGATGTTCTTGGTGTATGGTAACGAGAACTCCAAGTGGAGTCCTTTACCGATTCGAGCTTCCAAAGTGAGAAGGACGACTCTAAGTCGCACTCGGGATTTTTCTTTACCCTAAATTGAGGGGCGGTTTGTTGAAAGAGTTCCCAGCAAGAAACCGTGGCAGACTCGACGATGGAGGCTGAATACATCGCTGCCAACGATACTGCCAAAGAGGTTGTCTGGATGAAGAAGATCATCACTGAACTTGGTGTGGTTCCGTCCATTGAGCATCCAATACCTTTGTATTGAGATAACAATTAAGCTGTGGCTTTGGCCAATGAACCCAGGTCTCATCAGAAGTCCAGAAATATTCTGAGGCGGTATCACCTGATCCGGGAGATAGTTGATCGCCGCGAGATCGAGGTCAGGTGAGTTGACACGAAGGACAACGCTGTAGATCCACTCACGAAGGCCATTCCCCAGATTCAATTTGAGAGACTCTTCGGGATGTTGGGTATGAGATACTACAACAGCTGGCCTTAGTGCAAGTGGGAGATTGCTAGTTGTATATATGCCCTAGAGGCCATTGTTGTACATATGATGTATATTATAGTGGATGCTTGGATATATATAGTGCGGACTTTCTTGCTCGATATGATAGTATGCTATCTGGTTTCACTTTGTCTTAACATGTTGACTTGTATTGGTTTACTGTCTTGCTCTCACATGTTGGTAAAGCCCTTAGGATATGTACTTGACTACTGGGACTATGATGAGATCATACTGGTGGGGCCAGGGTAATCAACGAGTACATCCTATAACTATTCCTAGTCGAGGGTGTATCGAGATAGGGCATCGATACACCAGAGTAGACTAGCGTATACGCATCTTGACCCATATGATGGGTGATGGACGATCCCATATCCATCGGTGTTTGACATCAAAGATGGTGTACGGGTACTTAGTGGAGACTAGGTACACTGAAAGGACTCGCCGAGAACTCCTAGATGGTATTATACCTATCGTCAGATAGCAGTTCTCCGGTGACACTGGTACAGGTTAGTCTGTAGACCCGAGATCGTCATAGAGTCTTGTGTGATTCCCGTTATGCTTTGATTTCCACCATACCACGTCCAAGAGAGCGTGCAAAACGGTGGCTTTTGGGTATAGTCACGAATCACATGGAGGCAATGAGCGATAGGAGGGGTTTCGTCTCTCCCGGTATAGGGAGTTGATGTTGTGCTGTGTTCGATTGGGTATAACTGGAAGTCCCTGGCCAGGGATGATATAGAGTGCCACTGGTAAGAGTTATCAGTAGTTTCTCGACCTGTTATGTGTAAGTGCACGGCGGCGCCCCGGCCGTCGATCCGACGCCGGAATGCGGAAGCGGTGATAAACTTAAATTTTGCGGACTTTGCAAACCGGCACCACCGCGCACTTTAACCGGATCGGACCATTAACTAGTCTAAGCTATCTACAAGAATGGGAATGGAGATATACCGACGATCCAAGTCCTCCGGTCTTCATCTCCACTCCGATCTCCTCGCGGGATCTCCGTCCACATCGTCGCCTCCTCGCCGGAAAAGGGCACCACATCGCCTTCGTCTTTTACGGGCTCCCGCCTCAATACCGAGGCAACTCGAGCATGAAGCCGGCAACTCGACATGCTCAAGATATGCTGTAGAATGTAGTGTAGAAGATGCTTGTCTCTTTGGGGTTATGTTGTTGCCAATGAGGATGATGGAGGAAACAAGGATTAGAAAAATGGTGCTTGCATTTTTCTAGCATGAAAACTAGATCAAGAAAGAAAACTCTCATGAAATGAAGCTCTCTCTTCTTCTTCTCACAACCATGAAAGACTTATTCATCAAGTGAGAATCAAGGGTGGAGGAATAACCATATGAAGCTAGAAGGGAGGTGAGTGTAGGAGAAGTCAAGAGGTGACCACAAACAAACATGAACCATGCTTGTTCTACTATTCAACCCATACCCTTTCAATCACAATAAAAAGCAAGTCAATGGTGCAAGATATGAAAGCCATCATAATCAATACAATTGCAAGAAACCCCCCCACAAAGTGTTATTTGCAAAACTGCAAATAACCCCCTCCATCGAAAAAGTCCGGCCGGGAAAGAACAAAGGAAAACCGGCTGGAACGGAATGCAAACTGGCAACTCCAGAAAACTGGTCCCGTAATAAATTACAGGAAAACCCCAATACTGTGCATACACACCCGCATCTGTATTCCGTCCGGATACAAATGCAATGAGACAAAATCTACACTGTACTAAACTAGGACCGGCTTAAACCAAAGCCGGCTAGTTAAATCCGTTCGATCCTGATCCGTGCAATACCGCACGTATCAGATCAAACCCTGCCATATAACTATACGGCCACTAGTACAAAACTGTCCGATCCTGATCCGTGCAATACCGCACGTATCTGATCGGACCTTGCCATATCTCCATACGGCCTCTACAGCGTTTCGCCCGAAAGCTGAGTAACTGAAAGTGTGGGGGACTCTAAAGACTCGTCAATACAATGGCTGTGGATTTAACCACTAGCACGTCAGAGGTATAAGCCAATACGTAACGGGCCACCAGCTACTGACTAAAAGGGACGTCGATGAGCGAACCCATCCTGACACCCTACTGAGCCTGTCAGTGACAATATCCGTGCAGTCCGGTCCGTTCGTCTATGAGTATCGCATGGCGGGCCTAGGGGGTTGGTAAAAGTCAGACCCCCAAAAGCGGTACAAGTCGTGTCGGAGTGTAGCCCAGAACACCCTGAGATACTACTGGAATACCTACCAGTAAATCTCCTTGCCTTGGCCAAGGACTTTGTGTAATGGCTCTCCTAGACACAGCACGACCTCACCCCCAATACCGGGAGAGACGAACCCCTGAAGATACGCTCACTGCCTCCATGTGGCTCGGGACTGTACCCAACTAAAACCTGTTTGCACGACTCCTTTGAGCCGTGGTAGGGTAGTAATCAAAGTACAGTGGGAACTCACACGAGACAAATGACGATCCCCAGGTCGATGAACTAACCTGCACACATGTCACCAGGGAACTGCCATCTGACGTCTGGTATATGACCAACTAGCATGTTCCCGGCGAGTCCTGTCCGGTGTACTCATAACCCAATGAGCACCTGTATACATCTTAGGTGATCCAACTGACACCAGTGGCTTGTGAGACCGGCCACCGCCCCTCGTCGGGGTCTCGACTGTATACACTAGTCTACTAATGGAGTATCGATGCCCGGTCTCGAAACTCCCACGACTAGGGACCTTTTAAGGATATGCTTGTAGACCCCCAGCTCCCACTTATATGATCGCCCTCATACTGCTGGTGGTCAAGCAAGAATCCTAGGGGCTCTATCAACGTGTAATAGCGACATGTCAGGTCACCTAAAACAGTACACGATGATAAAGGTAAACCAGATAGCATACTATCATCTCGAGTAAGACTGTCCTACCGGGATAGGTCCTCCCTCAATCATTACAATCACGTACCTGTGACCTAATAATTGACTCTGAGGGCACTATCTCCAACAATCTCCCACTTGCACTCAAGGCTAATTATTGCGATGTCGCATACTCACAGCCCGTGTGATACCGAACATCCAACTCCTCTACTAGTCAGTCTCACAAAGCTCGTTTGCGGAACTATTGCGTTCGAGGAATAGCCTCAGTGAGTGGATCCGCTTAGTTGTTTCTTTCTATGTCTCTCTATATCTCAAGTTCGCGGAGAAAGCCATCTCCCGAAAAGAGCAATACCTGTCTTAGAATGTGTCTGGATGTCTGATGGGACATAGCTCATAAATGAACTCCAAATCCAAACTTCTTAGACTGTATCGTCAACTGAACTTAATCAGTATCCTGCGCGCCATGCCTCCCTCAGTATTGCCTTGGACCACCTGTCCAAAATACTGCCCCTCATCAGAAGGAAAACTATAACTCTGACAACCTCCTTGTCGTCCATGTCACCTTGGAAGCCTGGAATGATAACTGTCTCCTGAATGAGGCTGTCGTTATCATCTCCCTAGAACATCCACTTATGTTCTAAAACTGGTTCCGACTGTTTCTCCAGGATTGGATTAATGTCAACTTATTGCATCTAGTGCAAGAACAACATCTGGTGTGGTACTTGACATCTCACGATTGACTCAATTGCCTTAGCAAGTGATCTGCCAATCATGCACGTCCCTCTCCCCTTTAGTCTGTAAGACACCTTTGGAGAGGGTGACTCCATTACCTGCAGGTACACTACCGTGCCAGGAGTCGTCCATCCTAACTACTCTTAGAATGCTGTCAAGTACCCTGATTGGGAAACCACCCAAATCTAGATCTAAAACCATAGATCTAGTAACCAGTATGTCTGATATAATACCCAATTCCTATGTGGAGAAACAACTGTGTGACGACCAAAGTACAACCGATTGTAGTATAGGAGTTTCTTTTCCTATTCTGTGTATGTCATCCAGATACCAGGACATCACACCCTACTACCTTCTCAACAGATCCATCCCCTATTCTGATGAAGTCAAACCCATGACTGTCACGTCAGAAATAGATGATCTATCTCCGCTACATCTGCTCTAGTCTATAAATAGACATAAGCAACCGGTCCACCAATGCTTCCGCTGCTCCCACTGACTACGACAACCCTCTGGCGGAGTCATATAGACGTACACTTCTAAAACTAGTTTAGAACGATGCTATACTCATCCTCCCGCCGGGTCTCGCAGCCTAGAACAACAGCAATGGTAATTGTGGGTAAACAAGAACTTCCCTGTCACCGTCCTTGAGGCTACCGTAGTGCCTCTCGGGTGCCTGAAGTTACCCACCTAATCTGCGGAGTGGCCAATGGAATGTCAAACCGGATTGAATCTTTAGGTTCCTTATCAAATCTTTAGTAATCGTTTGTGGTTCTGGAATCACTTCCAGTTCTACCATACTCCCACTACTGTTTTCTGAAAAAATCCATTTTTAATAAAACTGTGGCGAGTCTAGAACAATATCGCTATTGTTCATCCAGATGGTAGAAAATCAACCCTCGTCATAGCCTGGGTCAACCCACAAACAGCCATTACAGAAACGTGCCTTGAGTTGTCCAGTGTCTGGTTTTAATCATGAACCGGACAACTCCCCGTACCTTAACATCGTTAAGATATGAACTGTTCTATATCCAATATAGAAACAGAGGCACTGATTTAATTGAACCAGATTCAAATCATGCAGCTGTCTCCAGTGCATGTCAACTAAATGGAAGGAGGCCGATCAGCGTTACTCAACATAGGAATACTTCCAATTATGAGTAACCTGAAAGAGAAGCAAGATCTCTTTATCATTACTATCAACTGAATACCACACACAAGTATCTACATCTTCGATCTCTTTGAAGAATCCCGATACTTGCTATACCTGGTTCTCTACTCTATTCAAATACCTATAACTCCTCAAAACTTAGATCCTGTGTTTCCACGAAACACTTGTCTAAAAACTAGAGAAGTCATAAGTAAACCGAATATAGTACGAGGACCATCCCCTCTGTCCTGATGGACCCTGGACAACATACAATACTCTGTATAAGTCCCTTGAGTCTGATAACTCATTCACTGTGTGTCGTAGGTCGAAAACTGTACTTATGGTTAAGAAGAATTACACCGCTGTTTAATGCTCCTTACCTAACCATCCACTGATATAGGTAAATGTCGTAGACATAATTTCAGAAAGGTATATCTCACTCTATGAAAATAGACGTACAGATATATCAATTTGAAATTGGTGCATAACAGCGGATATTCAAAACCAAATATTTGCCGACCGGCAAACAGCCCAGGTGATTTCCTCAAATATCACCGATTACAACGAATCCCGATACAATGAGGATGATCACCCAATTCCCAATAACTTACTCCCACTCATCATCTGTAAAACCATACAGACGTGAGAATCGTACCTGGTAAATACATACCCTGGAGTAAGTATCTAATCGGGAAATCAGTTTTTCTTTAACTTTACACAGTGAAACTGAAACATTGAAATGTTCCGTTGGGGTATCCTGGTATTCCTAGTAATGCCTCTTCCAGATTCACGACTGTAACCGTATAGTTCTTTGCCACCTCTCCAAATCCCTTCATATGTCTTTAGTCTTTACCTTCTGCACACCCTTTTAGGCCAAATGGTTTTCTTCCTTCCTTACCGTTCGGCACCAGCCTATGGTTTGGAAGAAGACTATCCAATAAGCATAATGGGTGTACTGTCCCAATCCTAGGAACACTCGCAATGCGAGAGAAGGTGAAGATAAAAGACACCTGAATGTACTTTATTCCTATTTCTCCTGAACCATGATCCATCCCCGAACTGGAACAAGTTCCTTTCGAGTTCGTATATAACCATACGATGGATTATCCAAATAAACTGTGGATCTTCGTAGTGATACGGAGTGTCCTGGAGAAATACAAAGGTGATGTGGGAGTGGTAACGAAATATTTGGTTTGGTCGTGAATACCTGTTGCAATTTACTTTGCCCTCTTACTAATCCCTTGCTTTGTCTGAACTTAATACCTTCTGCACACCATCGTTATGCTAATTGGTTTTCTTCATTCCCTACCGGTCGGCACCAGCCTAAGGTTTGGAAGAAGACAATCCAATTTGCGTAATAGGTGTACTACCCCTAAACCAAGGAGTACTCGTAACCTGAGAGAGGGTAAAAGGAAAAGACAACTGAATAGTCCTATCCGTTTTCTCCAGAACCGGAAACCATCCTCGAATCCCTTCGAGTTCGTATCTAACCATACGATGGTTTTGTCCAATGGAAGTGGACGTTCGTAGTAATACGGGGTGTCCTGGAGAAAAGGGTAAAAGTAGGAGTGGCAATGAGGTCTGCAACTCTGACAATCCAAAAGCCGGTGTTTAAGAAGGTTCGGTTAATTTGGTCACTGAGTCAAAGTCTTAGGGTCGGGTCAAATGGTCGCTGCCAGAGAGAGAGAGAAAAAAAACACTCAGCGTGCACTCTAACCTAGATCAGAATGGTTACCAATTTATCTAATCTGGAATCCTCCCACTGTACCTCAAATTCTCCTCTAAACCAGAAAGAAGAATTAGTCGGGGTCACCCGAGGAGTAAACCAACTCATCAGTGGGAATCGGGATCCAACTCTCATCGCATGATAACGTGACGGAATCCGCTCACGGTATCACACTCCAGAAGGTATGCGCATATCTGGCAAGTTTCAGTTCTTTTGAAACTCCCGATGTGATTTCTGCCCCATGCTCTTATGACCTTGGCGTGAGGTCAAAATATCATAAGTCACATGTCAAGTTCTGCCCATCATTATCCAGGTTAATTTGAATCCACCCGTACATACCCTTGACGTAGGCCAAAATAGTAGTACGACTGTCCCAAACCAACGCATCTATCTATGCAACAGATAAATACCCGGCAGCTACCAAACACTATGCCTTGGCGTGAGGTCAAAATACATAGCTTGAATACTACCGAATATTTAACTGAAATGATGGAGGGCTACGAATGGTTTCTGGCGAAAACCTTTAACGTAATGAACTTGATATCGTTGAAGGAACGGATAGCTTTTTAGAAATATAGTGACGACAACTTCCGCTAAAGAGGTCACTCCCGGTGAAGGGATCTCGGCTCTTTCCCCGTAGAATGGGGTGCAGGATATTCCAACTGAATACCACGGTGCAAAGCAAAAGTAATCGGCTATAGTGAAGTTAATGCCATGACGCAAACTTATTGTCCAAGGGGTCACTCCCGGTGAAGGGATCTCGGCCCTTGCCTCGTCGACTGAGGAGCAGGATATTCTAAATGAATACCGCGATGCAAAACAAAAGTGAACGTCCTTGCAATAACAGCTTTTTGAAAAGTGTTCCAACAACATCAGATTAGGTTTGTTTTTAACTTTGCATTGATTCGAATCAATGCAGTCCCATCAATTGATCACACCACAAAGAACGAAAATATACTGATGTACGTATATGCCATCCGCATTCGCCACTGGGTCCCGTCATTACCCGTTAGGTTAGCTTACTAACGACAGAGCGGGGACTGGACTAGCGCGGATGAAAAACATATACAACATCTACTAATATATATACCAATATATAGTATTTCGCTCAAGGCGTGAATAAAATGCAACATCACAGAAATGTACAGCATCACAGAACAATACAGATATCTGGGATCCCCGGGTTTCACAGAGCCGCTGAAACCCGACGTTCCCCTGATCGTGTGGATAGCCTGTGCAATGAAATCCTAGACCCCTACGGGCGCGGCAAGTCACCCGCCAAAACCTGAAGCGAGGCAGCCCCCTTCAGCGCCGTGAATGGACCACCCAGCACTTCACGGAATCCGGCAACTTGGGCACCCCTCCTGGGTCAAACCTGTACCCCCTACGAGTGCGGCGAATAGCCTGCCAATCCTAGAGTGAAGCCCCCTCCGTCCCAATGCCATGAGATGCGGGCTTGCTGCCCTCTAGAACCCGGCTATCCGTGCACCCCTCCGCGGGGTAATCCTAGTACAAAAAGTAAAATATACATACACCGGGTACATCGACCGCAACCAGGTCGTGCCCCAAAAGAATAATACAATCAGGCAGTGACGGCAGTCCACATGTCGGACGCTCGCCCCGCAATATCAAATGTACATAATACAACAAAACTGTACTAGCATTGCATCCAGGCTATCCCCCACGACCGATCCGCAACATCACAGCAAATATATAGAACATCAACGTGAAAGTCACGTTCGCAAATCCGTCTAACCGGGCTATAGCAGTTAGACCGGATTTACCGATCGAGTGACATTCACGGTCGCAGATATAATGTAAATACTGTGAAAAATGTGTTTAAAAAAAAATTCTGATTGATCAAACAATTAACAAGTGGGCCCCAAAGAAAACTGTAGCACTCACAGAAACAATTGGCCCAACTTTAATATTCCAAAGCCCATATTTTAAGCCCAGAAGGCCTCTGTAAAAAAATGGTGAAGTGATGTGAATAGTGCGCGGCGGAAGGGCCGCACAAAGGGGGTTTTCGCGGCGGTTCCGCGCTCCAACTGTGGAGTTACTTCGTCAAATTTTTACAGAACTCTTATATTTTCCAGTACATCAATATTTTACAACCTGAAAAATTTTTCGAGACCAAAAATTTTCAACAGAAACTGTCGTGGGCAAATACGGGTTTTTGGACATTTCGATCGATCGGAACTGAAAAACACATTACACAAAGCTAGACTAAGTTAATGGGGAGGCTCTGATACCACTGTAAGTGCACGGCGGCGCCCCGGCCGTCGATCCGACGCCGGAATGCGGAAGCGGTGATAAACTTAAATTTTGCGGACTTTGCAAACCGGCACCACCGCGCACTTTAACCGGATCGGACCATTAACTAGTCTAAGCTATCTACAAGAATGGGAATGGAGATATACCGACGATCCAAGTCCTCCGGTCTTCATCTCCACTCCGATCTCCTCGCGGGATCTCCGTCCACATCGTCGCCTCCTCGCCGGAAAAGGGCACCACATCGCCTTCGTCTTTTACGGGCTCCCGCCTCAATACCGAGGCAACTCGAGCATGAAGCCGGCAACTCGACATGCTCAAGATATGCTGTAGAATGTAGTGTAGAAGATGCTTGTCTCTTTGGGGTTATGTTGTTGCCAATGAGGATGATGGAGGAAACAAGGATTAGAAAAATGGTGCTTGCATTTTTCTAGCATGAAAACTAGATCAAGAAAGAAAACTCTCATGAAATGAAGCTCTCTCTTCTTCTTCTCACAACCATGAAAGACTTATTCATCAAGTGAGAATCAAGGGTGGAGGAATAACCATATGAAGCTAGAAGGGAGGTGAGTGTAGGAGAAGTCAAGAGGTGACCACAAACAAACATGAACCATGCTTGTTCTACTATTCAACCCATACCCTTTCAATCACAATAAAAAGCAAGTCAATGGTGCAAGATATGAAAGCCATCATAATCAATACAATTGCAAGAAACCCCCCCACAAAGTGTTATTTGCAAAACTGCAAATAACCCCCTCCATCGAAAAAGTCCGGCCGGGAAAGAACAAAGGAAAACCGGCTGGAACGGAATGCAAACTGGCAACTCCAGAAAACTGGTCCCGTAATAAATTACAGGAAAACCCCAATACTGTGCATACACACCCGCATCTGTATTCCGTCCGGATACAAATGCAATGAGACAAAATCTACACTGTACTAAACTAGGACCGGCTTAAACCAAAGCCGGCTAGTTAAATCCGTTCGATCCTGATCCGTGCAATACCGCACGTATCAGATCAAACCCTGCCATATAACTATACGGCCACTAGTACAAAACTGTCCGATCCTGATCCGTGCAATACCGCACGTATCTGATCGGACCTTGCCATATCTCCATACGGCCTCTACAGCGTTTCGCCCGAAAGCTGAGTAACTGAAAGTGTGGGGGACTCTAAAGACTCGTCAATACAATGGCTGTGGATTTAACCACTAGCACGTCAGAGGTATAAGCCAATACGTAACGGGCCACCAGCTACTGACTAAAAGGGACGTCGATGAGCGAACCCATCCTGACACCCTACTGAGCCTGTCAGTGACAATATCCGTGCAGTCCGGTCCGTTCGTCTATGAGTATCGCATGGCGGGCCTAGGGGGTTGGTAAAAGTCAGACCCCCAAAAGCGGTACAAGTCGTGTCGGAGTGTAGCCCAGAACACCCTGAGATACTACTGGAATACCTACCAGTAAATCTCCTTGCCTTGGCCAAGGACTTTGTGTAATGGCTCTCCTAGACACAGCACGACCTCACCCCCAATACCGGGAGAGACGAACCCCTGAAGATACGCTCACTGCCTCCATGTGGCTCGGGACTGTACCCAACTAAAACCTGTTTGCACGACTCCTTTGAGCCGTGGTAGGGTAGTAATCAAAGTACAGTGGGAACTCACACGAGACAAATGACGATCCCCAGGTCGATGAACTAACCTGCACACATGTCACCAGGGAACTGCCATCTGACGTCTGGTATATGACCAACTAGCATGTTCCCGGCGAGTCCTGTCCGGTGTACTCATAACCCAATGAGCACCTGTATACATCTTAGGTGATCCAACTGACACCAGTGGCTTGTGAGACCGGCCACCGCCCCTCGTCGGGGTCTCGACTGTATACACTAGTCTACTAATGGAGTATCGATGCCCGGTCTCGAAACTCCCACGACTAGGGACCTTTTAAGGATATGCTTGTAGACCCCCAGCTCCCACTTATATGATCGCCCTCATACTGCTGGTGGTCAAGCAAGAATCCTAGGGGCTCTATCAACGTGTAATAGCGACATGTCAGGTCATCTAAAACAGTACACGATGATAAAGGTAAACCAGATAGCATACTATCATCTCGAGTAAGACTGTCCTACCGGGATAGGTCCTCCCTCAATCATTACAATCACGTACCTGTGACCTAATAATTGACTCTGAGGGCACTATCTCCAACATTATGAGCCTCATATTGACATGACTTATGGGTTACTGGGGTCTGACGTTTACCGCCCCTAGACTTGATAAGCGACATACCGGACGAAGAGACCGGGCTGTACGGAAGTTTTACTGATTGGATTCACAGGAGAATGTACAGGCTTACTTGTTGATCTTCTGATCGCTCAATACCTGGGTGTCTGTTACGTTTAGCCGACCGCTTGCAGCTTGTAGGTGTTTGATATGATCATCACCTACTGCCGGCGTATTGACGATTCTTTATAGTCCTACACAGAGGTTTCCTGGCTCAGGCAAAACGGAGTAGGAGCACATATGTGATATGTGCGGGACCGAGAATAATACGATATGAGATACCGTATTCTATTCTCGCGATATGTGATATCGACCGGGAGTATGTGATATAGCCGGGTCATCGGATTAACTGTTGATTTGATGAAATGTAACATGTTATATTAGTCAATAGCCGGATTGTCGGATTAAGTGTTGATTCGATAATTTAATGTATAATTATATATGTGATATATTACATTACGTTAACTTATATAAGATCTCTTTATTGATTCATTTTCTCACTGGATAATACATTGATGTTTATGCGATATATGTTAATTGTATTATTTTCCTTTGTTACAAAATATATTGTATATGTGATATATAATATTGTAACATGTTAAGGTTACAAATGCAACATGGTTTTAGAGTTTAAACCTAGTTAGGGTTTGGATTAGGGTTAAGCTTTGGATGAGCTTTCATGAAGGTTTGACTTTTGCCTTCATCCTTTGATATTTTGTGAAGATATTTGTTAACCCAACCAAAACCCTTAACCTATGGTTTATTCTCTACAAGGGTTAAGCCTTTCATTCTTAACCCATGGTTTCAATTGTAACCACAAATATAATTCATTATTCATCACAAAAGGTTTAGCTTCTTTTTCTTCTTCTTCTTCTTCCTGAAAAAGCTTCACTAGGTTTTATGTTTGTGATGATTAAGTGTGAGAAATTGAAAACAAAAGAGAGCAAAATTCCAACTTCCTCATCCTCGTCTATTCTATCCACTTAGATTAGGGCGTTCACTTCTCTAATAAATTCATTAGTGAAGTGTAAGGTTGGGTTAGAGATTCTTCAAGGTAGATCATCTTAGATCAAGAAGACTTCAAGCAAGATGCATCAATCACCTCTTGGAGCCTCCCGAGAGTCGGAGTTCTTGATGATCACAGTGAAGGGACCTCAACACGGAGCTTATGAAGCAAAGGAACGGACTACAATGGTTATAATCCTAATCTCTTTAGTTCTTTGTATGTGATACAAACTTGTTACCCTAGAATTTCTAGTAAAGATTCATGGTTTGCTTGCTTTTCACCTCTCTAATTTTTAAAGTGGCATGAGTGATGCTACCAAACCCTAGACTAGGTGCAAGGGAAGTCCAACACAAGGAGCCCTCACAACCTGAGAGAAGGTAAAGATAAAAGACAACTGAATAGTCCTATTCAATTTCTCCAGAACCGGAAACCATCATCGAATCTGAAACAAGTTTTTTCGAGTTCGTATGTAACTATACGATGGTCTTATCCAATAACCGTGGATCTTTATAGTGATAAGGAATGTTCCGGAGAAAAGCAATAGGTAAAAATAGGAGTGGAAATGAAGTATGCAACTTTGACAATCCAAAAGCCAGTGTGTTTTAAGAAGGTTCGGTTAACTTGGTTTATGAGTTCTAGTCCAGAGTCGGGATATGGTCACTACCAAAGAGAGAAAAGAAACACTAGGCATGCACTCTAACCTAGAGCAGAATGGTTAATCACTTTATCTAATCAGGATGTCTCCCACTGTTTCCTCAAATTCTCCTCCAAACCCGAAAGAAGAATTAGCCGGGATCATAAAAATCACCCGAGGAGTAAACCAACTCATTAGTGGGTATCGGGATCCAACTATCATCACATGATAACCTGATGGGATCTACTCAAGTTTTCACACTCCAAAAGGTATGCGCATGCCTGGGAAGTTTCCTGTATGTTTGAAACTCCCGATGTGATTTTTACCCCATGCTCTTATGACCTTAACGAAGGCCAACAAATCATAAGTCACATGTTAAGTTCTACCGGTCATTGTACAAGTTAATTTGAACCCATCCATACTCGCCCTTAACGAAGGCCAACAAGGCTGTAGGACTGTCCCAAACCAACGCATCTATCTATGGAACAGAAAAGTAAAAAGCAGCTACCATACACTATGCCTTGATGAAGGCCAACAAAAACATCATGAATACTAAATGCTACCCGTCTGAAATGACGGAGGGCTATGAATACTTTTTGGCGAAAAACCTTTAACGTAATGAACTTGATACCGTTGAAGGAACCAGATAGCTTTTTACAAATATATAGTGGCAAAAACTTTTGCTAAAGAGGTCACTCCCGGTGAAGGGATCTCGACTCTTTCCTCGTAGAATGATGTGCAGGACATTCCCACTGAATATCATGATGCAAAGCAAAAATTAATCGACTATAGTAAAGTTATTACCCTGACGCAAACTTCTTCCCAAGAGGTCACTCCCGGTGAGGGGATCTCGGCTCTTGTCTCGTGGAATGAGGTGTCGGATATTCATAACCGAATACCGCTGTGCAAAACAAAAGAAAACGTCATTGTAATAACAGATTTTGAAAATTTGTTCCAACAATATCGAATAGGTCTATTTTCCTTGCATTGATCAAAATGAACGTAGTCCCATCAATTAATCACACCAGAAAAGAACAAAAATATGATGTACGTATATGCCATCCGCATTCGCCACTGAGCCTCGTCATCACCCGTTAAGTTACTTAACTAACGACAGAGCGGGGGCTGGACTAGCGCTAATGTAAAACATATACAACATATACTAATATATATATAACAATATATAATAATTGCTCCAGGCATGATAGATGCAACATCTCAGAATAGCGATAAACATCACAAAACATTACAGATAATCTGGGAGCCCCGGGTTTCCATTGAGCCACAACTGAAACCGGCGTTCTCCTGGTTGTGTGGATAGCATGTGCAATGAAAACCTAGACCCCTTTGAGTGCGGCAAGTTACCCATTAAAACCAGAAGCGAGGCGGCCCCCTTCATCAATGTGAATGGGCCATCCGGCACTTCACGGAATCCGGTAACTGTTAGTGTTTATGCCCTAGAAGGCCATTACTGTATCATACTAGCTTGTATATTACTTAATGGAAGCTTGGGATATTCACATGTATATAGCAGTCTTGCTAAACATGGTAGTATGCTACTTGGTTTTTCTATCTTAATATGTGAGTGTACGTATTGATAGAGCTCTTAGGATCTTGCTTGTCTACCAGCGTTGTGATGGCAGTCACACTAGTGGGGGCTGGGTAGTCTACAAGCACATCCTTATTCAGGTCCCTGGTCGTTGGATTATCGAGACAGAGTATCGATACTCCGGAGTAGACTAGTGTGTACGCTTCTCATCCCAGTTGGGGAGATGGTCTGTCCCACAGCCGTTAGTACGTCGTACTGGAGATAGTATGCAGGTGCTCGTTAGGTTACGGGTACACCGGACAGGACTCACGAGGAACTGTTGGTTGGTTTGATACCAGTCGTCAGTGAGCAGTTCCCAGGTGACATGAGTACAGCGTAGTCCGCAGACTTGACACTGCTACTTCGCCTCGAGTGTGTCCCACTGTTCTTAGATTGCTACCCTACCACGGCTCAAAGGAGTCGTGCAAACAGGTAGCAGTTGGGTGCAGTCCCGAACACTTGGAGGCAGTGGCGGTTAGACAGGATTCGTCCCTCCCGGTATTGGGAGTAGATATCGTGCTGTGTCAGAGAGCCATTACGCAAAGTCCCTGGCCAGGGCAAGCGAGATTTGCTGGTAGGTTCCAGTATTTTCTCAGGGTGTAATGGGCTTCCCTCCGACACGACTTATACCGCTATTAGGGGACTGACGCTTGCCGCCCCCCTAGGCCCGATATGCGATAGTCTTGGACGAACGGACCAGACTGTATGGAGATTGTCACATCAGACTCAGTAGGAGTTCGGATGGGTTTCCTCATCGGCCTTCTTATCGACAACTACCTGGGGACCGTTACGTACAGCTAGTGCCGCTTGCGGTCTGTGGTTAAACCCACTGCCAGCGTAGTAGTCGAGTCTCTAGAGTCCCACACAGAGAGTTTCCTACTCCAGGCGAAACGATATAGAGGTCGCATGGTTTTGCGACAAAGGGTTCGGACGCATACGTGCGTTTACGCACGTACGACTTTCGGACAGTTTTTACCAGTCGGCTTTGGTTTAAGCCAGTTACTGGTATCAAGTTATTGGATTTTTACAGTCTAAAGTTTTTCGGTATTTTTGCGGATCGGAGGGGCGTTCTCGTAATTGTGCGAGAAGCTTCTAGAAGATGTGACTAAGGAGGTTATTTTGGATAAGATTGTGAGTCATGAGGGTGATTCATCATTATCATTATTACACCATAAATGATAATGACACATGCTTAATGAATCACCATTTTGCATTTATGAAGCATGCTTATTCATTTCTATTATTCATTATTCTAAAAATAAGAATGCTTCATAATATATTATGATACACTCTCTCTCATCTCATAATCTTATCTCACATTCTCTCTCCTCAAGCTCTCATCTTCAATAGACTAATCCTTAATCCTCATATGTTGAGATCAAAGGTTTAGTTAGACTTAAACATCCATTACCTTCACTCTATATCATCCTTTCTTCTTTGATTAGCAATCAAAGTAGATTAGTTACCTCAAGTTAGAGGTTTAGCTTGGTGTTTTGCTCTCGGGTGGATCGTCTACTACCTAGAGAAGGTCGAGGAGAACAAAGGAGGACACAAAGACGAAGGACAGGTTTCATTAGGTATAATCCCTAAACACAATAGATAAGAAACTCTTTGTGTACGGTTATTTATAGTTTAGCTTCGATTCAAGCGGTTAGTCGATGTTCGTTCTTTTAACATGATCGTTTTTGAAAATTCCGCCTCCCCACAAGTACTGGGGTGAACTACATCGACTTACAGTGGTATCAGAGCCTCGCTAAACACTAAATAACTTGATTGCAAATTTGTACGAATTTCGAACGGAAAAACGAAGCCGGAAAACCCTAAATCTGTTCAGTTTCTGTCAAACTTAAAATGAAGTCCTAAAATTTTTCAGGTGATCTCAGAAAGCTTGTAAACAGTCCAGAAGAACACCCAAGAAATTAGAGCCCATGAATCGGCTAAAGCGCCGCGGAAGGGCGGCGGATCCCACCGATCCGCCGCGGTTCCGCGGCCGATTTGCCGAGTCATGGACTCGTATTTCTTGTGTGGGTCCTTTCTGGTATTTGGGGTTCTCTGGAATATTTAATATTTGCCCAGGTTTCAGTTTAACAGAGCAGTTTTTGGAGCAATATTAATGTTGTTTAATCGATCGAAATTGTACAGTATTTGCATGTTGGATTATATCTGTGATTGTTTAATGTGTTCGTAAACCTCCCCTAACTGCTAGTATGTCAGTTGGCAGGGGGTTGCACATTTCTGAAATGGTTATATCTGTTTGTGCATATAAACTGTATTGGACTGTTGTGGTGTTTAGCCGGGGTTTAGCAATGGGTTATTGTTTAATTCATTTGTTGTAAATGTAATTTGTTGTAATATTATTTTTGCGGGGCACTTCCAGGTTGCGGTTGTAGCCACCGTTGTATTATTTCATTTTACTGTTTTTGCTCCTAGGACTGACCCAAGGTAGGGTACACAAACTGCCGGGCGGGTAGTTTGCCGTACCCGTAGGGGTCGAGGGTGGGGTAACGGCTATTCATCACAACTGTGTAATCTGTCTTTTCTTGCAGGCTCAAAAGAAATACAGATTGCTTGCA
The DNA here is from genome assembly GCA_030015575.1 of Agapanthus africanus. Lineage (NCBI taxonomy): Eukaryota > Viridiplantae > Streptophyta > Magnoliopsida > Asparagales > Amaryllidaceae > Agapanthus > Agapanthus africanus. The sequence continues at coordinate 109,649,124 of JASDDO010000026.1, read as the reverse complement.
AATCCAATATTGTTTATCTGTGTTCTGGAATGAATATCATTGCGTCAGACGAATGTAAAATATCTATATTTATGATAGCTATTTAGACGTCACTTATGTTTTACACCCGCGCTAGCCCAGCCTCCGCTCTGTCGTTAGTTAAGTAACCTAACGGGTGATGACGGGACCCCGTGGCGAATGCGGATGGCATAAGAGGACGTTGTATTTTCATTGTTTTCTGCAATGATAGGTTAATGATGGGACGCATTATCTATAATGCAAAGAAAAACAAACCAAAGTTTAAATCATTGGAACAATTTAAAAGAAACCACTCGGTTATTTTTAAAACAGATATTTTTAAATGCGGAGAGTTAACCACTCCTTTTAAAAGCTATCAAGGTTCCTTCGATTATATCAAGTTCACTACGTTCACGGTTTCGCCAAAACCAGTCGTAGCCCTCCGTCATTTCTTATGGATAGTCAGTAGTATTCAAGCTATGCTTGTTGGCATACGTCAAGGCATAGTGTTTGGTAGCTGCTGGGGTATTCATTTGTTGCATAGATAGATGTGTTGGTTTGGGACAGTCGCATTACCTTGTTGGCATACGTCAAGGGTATATACGGGTGGGTTCAAATTAACAAGATAATGATGGGCAGAACTTGACATGTGACTTATGATTTGTTGGCATACGTCAAGGTCATAAGAGCCTGGGGCAAAAACTTATATCGGAAATTTCTAAAGAAACTGAAATTTGCAAAAAGATGCATACCATTTGGAGTTTGATGAATGTTGGTAGGATTCCTTCAACATTATCATACGATGATATTTGGATCCCGATCCTACTGTGGGTATATGCTACTTATCAGGATATGCGTCACTTAACGATCAATGCTATAAACCTAGTAGGTGTCCAGAAAGGTGTCAGCGGGGTTACGCCCCCAGAGAAAAGAGGTTATTTAATTAAGGAACTTCGCGAAAGCGTTGGAAAACCTCCCTCGAAGTATCGACACTGGCCTGGCTGAACGGTTAAGCAAGTATTGTACGGTGAGAATAGTCCTGGCTAATTCTTCTTTTATGGTTTGAGGAAGGATTCGAGAAACAGTGGGAGCCATCCAGTTTAGATAAACTAAAAACCACTCTAAACTTGCAAGAGCATCATGCTAAAGAGTTTTCTTCTCTCTCTCCTAATTGCAGCGACCCTGAAAATGACTGGACTTAAGTTACTTTTAGAAAAGAATATACTGACGGGGCCAAACTATAAAGATTGGCTGCGGAATGTCAAAATGGCCTTGGCCTATGACAAATTAGGGTACGTCCTCACCGCTACGGCACCTGCTGTCCCTGGTCCCAAATCCAGCAATGCGGATAAGGAAATCCGCAAAACCTGGGATTTAGATTGCGCGAGAGCCAAGTGCGTCGTGCTTGCCTCTATGGACAATGAACATCAGAGGAGGCACGAGGATATGTCCCTAGATGGCATATTTCTCCATACAAAGGAACTTTATGGAGAGCAATCTCGTATAGCAAGATACGAGACCTCTAAGAACTTGTTTCGAGCGAGGTTGGCTGTCGGGTCATCGGTAGGTGAACATGTCCTACAGATGATCGGCTATATTGAAGAGCTCGCAGACCTTGGGACGACTTTGGATAATGAGCTGTATACAGACCTTATTCTCCAGTCCCTTCCTCCCACCTACGCCCAGTTTATCCTCAACTTCAATCTTCAAGGAAAAGAAGTTGAACTTGCGGAACTCCTGAACATGTTAAGGAGTGCAGAGGGCACCTTGAAGAAAGCAAGGGAAACACCCGCTATGTTTGTTGGCGGTGCATCTTCTTCCGGGTCCAAGGCTAAGGCCAAAGGAAGGAAGAAGAAGGCCGCACCCAAACCTAGAGGAGGTGTTAGTAAGGTGGGAAAGAAGGGAAAGAAAAAGATAGCAGTACCGATAGTTGGCCTGGATGAGTGCTTCCATTGTCACAGGAAAGGGCACTGGAAGAAGGATTGCAAGGCGTGGAACGCCAAGAACCAGGAACCGAAGCAAGCTGTGGCTTCGACTTCAGGTGTGTTTGTAATTGAGAATTGTCTGTCGATCAACTCTACTTCCTGGGTATTGGATACCGGATCAGGATCTCATATTTGCAATTCATTGCAGGCACTGAGAAACCGTAGAGTGCTGAAGGAAGGTGATATGATCCTCAGGGTTGCTAACGGAGCTAGCGTGGGAGCTGCGTCCGTCGGGGATTATCACCTAGGATTGACGAGTGGACATATTTTGGTTTTGCATAACTGTTATTTTGTACCAAGCTTAACGTGTAATATCATATCAGTTTCCTTGTTGTCAAATAAAGGTTATGATTTCACGTTTGTAAGAGATGTTGTTAACATCCACCTTAATCATGGTTTGATTGGGTCCGGTACTCTAAATAACAGCATATATGTTCTAAACCAACTCCAAATTTTCAATGTCCAGAACACACTAAAAAGAAAGTCTCCAGATTTAAATAAAGCTTTCTTATGGCATTGTAGACTGGGTCACATCAATGAGAGAAGGTTGACTAAGTTGCATAGAGAAGGATATTTGGACACGTTCGAATATCAATCTTATGACACTTGTCAATCCTGTCTCAAAGGAAAGATGACAAAGACTCCATTTACTGGACAAGGAGTAAGAGCGAGCGAGCTCTTAGGACTCATACACAGTGATGTATGTGGTCCAATGTCTACACATGCAAGAGGTGGTTATTCCTACTTCATTACTTTTACAGATGATTTCTCTAGGTTTGGACATATCTTCTTAATGAAGCATAAATCCGAAGCCTTTGAGAAATTCAAGGAATATAAGAGTGAAGCGGAAAACCAAACAGGCAAAAGTATTAAGACACTCAGATCTGATCGAGGTGGAGAATACTTAAGTGCCGAGTTCCTAGGTTACCTAAAAGAGAAAGGAATTCTCTCTCAGCTTACTCCTCCATACACTCCACAGCATAACGGTGTATCGGAGAGACGGAATCGAACCCTATTGGATATGGTACGATCCATGATGAGTAATGCTGAGTTACTACGATCTTTCTGGGGTTATGCGCTAGAATCAGCGATACATCTTTTGAACAGAGTTCCAACCAAAACTGTGCCTACCACACCATATCAGATGTGGAGTGGGAAGAAACCCTATCTTCAGTACCTGAAGACATGGGGATGTCCAGCTTTTGTAAAAAAGCAGCATCCGGACAAGCTCGAGGCACGCTCAGTAGAGTGTAAGTTTGTGGGATATCCGAAGAACTCTACAGGTTATTGTTTCTATTACGCAGAGGAACAAAAGGTTTTTGTTTCTCGTCATGCCCGCTTCTTAGAAACTGAATTTTTGGAAAATCAGAAGAGTGGGAGCGTAGTAGAACTGGAAGAAATTCCAGAACCACAAACTGCTACTGAAAGTTTGGTAGAACCAGAGGTTCAAGAAGAACAGAACATTCCCGCACCCCTCCGCAGGAGTAGTAGGCTGTCTCATCCGCCTGAGAGATACTACGGTTTTCTCATTGATGGGGATAGAGAGGATTGCATCATAGATGATGATGAACCTACTGACTTCCGGCAGGCCATCCAGAGCGGCGACTCGGTACGATGGCTAGATGCAATGCGGACCGAGATGGAGTCCATGTACACCAACAAAGTATGGACTTTAGACTTTGCTCCAGATGGGGTAAAACCCATAGGATGCAAATGGATCTTCAAGAAAAAGATTGGTGTAGATGGACAGGTGGAAACCTATAAGGCTAGACTTGTTGCAAAGGGTTTTCGTCAAAGACCTGGTTTGGACTATGACGAAACTTTTTCTCCAGTGGCTATGCTCAAATCCATTCGGGTCCTTCTTGCTATTGCTGCCTTCCATGATTATGAAATCTGGCAGATGGACGTAAAGACGGCTTTTCTGAATGGAAATTTAGAAGAGAGCGTCTATATGGATCAGCCAGAGGGTTTCAATCAGAGTGGGAGCAGCGGGAAAGTATGCAAGCTGCTTAAGTCCATTTATGGACTAAAGCAGGCATCGCGGAGTTGGAACATCTGTTTTGATGAGACAGTCAAGGAATATGACTTTATCAAAAATCCAGATGAACCGTGCATATATAGTAAAGTTGTGGCCAGAAGTGTCGTATTCCTCGTCTTGTACGTGGATGACATTCTATTGATAGGAAATGACATTCCTATGCTACAATCTGTCAAAGGATTCTTATCACACAGGTTCTCCATGAAAGACCTGGGAGATGCCTCGTACATTCTGGGGATCCGGATCTATCGTGATAGATCCAAGAGGATGTTGGGACTTTCGCAGTCCAGGTATATCGACACTGTACTGAAAAGATTCAGTATGGAAGATTCTAAGCGCGGTAATCTACCGGCTTGTCACGGAATCACCCTCTCCAAAGAGATGTCTCCCAAGACTAATTTGGAAAGGGAACGCATGTCTATTATACCCTACGCTTCTGCAGTAGGCTCTATAATGTATGCGATGTTGTGTACCAGACCAGATGTAGCTTACGCACTAAGCGTGGTAAGCCGGTATCAGTCTGACCCAGGGGAGAAACACTGGATAGCAGTAAAGAACTTTCTCAAGTACCTGAGGAGGACTAAAGAGATGTTCTTGGTTTACGGCGCTAAAGACCTCAGGTTGGAGGCCTTTGCTGATTCCGGCTTCCAGAGTGATAAGGACGATTCCAAGTCCATGTCGGGTTATGTCTTTACCCTCAATGGAGGGGCGGTGTGCTGGAGGAGCTCCAAGCAGGATACCGTTGCTGACTCGACGATGGAAGCGGAGTATATTGCTGCTTGCGATGCCGCAAAAGAAGCAGTCGGGATGAAGAAGTTCCTAACAAAACTTCAGGTGGTTCCTACCATAGTTGATCCAATACCTCTGTATTGCGACAACAACGGAGCTATAGCTTTAGCGAAGGAACCAAGGTCCCATCAGAAGTCCAGACACATCTTGAGGCGGTATCACCTGATCAGGGAGATCATTGATCGTCAGGAGATCGAAGTTCGGAGAGTTGCTTCAGAAGAGAACATTGCTGATCCATTCACGAAGGCCCTTCCTCAGATTCAGTTCGAGAGGCTACTCGAGATCATTGGTCTACGATATGCCAGTACATGGCCCTAGTGCAAGTGGGAGATTGTTAGTGTTTATGCCCTAGAAGGCCATTACTGTATCATACTAGCTTGTATATTACTTAATGGAAGCTTGGGATATTCACATGTATATAACAGTCTTGCTAAACATGGTAGTATGCTACTTGGTTTTTCTATCTTAATATGTGAGTGTACGTATTGATAGAGCTCTTAGGATCTTGCTTGTCTACCAGCGTTGTGATGGCAGTCACACTAGTGGGGGCTGGGTAGTCTACAAGGACATCCTTATTCAGGTCCCTGGTCGTTAGATTATCGAGACAGAGCATCGATACTCCGGAGTAGACTAGTGTGTACGCTTCTCATCCCAGTTGGGGAGATGGTCTGTCCCACAGCCGTCAGTACGTCGTACTGGAGATAGTATGCAGGTGCTCGTTAGGTTACGGGTACACCGGACAGGACTCACGGGGAACTGTTGGTTGGTTTGATACCAGTCGTCAGTGAGCAGTTCCCAGGTGACATGAGTACAGCGTAGTCCGCAGACTTGACACTGCTACTTCGCCTCGAGTGTGTCCCACTGTTCTTAGATTGCTACCCTACCACGGCTCAAAGGAGTCGTGCAAACAGGTAGCAGTTGGGTGCAGTCCCGAGCACTTGGAGGCAGTGGCGGTTAGACAGGATTCGTCCCTCCCGGTATTGGGAGTAGATATCGTGCTGTGTCAGAGAGCCATTACGCAAAGTCCCTGGCCAGGGCAAGCGAGATTTTCTGGTAGGTTCCAGTATTTTCTCAGGGTGTAATGGGCTTCCCTCCGACACGACTTATACCGCTATTAGAGGACTGACGCTTGCCACCCCCCTAGGCCCGATATGCGATAGTCTTGGACGAACGGACCGGACTGTATGGAGATTGTCACATCAGACTCAGTAGGAGTTCGGATGGGTTTCCTCATCGGCCTTCTTATCGACAACTACCTGGGGACCGTTACGTACAGCTAGTGCCGCTTGCGGTCTGTGGTTAAACCCACTGCCAGCGTAGTAGTCGAGTCTCTAGAGTCCCACACAGAGAGTTTCCTACTCCAGGCGAAACGATATAGAGGTCGCATGGTTTTGCGACAAAGGGTTCGGACGCATACGTGCGTTTACGCACGTACGACTTTCGGACAGTTTTTACCAGTCGGCTTTGGTTTAAGCCAGTTACTGGTATCAGGTTATTGGATTTTTACAGTCTAAAGTTTTTCCGTATTTTTGCGGATCGGAGGGGCGTTCTCGTAATTGTGCGAGAAGCTTCTAGAAGATGTGACTAAGGAGGTTATTTTGGATAAGATTGTGAGTCATGAGGGTGATTCATCATTATCATTATTGCACCATAAATGATAATGACACATGCTTAATGAATCACCATTTTGCATTTATGAAGCATGCTTATTCATTTCTATTATTCATTATTCTAAAAATAAGAATGCTTCATAATATATTATGATACACTCTCTCTCATCTCATAATCTTATCTCACATTCTCTCTCCTCAAGCTCTCATCTTCAAGAGACTAATCCTTAATCCTCATGTGTTGAGATCAAAGGTTTAGTTAGACTTAAACATCCATTACCTTCACTCTATATCATCCTTTCTTCTTTGATTAGCAATCAAAGTAGATTAGTTACCTCAAGTTAGAGGTTTAGCTTGGTGTTTTGCTCTCGGGTGGATCGTCTACTACCTAGAGAAGGTCGAGGAGAACAAAGGAGGACACAAAGACGAAGGACAGGTTTTATTAGGTATAATCCCTAAACACAATAGATAAGAAACTCTTTGTGTACGGTTATTTATAGTTCAGCTTCGATTCAAGCGGTTAGTCGATGTTCGTTCTTTTAACATGATCGTTTTTGAAAATTCCGCCTCCCCACAAGTACTGGGGTGAACTACATCGACTTACAGTAACTTGAGCACTACTTCTTGGGTCATCCTGTACCCCTACGAGTGCGACGAATAGCCTGCCAATTCTAGAGTGAGGCCCCTTCCATCTCAACGCCATGAGATGCAGACCCGTTGCCCTCCAGAACCCGGCCATCCGTGCACTCCATCGCGGGGTAATCCTAGTACAGAAAAGAAAAATATGTACAACGGTGACATCGACCTCAACCCGGTCGTGCCCTAAATAAATAATATACAAAAAGGCAGTGACGGCTGTCCACATGTCGGACGCTCGCCCTCAACCCAGTCGTGCCCCAAAACTAAACTGTACTAACATTGCACCCAAGCTATCCACTATGACGATCCATCCAACAAACATAGCATAACACAGAACATCAACGTGAATGTCACGTTCGCAAACCCGTCTAAAAGAACTATAGCAATTAGACAAGTTGTACCACTCTAATGACATTCACGGCCGTAGATAGTAATGTATGTACTGTAAAACTTTAAACAATGTTACAAATATCGACTTCAAAATAAACCCGAGTAGCCCAAAACTACTAGATAAAACCATATCCAAACTGGGCTAAACAAGCAATACCACCGAACCAATATTCCAGAGACTAGACCATACCCAAAATACGAAGTTCCTAGCCCACTACAAAACCGGCCAGGACGGAATATTTGTACATGTCGCCGGTCCAATACGGGTGGAATGGGTTCGTATTTTGGGAGTGTTCTAGTGGTCACCTAAGTAGTCTTCTGCAGTTGCTAAAATATTTTTAGAAGATCATTTAAAATTCGACAGAGAATGGAATACTATGGGTATTGTTTCATAGTTATTTCGGTTTCGATACTTTAACATCGTCTAAACAAACTAGTATGTGGTTAATGGGTTGGCTCTGATACTATGTTGGGTTACGGCAGTGCCCCGGACGGAAATCCATGGCCAAATGCGAAACAAAAACTTTTAAAACCCGGCGCTAACGGAACCCTATTCGACGGATCGTACCATTAACCCTATACTAGTTCTCTAAACAGAGTTTAGAGAGGTTATACCAATTGATCCATGTCCTTCAGTCTTCAACCTCTGTCCCAAGCTCGTCGTGGCCTTCCCGATCAAGTTTGATCTCCGGCCTCCCTCCGTCGAAGAAGATCCACGTCGACGGTTCGTAATATAGGCTCCCGCCTCAAAATCGAAGTAAATCGAGCATCTAGTTTGCTAGCCTAGATACCCAAGATGATGTAAAGATAGTGTGTAAATACTTTGTCTCAAAACACCCATGGATTCTCAACTCATGAGAGGGATGGGTGGAGGTTGAAGAAGATGCCTATTAGAGGAAAGTGTGAGCTCAAGAAAGAGGCAAGTGAAGAAATGGCTTAAGTATTGTGTTGGATATTTTGTGAGAACTTAAGCAACTAAAGAAAAATCCAAGGCTAGAAAAGATCTTCCTTCACTCACCAAAAATATCCCACACAATAATAATAGCCTAAAAAACAATCTATGTCTCAATGAATGATCACAAGACCCAACACCATGAGTCACCAAGTGCATGTGCCATGAATCAATGCTCAAGGCCAAGACTTGCACTCACACCTTCCATCGAATTAAACATTTAAACTAAACGTTTAATCCCAAAAAGAAATGGCATCAACTAAAGAAATCTTGTAACGAATTACAAGAATACCCCTCATCCGTATATACATACCCGCATCCGTATTCCGTCTGAATACGAATACAATGAGATGAAAGTAATCCAACAATATAATACTAGGATCCGGCTTAAACCAAAGCCCACTAGTATTAACCGTCCGATCATGATCCGTGCACAAGTGCACGTATATGATTGAACCCTACCATAAAACCATACGGCCTCTACAACATTTTGCCCGAACCAGGGAAATCCTCTGTGTGGGATTCTAAAGACTCGTTAATACAATGGCAGTGGGTTTAACCACAAGCATGTTAATTGATCATCTTCGTGTGTATTTGGAACAGTTTTAATCTCAACCAAAGAAATTTATACCGCAATCAATTGACGGTGTCAATTGTAGTTTCGTTAGCGAGAACGGATCGTCCACTGAGATTGTGTGGATTTGTTTGAGTTTGTTTTAGTTGAGTTGAAAATAAAAGATAAAAGAAAATGATTTAAGATTTGTGAAATTTAGTTTCAAGAAACATAAATAAATAGATCTAGGATCAAGAATTGATAAAGATCAAGAAAATGTCCAAACCAATTGAATTATCAAGATTTGTAAAGTAGCTTGTAGGAATCGATCAAATAAGTAGTGATCATGAAAACAAAAGATTACGAAATCTTATCTACTAAGGATTTGTTGCTAGATCGATGACTATCAACGAGGTTTAGGGATCTATTGAAGAAACTAGGGTTTCTCCTTCACCATCCCTTGTCCTTTCATTGATTATCATTCAAATTCTAGCCTCTAGCAAATTAAATCACCGATCGTTGATCTCTAATTTGGAGAGAAAACATAAAAGAAAGTGATCTCGCTCAAATTAGGTCTTTTCCTAAAGTTTACAAAACTCATAAGACTTGAGAATCGTTCAAGAATTTCATCATCATCATCTACCTATTCTCTCGATTCCACTACAAGCGGAGATTTCACTCACTCATTATGAAAAAGGAAAGAATCAAGAATCGGTAACTTTTCATAATGCAAGAATGTAAAGAAAAGCAAGATTTATAATTTTCACCTTTATTAATCGACGATTAGGTACAATTCACTCAAAGATTACAAGATTTGAGGAGGTAACTAGATCCGCCAAAATTAGCTTCGCATCGATCTTCTTGAGTCGCGGATCGTCGTGTATCTCTTGCTCGGATGATTATTGGCGTTGTTTCAAAGGCTCGTTGAAGGCTTGCTTGAGTTTCTTCTCAAAATGATCTTGATTTGGCTTTGGATTTGGATTGGGTTAGGGTTTTGGATCACAAGTTGTGTCACTCAACTTGTGGGTGAATTGATTTATAATGATCAACAACCGACCAACAACCTTTGTAATGAAGCCTTAGGCCCCTGTTATAGTTTTTCTCTATCTTCTCTTAGAAGGTTGGTTGTTATGAGGCTTGCATAGGAAGCTAGGTAGGTATCAAGCTTGCACAAGAAGCTTGGCTATTGGAGAGAAGCTTCTGGAGATTTCTAGGGACTTTGAAGCGTCTTGAAGAAGTTTGGACGTTAGGAGAGAAGCCTCGGGAAAAGTTTCAACCGTCGACGATTCAGACCGGCCGCGGATCCGCGGCGGATCGTCCTGACTCGGCCACAGATCCGCGGCCGTTTGATGAGTTTGATAGCTGGTTTTCTCTGTGTCTCTTGGTGTTGTCTTTAGGGCTCTTCTCTGATACCTGGAATCTTATTATTGTTTCATGGTTGCTGCCAGATTTCAAGTCTTTGACTTGCTGTATTTTATCGGCACTTTTGCGATTCCGGATCATTGACCGGAAGAATTTCTGCACAAAATCTTGAGACAAGTGTTAAATATACAAAGATCACGCGTGTAGTAATAAACACACAATTTCCCTTATAATGCCGGTTATAATGTATAACACATGTTATTTGATATTTCGCAGAAGAATTGCTAATATGTGCTATATTTATACCAAACACCTTTAGATGATTAGGAACAGTAAGGAAATTGATGTGTTAAAAATACAATATTTTCGACTGATCAAATTCCCCCAAACTTAATTTTTGTCGTCTCGAGCAAACATCTTTTATTTTTAAGAGAAGGAGAAAATAAAGAAAAAGAAAAACTAACTAGCACACTTTCGTAGGCAACACGATTGCACTGAGCACGTGCAACAAGCCTTTAAACCTCTAGGTGTTCCTAGTAGGAGGAGTGTTGTCTCATGAGGGTTTTCAGCGGATTGCACCCATAAAATCCAATAATAAAAGGAAGACCGTGAAAGCTACATATCAAGATAAGAATTATAAAAGAAAGATTTTGAAAATTAGAGTTTCCAACTACACTAGCTTTTTGGTTGTCATAAGCCCTATCTTAATAGTCATGAAAAGATATTAGAAATTACATCATCCCTCAATAAAACATCGTCTTTATTCTTCATTCCTACCTTTCTTCCAAACATCGATCATATACCCCCACGTGTATGTAAAAGACATCCCTACACTCGAAGAATTCAATTCAAGCTATCATACTCTTGTCCATCTATCTCAGTACTTTTTAATCGATGAATATTTAGATGGATTTGCTCACTCATTTTTCATGCAACCGTTAATACTTCTTGAGGTACTAACTAACCGATTACTCATGTGCTCGCTGATTAGGCGTATTAGTATTTTCCTCGTCTTGCAACACCTAAGGCTTAGCAGTGACTCCCAAACCAGTTGGTCTAAGGTACTAGGTGATGAAGCACCCTTGCTATATTTTTTTATGTTGTCTTGGTGATAACAAAACCAGTGTTCATTTTTCTATATCATTTTATCTTTTATTCATTCATAATTTCCTTTATACTTTGGCTTTTAGACAAGAGCATTTAAAGGTATCCTCTACTATCCCAAGTTTCAAGACATGTGTAAGTGCGTATAGTAGGATATCAACATTCAGATACTTGGCTTCCAGAATATGAACTATTTTTCAGACTTATTTTTATTCTCAGATTAGTGACTTCTTTCATCTTACTAACCCTTGGGACAATGGCTTATAACTACTTATTACTAGTTCGTTTAGGAAAACTTCTAACTTTCTAGGTTTTATTAAAATTTCTAATCATTTGGATCTAATTTTTCACTATCTAATCATTTATTATAAAATTAAATATTAAATAATTTTTTTTATATATATGTTTTGTGCTTATGCAAAGTGATATGCAAAGTGATGCGTAAATAAGAAAAAACCTCCCCCAAACCTGTTTACAACAGTGTCCTCACTGTTGCCATCTATTAAATCTTCAGAAACCTGTAGACTTGGGAGGAATTTTATTAACGGGGGCAATAATATATGAACATGAAAATCTCCCCCAAACTTATTCTTTTCACCCACCTCCATTCTAAAGATGATACAGTATTTACAAGACATGGAGGTGAGACGGAGGAATTTTAATCAAGATAAAGTGGCTCCTGTAAAAACAGGAGCTCCTCCATGGGGTCAGTGGAAAAATACGGTTTTAATCTATGTCTATTTACTTCGAAAATTGTACCGTTTTCAACATTTTCAACCTCAACTGCCCCGTGCGGGTATACATACCGCACAACAAAAAGTTCATTCCACCGAGATCGTAGCTTACCCTCATGATGATGGAGGCATGAATCATAAAGAAGGACTTGTTGACTAGGTGTAAAAGTTTTTCTCAAAATGTTTTTATCATGAAATACCTTAGTCTGATTCTTTATTATCACGGTATTATCGTAAGCTTCATCGCGGAGTTCGCTTAGCTCGTTTAAGTGAAGCTTTTGAAAGTTGCAGGCTTGATTTAAATCAAAGTTGAGTTCTCTAATGGCCCACATTTCTTTGTGTTCAATCTCGACCTGGAGGTGGCAAGCCTTTCCAAACACTAGTCTGTAAGGAGAAATACCCAGATCAGTTTTATATGCAGTTCAGAACGCCCAAAGAGTATCCGTCAATTTGGTTGACCAATCTTTTCGATTTTTAGAAACTGTTTTCTCCAAAATTTGTTTGATTTGTCTGTTTGAAACCTCAGCCTGCCCGCTCGTTTGGGGATGATAGGGTATAGAAAGTTTGTGGTTGATTGCATATTTCCGCATCAAAGTTTCGAAAGACCGATTACAGAAATGTGTCCCGTTATCGCTAATGATAGCACGTGGCTGTCCAAATCGCGAAAAGATATTTTCTTTTAAGAACTTAATGACAACATTTTTGTCATTATTGCGACAAGGAATAGCTTCCACCCATTTCGAGACGTAATCAACCGCAAGCAATATGTACAGATTCCTAAAGGAGTTGGGAAAAGGACCCATAAAATCAATACCCCAAACGTCGAAAATTTCAAGCACTAAGATGGGTAGAAGGGGCATCTCATTTCTTCGGGAAATCCTACCTGTATGTTGACACTGTGCATAGGTTTTGCAATGATCAAATGCATCATTGAATAAAGTCGGCCAATAAAAACCGCATTGCAAGACCTTTTCCGCCGTCTTTCGAGGACCGAAATGACCCCCACATGCCTGATCATGACAAAAAGATAGAACACTCTTGAATTCATCATTAGGGACACATCTGCGAATGATCTGGTCAGGACAATACTTAAACGGGTAGGGTTCATCCCAGTAAAAGTGTTTTATTTGGGATAGAAATAGATGTTTGTCCTGTTTTGACCATTCGCGGGGAATAAGTCCCGTAGGAAGATAATTCACAGTATCCCCGAACTAAGGTTCGTTGGATGCATTCTAGAGTTGTTCGTCTGGAAAAGAATCATTGATCGGCAGGGTCACAGGTGAAGAGGAGATGCGCGACAGATGGTCGGCTACTACGTTTTCATATCCTTTTTTATCTTTAATAACAAGATCAAATTCTTGTAATAGAAGGATCTGACGTATTAGCCTACCTTTAGTATCCTTCATCGCCAAAAAATGTTTCAAGGCGGAGTGGTAAGTGTACACGACAATTGGTGAGACAATCAAGTAAGGCCTGAATTTTTCTAATGCAAATACAACTGCCAAAAGTTCCTTCTTGGTAGTTGTATAATTAATTTGAGCATCATTTAGGATCTTACTTGCATAATAGATCATGTGTGGCATTTTTTCAATGTGTTGTCCTAAGACTGCACCAACTGCAAAATCTGATGCATCACACATAAGCTCAAACGGGTGGTTCCAATCTGGAGATGATAGAACGGGGCTATGGTGAGAGAGTGTTTAAGTGAGTCAAATGCAGCCTCACAATCCGAGTCAAAGTGAAAGGTTGTGTCCTTGGCCAAGAGAATAGTTAAGGGTCTACCAATTTTGTTAAAATCCTTAATGAATCTCCGATAAAAGCTTGCATGGCCAAAAAAGGATCGTATATCTTTGACGCATTTTGGATGAGGAAGATTATGAATGTCATATATTTTTGCTCTGTCAACCTCAAAGCCTTTCCGTGAAATGACATGTCCAAGCACAATTCCCTCTTGGACCATGAAATGGCATTTTTCCCAATTCAAGGTTAAGTTCTTCTCCTTACAACGAGTAAGAACTACGTCAAGATGAGATAGGCAATCATCAAAAGAATCTCGGAATATCGAGAAATCTTCCATGAAAATCTCTAGAAAATTCTCGACCATGTCCGAGAATATCCCCATCATACACCACTGAAATGTAGCGGGAGCATTGCATAACCCAAAGGGCATGCGTCTATAAGCAAAAGTACCAAAAGGACAAGTAAATGCGGTTTTATCTTGATCCTTTTTGGCAATAGGGACCTGGTTATAGCTAGAGTATCCGTCCATGAAGCAATAGTATTCACGTCTAGCTAAGAGTTCTAACATCTGGTCAATGAAAGGTAGAGGAAAGTGGCCTTTACTCGTTGCGGCATTAAGTTTTCTGTTATCAATACATACACACCACCCAGGTTGAGCGCGTGTCTAAATTAACTCATTAGCCTCATTTGTTATGACCGTGATGCCAGATTTCTTAGGGACTACATGAATTAGACTTACCCATTGGCTATCAGAAATTGAGTAAATGATACCACTGTCAAGGCATTTGATGATTTCTTTCTTCACCGCATCCTTCATAACATGGTTTAACCGTCTCTGTGGTTCTTGGGTTGGCTTGGCTTCATCCATCAGATGTATATGATGTTCAACTATTAAGGGACTAATCCCTTTGATGTCAGCCATAGTCCAACCACACGCCTGCCTATTAGATCTCAATACCGTCAAAAGCGCATTCTCTTGCTCTGAGGATAGAAAAGCGGATATGATCACAGGTAAAGACTCATTCTCACATAAATATACATATTTAAGATGAGAAGAAAAAAGTTTAAGATCTAATGCTGGCAGAGAAACTATAGAAGGTGGGGTCAGCGAATGATATTCGGATTCACAAAGAAGCGCGTAGCCTGAATAGGATACAGACTCGGAAGGTGAAGAGTCATAAAGTTCAGACTCAAGAGCGGAAAGAGTGTCCTCACTGAGATGTGCAAGATCAAACATTGATGTGCTAGTGTCGTCGAGATCATCAAAGCAAAGTTCAATAACTTTGCAACTTTCGGGAGTAATCTCGTGGACAGAACAGACATCAAGTATGTGAGCAGAGGGTTCAGACGACTGACTTCAAATTTTATAGATGTTCAGTTCAATTGTCATTTTTTCAAAAGATAGGTTCATAGAACCGTTTCGAAAGTTAATGACAGCATTGGAAGTGGAAAGGAATAGTCGACTCAGAATCACCGGAATTTGGTTCTGTGGGTTTGCTACGGGTTGTGTATCGAGAACAATAAAGTCCATAGGGAATATAAATTCCACGACTTTTATCAACACATCCTCCAGTTCACCCTAGGTTTGGGGATTGATCGGTCTGCCATTTGGAGAGTGCAATAAGCTGGTTTTAACTCTCCAATCCCTAACTGCTCGTAGACAGAGTATGGAAGCAGGTTAAAACTTGCGCCCGGATCAAGTAAAGCACGATTAATATTTTTACCCCCAATAAAAATCGATATCTTAGGACAACCAGGATCCTTACGTTTCTTTGGTAACTGTGGGGTAAAAGCAGTGCTAACATTATTAATCACGAAAACCTTTTTGGGCACTTGAGTCTTCCTCTTCCTAGTGCACAAGTCTTTGAGAATTTTCGCATAAGCGGGAACTTGTTGAATAGAATCTAGGAGAGGGATATTGATGTTAACCTGTTAACATTTGCATAATCTTCTCCATATGTAGACTCGATTTGTTTCCCCTTAGCCGATTCGGATAAGGGACTTTGGAAATAATAGCTAGGTCCAACATTGGAGAAGGTGGTGTGTGCGGAACTGATCCCAGAATAGAAGTGGGAATCATCTTTGGTGGACTGGAAGAAATATGTTGAGGGTTCAAGCCTTGAGGAAAATGAAGAATAGGCTCGCAAGAAGGTGGTGGGATAGATAAAGTAAGATTAGAAGTAGAAGTGGACGTGGAAGGAAAAGTGGAAGTGGAAGCCGGGGTGTTATTGATTAATTCTTCATGATTATCAATCTCTTCCCCAACTTGATTATTCAGCACTCTTCCAGATCTCAACGTTGTAATGGCATTCATATTGTAGTGTTGTGAATGACCAGGGTTCGGTAGGGGTTGAGACGGAATTTTCCCTTTCTCTCTAGCACTCATCTCGGCATTTAATCGAGCAATTTGTGCTTCAATCGATTTAATACTCTCACTTTAGGAGTCAGAGTTTTTCTGAATCTTATCGAGGGAAGACTTAAATTCAGCCGACATTTGAATGGACTGTTTCTTAAACATCTCAAAAGTCCGTTCAAGTGAAGAGGAATTATCAGTACCGGTCAACTGCAAAGGATTGTACGATGCAGGTGTGTTGACCGGATTTTGAAAGTTTTGTAATTGGTAGGGGCGCTGACTTATTTGAAGTGGTTGCTGTTGTGGTGGAGGACCCTTTTGGAAATTGTTTTGATTTGGAACCGTGTTTTGAGTTTGTTGTTGGTTCCAAGCAAAGTTAGGGTGATTCCTCCAACCCTGATTATAAGTGGAAGAATACGGATTGTTTCTAGGTCTTTGTTGGAAAGCAGCATTGGTCTGCTCTTGACCTTGAAACGAAGAATTTAAAGGACATTCTTCCGTAAGATGAGATGGATCAGAACAGCATCCACAGACAGTTTTGGAGAGTGACATCTAATTTAGGGAGGCTGCTAAAAATTTATGTTCCATAGCTTCGAGTTTCTTTTGCATTGCTGCCATTTCAGCTCTAACTCCTATGGAAACATCAAGTTGATGAATGCCACCCCTATACGATGACTGGTTTACACTCTCCCTCTGTAAAGTTATTTCAGCGAAATCTTCTAAAAATCTCCAGGCTACACCATTATCTTTATTCATGAAGGTGCCTTGACACATGGATTCAAGGGTATGTTTTGTTATAGGATTAATGCCCTCATATATGATTCTGCACAGATCCCATCTAGGAATTCCGTGATTAGGACACTGAACTAACAGATCCTTGAAGCATTCAAAACACTTCGAGAATTGTTCATTTGGAAGCTGGGTAAATTGATTTATTTCGCTACGGACTCGAGCTGTCTTATGATTAGGGTAGAATTTCTTTAGGAAAGCTGTTACGAATTCTCCCCAGTTTGAAATAGAATGTGCGGCTGTGTTATAAAGCCACTTCTCGGCTATATCGCACGAAGTGAATGGAAGAAGACGCAATCTCATAGCATCCACAGAAAGCTGTGAAGTACCCATCATAGCGCAAACGTTTTTCAAATTTGGTAATAAAGACGTATGCGTCTTCAGACTCGAGACCGTGATATTTTAGTAGATGATTGATGTATTGTGTTTTGATTTCAAAATTGTCCCCATTGGCTGGTGGAATAGTGAGACAGGTAGAAAGACGACCTCGCATAGGGTAGCATCTCTCTTGGAGAGACATGCGGAGCGGATTCTGCGCACCTGCAGATGGTGGTAGAGTAGTGTTAAAGAAGTTCGATGGAGATCCGTCCATCGAAGTGGGTGTGGTAGTGGATGAAGAAAAAGTAGATGTAGAATTACCGACTTCGTAGTTGATAGGAGGAACACGGACAAGACGGGCACTAGAATCCCGTGTTCAGACCAGCATGCACTAAATGGTTTAGTACAAGTGGCAGCGTTGTGATAATTAGGGGAAAATTGGTTTGGTGTTTGTTTTCAAAAAGTCAGATTTTTGAAAAAAAAATTCAAATCACAAAATATGCATAAGCAACCCTAGATCTAATGGTCACATAGGTCAAGTATCTAGACCGCTCCTAGACTTCCAGAAGACAAATTGCAGGATAGATCATCTACTGCCTCTTTATCCCTTCTGTGGCCAGGTAAGTGCCAGGTAAGTGGGAGGTTCTCCACTACGTAAGTAGTGGGCCTAATTAAGTAACCACTTGCCTTAGACACACTTGCCTTAGACACCACAAAAGAAACGGGGATAAACAGTGGATTACACATAACCTCCTTCTGTCCTAAGTGAGCGCGACGGTCCTTAGAGTCATGTCTAGATATTTTTTAGTTAATGAAGGTGATGCGGATGCAAGTTTGTGATTTTTGGCGCTTAGGGAGGGTAATGAAATCCCCACCTAATCTGAATTTGGTCTTTGCCTCTTAATTTCCGTGTTAAAATATGCAAAAACCAAGATCAAACACGCAACAATTTCTTTTTACGGCGCTGCGAATTTTTCCAAAGAATCCTGCAGAAATTGGTTATTGGACAGAGAAGAGAGGAGATAAGAATGTATAGAAGTTACCACAAAGAAATGGAGCTATGATTCCTCAAGATCACCGCGGATCGGCCGCTTAAACCTGGATAATAACGCAGTTCCACGGTCTTTTGAATAGATCCCTGCATAAAATTTTGTGCAAATGCTCATGTTGCCTCACTGGACTTCCTTAGATTATCTGAATATTTTTCCTCTTGCTCCAATGATTCCAGATTCCCTTGAAGCAATTCACAACAAATAGTTAAGCACTTGTGCGATTTTGATCTAAAAAAATTCTGATAGAATAATAAAATTTTCAACTCAAATTGCAAAAACAAACAAATTAGCACACGATCCCCGGCAACGGCGCAATTTAATTGATCATCTTCGTGTGTATTTGGAAAAGTTTTAATCACAACCAAAGAAATTTATACCGCAATCAATTAACGGTGTCAATTGTAGTTTCGTTAGCGAGAGCGGATTGTCCACTGAGATTGTGAGAATTTGTTTGAATTTGTTTTAGTTGAGTTGAAAAGAAAAGATAAAAGAAAATGATTTAAGATTTATGAAATTTAGTTTCAAGAAACATAAAGAAATAGATCTAGGATCAAGAATTAATAAAGATCAAGAAAATGTCCAAACCAATTGAATTATCAAGATTTGTAAAGTAGCTTGTAGCAATCGATCAAATAAGTAGTGATCATGAAAACTAAAGATTACAAAATCTTATCTATTGAGGATTTGTTACTAGATCGATGACTATCAATGAGATATAGGGATCAATTGAAGAAACTAGGGTTTCTCTTTCACCATCCCTTGTCCTTTCATTGATTATAATTCAAATTCTAGCCTCTAGCAAATTAAATCACCGATCGTTGATCTCTAATTTAGAGCGAAAACATTCAAGAAAGCGATCTCGCTCAAATTAGGTCTTCGATGATTCAATTTCCTAAAGTTTACAAAACTCATAAGACTTAAGAATCGTTCAAGAATTTCATCATCATAATCTACCTATTCTCTCGATTCTGCTACAAGCAGAGATTTCACTCACTCATTATGAAAAAGGAAAGAATCAAGAATCGGTAACTTTTCATAATGCAAGAATGTAAAGAAAAGCAAGATTTATAATTTTCACCTTTATTAATCGACGATTAGGTACAATTCACTCAAAAATTACAAGATCTGAGAAAGTAACTAGATCCGCCGAAATTAGCTTCGCATCGATCTTCTTGAGTCGCGGATCATCGTGGATCTCTTGCTCGGATGAAGATTGGCGTTGCTTCAAAGGCTCGTTGAAGGCTTGCTTGAGTTTCTTCTCAAAATGATCTTGATTTGGCTTTAGATTTGGATTGGGTTAGGGTTTTGGATCACAAGTTGTGTCACTCAACTTGTGGGTGAATTGATGTATAATGATCAACAACCGAACAACAACCTTTGTAATGAAGCCCTAGGTCCCCTTTTATTGTTTTTCTCTATCTTCTCTTAGAAGCTTGGTTGTTATGAGGCTTGCATAGGAAGCTAGGTAGGTATCAAGCTTGCACAAGAAGCTTGGCTGTTGGAGAGAAGCTTCTGGAGATTTTAGGGACTTTGAAGCGTCTTGAAGAAGTTTGGTCGTTAAGAGAGAAGCCTTGGGAAAAGTTCCAACCGCCGACGAGTCAGATCGGCCACGGATCCGCGGTGGATCGTCCTGACTCGGCCGCGGATCCGCGACCGTTTGATGAGTTTGATGGCTGCTTTTCTTTGTGTCTCTTGGAGTTGTCTTTAGGGCTCTTCTCTGATACCTGGAATCCTATTATTGTTTCATGGTTGCTGCCAGATTTAAAGTCTTTGACTTGCTGTATTTTATCGGCAATTTTGCGATTCCGGTTCTTTGACCTGAAGAATTTCTGCTCAAAATCTTGAGACAAGTGTTAAATATACAAAGATCATGCGTCTAGCAATAAACACACAATTTCCCTTATAATGCCGGTTATAATGTATAACACATGTTATTTGATATTTCGCAGATGAATTGCTAATATGTGCTATATTTATACCAAACACCTTTAGATGATTAGAAAGAGTAGGGAAATTGATGTGTTAAAAATACAATATTTTCGACTGATCACACGTTAGTGGCACTAGCTGTATGAAACGGCTATCCAGGTATTGAGCGAAGGGGAGGCCGACAAGCAAACTTATCCTGAAACCCTACTGATCCTGACAGTGACAATATCCGTACAGTCTGGTCCGTTCGTTTATGAGTATCGCATATCGGGTCTAGGGGGTGGATAAAGTCAGACCCCTAATAACACGATATTTAGTATTGGTATGAAGCCCATCACCACCTGAGAAACTACTGATCCAAATCAGTAATTCTCGACTACCTTGGCCAAGGATATCTGGTGATGGGTACCCATGCACACCGCGATATCAACCCCCAATACCGGGAGAGACGAATCCCCTGACGATCACTCACTACCTCCATGTGGCTCAGGACTATACCCAAGTAAAACCTGTTTTCACAACTCCTTTGAGCCGTGGTAAGGTAGTAATCAAAGCACAATGGGACTCACACTAGACTGTTGGAGATAGTGCCCTCAGAGTCAATTATTGGATCACAGGCACGTGATTGCAATGATTGAGGGAGGACCTATCCCGGTAGGACAGTCTTACTCGAGATGATAGTATGCTATCTGGTTTACCTTTATCATCGTGTACTGTTTTAGGTGACCTGACATGTCACTATTACACGTTGATAGAGCCCCTAGGATTCTTGCTTGACTGCCGGCAGTATGATGGCGATCATATATATGGGAGCTGGTAGTCTATAAGCACATCCTTAAAAGGTCCCTAGTCGTAGGAGTTTCGAGACAGGGCATCGATACTCCATTAGTAGACTAGTGTATACAGTCGAGACCCCGACGAGGGGCGGTGGCCGGTCTCACAAGCCACTGGTGTCAGTTGGTTCACCTAAGATGTATACAGGTGCTCATTGGGTTATGAGTACACCGGACAGGACTCGCCGGGAACCTGCTAGTTGGGCTTATACCAGACGTCAGATAGCAGTTCCCTGGTGACATGTGTACAGGTTAGTTCATCGACCTGAGGATCGTCATTTGTCTCGTGTGAGTTCCTACTGTGCTTTGATTACTACCCTACCACGGCTCAAAGGAGTCGTGCAAACAGGTTTTAGTTGGGTACAGTCCCGAGCCACATGGAGGCAGTGAGCGGATCTTCAGGGGTTCGTCTCTCCCGGTATTGGGGGTGAGGTCGCGCTGTGTCTAGGAGAGCCATTACGCAAAGCCCTCGGCCGAGGCAGGAGATTTACTGGTAGGTATTCCAGTAGTATCTCAGGGCGTTCTGGGCTACACTCCGACACGACTTGTACCGCTTTTGGGGGTCTGACTTTTACCAACCCCCTAGGCCCGACATGCGATGCTCATAGACGAACGGACCGGACTGTACGGATATTGTCACTGACAGGCTCAGTTGGGTGTCGGGGTGAGCTTCCTCATCGACGTCCCTTTTGGTCAATAGCTGGTGGCCCGTCACGTATTGGCTTATACCTCTGACGTGCCAGTGGTTAAATCCACAGCCATAGTATTGACGAGTCTTTAGAGTCCACCACACTTTCAGTTACTCAGCTTTCGGGCGAAACGCTGTAGAGGCCGTATGGAGATATGGCAGGGTCCGATCAGATACGTGCGGTATTGCACGGATCAGGATCGGACAGTTTTGTACTAGTGGCCGTATAGTTATATGGAAGGGTTCGATCTGATACGTGCGGTATTGCACGGATCAGGATCGAACGGATATTACTAGCCGGCTTTGGTTTAAGCCGGATCCTAGTTTAGTACAGTGTAGATTTTGTCTCATTGCATTTGTATCCGGTCGGAATACAGATGCGGGTGTGTATGCACAGTATCGGGGTTTTCCTGTAATTTATTACGGGACCAGTTTTCTGGAGTTGCCAGTTTGCATTCCGTTCCGGCCGGTTTTCCTTTGTTCTTCCCCGGCCGGACTTTTCCGATGGAGGGGGTTATTTGCAAGTTTGCAAATAACTCTTTGTGGAGGGTTTTCTTGCATAAAGATTGATTATGATATCTTGCTCCATCACTTGCTTTTAATGAGAAAAGAAAGGGTATGGTTTGAGGGTATGGTTTGTGATGATTATGTTTGCTTGTGGTCACCCTCCACCATTCTCCTACACTCACCTTCCTTCTATGGTTATGCTTCATATTCATTCCTCCACATTATTCTTCTCACTTGATAGAAGAAGTTTTTCATGAGAAGAAAAAGAAAAGAGAGAAAGAAAAAGAATAAGAGAGTTCATCTTTATTTTTGTGAGGAATTCTTCATCTCCTTCTTCTTCTTGTTATGGAAAAATGAAAGCACCATTTTTCCTAACCCCATTCCTCCATCAAGGCAACTACAAACCCCAAATGAGACTAGCATGATTTACTACACATTCTACAGCACATCTTGAGCATGTCGAGTTGCCGGCTTCATGCTCGAGTTGCCTCGGTATTGAGGCGGGAGCCCGTAAAAGACGCAGGCGATGTGGTGCCCTTTTCCGGCGAGGAGGCGACGATATGGACAAGACTTTCCGCGGGAGATCGGGACGATGAAGAGAAGACCGGAGGACTCGGATCACTCGGTATACTTCTCACCCTATCTCTTGATTGCTAGCGTTAGGTTAATGGTAAACGATCCGGGTTTTTTTTTTGTCCGCGGTAGCGCCGGTTTCCGAATAAGGAAAATTTTTGATTCCGCATTTTGGCCTCGAGTAAGAGGCCGTGGCGCTGCCGTGGCGCAACATGGTATCAGAGCCACGCCATTAACCTTTCCTAGCTTGTTCTAATGCGTTTTGCTTATCCGATCGACCGAAATCCCAAAAACCACACATTTCTTCACATCAGTTTTCTGTTGGAAATTTTTGGTGTCAAAAAATTTTTCAGGTGGTCTCAGAATGATGTGCAGGGAGTTCTAAGAACTCTGGAAAAAAACGAGACAGTGAACCTTTAGGTCGAGCGCGGAAGCGCGGCGCTAACCCCATTTCTGCCGCCCTTCCGCCGCAAGTATGTGGGTTCATTGCTTCATCTTTTTTCAGTGGGCTTCTGGGCTTATTTTAGGGCTTTTGGGATATTAAAATTGGGCCAATTATTTCTGTGAGTGCTACAGTTTTCTTTGGGGCCCACTTGTTAATTGTTTGATCGATCGGATATTTTTAAACACATTATTTCACAGTATTTACATTATATCTGCGATCGTGAATGTCACTCGATCGGTAAATCCGGTCTAACTGCTATAGCCCGGTTAGACGGATTTGCGAACGTGACTTTCACGTTGATGTTCTATGTTTATGCTGTGATGTTGCGGATCGGTCGTGGGGGATAGCCTGGATGCAATGCTAGTACAGTGCTGTTGTATTATATACATTTGATATTGCGGGGCGAGCGTCCGACTTGTGGACTGCCGTCACTGCCTGTTTGTATTATTCTTTTGGGGCACGACCTGGTTGCGGTCGATGTACCCGTTGTATGTATATTTTACTTTCTGTACTAGGGTTACCCCGCGGAGGGGTGCACGGATAGTCGGGTTCTAGAAGGCAACGGGCCCGCATCTCAGGGCATTGAGACGGAGGGGGCTTCAGTCTGGAATTGGCGGGCTATTCGCCGCACTCATAGGGGGTACAGGTTGACCCAGGAGGGGTGCCCAAGTTACCGGATTCCGTGAAGTGCTGGGTGGTCCATTCACGGAGATGAAGGGGGCTGCCTCGCTTCAGGTTTTGGCGGGTGACTTGCCGCATCCGTAGGGGTCTAGGATTTCATTGCACAGGCTATCCACACGACCAGGGGAACGTCGGGTTTCAGCAGCGGCTCTGTGAAACCCGGGGCTTCCAGATATCTGTATTGTTCTGTGATGCTGTACATTTCTGTGATGTTGCATTTTATTCACGCCTTGAGCGAAATACTATATATTGGTATATATATTAGTAGATGTTGTATATGTTTTTCATCCGCGCTAGTCCAGTCCCCGCTCTGCCGTTAGTTAGCTAACCTAACGGGTGATGACGGGACCCAGTGGCGAATGCGGATGGCATATACGTACGTCAGTATATTTTCGTTCTTTGTGGTGTGATCAATTGATGGGACTGCATTGATTCGGATCAATGCAAGATAAACAAACCTAATCTGATGTTGTTGGAACACTTTTTCAAAAGCTGTTATTGCAAGGACGTTCACTTTTGTTTTGCATCGTGGTATTCAGTTGGAATATCCTGCTCCTCAGTCGACGAGGCAAGGGCCGAGATCCCTTCACCGGGAGTGACCCCTTGGACAGAAGTTTGCGTCAGGGCAATAACTTCACTATAGCCGATTACTTTTGCTTTGCATCGTGGTATTCAGTTGGAATATCCTGCACCTCATTCTACGGGGAAAGAGCCGAGATCCCTTCACCGGGAGTGACCTCTTTAGTAAAGGTTTTCGTCACTATATTTTCTAAAAAGTTATCCAGTTCCTTCAACGATATCAAGTTCATTACGTTAAAGGTTTTTCGCCAAAAACCAGTCGTAGCCCTCCGTCATTTCAGATTAGTATTACTTAGTATTCGTGCTGCGTTTGTCGTGCATTGCCGTGGCGTAGTGTTCGGTAGCTATGTAATGCTTTTCTGTCACATGGATAAGTGGATTGGTTAGGACAGTCGTACGGTCTTGTTGGCATTGTAAAGGACTCGTACGGGTGGGTTTAATGCAATCAAGATAATGACGGGTAGAACTTGACTAGGACTCTTTGATTTGTTGGCATTGTCAAGGTCACTTGGGTCCTAGGGGTAAAAACATCACATCGGGAGTTTCAAAAGAACTGAAACTTGCCAGACATGCGCATACCTTCTGGAGTGTGGTGACGTGAGTGGATTCCGTCACGTTATCATGCGGTGATAGTTGGATCCCGATTCCCACTGATGAGTTGGTTTACTCCTCGGGTGATCCCGACTAATTCTTCTTTCAGGTTTGGAGGAGAATTTGAGGTACAGTGGGAGGTTTCCTGATTAGACAAAGTGATAACCATTCTGATCTAGGTTAGAGTGCACGCTGAGTGTTTCTTTTCTATCTCTCTTTGGCAGCGACCATTGACCCGACCCTGGACTTTGACTCAGTGACCAAGTTGACCGAACCTTCTTAACACTGGCTTTTGGATTGTCAGAGTTGCAGACCTCATTGCCACTCCTACTTTTACCCTTTTCTCCAGGACACCCCGTATTACTGCAAACGTCCACTTCCATTGGACAAAACCATCGTATGGTTAGATACGAACTCGAAGGACTTCGAGGATGGTTTCTGGTTCTGGAGAAAACGGATAGGACTATTCAGTTGTCTTTTCTTTTCACCTTCTCTCAGGTTGCGAGTACTCCTTGGTTTAGGAGTAGTACACCTATTACGAAAATTGGATAGTCTTCTTCCAAACCTTAGGCTGGTGCCGACCGGTAGGGAATAAAGAAAACCAATTAGCATAACGATGGTGTACAGAAGGTACTAAGTTAAGACAAAGCAAGGGATTAGTAGGAGGGCAAAGTAAATTGCGACTGATATTCACGACCAAACCAAGTATTTCTTCGCCAATCCTAAAATCACCTTTGTATTTCTCCAGGACACTCCGTATCACTATGAAGATCCACAGTTTATTGGATACTCCATCGTATGGTTATATACGAACTCGAAAGGAACTTGTTCCAGTTCGGGGATGGATTCTGGTTCAGGAGAAATAGGAATAAAGTACATTCAGGTGTCTTTTATCTTCACCTTCTCTCACGATGCGAGTGCTCCTAGGATTAGGACAGTACACCCTTTATGCTTATTGGATAGTCTTCTTCCAAACCATAGGCTGGTGCCGAATGGTAGGGAAGGATGAAAACCATTTGGCCTAAGGGGTGTGCAGAAGGTAATGACTAAAGACATAGAAAGGGATTTGGAGAGGTGGCAAAGAATTATACGGTTATAGTTGTGAATCTGGATAATGGTAGAGGCATTACTAGGAATACCAGGATACCCCATCGAAACATTTCAATGTTTCAGTTCAACTGTGTACTGTTAAAAGAAAACTGATTTCCCGATTAGACACTTGCTCCAGGGTATGTATTTACCAGGTTGGATTCTCATATCTGTATGGTTTTACAGATGATGAGTGGGAGTAAGTTATTGGGAATTAGGTGACCATCCTCATTATATCGGGATTCGATGTAATTGGTGATATTTGAGGAGATCATCTGGATTGTTTGCCGGTCGGCAAATATTTGGTTTTGAATATCCGCTGTTGTGCACCAATTTCAAATTGATATATCTGTACGTCTATTTTCATAGAGTGAGATATACCTTTTGATATTATGTCGATGACATTTACCTATATCAGTGGATGGTTAGGTAAGGAGCATTAAACAGCGGTGTAATTCTTCTTAACCATAAGTACAGTTTTCAACCTGCGACGCACAGTGAAAGAGTTGTTAGACTCAGCGGACTTATACAGAGTATTGTATGTTGTCCAGTGTCCATTAGGACAGAGGGGTTGGTCCTCCTACTATATTCTGTTTACTTTTAACTTCTCTAGTTCTTAGACATGTGTTTCGTAGGAACACATGGTCTAAGTTTTGAGGAGTTATAGGTATTTGAATAGAGTAGAGAACCAGGTGTAGCAAGTATCGGGATTCTTCAAAGTAATCGAAGATGTAGACACTTGTTTATGGTATTCAGTTGATAGTAATGATAAAGAGAAATTGCTTCTCTTTCAGGTTACTCATAATTGGAAGCATTCCTAAGTTGAGCAACGCTGATCGGCCTCCTTCCATTTAGTTGACATGCACTGGAGATAGCTGCATGATTTGAATCTGGTTCATTTAAATCAGTGCCTCTGGTTCTATATTGGATATAGAACAGTTCATACCTTAACGATATTAAGGTACGGGGAGTTGTCCGGCTTATGCTTAAAACCAGACTCTGGATAACTTAAGGCACGTTTCAGTAAAGGCTGTTTGTGGGTTGACCCAGGCTATGACGAGGGTTGACTTTCTACCATCTGGATGAACAGTAGAAATATTGTTCTAGACTCGCCACAGTTTTATTAAAAATGGATTTTTTCAGAAAACAGTAATGGGAGTATGGTAGAACTGGAAGCGATTCCAGAACCGCAAACGATTACTGAAGATTTGATAAGGAACCTAAAGATTCAATCTGATTTGACATTCCATTGGCCACTCCGCAGATACGGTGGGTAACTTCAGACACCCGAGAGGTACTCCGGTAGCCTCAAGGACGGTGACAGGGAAGTTCTTGTTTACCCACACTTGCCATTGTTGTTGTTCCAGGCTGCGAGACCCGGCAGGAGGATGAGTATAGCGTCGTTCTAAACTAGTTTTAGAAGTGCACGTCTATATGACTCTGCCAGAGGGTTGTCGTAGTCAGTGGGAGCAGCGGAAGCATTGGTGGACATCAGGCTTGTGTTTATTTATAGACTAAAGCAGATATAGCGGAGATAGATCATCTATTTCTGATGTGACAGTCATAGGTTTGACGTCATCAGAATAGGGGGTGGATCTGTTGAGAAGGTAGTAGGAAGTGATATTCCTATACTACGGTCGGTTATACTTTGGTCGTCACACAGTGGTTTCTCCACACAGGACTTGGATATTATATCAGACATTCTGGTTACTAGATCTATGGTTTTAGATCTAGATTTGGGTAGTTTCCCAATCTGGGTACCTTGACAGCATTCTATGAGTATTTAGAATGGACGACTCCTGGCACGGTAGTACACCTGCAGGTAATGGAGTCACCCTCTCTAAAGGCGTCTTACAGACTAAAGGGGAGAGGGATACGCATGATTGACAGATCACTTGCTTAGGCAATTGAGTCAATCATGAGATGTCAAGTACCACACCAGATGTTGTTCTTGCAGTAGATGCAATAAGTTGATATTGATCCAATCCTGGAGAAACAGTCGGAAGCAGTTTTAGAACATAAGTTGATGTTCTAGGGATATGATAACGACAGCCTCTTTTGGGAGACAGTTATCATTCCAGGCTTCCAAGGTGACATGGACGACAAGGAGGTTGTCAGAGTTATAGTTTTCCTTCTGACGAGGGGCAGTATTTTGGACAGGTGGTCCAAGGAAATACTGAGGGTGGCATGGCGCAGGATACTGATTAAGTTCAGTTGACGATACAGTCTAAGAAGTTTGGATTTGAAGTTCATTTATGAGCTTGGTCCCATCAGACATCCAGACGTTCTAAGACAGGTATTGCTCATTTCGGGAGATGGCTTTCTCCGCGAATTTAAGATATAGAGAGACATAGAAAGAAACTTCACAGCGGATCCACTCACTGAGGCTATTCCTCGAACGCAATAGTTTCGCAAACGAGCTTTGTGAGACTGACTAGTAGAGGAGTTGGGTGTTCGGTATCACACGGGCTGTGAGTATGCGGCATCGCAATAATTAGCCTTGAGTGCAAGTGGGAGATTGTTGGAGATAGTGCCCTCAGAGTCAATTATTGGATCACAGGCACGTGATTGCAATGATTGAGGGAGGACCTATCCCGGTAGGACAGTCTTACTCGAGATGATAGTATGCTATCTGGTTTACCTTTATCATCGTGTACTGTTTTAGGTGACCTGACATGTCACTATTACACGTTGATAGAGCCCCTAGGATTCTTGCTTGACTGCCGGCAGTATGATGGCGATCATATATGTGGGAGCTGGTAGTCTATAAGCACATCCTTAAAAGGTCCCTAGTCGTAGGAGTTTCGAGACAGGGCATCGATACTCCATTAGTAGACTAGTGTATACAGTCGAGACCCCGACGAGGGGCGGTGGCCGGTCTTACAAGCCACTGGTGTCAGTTGGTTCACCTAAGATGTATACAGGTGCTCATTGGGTTATGAGTACACCGAACAGGACTCGCCGGGAACCTGCTAGTTGGGCTTATACCTGACGTCAGATAGCAGTTCCCTGGTGACATGTGTACAGGTTAGTTCATCGACCTGAGGATCGTCATTTGTCTCGTGTGAGTTTCCACTGTGCTTTGATTACTACCCTACCACGGCTCAAAGGAGTCGTGCAAACAGGTTTTAGTTGGGTACAGTCCCGAGCCACATGGAGGCAGTGAGCGGATCTTCAGGGGTTCGTCTCTCCCGGTATTGGGGGTGAGGTCGCGCTGTGTCTAGGAGAGCCATTACGCAAAGCCCTCGGCCGAGGCAGGAGATTTACTGGTAGGTATTCCAGTAGTATCTCAGGGCGTTCTGGGCTACACTCCGACACGACTTGTACCGCTTTTGGGGGTCTGACTTTTACCAACCCCCTAGGCCCGACATGCGATGCTCATAGACGAACGGACCGGACTGTACGGATATTGTCACTGACAGGCTCAGTTGGGTGTCGGGGTGAGCTTCCTCATCGACGTCCCTTTTGGTCAATAGCTGGTGGCCCGTCACGTATTGGCTTATACCTCTGACGTGCCAGTGGTTAAATCCACAGCCATAGTATTGACGAGTCTTTAGAGTCCACCACACTTTCAGTTACTCAGCTTTTGGGCGAAACGCTGTAGAGGCCGTATGGAGATATGACAGGGTCCGATCAGATACGTGCGGTATTGCACGGATCAGGATCGGACAGTTTTGTACTAGTGGCCGTATAGTTATATGGCAGGGTTCGATCTGATACGTGCGGTATTGCACGGATCAGGATCGAACGGATATTACTAGCCGGCTTTGGTTTAAGCCGGATCCTAGTTTAGTACAGTGTAGATTTTGTCTCATTGCATTTGTATCCGGTCGGAATACAGATGCGGGTGTGTATGCACAGTATCGGGGTTTTCCTGTAATTTATTACGGGACCAGTTTTCTGGAGTTGCCAGTTTGCATTCCGTTCCGGCCGGTTTTCCTTTGTTCTTCCCCGGCCGGACTTTTCCGATGGAGGGGGTTATTTGCAAGTTTGCAAATAACTCTTTGTGGAGGGTTTTCTTACATAAAGATTGATTATGATATCTTGCTCCATCACTTGCTTTTAATGAGAAAAGAAAGGGTATGGTTTGAGGGTATGGTTTGTGATGATTATGTTTGCTTGTGGTCACCCTCCACCATTCTCCTACACTCACCTTCCTTCTATGGTTATGCTTCATATTCATTCCTCCACATTATTCTTCTCACTTGATAGAAGAAGTTTTTCATGAGAAGAAAAAGAAAAGAGAGAAAGAAAAAGAATGAGAGAGTTCATCTTTATTTTTGTGAGGAATTCTTCATCTCCTTCTTCTTCTTGTTATGGAAAAATGAAAGCACCATTTTTCCTAACCCCATTCCTCCATCAAGGCAACTACAAACCCCAAATGAGACTAGCATGATTTACTACACATTCTACAGCACATCTTGAGCATGTCGAGTTGCCGGCTTCATGCTCGAGTTGCCTCGGTATTGAGGCGGGAGCCCGTAAAAGACGCAGGCGATGTGGTGCCCTTTTCCGGCGAGGAGGCGACGATATGGACAAGACTTTCCGCGGGAGATCGGGACGATGAAGAGAAGACCGGAGGACTCGGATCACTCGGTATACTTCTCACCCTATCTCTTGATTGCTAGCGTTAGGTTAATGGTAAACGATCCGGGTTTTTTTCTTTGTCCGCGGTAGCGCCGGTTTCCGAATAAGGAAAATTTTTGATTCCGCATTTTGGCCTCGAGTAAGAGGCCGGGGCGCTGCCGTGGCGCAACAGAGACAAATGACGATCTCTGGTTGATAGACTAACCTGTACACATGTCACAAGGGAACTGCTATCTGATAATAGGTATAATACCAACAAGCATGTTCCCGGCGAGTCCGTCCGGTGAACTCATAACCCAATGAGCACCTGCATATATCTTAGGTGAACCAACCGACACCAATGGCTTGTGATACCGTCCACCGCCCCTCATTAGGGTCTCGATCCGTATATACCGGTCTACTCTCGGAATATCGATGCCCAGTCTCGAAACTCCCACGACTGGGGACACTTTAAGGATGTGCTTATAGACCACCCAACTCTCACGTATATGATCGCCATCATACTGCTGGTAATCAAGCAAGAATCATATGGGCTCTATCAACATATAATAGTGGTTTGTAATGTCACCTGAAGCATGTACACGATGATAAAGACAAACCAGACAGCATACTATCATCTCAAGTAAGATTGTCCTACCGGTATAGGTCCTCCCTCAATCATTGCAATCATGTGCCTTTGATCCAATAATTGACTTAAGGGCACTATAGCCAACATAGGGTTCCATCCAAATCTATGCCTACCACTCCATATGAGATATGGAATTGGAAGAGACCATGTCTTAAACGAGTTAAGATATAGGGTTGTCTGGCCTATATTGAAAAAAAAATCCGGACAACTCGATGTAAGGTCAGTTCTGTGTAAGTTTGTTGGATATCCCGAACAATCGCAAAGGTATATCTTCTACCAAACTGAGGAGCAAAAGGAGTTTTGTTTCTCAGCTTGCCACCTTTTTAGAAAAGGAATTTCTTATGGAAGGAATTAGTGGTTATGATGTAGAACTGAAAGGAGTTCAAGTTAAACAGACTAACAACTGATGATTTGGTAAAACCAAAGGATTCGATAGTTTCCAACGAACCACAGCTTCTTCGAGAATCTGGTAGGATTTCACATCCATCTGAGAGATACTACGGTTTCTTCAATGACGGTAGGAGCAAGGATTGCATCATGGTAGATGATGACCCAACTAGGTTCTGGCAGACCATCACGAGTGGGGACTCTGTGAAATGGCTGGATACTATGCTTAAGTCCATCAAGATTAAAGCAGGCATCACGGAGTTGGAACATTTGTTTTGATGTGGCAGTAAAAGTGTTTGACTTCATCAAAAAGGTAGATGAACCTTGTATATACAAGAAGGTTGTAGAGAGTAAGGTTGTCTTCCACGTATTGTACATAGATGACATACTCTTGATAGGAAATGGTTTCCTATGCTACACTCGGTCAAGCTCTTCTTATCATGAGTATTCTTCATGGAAGATCTGGATGATACCTACTACATCTTGTGGATTATGATCTATAGTGATAGATCTAAGTAGATGTTGGGAGTGTCCCAAATCCAGGTACATTAACACCATACTAAAGGGGTTTAGTATGGAGAATTCTAAGCATGGTGGTTCGCCCACTTACTCATGAATCACTCTCTCCAAAAAGATGTCTCCCAAGACTGATTTGGAGAGAGTTCGCATGCAAGGGATACCCTATGCTTCGGCAGTAAGCACTATCTTGTATGCGATGTTATGTTGTAAGTCTACGGTAGCGTCCCGGCCATCAATCCGAGGCCAAAATGCGGAACAAAAACTTTTATGAAACTGGCGCTATCTTAGTCTTTCACCCGGATCGAACCATTAACATAAACTAGCAACTAGAGAAGGGTGAGAATGGCTATACCGATCGATCCGTGTCCTTCGGTCTTTGGCCACCATCCCAAGCTCCTCGCGGCATCTCCGATCTCCGGTCTCCTCGTCGGAAGGGCACCACATCAATGAGTCTTTTTACGGGCTCCAGCTTCATCCGAAGCAACTCGAACATGAAGTTTGCTAGATGACATGTCCAAGGTGAAGTAGAGAATGTGTATGATAATTTTGTCTCAAGCATCCATTGATTCTCAACTTATGAGAGTGTATGGATGGAGGTTGAAGATGAAGCCATGGTGGAAATGGTGAGCTAGAAGAAGAAGAAGAAGAGCCTTTTTCTCTTATTGTGTGAGATGAAAAATGAGAGAGGCTAAGAATCATAATCACAAGAGCTAACCCATGTACATGGCTGCCCCCTCTCTCTCCATCTTTCATTTCACACCCTTAATCAAACACTAATGTGACATTTGCACAATTAAAGAGACCATGAGTCACTAAACATGTCCATGTCACATTTAATGCACCTCATCATGAATTAAGCTCATAATTTCCACCAAAATAAACATTAACCCAAATGTTTAATCCAACAAAAAGATATGGCAATATCTAAAGTAAACTCGTGATGGATCACAAGGATACCCCTCACCTGTATATACATACCTACATCCGCATTCCGACTGAATGTGAATGCGATGAGACTAAAGTAATCCAATAAATCTAATTCTAGGAACCGTTTTAAACCAAAGTCCACTAGTATGATCCGTCCGATCATGATCCGTGCACAAGTGCACGTATATGATCGAACCCTGCCATAAATCCATACGGCCTCTACAACGTTTCGCCCGAAACTTGGGATACTGTCTGTGGGGGACTCTAAAGACAGGTCAATACTCTGGCTGTGGATTTAACTACTAGAACGTCATTGGTACTAGCTGTACGTAACGGGCTGCCCATGTATTGACCAAAAGGGAAGCCGATGAGCGAACTCATCCGGGAACCCTACTGAGCCTGTCAGTGACAATATCCGTACAGTCCGATCCGTTTGTCTATGAGCATCGCATGTCAGGCCTAGGGGGCTGGTAACGTCAGGCCCCCAAGAGCGGTACAAGTCGTGTCGGGGTGTAGCCCAGAACACCCTGAGATACTACTGGAATACCAACCAATAAATCTCCTTTGCATTGGCCAAGAACTTCGTGTAATGGCTCTCCTAGACACAACGCGATCTCACCCCCAATACCGGGAGAGACGAAACCCCTGCCGATCCGCTCACTGCCTCCATGTGGCTCGGGACTGTACCCAACTAAAACCTGTTTGCACGACTCCTTTGAGCCGTGGTAGGGTAGTAATCAAAGCACAGTAGGAACTCACACGAGACAAATGACGATCTCAGGTTGATGAACTAACCTGTACACATGTCACCAGGGAACTACTATCTGACGCTAGGTGTAATACCAACTCGCATGTTCCCGGCGAGTCTTGTCCGGTGTACTCATAACCCAATGAACACCTGTATACGTCTTGGGTGAACCAACTGACACCAATGGTTTGTGAGACCAGCCACCACCCCTCGTCGGGGTCTCGATCGTATACACTAGTCTACTCATCGAGTATCGATGCCCAGTCTCGAAACTCCCATGACTAGGGACCTTTTAAGGATGTGCTTATAGACCCCAGCTCCTACGTATATGATCTCCATCATACTGCTGGCGGTCAAGCAAGAATCATATAGGCTCTATCAACGTGTAATAGTGATCTGTAATGTCACCTAAAGATGTACAAGATGATAAAGATAAACCCGGTAGCATACTATTCTCTATCAACGTGTAATAGTGAACTGCAATGTCATTTTAAGCATGTACACGATGATAAAGACAAACCAGATAGTATACAATCCTCTCGAGTAAGACTGTCCTACCGGTATAGGTCCTCCCTCAATCATTGCAATCACGTGCCTGCGATCCAATAATTGACTTTGAGGGCACTATATCCAAAACTCTCCCACTTGGACTCAAGGCTAATTATTGCGATGTCGCATACTCACAGCCCGTGTGATACCGAACACCCAACTTCTGTTCTGATCAGTTTCACAAAGCTTGTTTGTGAAACTATTGCATTCGAGAAATAGCCTTAGCTAGTGGATCCGCTCTGATGTTCTTTTCTATGTCTCTCTTAATCTCAAGTTTGCGGAGAAAGCCATCTCCTGAAATGAGCAATACTTGTCTTAGAATATATCTGGATATCTGATGGGACCTAGTTCATAAATGAACTCCAAATCCAAACTTCTTAGACTGTATCATCAACTGAACTTAATCAGTATCCTGCGCCATACCTCCCTCATTATCCACTTAGACCACCTGTCCAGACGACTGCCCCTTGTTAGAGGGAAAACTATTACTCTGACAGTCACTCTGTCAACCAGGTTACCTTAAAAGCCTAGAATGATAACCGTCTCTTGAAGGAGGCTGTCGTTATCAAATCCTTAGAACATTAACTTTATGTTCTAAAACTGCTTCCGTACGTTTCTCCAGGATTGGATTAATATCTGAACTTATTGCATCTAGTGCAAAAACAATATCTGGTGTGGTACTTGACATCTTATGATTGACTCAATTACCTAAGCAAGTTATATGCCAATCATGCGCTTCCCTCTCCCCTTTAGTCTGTAAGACTCCTTTAGAGAGGGTGACTCCATCACTTGCAAGTACACCACCATGCCAAGAGTCGTCCATTCTAAAACACCTTTAGAATGCTGTCTAAGTACCCAGATTGGGAAACTATCCAAATCTAGATCTAAAACCATATATCTAGTAACCAGAATGCCTGATATAATATCCAAGCCCTTTGTGGAGAAACAACTGTGTGACAACCAATGTATAATTGATCGTAGTATAGGAATATCACTTCCTACTCTGTGTATGTCATCTTAATCCCAGGGCATCACACCCTACTACCTTCTTAACAGATCCATCCCCTATTCTGATGAAGTAAAAACCTATGACCGTCATATCAAAAATAGATGATCTATCTCCGCTATATCTTCTTTAGTCTATAAATAGACATAAGCTACTTGTCCACTATGCTTCCGCTGCTCCCACTGACTACGACAACCCTCTAGAAGAATCATATACACGTACACATCTAAAACTAGTTTAGAACTATGCTATACTCATCCTCCTGCCGGGTTTCATAGTCTGGAACAGCAACAATGGCAAGTCTGAGTAAACAAGAACCTCCCTGTCATGGTCCTTGAGGCTACCGGAGTACCTCTCGGGTGCATGAGGTTACCCACCATATCTGCGGAGTGGCTAATGGAATGTCAAAACTGATTGAATCTTTAGGTCCTATTAAATTTTCAGTAATCGTTTGCGGTTCTGGAATCACTTCCAGTTCTAGCATACTCCCACTACTGTTTTTCTGAAAAAATCCATTTTTATTAAAACTGTGGCGAGTCAAGAAAAATATCACTATTGATCTTCCAGATGGTAGAAAGTTAACCCTCGTCATAGCCCGGGTCAACCTACAAACAGCCATTATAGAAACGTGCCTTGATTTATCCAGAATCTGGTTTTAAGCATAAGCCGGACAACTCCGTATACCTTAACATCGTTAAGATATGAGCCATTCTATATACAATGTAGAAACAGAGGCACAGATTTAATTGGAACCAGATTCAAATCATGCAACTGTCTTCAGTGTATGTCAACTAAATGGAGAGAGGCCGATCAGCATTACTCAACTTAGGAGTGCATCCTTACATGAGTAACCTGAAAGAGAAACAAGTTTCTCAAAACCATTACTATCAACTGAATACCATACACAAGTATCTACATCTTCGATTACCTTGAAGAATCCTGATACTTGCAACACGTGGTTCTCTACTTTACCCTTATACCTATAACTTCTCAAAACTTAGACCTTGTATTTCTACGAAACACTTGTCTAAAACTAGAGAAGTCACAAGTAAACAGAATATAGTACGAGGACCAACCCCTCTGTCCTAATGGACATTGGACAACATACAATAGTTTGTATAAGTCCGCTGAGTTGAATAACTCAAACCCTATGCGTCTTAGGTTGAAAACTGTACTATGGTTATGAAGAATTACACCGTTGTTGAATGCTCCTTACCTAACCATCAACTGATATAGGTAAATGTCATAGACATAATTTCAAAAAGTTATATCTCACTTTATAAAATAAACATACAGATATTTCAGTTTGAAATTGGTGCATTACAACAGATATTCAAAACCAAATATTTGTCGTCCGTCAAAAAACCCAGGTGATTTCCTCAAATATCACCAATTACAACGAATCCCGATATAATGAGGATGATCACTTAATTCCCAATAACTTACTCACACTCATCATCTGTAAAACCATACAGATGTGAGAATCAAACCTGGTAAATACATACCCTGGAGTAAGGGCTAATTGGGAAATCAGTTTTCTTTTAACAATACACAGTGAAACTGAAACATGTAAATGTTTCTAAGGGGTATCCGGGTATTCCTAATAATGCATCTTCCACTATCCAGATTCATGACTGTAACCTTATATTTCTTTGCCATCTCTCCAAATCCCTTTATTTGTCTTTACTCATTACCTTCTGTGCACCTCCTTAGGCTAAATGGTTTTCTTCCTTCCCTACCGTTCGGCACCAGCCTATGGTTTGGAAGAAGACTATCCAATAAGCATAATAGGTGTACTTTCCTAATCCTAGGAGAACTCGCAACCTGAGAGAAGGTAAAGATAAAAGACAACTGAATAAACCTTATTCCTATTTCTCTTGAACCAGAATCCATCCCCAAACTGGAACAAGTTCTTTCGAGTTCGTATATAACCATACGATAGAGTATCCAAATAACTGTGGATCTTCGTAGTGATACAGGGTGTTCTAGAGAAATACAAAGGTGAAGTAGGAGTGGCGATGAAATACTTGGTTTGGTCGTGAATAGCAGTCGCAATTTACTTTGCCTTCTTTCTAATCCCTTTATTTGTCTTTACTTATTACCTTCCGTACACCACACTTTGGCTAATCAGTTTTCTTCATTCCTTGCCTTTTGGCACCTGCCTATGGTTTGGAAGAAGACTATCCAATTAGCGTAATTGGTGTACCCTCCTAATCCAAGGAGACCTCGCAACCTGAGAGAAGGTAAAAGGAAAAAGACAACTGAATAGTCCTATTCATTTTCTCCAGAACCGGAAACCATCCTCGAATCTTGAACATGTTCCTTCGAGTTCTTATATAACCATACGATAGTTTTATCCATTGGAAGTGGATATTCGTAGTGATACGAGGTGTTTTGGAGAAAAGGGTAAAATTAGGAGTAGCAATGTGGTGTGCAACTCAGACAATCCAAAAGCCAGTGTTTTAAGAAGGTTCGGTTTACTTGGTTACTGAGTTATAGTCTAGGGTCGGGCCATGGTCGCTGCTAAAGAGAGAGAGAAAAGAAACACTCAGCGTGCATTCTAACCTAGATCAGAATTGTTATCACTTTTTCTAATCAGGATGTCTCCCACTGTATCCTCAAATTCTCCTCCAAACCTGAAAGAAGAATTAGTCGGGATCACCCGAGGAGTAAACTAACTCATCAGTGGGAATCGGGATCCAACTATCATCGCATGATAACGTGATGGAATCCACTCACGTTATCACACTCCAGAAGGTATGCGCATGCCTGGCAAGTTTCAGTTTCTTCAGAAACTCCCGATGTGATTTTACCCCATGCTCTTATGACCTTAATGAAGGTCAACAAATCATAAGTCACATGTCAAGTTCTACCCGTCATTTTCCAGGTTAATTTGAACCCACCCGTACAAGCCCTTGACGAAGGTCAACAAGGCTATACGACTGTCCTAAACCAACGCATCTATCTATGCAACAAAAAGGTAACAAGCAGCTACCATACACTATGCCTTGACGAAGGTCAACAAATATAGCATGAATACTAAGTGCTACCCGTCTGAAATGACGGAGGGCTACGAATGGTTTTTGGAGAAAACCTTTAACGTAATGAACTTGATATCGTTGAAGGAACCGGAGAGCTTTTTACAAATATATAGTGGCGAAAACCTTTGCTAAAGAGCTCACTCCCGGTGAAGGGATCTCGGCTCTTTCCCCCTAGAATAAGGTGCAGGATATTCCAACTGAATACCACGATGCAAAGCAAAAAGTAATCGACTATAGTGAAGTTATTACCCTGACGCAAACTTTTGCCTAAGGGGTCACTCCCGGTGAAGGGATCTCGGCCCTTGCCTCGTCGACTGAGGTGCTGGATATTCATAACCGAATACCACTGTGCAAAACAAATGAAAACGTCCTTGTAATAACAGCCTTTTTTTTGAAAATTGTTCTAACAACATCGAATAGGTTTGTATTCCTTGCATTGATCCGAATCAACGCTGTCACGACCCAAAATTTGGCCCGTAATCGGCACTTAAACTACGTAACGTCTATAGGCGTACGCAACTTAAGAAAGCCGAAAACCCAGAAATCTAAACCACCCAAAACTGGATCAACGGAGAAAACATAGTTTTAACACTTTTAAAATCACATGTAAAATCTCTAACTCTAGTTTTCTTTCTTGAAAATTTCGGCAGAACCTCCTTTGTAAAACTAGCCCTGAAAACGGGTACAA
Source organism: Agapanthus africanus (assembly GCA_030015575.1). Classification (NCBI taxonomy): domain Eukaryota; kingdom Viridiplantae; phylum Streptophyta; class Magnoliopsida; order Asparagales; family Amaryllidaceae; genus Agapanthus; species Agapanthus africanus. Next base: position 109,609,724 of record JASDDO010000026.1, on the reverse strand, counting down.
CACAGATAATATGTAAAGCATCCCAATTTGGAGAAAAATCACGCCCAACTGCGGAGACAATCACCACAACAAGTATACAACGCCGAAGCAAAGAAATAACAAAGGAAAGACTGCAATAAGAAGTAAACTTTCCAACATAACCGGCTCTCACGAGCACGGTACCCAAAGTCACCAAATAATACAACACTGAAACCTCACAAGTCGTCTCTAAGTCATATACAAACAGTGGTAGATGGAGAATACTAGATCCAATAAAAAGATATACAATATACAGACAGATAACCGCAAACCCACCTAAAAGCAAAGGCCTCACTGCCTAATGTAGCGGTATCCGCAAAAATATAGATGATAAGATGCCCTGCTGCAACTACTCTGAGGGTAAGTCCTGCAAAACACTGTGGCACAACGGGGGTGAGTTGCCAACTCGTCAATAGTAAATAACATCATACTGAAATCGCAAGTATGCACTGACAGTAATGATCAATAGCAGGTAAGCTGGTAGCATGAGTATGACAATATAAATATGCGACTATCATGATCAAGGTACATCACCAGGTACTATATCTACATGAATAAGAGCATATCAACTGAGTACTGAGTGCGGGATAATAAATAATCTCATGCACAAATCATAAGCATGGAAAAACATGGTGTAACTCCACAACACCCCAAATCCCAAAATACTCAGAACGGCCCTTAAATCCTGTACGTCTCATGGAACCTGGGTGTCAAAGATAGACACTCTAAAACATCATGAAAACCATTGCCTAACATCGACACGTAAATACTCGTATCCATACGTTCCTCGAAACCCAAGTATCCCACTTCGACACTTGTGTTCCACGTATCGGTCTTTCTGATATCCATACGTCCTCGAAACCCAAATATCCCGCCTCGACACTTGTGATTCCCATATCGCATGAAAACATATCTCAAATGCGTAAATACATGTAAAATAGCATATGCAACATAAAACATCAATATGAGCATATCACGGAAAAGTCCGCTATTTAATGCATCCAGTCATTAAATATATCTCACGGTTCCCAAAAATCCAAATCCAAAACACATATATATACAGCGTCCCATACCACCGATATATATGTTAGAAAACTGATCATGTAACAATAGCAAAGTATATGTGCGAGCATGTAAATATAGTATAGCATATGTATAGGCATGTAGGTACACAGGTATGCTATATGTCATATGCGCTATCGCACAAGTATAATTGTTTCAATGTCGCTGACCAAAAGCAAGGTATATCAATGAGCATTTGTGTTGTACGTATCATGGCAATTACCGACAGTGTGTGTGTAGTTTATCATTGGTGCTCGTGCAACATGGACTGTCAATAATAGTGCAGTGTATAATATATACAGTATCAGGCACAACAAGTAACTATATGCAATGTGAATTATGCAATATCTCTATATAAGCACATAAACATACGGCAAATATCATATCATATTTAGCCCCGACGCTTAGCGCCATATGGTCGATTTTCCCGTAGATGTTAAATCTACACACCAACGGTCTCCAGCTATGAAAATCTGACCACTTGCTTCCCCTTGTTCACTGCGTTCGAAGTCCCCGCTTGCGACGCTATATTTTCACAAACACAAGAAATAATGCAAACATCTCAGAATCGATCAATATAACGTAAGGCTTCGTATTAAATAACGCACCAACACTAAACTAACTCACGAGTGTGCGTCCAGTGGGTAACGTGCGTCACGATACCACAAAACCTACCCAAGCACAGCAGCTGCACCAAATCTGTAGGGTTCCTAGGCACACTAATGAAGTCTCACAAGTGATCAAACATGGCTAATTCAAATTTTACAAGTGCCTACAAACCCTAATACGGATCGTTAACTAGATAATGAGGCGATGCAATGCAAATAAACGAATTTTAACTAAAGGAAAGAAGCTACAACCTTTGTAGATCCAGTCCTCCACGTCCTAGGCTCCGTGATGAGGTCCCTCCGCTGTCCAAATCAAATCCATGACTCTAGCATCGGCTTCATCGGAGAAATGGGCGGGCTTGGTCGTCGGTTCGATGCCGAAGATGATCTACGTCGAGGCATCACAAGATCAAGCTCCAACTTCACCAAGCCATAAAAACTTGTGAAGGAAACACCCTATACTACTTGGCAAGAGGTAGAGGATGAAGAAATAGGAGGTGGGTTCACTTTAGAATTGGATTTCTCACTCATTTGCTCAAGTTGCCATTGATGCTATCAAGCTTTTTCTTCTTGAAGAAGAAGAAGAAGATAATATATGATAAGTCTTTTTCAAATAAAAAACAATATGATACTTATCATAATCTTAACCTTAGTTAGGTGTAGAGAATAAACCATGGTTAGGGTTAATGGTTAGGTTTAGGAAAAGAACAAGAATGGTCAAGCTTTCAACACATCATGAAGTTTCCACAAAACTACAAAATAAGCCACCATTCTCTTTATCTTTTCTAAATGAAATAAATAAAATAAATAATTAGATAAATGAATAAGTAAATGAAATGAAACCCTAACCACTAACTAACCATGGTTTAATTCTTTTCACAAACCCAAGCAAGAATGTATCATCAAACATGATACAATCAAGTGCACTAAAATATATCACATATACAATGTGCATTTCAAGTGAGTAAATCCATTTAAAGTGAACCAATACTAGTTAATGCAAAGTAATATATCAAATATATAATTATACATTAAATCATTAAATCAACACTTGATTCAATGATCTGGTCATGTCGCATATAACCGGCTAGTATCTAATGTATCGGCTTTTCGAGTCAATCCTTGATTCGATAACTAGGTTATATCGCATACAACCATTCGACACATTCATCGCGAGAATGAAATACGGTATCACATACACGCATTATTCTCGGTCCCGCACATATCTCATATGCGCTCCTATTTCGTTTCGCTTGAGCCAGGAAACTTCTGTGTAGGACTCTAAAGACTCGTCAATACGCTGGCAGCAGATGATGATCATATCAAACACCCACAAGCCGCAAGCGGTCTGCTAAACGTAACGGCCACCCGGGTATTGAGCGATCAGAAGATCGACGAGCAAGCCCGCTCACACACCTGTGAATCCAACCAGTAACACTTACCGTACAGTCCGGTCTGTTCGTCTGATATGTCGCATATCTCGCCTAGGGGTGGTAAATGTCAGACCCCAGTAGCTCGATAAGTCATGCCGACGTAAGGTCCATAACATGTGTGAGACTACTGATAACAGTTACCAGTAGATCACTGCAACCCTGGCCAGGGATTTCCTGTTATGGCCAGTCGAGCATAGCGCAACATCAACCCCCAATACCGGGAGAGACGAATCCCCTCCTATCGCTCATTGCCTCCATGTGAATCGGGACTGTACCCAAAAACCACCTGTTTGCACGACTCATTAGAGCCGTGGTAGGGTGGAAATCAAAGCACAGTGGGAGACACACAAGACTCTATGACGATCTCGGGTCAACAGACTAAGCTGCACCAGTGTCACCAGAGAACTGCCATCTGACATAAGGTATAATACCATCTGGGAGTTCTCGGCGAGTCCGTTCAGTGTACCCAGTCTCCACTGAGCACCCGCATACCATTTCTGATGTCAAACACCAATGGATATAGCATCATCCATCGCCCATCATATGGGTCGAGAAGATATGCGCTAGTCTACTCTGGAATATCGATGCCCCGTCTCGATATTCCCACGACTAGGAACATTGAAGGATGTACTCATGGACTACCCAGGCCCCACTAGTATGATCTGCATCATAGTCCTGGAAGTCGAGTACACATCCTAAAGGCTTTATCAACATGTAATCAGAGAGACAGAAAGTATACATGTTAAGATAAAGAGCAACCAGATAGCATACTATCATGTCGAGCAAGAAAGTCCTACCTATATATGTCCCAGCATCCACTAAAATATACATCCAATGTACAGTAATGGCCTCTAGGGCATACATATAACTAACAATCTCCCACTTGCACTAGGGCCATCTGTAGCAGTGGTTGCAGTATCACATACTCAACCATCCCATATAAGTCTCTCTCTGGGAAAAAGCCTTTGTGAGTGGATCCGCCGTGTTGTCCTCTGAGTCTACTCTCCTAACCTCGATCTCCCTGGAGAACATCTATCTCCATGATCAGGTGATACTACCTCAGAATATGTCTTGGTCGCTGATGGGACCGGGGTTCCTGGGCCAAAGCCACACTTCCATTGTCATACAATGGTAGGAACCTAGTTCATCATATGAACCAATATACACCCAAACTGCCTCTTTGGTAGTATCTTTAATAGCGATGTTACCAGCCTTTATCATCTAGTTTGCCACGTTATCTATCTTGGAACTCTTCCAATATACCGTCCCTTTACTGAGGGTAAAGACAATGCCTGTGACTGACATTCAGTCGTCCTTATCACCCTGGAACACTTCCAGTGATTCTCCCCAGGATCGATTGATACCATCTCACTACAACTAGTGAGAATCCTAACATCCATTTAGATCTATCATATAGATCCAAATCTCAGGATTTAAGAGATATCATCTTTATCCTATATGGAGAATCTTTGTGATAAGCGGAGATTGACCGAGCGTAGTATAGGAAACTCTTTTCCTATCAAGAGTATGTTTTCACGTACAATACGACGATGACTACCTTACTCTTCACTACCTTTTTGTATATACAAGGTTCGTCTACCATTTTGATGAAGTCAAATACTTTGACTACCACATCAAAACAGACGTTCCAACTCCGCAATGCCTGCTTTATTCTATAAAGCAATCTTGCACACGTTTCCGCTGCTCCCACTGTTTACGAAGCCCTCTGGCTGTGTTCTTATAGACGTTCTCTTCTAAATCATTATTAAGAAAAGTAGTCATGGCACCCAACCACCAGATATCGTAGTCATGGTATGTAGCCATGGCAAGTAGGATCCGGATGGACTTAAGCATAGCCACTGGAAAAGGTATCATCATTATCCACGTCTGGTTGATGACTAAAACCTTTACTAAGACTAGCTTTGAAAGTCTTAACTTTTCCATCTACACCAAGTAATCTTCTCAAGATATACTTGCTCCTGATGGGGATTTAACCCTTCAGATATAGCAACCAAAGTCCACACTTTGTTGGTGTACATGGATTCCATCTCAGATCACTAAGCATCCAGCCATTCTTAGAGAGTCCCTACTCTCGATGGCCTGCTTGAAAATAGTTGGGTCATCATCTCATGACGCAATCCTCACTCCCACTGACTACGAGAAACCGAGATATCTCTTAAGTGGATGAGGAACCCTACCAGATCGGCGGAGAGGCTGAGGTTCATCAGGAACTATTGAATCCTTTGGTGCTGTCAAATCAGCTGCAGTTTTGTATAGCTGGAACCTTTCCAATTCTACAGAACTGGCCTTGCCTTGATCTTGTCCGGATTTTGCTTTTGACATAGGCCGGACAATCCCAAATCTTAACTTACTTAAGAGATAGGCTCTTCCTATACCATATCTTATATGGAGTGGTAGGCTACTGATTTGATTTGAACCCTATTCAATAGGTATGCAGCTTCTCAAGTGCATAACTCCCAAAAAGGAAAATAGGTAACTCAGTAGTACTCATCATAGAGCGCACCATATCGAATAGGGTGCAATTGCTCCGCCCCGATATACCATCGTGTTATGGTGTATACGGAGGAGTAATGCTGGGAGAGAATCTCATTCTCCTTTTAGAATAGTCCAGGATTTCTGTGCTCAAGTATTCTCCTACTCGATCACATCAAAGGACATAATACTTATCCCCTTATTGGTTCTCTACTTCTAGCTTATATTCTGTGAATATCTCAAAAGGATCAGACTTGTGTTTCAACATGAACATATGTCTGAATCTAAAGAGATTATCAGAGAATGTAACGAAGTACAAAGAACCAGTCCTGGCATATGTAGACAGAGGACCTTCATACATCAACATGTATCATCCCAAGAGTTTACTAACTCTTTCTCCGTTTCCAATAAACAGAGCTACGATCATCTAATCTTTGTGACATGACTGGCAAGTTTCACAAAATGTAAATCCAAACTGATTTAAATATGCATCTAAAATGTAACTTCAGCCAGTCGGGTCGCATTGATATGACCTAGTCTACAATGCCTCAAGAAGGATTTGTTCATTTCTGAACTCTTCCTCTTGTGTGTGTTCTGTATACTAGGAACTGTAGTTTGATTTAGAACGTCAATGCTTTTAGATAACGTGCCTGAACCGATCAACTTTTGATATAGGAAATGTTCAAAACGTTATCCATCAATACAAAATTTTAACATTTCTTTACTGAATAAAGAGAGTGATATGATTTTGTATATCAGGTTCGGTATCTAATAGCATTATTTCAGAATCAATGTATTGGTAACACAGGGTGACAGTGACCAACAGACTTGGCTGCAACACTTGCCCCGTTTTCTGTCTCATGAAACTTATCACCCTTCTCAGTTTTTCTACCTTTTTGTAGCCCTATGTGATAGATTACATATCTGGGATCCTGATCCGGTATCAAATACCCAGGATGCAGAGGATACTGAGAAACAGTTCTTTATAATGAACACACCCGAAGTAGATGCATCATATGCACTTTCTTCGTTTGGGCGGCATGGGAATCCTGGTATTCCCCTATTTCCTGCTCTGTCTTATAACAATTATAAGTTGGAGCGGGACCAACGTTCCCCAGCTCAGTATAACAAGCGGGTTCGGTCAATACATCCATATTATTATCTTGATTAAGGCATGATATGGTCGCTACCTGGAGAGAGATAGAAGAAAACACTCAGCGTGCGCTCTTGCAAGATTAGATTGGTTATATATTTTATCTAATCAGGATGGCTCCCACTTTTTTTATCAAATCTTCCTTCAAACCCTAAAAGGAAAGACTAGCCGGGATTAATTACACTCTACAAGTTCGCCAATCTTTCAGCCAGGCCAGTGTCGGTACTTTGAGGGAGGTTCCCCGTGCTTCCGCACGGACCTAATTACAGTAAATCTCGTTTTTCCAGTGGCGTAACCCCGTTGACACCTTTCTAGACACCTACTTGATCGGCTAATTGTAAAGTGCAAAACTCTCCCAGGAGTAACAGTTACTCGCAGTGGGTATCGGGATCCAACTATCATATAGAAGGTATGCAATCTCATTGCAAATTTCAACACTTGAAAATCCCAATAATGATTTTTACCCCTAGTACTTATGACCTTAACTATGGCCAACAAATCATAAGCACTAGTCAAGTTCTACCCGTCATTTCGTGATTAATTAGACCCACCCACATGACCCTTAACTAAGGTCAACAAAGTCACACGACTGTCCTAACTAATCGCATCATATGCGGTGTAGGAAGACATCACTTAGCTACCGTACACTGTGCCTTGACTATGGTCAACAAACATAGCACGAATACTAAGTACTCTACTTCCTAAAATGACGGAGGGTTGCGAATGGTTTTTATGAAAACCTTTAATGCTTTGAACTTGATCTCGTTGCGGAATCAAATGGTTTTTAAATGGAATGTTTTTAAGGCTTTTCTAGTTTTGCTAAAGGAGTCACTCCTGGTGAAGGGATCGTCGGCCCTTTCCTCGTCGAATAAGGTGCGGGATATATCATATATATCACTGTGCAAAGCAGAAACTATAGAAGCAATCAAAAGACAAACCGAGTGTGTAGCATCTGCCAGTTATTGCTAAAGGAGTCACTCCCGGTGAAGAGATCTCGGTCCTTTCCTTATCGAATAAGGTGCAGGATGTTCTACAAGGAACACCGCGATGCAAAGCAAGAACTGTAGCTACCTGTTTTTATTTTGAAATTCGATTCCACAACATCTTTTAGGTTTATTTTCTTTCATTAATCTCATTAATGAATATCCCATCATTTAAGTCCACCTAAACATCACAAATAAATATAACGTACGCTTATGCCATCCGCATTCGCCTCGATGTCCCGTCTACACCGTTAGGTTAGGTAACTAACGGCAGAGCGAGGTAGGGCTAGCGCGGGTGTAAAACATAAGCAACGTCTATATAATATATCATATATACTATATACTACATCTATCTGAACAGAGCACAGAACATCACATGATCACATCACAGATAACGCAGCAGAAAGTATCATATGAAATATTGGATATACTAGGACGTCCGTGTTTTCAATACGAGCCAGTATAAAACACGGATTCCACGGTCGTGATGAATAGCCAATCCCACACCCCTAGACCCCTACGAGAGCGGCAAGCAACCCTACCAATTCTAGGGTTAAGAGACCCGGACTCGACTCCTCGAGTTGGTCTCCCACTGGACCCCAGAACCCGGTTACTTGTGCTCCCCTCCTTGGGTCTATCCTAATGTGGAAATGTAAATAATATATATCAACGGTGACATCTTCCGCAACCTGGAAGTGCCCCAATAAAAGAATATTACATACAAGTTTTTACATGAATGAAAATGAAAAACACTCATCTCACATAAAAAAAACCCCGACTATTCGAACACGACGATCCAATATAACATATCCAGCAACACATAACATCAAATGTCATCAACGTAAGTAAATATGCGCATCCCAATTGTCGTTGACATATAGCAACGAAACCGGCGATATCACATATTACACTTACGGTCACAGAAAAGAAAGTGTAAAACTACAACAGTTGGAATCCGCAACCTCTTTAGACATCGCATGCCTAATCAAATGAAATACTTAGACATCGCATGCCTAGCAATTATAAGCCCCGCATTTTAGTCTCATTATCGAAAACTCTTTTCAATATCAAGTCGGGCAATTCAACAAGATTCCCGACATCCTGATCGAATGCTCGTCGCAAACTTTAGTAGGCAGCCGCACCCACGATGCCGTCGACGAAGTGCACCAAGGCGGAACACCGCTGCCGCGAGCACCCGAACGGATGCTTTCGACGACGGGATTCTCCTACAGTCACTTGGTCGGGGCTATGGAGTGTAGCTGTCTATTAAGTTTACCCGGTGAATATCCGCGTACGCTACGTGATTGCGAAGGACTTTTGATCGCATCAAAATTCCGTGGCAACCGATCAAGTGAGACTAAACCGCTAGATTTATAACATTCATTCAGTTATCTCATAACTACTTGTGAATTCCAATTATTGTATCGCATTCCGGATAAGATAGAAAATGTTAAACTTTTCGATTGATCAATCGAACACCCAAGGTTTCCCGATACAGCTCAACACATGAAATAAGTCTAAAAACATTCAGTTCGTGCCTCAGTACCAACAGTCCAGCCGTAGAAGGGTCAAGCCAACGCCTCACATGTGGCACGCCGTACTGCCCCAAACCCGAAGGTTCAAAGGGCAGTTCAAGACGGTCACATAATCGAGTTAAGGTTTGTTGTCTTCTAGAGGGTCCATTGCGTTACTTGCACTACTTAGAACGTTATTAAACCACGGAAATATCCAACAATTGGAAATTTCCCGACAGGGGAAAAAGTGGGTATTTATATCCGGTCGAACTTTTTAATATATTTTAAAATTATCCGGAAAGGCACACATACAGAATTAGACAATCCGATCGATACACCGAGTCCCCAATACTACCCAGAAAATTCAACTCTTGAATAAATATTAAAAATTCCCAGGAAAACCACCACTGAAAACTAAGAATTACTGTGCAAAATTATTTATATAATGAGGCCGTACGGCCGCGGAACCGCGGCACGAGCATGACCGCGGCGACTTAGTGGAATTGGGATGTCAAATTTCACAGTAACTCTTAGATATTCCTGCTGTTTTTTCTGCATATTTTTAATCTGGAAAAAACCACGATTTTCAAAATTGTCCAGAGAGCAAAATACGATTAGGGTTTCGGTTCAATCGGACTTCTAACTCTGTCTACGCATCGCCTAAGGCTCTAGCTAGGCTCTGATACCACTGTAGGGTTCCTAGGCACACTAATGAAGTCTCACAAGTGATCAAACATGGCTAATTCAAATTTTACAAGTGCCTACAAACCCTAATACGGATCGTTAACTAGATAATGAGGCGATGCAATGCAAATAAACGAATTTTAACTAAAGGAAAGAAGCTACAACCTTTGTAGATCCGGTCCTCCACGTCCTAGGCTCCGTGATGAAGTCCCTCCGCTGTCCAAATCAAATCCATGACTCTAGCATCGGCTTCATCGGAGAAATGGGCGGGCTTGGTCGTCGGTTCGATGCCGAAGATGATCTACGTCGAGGCTTCACAAGATCAAGCTCCAACTTCACCAAGCCATAAAAACTTGTGAAGGAAACACCCTATACTACTTGGCAAGAGGTAGAGGATGAAGAAATAGGAGGTGGGTTCACTTTAGAATTGGATTTCTCACTCATTTGCTCAAGTTGCCATTGATGCTATCAAGCTTTTTCTTCTTGAAGAAGAAGAAGAAGAAGAAGATAATATATGATAAGTCTTTTTGAAATAAAAAACAATATGATACTTATCATAATCTTAACCTTAGTTAGGTGTAGAGAATAAACCATGGTTAGGGTTAATGGTTAGGTTTAGGAAAAGAACAAGAATGGTCAAGCTTTCAACACATCATGAAGTTTCCACAAAACTACAAAATAAGCCACCATTCTCTTTATCTTTTCTAAATGAAATAAATAAAATAAATAATTAGATAAATGAATAAGTAAATGAAATGAAACCCTAACCACTAACTAACCATGGTTTAATTCTTTACACAAACCTAAGCAAGAATGTATCATCAAACATGATACAATCAAGTGCACTAAAATATATCACATATACAATGTGCATTTCAAGTGAGTAAATCCATTTAAAGTGAACCAATACTAGTTAATGCAAAGTAATATATCAAATATATAATTATACATTAAATCATTAAATCAACACTTGATTCAATGATCCGGTCATGTCGCATATAACCGGCTAGTATCCAATGTATCGGCTTATCGAGTCAATAGTTGATTCGATAACTAGGTTATATCGCATACAACCATTCGACACATTCATCGCGAGAATGAAATACGGTATCACATACACGCATTATTCTCGGTCCCGCACATATCTCATATGCGCTCCTATTTCGTTTCGCTTGAGCCAGGAAACCTCTGTGTAGGACTCTAAAGACTCGTCAATACGCCGGCAGCAGATGATGATCATATCAAACACCCACAAGCCGCAAGCGGTCTGCTAAACGTAACGGCCACCCGGGTATTGAGCGATCAGAAGATCGACGAGCAAGCCCGCTCACACTCCTGTGAATCCAACCAGTAACACTTACCGTACAGTCCGGTCTGTTCGTCTGATATGTCACATATCTCGCCTAGGGGTGGTAAACGTCAGACCCCAGTAGCTCGATAAGTCATGCCGACGTAAGGTCCATAACATGTGTGAGACTACTGATAACATTTACCAGTAGATCACTGCAACCCTGGCCAGGGATTTCCTGTTATGGCCAGTCGAGCATAGCGCAACATCAACGCCCAATACCGGGAGAGACGAATCCCCTCCTATCGCTCATTGCCTCCATGTGAATCGGGACTGTACCCAAAAACCACCTGTTTGCACGACTCATTAGAGCCGTGGTAGGGTGAAAATCAAAGCACAGTGGGAGACACACAAGACTCTATGACGATCTCGGGTCAACAGACTAAGCTGCACCAGTGTCACCAGAGAACTGCCATCTGACGTAAGGTATAATACCATCTGGGAGTTCTCGGCGAGTCCGTTCAGTGTACCCAGTCTCCACTGAGCACCCGCATACCATTTCTGATGTCAAACACCAATGGATATGGGATCATCCATCGCCCATCATATGGGTCGAGAAGATATGCGCTAGTCTACTCTGGAATATCGATGCCCCGTCTCGATATTCCCACGACTAGGAACATTGAAGGATGTACTCATGGACTACCCAGGCCCCACTAGTATGATCTGCATCATAGTCCTGGAAGTCGAGTACACATCCTAAAGTCTTTATCAACATGTAATCAGAGAGACAGAAAGTATACATGTTAAGATAAAGAGCAACCAGATAGCGTATTATCATGTCGAGCAAGAAAGTCCTACCTATATATGTCCCAGCATCCACTACAATATATATGCAATGTACAGTAATGGCCTCTAGGGCATACATATAACTAACAAAATCACGATTCGTGTCGGATTACGTAACACGCAGATTCAAAAAACTAGATTAAAGGTAAACGATCCTAGATTCTTCATACTGTAATTACTAAAAAAGTAAACAGAACCAAACACCCCTAACCAACAGCAGACAACTACCCACAGAAGACCAACCCCATCCCCCTCCTACTAAACCGGCGTCGCCGGATTTCGCCTTAGGGTCGCCGGCCCCGGCCGGTGAGGTGGTCCCCATCTCTCAGGTGGTGTCTCAGGTTCACTAGTACATCTCTATAATTTTGTTTGGTCAAACACTAAATTCTCCAGATCACAGCAGATGTAAAAGATCTAAAAAGACTTTAAAACCCGATATCGCACTAATCGATATAAAAAGCGTTATGCGCTACAACCAACGAGCAAAACAACATACAAGCTCCTAATTAACAGTGTAGGGATTATACCTAACAATTTTGCTCACAAGATCCATGCTTTCCCTAGCTCCAAGTGATCCAAGAGCAAAAATCAAGACTTTTTTGTATTTTTGTGATAAATTTGGGGTTTTTGGAGAAGTTTTGAGTTAAGATTGAAGAGAAATGAAAAGAAAAAGGTTAAGGGCAGTAGAGGGAGAGAGGATCTCGGCCAAGGGGAGGAAGAGAGAGTTTTGTGAGGAATTTCCTAGCAAATTCAACCATTTAATGCAATAAATGCATTGACATACACATATGCACACATGCATACATCTACATTCATTCTCTTTTCTTTTCTTTTCTTTAAAACTTAAATCCATTAATCCTAGTCCACACAATGAATCTAGATATTATGTGGGTTAGATTTACACAAGAAAAATTGAAGAAAAGACCGCTAAAGAGAAATTTCCCAAAATGTGAATACCGCATTAAAATAACATTAAAATTGGGAAAAATTCAAATCGAACCAAAACGTCCCATATACCCCTAAAGCTTGCGCACTAGCTTTATTTTAGCTAAACTAGGTGCTGGCAAGTCTATATGGTCGTTTGAACACAGTCGGGTCAAAACGGAAATTTCCGACAATTTAACCCTAAAACGGACAAATTCGCATAAAGATTTCTAAAACGTTACAATCTCCCCCCTTATAGAAATTCGGTCCCCGAATTAAAATTAACTGCTAAGCGTACCTTCAAAGAGATGAGGGAATTTCTTCCGCATCTCACTCTCGGCCTCCCAAGTGATCTCCTCACTAGTAGGGCTACGCCAAGAACCTTCACAGACGGCAAGACCCTTGACCGAAGTTTCTTCACCTGCCGATCCAAAATAACTACCGGCTGCTCGGTCAACGAAAGATCGTGCTCAAGCTGAATGGTCTTATGCTGAATCATATGAGAAGGATCATGAAGATATCTACGAAGTATCGACACATGGAAAACGGGTGAACATCCGGAAAACTAGGCGGGAGCGCCAAACGATAAGCAACAGAACCCACTCACTCAAGGATCTCGAAAGGACCAACAAATCTGGGGCTGAGCTTCCCCCTCTTCCCAAATCGCATAACGCCCTTCATCGGAGAAATCCTCAGGAATACATGATCCCCCACTGCGAACTCAAGTCTGCGACGACGACGGTCGGCATAAGACTTCTGCCTGCACTGGGCTGCTCTCATCAAGTCCTGAATCAGCCGGATCTTCTCCGTAGTCTCCTGAACTAGCTGGGGTCCCAAAACTAGACTCTCTGTAAACTCGGTCCAACAGACTGGCGATCGACACTTCCAACCGTATAAAGCCTCAAAAGGTGCCATCTGAATAGCCTCCTGAAAGCTGTTATTGTAGGAGAACTCAATCAACGGCAAGTGACGATCCCAACTGCCACCAAAATCAAGCACACATGCACGGAGCATATCCTCTAGAGTCTGAATATGTAACACCTTAGAATTTGTTCTGTGACTAATTATATTTTAATATATGGTTTTCAATAAAAAGTTTACCAATTTGGTTTTTAATTATTTTATCCTATTTAATGAATATTTTATTATATTTTTCCTTGGCTTGCACACACTTGTGCATGATAACTAGGTTGTTAAGTGTGGTTTAACCATTTTTAATCTAGTTTTAATTAATATTGTTTAGGTGATTTGGGTTAAATAGTTATGGTTGTTTTAAAAATGAAAATGAATTTGAAATGGAATTTTAAATATTGTTTGAATGGTTGACCTTGGTGAGAGAGAGAGAGAGTGAGAATGGGGCATGATGGCTTTTGCCATGCTTCATTAAATGAAGAGAGAGAGAAGGGGGTTGACTTGCTTGTGTTCTCTCATTCTCTCACTCCTATTCTCTCACACAACACACACACACACCCCACAACATCAGCAGTAGCAGCTAAAACAACAACAACAACAACTGAAGCAGCAGCAGAGAAGGAGCAGCAGCAGACAACAGCAGCAGCAGCAGCAGTAACAGCATCAGCAACAGCAGCACAAGCAACTTCAGCAGCAGCAGCATGCACCAACATCACCAGCAGCTGTAGCAGCTCCTTTCACCTCTTTCTCCTACTCTCTAGGGTTCTACAGGGTATATTTCTTGAACCCAACTTCCCTTTTTGCTTAGCTTATGTGATAATTAGCTTCGGTTTGCATTTAAAGCTAGTTTAGTGCTAATTAAGGTGATTTGTGTGGAATTTGGGTTAGAATGTGTTTGTGTTAGCTAACCTAGCTTATTTAAGTGTTGTTAGGGTCACTTTGACTGAGTTTAACCCTGGATTACACTAAAATACCTTAGGGTTTGTGTTTTGTGCAAATTGGTGATTTTTAAGTGACATTGTAGCATTTTGTAATCTGCTTTTGACCCGGGACCTTCAGGTTAAAATTGAGAAAACTGGGGCGTGTACACTAGGTCTAGATACCACCACCTGAGCACGAAACCCTAATTCCAAACAGTGGCCGCCGATTTAATCAATCTGGCCGCAATTTGCGGCCAGGAAGGGGGTAGGGTCTTAGGGTTTTGGGTAAGGTACTCTGCAGTGTTTTCTAGATCTTTGGCATGTCTAGTTTTGTAAGATTTGACCTGTAGAAAAATCTGGGACCAAATACCGTTTTTTATGTCCGTTGAGTTTGCGCGATACGCGCGATACGTGAGAGGGTTCTGTAATCCAGCGTATCGCGGCGTGTCGCGATGGTTTTAGACGCGTATACACACGTTTTAGCGTATCGTGCACACGCGCGTTTAGTCCGCGACGCGAGTTTCTTGTTTTTTGTCGATATCGCGTTTTGCGGAATATTAACCTTATATATGATTTCCATGTCTTATTTGCAAGTTTGCAAGCAGGAACTACGGACACTGCTACAGGGGGAGCACATGGTAGGATTCACCTAACGTGGAGCGTAGGTAAGTAGATTTAACATCTACAGGGGAATCGCCCGCATGGCGTTATGCGTCTGGGCTAGGATTCAAATACCTGTCGCATATTCTACGTCATTGTTAGAATTGCGCCTTTACCTTATTTGCTTAGATATAGTTGTACTGCGACTAGTAGCCATAGGGCACTGCACACATTATTGACGGTTCATGTTGCACGAGCACGGATTGTATGCTACACACACACCGTCAATAATTGCCATGTCACACACCAACCATTATAGATACTATTGCTTATCACAAATGACATCTACTTTATCGGTATACCTACAGTGTATCATACCTTTAGTGATAGGTACATATACACCTTACGATACAGCTACAGGTATACTTTGCTCATATTTTACTTATACCCAGTGGGGTATACCATATCTTTTGCTTATAGGTAGACACCTATACTTAGCTGTACCTTTTTGATTTCGCATGCATCTGGTTTCAGCTACATATTTTCATTCATATGGTTGCATTTTGGATATATCGCACGTATTGTTCCTGGATTTACGCATTTATTTATTTGGATTTTACATGATGTTTTCGGGATTTGGGAACCGCGGGAGTTCATGAAATTATGCATACATTGAAAAACCCGGTTTCCTTGATATGATATTTGCACAGCCACCATGAGATTTATCGGTTCTGATTATATACTCCATACGAGGTGTGGTTACCGTATGAGGGTACATGGTGGGGCCCGGTATGGTTCCCCTCGGCAAGAAGATCGATGGATTTTTCCGATTGAGCCTGGAGGCGGGAGAGTACCTACCGGTGACAGTACCCATGACTCGGCGGGGGATCACGGAGACACCGCTGGGATACATGTACGTATGCATACGTCGAAAGGCGAGGGTCAGAGCTAGGCACTCGTGCTTTCGGGATAGCGTATGATACGTGATTAGGATTTCTGTGTCGATGCTTGGCACATTGGTTTTCATGATATTTCTTTTAATACCTTTGTATATATAACAGGGGATTTAGCCGTTGTTATATATACCCTTACACCAATATTAGTGGAATGGGACGCTAATATATGTGTATTGCCCCCATTATATTTATTTCTGTATATATACCTTTAGGATGTTAGATTCTTACTGGAGATTTGACTTGGGTTATTAGGTGATTCATTGAGATTGGATATTGGACATACCTATGTGATTGTTGATTTGTATATTCGGGATATAGGAGATTACTCGATATTGTATATTGAGGAGATGTGAGACTTATATGATGTGAGAGCCCAGTTTGGGGGCAGATTTGAGGAACTGTGGATGGGAGTGTCTTGATGGATTGTGATCCTGCCACGATGTCAGGTTTCCGTGGAAATGACATATTCCACCCTATACCTCACACTTATCTATTTTATGCACAGTTTCATATACTGGTAGTACCTGTTAGTGTACCCTTATGATGGTTGCATATCTACATTCTCATATCCCCATTGCATGGTTATCGCATATTTTTGTCATGTTACTATTGCTTCACATATCGATTGTACCTGCTAGTGTACTTTTCCATTATTTTGCATTCACATGACATGTTATTACTGCAATCGCATACCTTAGATTCATGCTGTACGTACATTCCTGCGATTACCTGCATATGTTATCTATTATTCACAAGTTGGCAACTCACCCCCGTTGTGCCACAGGTGTTTCAGGTTGTTCCCCAAAGTAGTCAAGGCAGGCTATTCAGTATCCATCTATCATCCTTTGCTACAGATATCGCATCAGCTCACAGTATACCATTTTGCTTAGGTGGGTTAGATGATTATCTGTATTTCATATTGTACACTCGTTGTATTTTGTACTCTCCATCTACTATTGTATTGTTGACTTAGAGACTTGGTAAGGACGTTATTGTATATTAATTGTGGATTTGTTGTCTTTTATATAAAGCTTTCTCTCTATTGTCTTTATTTCTTCGCTACAGCGTCGTATATTTGTATTGTATTCATCTTGGCCAGTTTTTACAAAAAGGGGTGTTGCCAAAATTTTAAAGAAAGAAAGTAGGACTTTTAAAGAATTTGGGTTGTGATTTCAAATGTTTCAAAAACTTATATTATCTTTTCCATATTTTTATGGTTTAGATTTCTGGGTTTTGGCTTTCTTTTACTGCGTTACGTCTTTAGGCATTGCGTAGTATTAGGGCCATCACGGGAAAATTTTGGGTCGTAACAAAGTTGGTATCAGAGCGTTCGGTTTTACTTTTCGGAGTGTAGGATGACCTTAGTATGATGGTGTAGGTAGCTTAAACAGAGTAACGTAGTGTGTGTATGTCTGCAGCATACCCACGGTGCGGTACTTTGCATTATGTGACCTAAGTACAATTTTACTTGAAATTCCTTCCTTGATGATTCATATCCTTAAGATTCGATTGCTTATTCTCATCGAATCTTATATCTATTTATAGCCTTGCCGCCGATGACTATGGGGACTCAGAGTGATGCAGCGAGGGCCGAGGTCAGAGTCGGCTCGTGTGAGACGAGTACTGACCAGGATGGCACTCTAGTTGCACAGGTGCAGACGGATCAGTCTACGACATATACTATTGATAGACTTTTGGCAGAGATGCAGGACTTCCGCCAGACTATGAGTTCTTTGGTTGATGTCGTTCGGGAGCTACGACATGAGGTTGTCACCCCTGTTACTCAATTGTCACTTACGATCAGCGTGCAGCAGTCCGTCACCTACATAGCACCAGTGGTTGCAGCTCCAGTTGACGAGACACATATTCCAGAGGCTCAGAGAGTTCCAGGACAGTGGAGGACTCGTACCAGTGTACAAGCCCAGAGGCAGAGGTTTGGTCATCGAGACAGATTTCGTGGCCGTTGCGGGAGTAGCAGAGGCTTAGGACGAAGACAGTCGTTCAGCTCTCATCCCCAGGATGGTCAGCAGTCAGCGCGTGGATGTTTTCGATGCGGAAGCCTTCAGCACTTTGTCAGGGATTGTTCCTCAGCATGGCGTCAGGATCGTATTCAGAGAGGCCGTGGACGCGGGAGGTTCGCTCAGAGGGTTCGGTCTACCAGAGGAGTTCAGCCAGTTGCAGGTAGAGGGCAGACACAGGAGTTTGCTTCTACTCATCGGGACGCGCAGGCGTCCAATGTGGAGTTTTCAGGTATCCTTATTCCGCATGTTCTTTTGATTTATTCGTTTGTTTTTCATGCTTGTGCCGTGGTTGGGTAGATTATGTTGGTGAGTGCTGCACGCTCCCACAACTCTTGTGGCACGGCGGAAGCGATGAACAAAAATTTTCTTTGCATACAACACGCACTTAACCGAAGATCTTGTCTAAACCACAACTAGTAAACCCTAACTAGAGATCTTATCTACTATGTTAGGGATTATACCTTGATGATACGGTCCTTCGGGTCTTCTCTTGGATGCAACTCATTTGCTCCTTTCTCCTCTTTTGGTGAACTCCTTGGCTCGTTAAGATGTTGCCAACGTTTTCGATCTCCGGCCAACGAAGACCTAGATGATCCACCCGAGTGTTTTCGTGCAAGCTAGAAACTCTTCTCAAGAGTTTAACCGAGAGACCAAATTTGCTAGAAGAGGTCACTAGGATGATGTAAAGATAAGTGTATTGGATTAACTTGAAATCCTAAGCTTTAGATTCACATCTTATGTGAGGGTTTAAGCTAGGAAGAATGATAACCATCATTTTCTTTCTTTCTTCTTATACACTTGTTATGATACACTTATCATAATTTTGTGTAGGATTGGAATGCCTTGATTTCACATCTCATGTGAAGGTATTTATAAGAAGAAGTGGAGGAGAGAATAAGTGCATTTCATAATTAAAAAGTTTAAGCATGATGAAAAAGAATATAGCACTAACTAAAGCATGTATTATGAAAGAAGTATCATGCTTTAATAGTACATCCACTTCAACAACCACATTATCATGCTTATACCTTTTAATTTACATCTCACTAATTTATTTTCACAAAATAAATGATGTCATAATTATTTCATTATGAGGTGGCACCTTCTAGAAGGTATTCTTGTAGCAATTACAAAATTACCCCTCCTCCGTATACCGTATACCGTATACTGTATACCCGCATCCGAATTCCGAAAAATACGAATACCATTAATCCAATATTATAATACCGGTATCCGGCCAGTATTATTCTTCCGATTATTATTCCTGTAACAATTACATGAACATAATCGAAAACCTGCCGCAACACCTTACGGCTGCCGTAACAACTTACGGTCTCTACATCTTTCGCCTGAACGAGGGAACCCTCTGTGTGGGACTCTAAAGACTCGTTAGTACGCTGGCAATGGGTTTAACCACAAGCACGTCAGTGGCACTAGCTGTACGTAACGGCTACCCAGGTACATGCCGAAAAGGTGGCCGACGAGCGAACTCATCACAACCCTTACGAGCCTGTAAGCAACACTTACCGTACAGTCCGGTCTCTTCGTCTGATACGTCGCATATGAAGTCCAAGGGTGGTAAATGTCAGACCCCGGTAACTTTATAAGTCATGTTGATTTATGGCTCATAACAGGTCGAGGAACTACTGATAACACTTATCAGTAAACCTCGAGAACCCTGGCCAGGGATTTAGGTGTTATAGCCGATCAAACATAGCGCGACATCAACTCCCTATACCGGGAGAGACGAAACCCCTCCTATCGCTCACTGTCTCCATATGATTCGAGACTGTACCCAAAATCCACCTGTTTGCACGACTCAGTAGAGCCGTGGTAGGGAGGAAATCAAAGTACAGTGGGAATCACACAAGACTCTATGACGATCTCGGGTCTACAGACTAACCTGTACAAGTGTCACCAGAGAACTGCTATCTGACAATAGGTATATATACCATCTAGGAGTTCTCGGCCAGTCCGTCCAGTGTACCCAGTCTCCACTGAGCACCCGTACACCATCCTTGATGTCAAACACCGATGGATATGGGATCATCCATCGCCCATCATATGGGTCAAGATGCGTATACGCTAGTCTACTCTGGTGTATCGATGCCCTGTCTCGACACACCCTCGACTAGGAACAGTTATAGGATGTACTCATAGACTACCGTGGCCCCACTAGTATGATCTCATCATAGTCCCAGTAGTCGAGTATAAATCCTAAGGGTTTTATCAACATGTAACAAAAGAGACAATCAGAGTACATGTCAAGATAAAGTACAACCAGATAGCGTACTATCATGTCGAGCAAGAAAGTCTTCCCTATATATGTCCAAGTATCCACTACAATATACATCGTATGTACAGTAATGGCCTCTAGGGCACACATATAACTAACAATCTCCCACTTGTACTAGGGCCATCTGTCGTGGTATCACATACCAAACAATCAGCTGTGGTTTAAGTATCTCATACTCAACCATCCCATAAAAGTCTCTACTGGGGAAAAGCCTTAGTGAGTGGATCCGCTCTGTTGTCCTCTGTATCTGCTCTCCTAACCTCGATCTCCCTGGAGATCAACCATCTCCATGATCAGGTGGTGCTGCTTAAGAATTATATCTGGATTTCTGATGGGACGGTAGTTCCTTGGCTAAAGCCACAACCCCATTGTCACACAATGGTAGGAACAAAGTTCATCTTATGAACTTTTATATATCCAGACTTTATCTTTGGTAGCATCCTTAGTAATGACGTATCTTGCCTTTCTAGTATGTCACGGTATCTAGCTTGGAACTCTTCCAACACACCGTCCCTCTAGTAAGGGTAAAGACAATGCCTGCGACTGACATTCAGTCGTCTTTATCACCCTGGAACCTTTCCAGTGATTCTCCCCAGGATCGATTGATACTATCTCACTACAACTAGTGAAAATCCTAACATCCAATTAGATCTATCTCATAGATCCAAAACCCAGGATTTAGGAGGTATCACCTTGATCTTATATGGAGAATCTTATGTGATAAGCGGAGATTGACCGAGTGTATCATAGGAAACTTCTTCCCTATCAAGAGTATGTCATCCACGTACTCTACGAGGATCACCACCATACTCCATACCACGAGGTTCTACCATTTTGATGAAGTCAAACTCTTTGACTACCACATCAAAACAAATGTTCCAACTCCGCTGTGATTCTCCCCAGGATCATTTGATACTATCTCACGACAACTAGTGAGTATCCTAATATCCATTTAGATCTATCTCATAGATCCATAACCCAAGATTTAGGAGGTATCACCTTTGATCCTATATGGAGAATCTTTATAATAAAAGGAGATTGACTGAGCGTAGCATAGGAAACTCCTTCCCTATCAAGAGTATGTCATCCACGTACTCTACGAGGATCACCACCATACTCCCTACCACCTTTTATGTATATACAAGGTTCATCTAATACTTTGATGAAGTCAAACTCTTTGACTACCACATCAAAACAAATGTTCCAACTCCGCGATGCCTGTTTTATCGCATAAAACATCTTGTACACTTTTCCGCTGCTCCCACTGTCTATG
The DNA here is from genome assembly GCA_030015575.1 of Agapanthus africanus. Lineage (NCBI taxonomy): Eukaryota > Viridiplantae > Streptophyta > Magnoliopsida > Asparagales > Amaryllidaceae > Agapanthus > Agapanthus africanus. The sequence continues at coordinate 109,587,737 of JASDDO010000026.1, read as the reverse complement.
AAGCCCTCTGGCTGTGTACTTATAGACGCTCTCTTCTAAAACTTCATTTAGAAAAAGCCATCATGACACCCAACCACCAGATATCGTAGTCAAGGTATGTAGCAATGGCAAGTAGGATCTGGATGGACTTAAGCATAGCTTTGAAATCTCAACTTTTCCATGTACACCAAGTAATCTTCTCAAGATACACTTGCCCCTGATGGGGATTTAACCCTTCAGACAAAACAACCAAAGTCCATACATTGTTGGTGTATAAGGATTCCATCTCAGATCGCTAAGCACCCAGCCATTCTCACAGAGTCCCACTCCTGATGGCCTGCTCTAAACTAGTTATGTCATACCACTTTGGTCAGGCAACAACCCCATCCCATAGGGTCACCGTAGCACCAAAAGGTCCCTCAGCAGCTACTTTCTACGCATGCCCCCTTGCGAGGACTACAACCCACCGGAACACCTTCCGGTCTCGGGACACGCTGGGGTAATATGAAATCCTCGCTCCTACTGTCATAGAGAAACCGAAGTATCTCTTAGGTAGGTGAGGAACCTTACTAGATCGGCGGAGAGGCTGAGGTTCGTTAGAGTCTATTGAATCCTTTGATTCTACCAAATCATCTGCTGTAGCTGGAACTCCTTCCAGTTCTACCTCATGACCACTAATTTCTTCACAAGAAATTCCCTTTCACAAAGGTGGCATGCTGAGAAACAAAACAACTTTTGTTCCTCGGTTAGGTCATCTGTTGTAGTTTGTATAGCTGGAACGCCTTCCAGTTCTACCTTATGACCACTAATTTCTTCACAAGAAATTCCCCTTCACAAAGGTGGCATGCTGAGAAACAAAACAACTTTTGTTCCTCAGTTAGGTAGAAGATCTTCCCTTTCTAATGCTTGGGATATCCAACAAACTTCCACAGTTTTGACTTTGCCTCGAGCTTGTCCGGATTTTGGTTTTTAGACATAGGCCGGACAACCCCAAATCTTAACATCTTTAAGATATGGGCTCTTCCCATACCATATCACATATGGAGTAGTAGGCACCTGATTTGATTGGAACCCTATTCAATAGGTATGCAGCTTCACAAGTGCATAACTCCCAAAAGGAAAATAAGAAACTCAGTAGTACTCATCACGGAGCACACCATATCACATAGGGTGCAATTGGTCCGCCCCGATATACCATCGTGCTATGGTGTATACGGAGGAGTAATGCTGAGAGAGAATCCCATTCTCCTTTAGAATAGTCCAGGATTTCCATGCTCAAGTATTCTCCTCCTTGATCTCATCAAAGGACATAATACTTATACCCGTTTTTGGTTCTCTACCTCTAACTTATATTCTGTGAATATCTCAAAAGCTTCGGACTTGTGTTTCAATAGGAACATTTGTCTGAATCTTGAGAGATCATCAGAGAATGTAATGAAGTACGAAGAACCGGTCATGGCATATGTAGACAGGGGACCTTTCATACATCATCATGTATCAATCCCAAGAGTTCACTAACTCTTTCTCTGTTTCCAATAAACAGAGCTATGGTCATCTTATCTATGTGACATGACCGGCAAGTTTCACAAGATGTAAATTTAAACTAATTTAAATATGCATCTAGATATAACTTCAGCTAGTCGGGTCACATTGATATGACTTAGTCTACAATGACTCAAGAAGGATTCGTTCATTTCTGAACTTATCATCTTGTGTGTGTTCGGTATACTGAGAACTGTAGTTTGATTTAGAACGTCTATGCTTTTAGATAACGTGCCTGAACCGATCAACACTTGATATAGGAAATGTTCAAAACATTATCCATCAATACAAAATTATATCCTTCTTTACTAATAAAGAGACTGATATGATGTTGTATATCAGGTTCGGTATCTAATAACATTCGTTTAGAATCAATATGTTTGTTAATACAGGGTGATAACTGCCAACTTCTTAGCTTGCAACAATTGCACCATTTCCAACTCTTGAAACTTATCACCCGTTCTCAGTCATTTACCTTTCTGTAGCCCATGTAACAGATTACATTTATGGGATCCTGATCCGGTATCATTATACCCAGGACGTAAAAGATACTGAGAAACAGTTCTTTGTAATAGACACACCCGAAGATCATGCATCAACATGTACTATCTGCGTTTGGGTAGCATGGGATTTTGGTAATCCCCAATTTCCTGCTCTGTCTTATAACAATTATAGGTTGGAGCGGGACCAACGTTCCCCAGCTCGGTATAACAAGCTGGTTCAGTCAAAATATCCGTATTTATTATTTTGATTAAGGCATGATATGGTCGCTATCTGGAGAGAGAGAGAGAAGTAAACACTTTAGCGTATACTCTTGCAAGATTAGATTGGTTATTATCTAATCCGGATGTCTCCCACTGTTTTTATCAAATCTTCCTTCAAACCCTAAAAGGTAAGATTAGCCAGGAATAATTACACCCTATAATTTCGTCAAATTGTCTTGTGTAAAACTTTCCCAGGAGTAACTCTTACTCGCAGCGAGATCGGGATCCAACTATCATATAGAAGGTATGCAATCTCATTGCAAATTTCAACTCTTGAAATTCCCGATATGGTTTTTACCCCTAGTCACTTATGACCTTGGCTCTGGTCAACATATCATAAGTACTAGCCAAGTTCTACCCGTCATTTCATGATTAGCCAGACCCACCCATATGACCCTTGACTATGATCAACATAATCACATGAATGTCCTAACTAATCGCATCATATACTTTGTAGGAATACATCACTTAGCTGCCGTACACTATGCCTCGGCTATGGTCGACATACGTAGCACGAATACTAAGTACTCTGCTTCCTAAAATGACGGAGGGCAACGGATGGTTTTTATGAAAACCTTTAACGTTTTGAACTTGATATCGTTGTGGAATCAAGTGGGAAGGAGTGGTTTAAGCTCCAGTTTTAAATATCGAATGGTTTTGTAGTATCTTTCTAATTTTGCTAAAGAGGTCACTCCCGGTGAAGAGATCTCGGATCTTTCCTTATCGAATAAGGTGCTGGATATGTAAATACCACGATGCAAAGCAAAGTTAGATCAACTATAAATCAAATCGAGTTCTTCGTAACATTTTCCAGTTTTGCGAAAGGGGTCACTCCCGGTGAAGGGATCTCGGCCCTTTCCTCATCGAATAAGGTGCAGGATATTCAAGAATACCACTATGCAAAACAAAAGTTAGAGTTACCCTTTTTCAAAAGGTTTGATTCTACAATATCTTTAGGTTTCTTTCTCTTAACAATAATCACGTTAATGTTGTCCCATCATTTACGTTGTCCCATCTTTTACGTTTCCTAAACATCACAGAAAAGAAACGCAAATAGAACGTACGCTTATGCCATCCGCATTTGCCACTGGGCCCCGTCATGCACCATTAGGTTACTTAACTAACGGCAGAGCTGGGGCTGGACTAGCACGGGTGCAAAACATAAACAACGTTTATTATATATATCTCATATATAATTATAACCATTTCATATCACAGATGAATGCATTGGATATGCTAGGAATTCCGTATTTCATTCAAGCCCTTAATGAAAAACGGGTTCCACGGTCGTGATGAATAGCCAAAACCCCCTTTAGACCCCTACGGGTGCGGCAAACTACCCGCCAAATTCCCGAAGTGTAGCAACCTCCCTCAACAATTGAGTAGGCCACTCGGCACTTAGAGAACCCGGTAGTTTGTGCACACCACCTTAGGTCTATCCTAGGAGCAAGAACAGTAAGAAGAAATTATACAATATAACATTGCTTTTTACAAATTACATGGAATGATAGAAAAGGAAAAACACTCTTCTCACACACACCCGGCCATTCATCACAACGATTCAACACATTCATATACACATACCATCTCATGATATCCATTTGTGCAAACCCCACTAATCGTCATATAGCAATTAGCGGACGTTTCAAACATATATCACAAAAATGAAAACCCGATTAGCCAAACCCTTTTTAGAATATCGATCGATGATTTTAAACCATGCCAACACTTGACATGTCCCTGTACAAACACCTTTGTAAAATTCGACATATTCCCAAAACCCTAATTCTTCAATATAAGATCACTGTAGAAAACTGAGTTGACGTGGCCTCAACTCGGCGGCGGATCCGCGGCCAAACCATGGGTTTGGCCGCGGATCCGCGGCGCTTTAGTCGAGTTAGAACTCCGGATTTCTACAGTGTTCTTAGAAAACCCTACTTGTATTTTTAAGACATGTCAAATCAATTTTGGAACACTTTCAAAAACTGACAGCAGCAAGGGCAGAATACGAGTTTTCGGGAGAAAAAACTGTCGATCGAGCTTCTAACTTTTGGCTAACATCTAATTGTGGTTTAGTTAAGCTCTGATACCATGTTGGTGAGTGCTGCAAGCTCCCACAACTCTTGTGGCGCGGCGGAAGCGATGAACAAAAATTTTCTTTGCATACAACACGCACTTAACCGAAGATCTTATCTAAACCACAACTAGTAAACCCTAACTAGAGATCTTATCTTCTATGTTAGGGATTATACCTTGATGATACGGTCCTTCGGGTCTTCTCTTGGATGCAATTCCTTTGCTCCTTTCTCCTCTTTTGGTGAACTCCTTGGCTCGTTAAGATGTTGCCGACGTTTTCGATCTCCGGCCACCGAAGACCTAGATGATCCACCCGAGAGTTTTCGTGCAAGCTAGAAACTCTTCTCAAGAGTTTAACCGAGAGACCAAATTTGCTAGAAGAGGTCACTAGGATGATGTAAAGATAAGTGTATTGGATTAACTTGAAATCCTAAGCTTTGGATTCACATCTCATGTGAGGGTTTAAGCTAGGAAGAATGATAACCATCATTTTCTTTCTTTCTTCTTATACACTTGTTATGATACACTTATCATAATTTTGTGTAGGATTGGAATGCCTTGATTTCACATCTCATGTGAAGGTATTTATAAGAAGAAGTGGAGGAGAGAATATGTGCATTTCATAATTAAAAAGTTTAAGCATGATGAAAAAGAATATAGCACTAACTAAATCATGTATTATGAAAGAAGTATCATGCTTTAATAGTACATCCACTTCAACAACCAAATTATCATGCTTATACCTTTTAATTTACACCTCACTAATTTATTTTCACAAAATAAATGATGTCATAATTATGTCATTATGAGGTGGCACCTTCTAGAAGGTATTCTTGTAACAATTACAAAATTACCCCTCCTCCGTATACCGTATACCGTATACTGTATACCCGCATCCGAATTCCGAAAAATACGAATACCATTAATCCAATAATATAATACCGGTATCCGGCCAGTATTATTCTTCCGATTATTATTCCTGTAACAATTACATGAACATAATCGAAAACCTGCTGCAACACCTTACGGCTGCCGTAACAACTTACGGTCTCTACATCTTTCGCCAGAACGAGGGAACCCTCTGTGTGGGACTCTAAAGACTCGTTAGTACTCTGATAATAGGTTTAACCACAAGCACGTCAGTGGCACTAGCTGTACGTAACGGCTACCCAGGTACTTGACAAAAAGGTGGCCGACGAGCGAACTCATCACAACCCTTACGAGCTTGTAAGCAACACTTACCGTACAGTCCGGTCTCTTCGTCTGATACGTCGCATATGAAGTCCAAGGTGGTAAATGTCAGACCCCGGTAAGTTTATAAGTCATGTTGATTTATGGCTCATAACAGGTCGAGGAACTACTGATAACACTTATCATTAAACCTCGAGAACCCTGGCCAGGGATTTAGGTGTTATAGCCGATCAAACATAACGCGACATCAACTCCCTATACCGGGAGAGACGAAACCCCTCCTATCGCTCACTGTCTCCATATGATTCGGGACTGTACCCAAAATCCACTTGTTTGCACGACTCAATAGAGCCGTGGTAGGGAGAAAATCAAAGTACAGTGGGAATCACACAAGACTCTCTGACGATCTCGGGTCTACAGACTAACCTGTACAAGTGTCATCAGAGAACTGCCATCTGACAATAGGTATATATACCATCTAGGAGTTCTCGGCGTGTCCGTACAGTGTACCCAGTCTCCACTGAGCACCCGTACACCATCCTTGATGTCAAACACCGATGGATATGGGATCATCCATCGCCCATCATATGGGTCAAGATGCGTATACGCTAGTCTACTCTGGTGTATCGATGCCCTGTCTCGACACACCCTCGACTAGTAACAGTTATAGGATGTAGTCATAGACTACCGTGGCCCCACTAGTATGATCTCATCATAGTCCCAGTAGTCGAGTACAAATCCTAAGGGCTTTATCAACATGTAACAAAAGAGACAATCAGAGCATATGTTAAGATAAAGTACAATCAGATAGCGTACTATCATGTCGAGCAAGAAAGTCTTCCCTATATATGTCCAAGCATCCACTACAATATACATCGTATGTACAGTAATGGCCTCTAAGGCACACATATAACTAACAGATTAGTCGTAGTTGTGTTAACTTCTGTCAGCGATTCTTTTGTTACGCGACACGTATTTCAGTTGTGTGCCAACCGGATAGGAGATAGAGATTCGTCCGTCGTTTTGGTCCTTCTAGAGATGTTGGATTTGACGTTCTCCTGGGCACGGACTGGTTAACTACGTGCTAGGTGTCTGTGGACTACCGTGAGGAAACAGTCAGGTTTTGTTTCCCCGGCGAGTCAGTTCTTGTTGTGCAAGTGGATAGTTGTGCCGCCTCTCACAGCTTGAATTCAGCCTTTTTCGCTAGTCGGCTTCTGAGGAGATGTCGTGGATTCTTGGCATTCATTCATGATACCGAAGCCACAGAGGGTTTGTTGGATCGGTGTTCCTTTCGTGCGAGAGTTTTTCCGACGTTGTTCCGGATGAGCCGGCGAAGCTTGGGAGCTAAAGGATCAGCTGCAGAGTTATGGTTTGGGGAGTTTTGTGATTCTGAGTGTTTCACTTTTGGAAGCTCCTATTTCTATTCGTCAAGCAGAAAGACGGCAGTTTAGGGCTGTGTATCGACGGATCGTTAATTGAACCGGCTTATGGTGCGGATAGGTATCCTTCACCTCGCATTGACGATTTCTTCGATCAGTTCCAGAGTGTGAGACATTTTCTAAGTTTGTTTGGGATCAGGTAATCATTATTCTGGGTTCGGAGTGATGGCATTCCGAAGTCTGCCTTGTGCGTGCTATGGGCTTTGGGTGTTTTAGTGTGTCGTTGGACTCACCAGTGCCCTAGCAGCATTCGTAGATGTGATGAACCAGATTTCTTCAGGCCGTTCCTCGACCAGTTATCATTGTGTTATTTACAACATTCTGGTCTATTTAATTTGTCTTGACAGACAGGAGTAACACTTGGGGATTCGTTATGCAAATACTGGGAAAGCACCAGCAGTTTGCTAAATTCTCGGAGTGTTTCTTCAGGCTTGTTTTGTGTTGACTCCTAGGTCTTGTAGTCATGGGAGACGGTTTTGTATAGTTCCGAGAACGATCGTGGCCGTACTGCTTAGGCCCAGACTTAAGTGCAGGATGGAGGTCCATAGATTGTTGGGCTTAGCAGGTTTTTACCGCAGTTTCATGCAGGATTGCTAGAGTAGTGCTGCACCGTCGACTGAATTGACCGGGAAGGGGGTTTCTTTTCTTTGGACTGAGGCATGTATGCGGGATTTTCGGCAGTTGAAGATTCGGTTAACAACTGCATTAGTCATTTCTTTGCTTTTGGTTCGAGCGACCTTGTTGTTTAACTGTAATGTTTCTTGAGTGGGCTCGAGTGTGTACTGAGGTGACACTATAGAGTTATCACTTTTGCTTCCCTACCCCTGGAGGAAGTACGAGAAGTATATTCCACTCATGATCTGGAGATGGCCGCGGTGGTTTTGCGTTGGAGATTTGGAGACACTACCTGTTCGAGAGTCATGTCAGATTTTCACGGACTACCAGAGCTTAATGTACATCTTCCTGCAGCGGATTTGATTGTTGTTATAGTCTTCTGCAGATTTACAGTTCTTGTGTGATCGTTGAGTACAGCTTAAGTTCATCTCTACGGAGGGGACAGCTTGCTCATGTCCACGCCCGACCACTTTTCTTAAATCTCTTTCGCGAGACAATGCCCGCCGATGCTCGTTTGTCAGAGATACTTGAGCATACTCGGCTGGGTAATGATTCGGAGTCCTTGATTTATGACAATGATGTGCTAAGTTAGGGACACGCTTGTGTACCTGACATTATCAGGTAGAGACGTGCAATCCTAGAGTAAGCACATCAGTCAACTCTCTGTATTCATTCAAGTTCCGCCAATATTGACGTGACTTGTAAGATAGTTACGGGTGGACAGGAATGTACAGAGAAGTTTCATGGTTCGATTCAAGGTGTCTGTTTTGTTGTGTGCTTGGGTCGAGCATCTGAGGCCGGCTGGAGAGTTGCAACCTTTTACCGTTCCGAAGTAGGAGTGGGAGCAGATCTCCACGAATTTCGTTATAGTTTCTACCCAAGTTTAGACAGGGTGTGACTCCATTCGGATTCTTGTCATCCGGTTATACTCAGTTTGCTCAGTTGTTCCTTGTTAAGTTGTGTGTTTGTGTTGATTGTTGTCAGCAGTTGGGGATCGTCACTCACCATTGTTAGGGTTCTTCTTCGATAGCTGTTATCAGGAGACACTCCAATTGGCCACATTTAGTTTTATAGGTTAGGTCGTGTCGATCACCAGTCTGTTGTTTTTTGACTCTGCGTAAGTAGGACTTTGGACCCCAGCTAGTCTAGAGACTTCGAAGATGGTCCAGTTGTGTTAGGTCAGGATGGGAATTGTCCATTGCGAACTGAGGTCTTATGCCGACTGCCTTGGTCATAGACTCGAGTTCGCAGGGACAGATCATGTATTCCTACGGACTTTCCGATGAATGACTTGTTGGATTTTGGGGAGCTTATCCCAGGATTTTAGGTCCTTTTGAGATCCTATAAGCGAGTTAGTTTCGTTGCCTTTAATTTGGCACTTCCACCAAGATTATTGGATTTTCACCCCGTATTTCTTATGATAATACTTTACAATTACCTTCTTGACCTTCTCACATGATCTAGCATCAGACCATTTAGCCTGACGTGATCTTTCTTTCACCAGCAGCCACTTGTGTTAATGGCTCGGCAGGTGAAGGGACATCGGTCAAGAGTCTTGCCATCTGTGAAAGGTTTTTCTTGGACGTAGCCGTATAGTGAGGTAATCACTTGGGAGGCTGCGTGCGTGATTTGAGAGTTGTAATCTTCTCTTTGAAGGTACGCGTAGCAGTATAAATTTTAAATTCGGGGACGAATATCTTTTAAGGGGGGGAGATTGTAACACCTTAGAATTTGTTCTGTGACTAATTATATTTTAATATATGGTTTTTAATAAAAAGTTTACCAATTTGGTTTTTAATTATTTTATCCTATTTAATGAATATTTTATTATATTTTTCCTAGGCTTGCACACACTTGTGCATGATAACTATGTTGTTAAGTGTGGTTTAACCATTTCTTAATCTAGTTTTAATTAATATTGTTTAGGTGTTTTGGGTTAAATAGTTATGGTTGTTTTAAAAATGAAAATGAATTTGAAATGGAATTTTAAATATTGTTTGAATGGTTGACCTTGGTGAGAGAGAGAGAGAGAGTGAGAATTGGGCATGATATCTTTTGCCATGCTTCATTAAATGAAGAGAGAGAGAAGGGGGTTGACTTGCTTGTGTTTTCTCATTCTCTCACTCTCATTCTCTCACTCCCATTCTCTCACACAACACACACACACCCCCACAACATCAGCAGCAGCAGCTAAAACAACAACAACAACAACTGAAGCAGCAGCAAAGAAGGAGCAGCAGCAGACAACAGCAGTAGCAGCAGCAGTAACAGCATCAGCAACAGCAGCACAAGCAACTTCAGCAGCAGCAGCATGCACCAACATCACCAGCAGCTGTAGCAGCTCCTTTCACCTCTTTCTCCTGCTCTCTAGGGTTCTACAGGGTATATTTCTTGAACCCAACTTCCCTTTTTGCTTAGCTTATGTGATAATTAGCTTCGGTTTGCATTTAAAGCTAGTTTAGTGGGTGATTTGTGTGGAATTTAGGTTAGAATGTGTTTGTGTTAGCTAACCTAGCTTATTTAAGTGTTGTTAGGGTCACTTTGACTGAGTTTAACCCTGGATTACACTAAAATACCTTAGGGTTTCTGTTTTGTGCAAATTGGTGATTTTTAAGTGACATTGTAGCATTTTGTAATCTGCTTTTGACCCGGGAGCTTCAGGTTAAAATTGAGAAAACTGGGGCATGTACACTAGGTCTAGATACCACCACCTGAGCACGAAACCTTAATTCCAAACAATGGCCGCCGATTTAATCAATCTGGCCGCAATTTGCGGCCAGGAAGGGGGGTAGGGTCTTGGGGTTTTGGGTAAGGTACTCTGCAGTGTTATCTAGATCTTTGGCATGTCTAGTTTTATAAGATTTGACCTGTAGGAAAATCTGGGACCAAATACCGTTTTTCATGTCCGTTGTGTTTGCGCGATACGCGCGATACGTGAGAGGGTTCTGTGATCCAGCGTATCGCGGCGTGTCACGATGGTTTTAGACGCGTATACACACGTTTTAGCGTATCGTGCACATGCGCGTTTAGTTCGCGACGCGAGTTTCTCGTTTTGTGTCGATATCGCGTTTTGCGGAATATTAAGCTTATATATGATTTCCATGTCTTATTTGCAGGTTTGCAGGCACGAACTACGGACACTGCTACGGGGGGAGCACATGGTAGGATTCACCTAGCGTGGAGCATAGGTGGGTAGATTTAACATCTACAGGGAAATCGCCCGCATGGCATTATGCGTCTGGGCTAGGATTCAAATACTTGTCGCATATTCTACGTCATTGTTAGAATTACGCCTTTACCCTATTTGCTTAGATATAGTTGTACTGCGAATAGTAGTCATAGGGCACTGCACACATTATTGACGGTTCAAGTTGCACTAGCACGGATTGTATGCTACACACACACCGTCAATAATTGCCATGTCACACACCAACCATTATAGATACTATTGCTTATCACACATGACATCTAGTTTATCGGTATACCTACAGTGTATCATACCTTTAGTGATAGGTACATATACACTTTACGATACAGCTACAGGTATACTTTGCTCATATTTTACTTATACCCAGTGGGGTATACCATATCTTTTGCTTATAGGAAGACACCTATACTTAGTTGTACCTTTTTAATTTCGCATGCGTCTAGTTTCAGCTACATATTTTCATTCATATGCTTCCATTTCGGATATATCGCACGTATTGTTCCTGGATTTACGCATTTATTTATTTGGATTTTACATGATGTTTTCGGGATTTGGGAACCGCGGGAGTTCATGAAATTATGCATACATTGAAAAAACCGGTTTCCTTGATATGATATTTGCATAGCCACCATGAGATTTATCGATTCTGATTATATACTCCATACGAGGTGTGGTTGCCGTATGAGGGTACATGGTGAGCCCGGTATGGTTCCCCTCGGCAAGAAGATCGATGGATTTTGCCGATTGAGCCTGGAGGCGGGCGAGTACCTACCGATGAAAGTACCCATGACTCGGCGGGGGATCACGGAGACACCGCTGGGAGTCATGTACGTATGCATACGTCGAAAGGCGAGGGGCAGAGCTAGGCACTCGTGCTTTCGGGATAGCGTATGATACGTGATCAGGATTTATGTGTCGATGCTTGGCACATTGGTTTTCATGATATTTCTTTTAATACCTTTGTATATATAACAGGGGATTTAGCCGTTGTTATATATACCCTTACACCAATATTAGTGGAATGGGACGCTAATATATAAGTATTGCCCCCATCATATTTATTTCTGTATATATACCTTTAGGATGTTAGATTCTTACTGGAGATTTGACTTGGGTTATTAGGTGATTCATTGAGATTGGATATTGGACATACCTATGTGACTGTTGATTTGTACATTCGGGATATAGGAGATTACTCGATATTGTACATTGAGGAGATGTGAGACTTATATGATGTGAGAGCCCAGTTTGGGGGCTGATTTGAGGATTTGGGGATGGGAGTGTCTTGATGGATTATGATCATGCCACGATGTCAGGTTTCCGTGGAAATGACATATTCCACCCTATACCTGACACTTATCTATTTTATGCACAGTTTCATATACAGGTAGTACCTGTTAGTGTACCCTTATGATAGTTCCATATCTACATTCTCATATCCCCATTGCATGGTTATCGCATATTTTTGTCATGTTACTATTGCTTCACATATCGATTGTACCTGCTAGTGTACTTTTCCATTATTTTGCATTCACATGACATGTTATTACTGCAATCGCATACCTTAGATTCATGCTGTACGTACATTCCTGTGATTACCTGCATATGTTATCTACTATTCACGAGTTGGCAACTCACCCCCGTTATGCCACAGGTGTTTCAGGTTGTTTCCCAGAGTAGTCGAGGCAGGCTATTCAGTATCCATCTATCATCCTTTGCTATAGATATCGCATCAGCTCACAGTATACCATTTTGCTTAGGTGGGTTAGATGATTATCTGTATTTCATATTGTACACTCGTTGTATTTTGTACTCTCCATTTACTATTGTATTGTTGACTTAGAGACTTGGTAAGGACGTTATTGTATATTAATTGTGGATTTGTTGTCTTTTATATACAGCTTTCTCTCTATTGTCTTTGTTTCTTCGCTACGGCGTCGTATATTTGTATTGTATTCATCTTGGCAAGTTTTTATAAAAAGCGGGTGTTGCCAAAATTTTAAAGAAAGAAAGTAGGACTTTTAAAGAATTTGGGTTGTGATTTCAAATGTTTCAAAAACTTATATTATCTTTTCCGTATTTTTATGGTTTAGATTTTTGGGTTTTGGCTTTCTTTTACTGCGTTACGTCTTTAGGCGTTGCGTAGTATTAGGGCCGTCACGGGAAAATTTTGGGTCTTGACAGAATAGTCCGCTCCGACTGACCATCGGTCTGCGGATGAAAAGCGGTGCTAAAACTCAACCGGGTACCCAAAACCTCCTGAAGCTTCTGCCAAAGACGGCTAGTAAACTGGGTGCCTCTGTCGGATACTATGCATGTGGGAACACCGTGCAAACGCATAATCTCATCTATATACAACTGTATATACTGAGCATACCCGAAAGTAGTCTTCACCGGAAGGAAGTGAGCCGCTTTCGTCAACTGGTCAACAATCACCCAAATGGAATCATACCCCCTACTGGTCCTGGGTAGACCCATAATGAAGTCCATGGAAATCTGCTCCCATTTCCACTCCGGAATGGGTAATGGCTGCAACTCTCCAGCCGGTCTCTGATGCTCAGCCTTGACTTGCTGACAAGTCAGGCACCTCGAAACGAAGTCCGTAGTATCATGTTTCATCCCTTCCCACCAGTAAAAGTCTCTCAAATCACGGTACATCTTGGTGGAACCTGGATGAACGCTAAAGGCCGACTGATGTGCCTACTCTAGGATCTCGCGTCTCAACCAATCAGCATCTGGTACACACAAGAGAGTCCCGCATCGTAGCACACCCTGGTCATCAATCATGAACTCTGAAACTGTACCCTGTCGAACAAGCTCAAGAATCTCGGACAAACGGGCATCACTGGGTTGCGCCTCACGGATACGATCAAATAAAAGTGGATGGGCACGGACATGAGCAAGCTGTCCCCCAGCGAAAGTAAACACGAACTGCACTCTACTATCATATAAGAGCTGCCAATCTGTTGAAGACTGACGCTGAACTGCGCTCAACTGGGATAAGCTACCCCCGGGCCTACGACTCAAAGCATCAGCTACCACATTCGTCTTGCCCGGGTGATAAAGGATCTCACAATCATAATCCTTCACTAACTCCATCAATCGGCGTTGTCTCAGGTTCAGATCCCACTGCTGGAAGATATACTTCAAGCTCTTGTGATCCGTGATGATCTGACACGACTCTCCTAACAAGTAATATCTCCAAATCTTCAACGCAAAGACTACCGCGGCCATCTCAAGATCGTGAGTGGGGTAATTCTGCTCGTGCTTATTTAGCTGCCTAGAAACATACGCAATCACCCTATCATACTGCATCAAAACACAGTCGAGCCCCACTCGAGAAGCATCACAACAATATAGCCGCCCGATCCAGAAGGTAAAGAAAGAACTTGTAACACCTGAGTTTAGGGTTAACGGTAATTGTGTGTTAATGTGGGGTTTTTGGTAAAGGGTTTACCAAAATGGGTTTCTGGCAATTTATCTAGTTTTATGGTCATTTTTGTAGAAATTTATCTCGACCGCACACACTTGTGCACGTTTACTAGGGTTAGGCTTAGAGTGACCTAGTTTGGGTGTGCATGGTGGGTTAACCATGTTTAGCCCACCATGGTAGGATTAGGGCCTTGCTTAAGATGATTGAGTGGATTTTGAGCTAATTAGTTTAATTGAGGCTGATTAAAGTTTGGGGTTGACTTGCTTGTTGTGAGAGAGAGAGAGAGAGAGGAAGATGTGATGGAGGTAATGATGGTTTAAGGTTGTGTCACATCATCTCAACTCAAACCTTTTTGGCATGTCTCTTCACCCTCACACCTCTCACTCACACCCTCACATCAGCCCAATTCCAGCACTTTCAGCCACCAGAACATCATGAAACCAGCCTCAGCTTCTGCACCAAACAGCAACATCAGCTGCATCAACAGCCCATTTCATGATCACTCACACACCCCCACACCATCTTATACATGATCCTACACCATAACAACACACACACAAACTCTTCCCCAGCTGCTACAGCAGCAACTCCACACCAAAACTTTGGCTTCTACATCAAAAAAAGAAAAAGAAAAGCAACAGAAGCAGCAGTGGCCTGGAGCAGCAGCAGCAGCATCTGCAGAGCAGATCAGCAGCCCATTCCAGCCAATATGCAGCCCCAGAAGCTATAGCAGCAGCACACCCACTCCCTCCTTCTTCTCTTCTCCTTCAACTAGGATCTGTAGAGGTATAATTCCCTTAACCCAACTTCTCTTGGCTCATGTTATGGTTATAGTGTAGTTTAGTGTTTATATTTGCTAATTTAGTGCTAGTTGTAGAGATTAGGGTGGGATTTAGTCAAGTAATGGTTTTAATGGTTAGTATAACCTCAATAAGTGCTGTTAAGGTTAGTGAAACCAAGATTTATCCCAGATTTCACCGGGATACCCGATTTGTCCGTCTTGGCGTAAATTAGCGATTTTTGCGACTTTTGAGCCTATTTTGGATCTGCTGTTGACCCGAACCTTTAGTCATAAAATTGTGAAGACTGTAGCACAGTGACCTTAGCAGAGACACACACATAGAGCACGGGGATCCACCTCCAAGGTAAGGTCGCCGGTTTATTCCTTCTGGCCGCAAATTGCGGCCAGAACAGGGGCTGGGGTGTTGGGTTTTTGGCTGTAGGGTTCTTCTGGGTAGCTTAAGATTTTGGTATCTGTAACTTTTGCAGTTTAGACCAGATGCAAAATCTGGAGCTATAAACGCGTTTTCGATGTTTTAAACCTTGTGCGACACGCGCGTGATCCGCGTGGTTCTATGGCACGCTGCGCACCACAGCGCGTCGAAGTTGGTTCTGGTAAGTTCGCACGCGTCGCGACGTGTCGTGTGCACGCGCGTCATGTTTCACGCACGCGTATCGTTTTAGCGATAATTATACGATTTTGGTGATTTGTGTGGTTTGGTGTTAAGTTAGACTATCCTAATTAGGTAGGGTTAGGACCAAGTTAACCTAGGAAAACCCCAGATTACACAAAAATACCCTGAGTTTCAAATTGGTGCAAAATTTGACGTTTTTGTGCAAAATTTGGCTTTTTAAAATCTGCTTGTGACCCAGTGAGTTCAGAATGAAATTGAGTGGACTGTAGCCTACTTGAGAGACCCTGACCACACCACCAGAGCCCGACCCCACCACCTTCAACCCAGGCCGCCAGAAAATCCATTCTGGCCGCAAATTACGGCCAGACTACGGAGATAGGTCCCAGAGTTTTTAGGGAAGGTGTCTGCTACATTTTGTAGGTCTCTGGTATATATAGAATTGTAATATCCTGACCTGGGTAAAATTTGGGGTAGTATATCGTTTTCTGGTGTTTTAGGTTTGCGTGATACGCGCGATACGTGAGTGGGTTCTTTGATTCAGCGTATCGTGGCGTATCGGGTTAAGCGTTAGGCACATACACGCACATTTCAGCGTATCGCACACCCGCGCGTTAATTCGCGACACGAGTTTCTCGCATTGTTTTGATATCACGTTTTGGCGAGATTTTTTATTATATTTGGATTCTTGTGTAAATTTCAGGTTTGCAGGCGGGTGCGTCAGACGCCGCCAGGAAAGGAAAGCAGGTGGTCGGCTATACTTAGCACATGACCAGGTGACTAAATTTAGCATCTATGGGGAAATCGCCCGTATGGCATTAAGCGTCACGGCGTAGTAGGATGTTTATTTTCATGCAAACATACTAGAGCAGCATACCTTTGTTACGTACATAGAACTGGTAGTATAGAACACTGCACTGTCACTAACGGTACCAGTTGCACGAGCACGATTTATATGCTACACCCACACCGTTAGTGATTGCCATGACACGCACAGTATAGGTTTGCTAGAAATCATATATCCTATCGATTCCGTGTTATTGACGTTGTCATTCTTTGTCACATACTAGCATGCTATATCCATATCATTGTGCATACCTTCGATTATATATCGCTGCCTGTGCACATGTACCCCTATACTTTATCACAGTGTATATATATATATATATATATCTTGACAGGATTACCCTTGCCCCCCTACACTGCATATATTCAGACTTGGGTACACATTCATTACATGTTCATGCTTGTACCACATATATCACCTATTCGTACTTGGATACAAATACATCATATGGCAACATCAGTGCATATGTACATTACTGCATTCACTTAGCTTTTCGCACATCCATACCTATATTCATATTCATATGTTACATACATGGATGATTTTGACTTAATTCAAAAATTAAGGGACCGCAAACGATACTTTCCAAACTGGATCTTTTTAAAAGAGCGGTATTCCCTTTTCTTTTACTCTTAGTGTCATACGACGCATGGCATGGACTTACGCATTAGATTGATTCATGTGATTTCTAGATTTAGGAACCGAAGTACTATTTTAAGAAAATACGCACTGTTTAAAAACCCGGTTTCCCTTGATATAATATTTCAGTAAGTCCACCATGTGTTTTCTCGGTGCTAGAGTGATACATGTGCACCCGAGTCGAGGAGCTGGACGAGGCCGATTGCGGGTACATGGTGGACCCGATATGGTACCCCGAGGCGAGAACAAATCGCTGTGCAGTAGACGGTGAGCCTGGCAGAGGGACTACTACCTACCGGTGATTGGTTGGACCTGGCGGTTATCCGGAGGATACCGACCAGGGTCGAGAGATGGATACGGGACGACTCGTACTGCTGGGGCCGAGGGCCGATACCGCAGACAGAGCCCATAGGCTAATCCGGACTGACGGATGCCCGAGATATGAGGTTTTGCGTGTCGATGCTGGACGCGAGTTTTCTTGATATTTGGGTGCCGATGTTGGGCACTCACGATTTTATGAGATTACAGGATTTGAGGGCCGATGTAGATGATGGCGCCTGAGTTGTATTGGGATTGGGGTGCATTGACAGACACCAGTTATGATTTCCACGTTGACATTCCGTGTAGACATTATTTCTTCCCATACTCAGCATTTAGTACTTGACATCTCATCCTGTTGCTAGCATACCTGATAGAGAACACATGCTTGCATATCATTGAGTACCCTGCTCATCCTATATAGGGTTGTTAGATTACATTGCCATGTCTGATTAACACATATATGCTCATTACATAGAGATGTCATTAGATCATACTTGTTGCATGATATTAAGCATCCAGTTCATCATATAGATGTTACCTGTTGGCATAGATTAGAGTATCGCAGCACGTGCATACTCACGATTACCTTTATATGTTATCTACTACTCACGAGTTAGCAACTCACCCCCGTTGTGCCACAGTGCTTGCAGGTTGCCCTTTGGAGTAGTCGCGGCTGGCTGTTTACCGCACCTTTTGACACAGGTACCATTGCTAGTCGGTGGGTTTTTGTATGGTATCTGTTTACTTTCAGTTGTATATTGATGTATCCAGTATTCTCTATCTACCTTCATGTATTGACTTAGAGACAGTTGTGAAGACGACATATGTTATTTTGTACTCTGGTGTCAAGCTCGTTGTGAGCCGACTTTATTTATGCAGTCTTATATTTCATGCTATCTTCATTTCATTTTTCTCAGTCGTATCATCATCATTGTGATGCTCTATTTATTCCATATGTCATTTTACTCATATCATGTCTTACACCCGACTTCCGGGACAAATTCTTTTATAAGAAAATGTTGCACACAAATAAAATTATCAAATGTCACTTGAACTTAAAAGGGGTTTTCTACTGAATTAATTAAAGTGGTTTTCTAAACATTTGCAACCGTTTTTACAAAAAGAAATGTTTTAACACTCTATATTTAAATGGTTTTGATTTCTGGGTTTTCGGCTTACTTAGTCATGTTAGACGTTACGTGGTTAAGTGCCGGTCACGGGCCGAACATTGGGTCGTGACAAAGTTGGTATCAGAGCGTAGGTTTTACCTTCGGAGTGTAGGATGACCCTGGTATGATGGAGTAGGTAGCTGCGGCAGGGTGGCATGGCGTATGTATGTTCCGCGGCATACTCACGACGCGGCACTCCACCTAAGCGACCTTCGGACTTATTGATTGAAATTCCTTCTTGATATACATTCTCATGATTCGAATTCCGTATCCTCATCAAATCCTACTTTCCTTTCAGCCATTATGCCGCCAAAGACTACGAGGGCACAGAGAGCGGCCGCGAGGGCCGAGATGCGAGTTGACTCGTCCGAGACGAGGACTGACCCGGGTAGTACCCCTGTTGTCCCCGAGCAGACTGTCCCTCCTATGAAAGATCAGATTGCCACACTAGGGGCTGGTGTGCAGGAGTTGCGCCAGACGATAGGATCCAGCATGCAGGAGATGCGTCAGATGATAGGGTCGCTAGTTGAGAAGCTTCGAGCGCAGCGACCAGAGGTAGTTCCACCAGTAACAAGGACCGCGATGGTACCTACAGCACAGGCAGTTGCCCCTGCAGCCACGGAGGTGATTACGGTATCGTTAGCAGAATTCCTGAGGCTGAAGCCTCCGGTCTTCACAGGCACCGATCCAGCCGAGGACCCGCAGTCTTTCATTGACAGGATGGCCTGGATATGCCGTTCTTTCAGATGCTCAGATACGCGATGGGTAGAGTTCGCGAGCTTTCGCCTGGAAGGACTTGCACAAAAATGGTGTGAATCAGTTGAGAAGGGCAAGGCAGCACGTCTTCCTCCTATGACCTGGACAGAGTTCGTGACGATGTTTCTTGCCCGCTTCCTTCCCCAGAGTGTTAGGGATGCCCGAGCACGCAGATTTGAGTCCTTGCGCCAGACGCCAGAGATGACCGTGGCAGAGTACGATGTGCTATTCACCGAGCTATCAGTCTATGCTCCGTACCTAGTAAGGAGTTGCGAGTCAAGAGATTTGTCCGAGGCTTGCTTACACCACTGTTCCTTGCGATCAGCGCACAGCATTACGAGATATATACAGCAGCCGTAGACGCAGCCCGATAAGTCGAGGCGCGCCTTGCAGAGACTTCGGCAGTCCCAAAGCCGAAGAGGGTTCATACTGATACATCGACACAGAGACGGCCGTTCAGGCGCCGCGACAGACACCTTGCAGGTGGCAGAGACTCGAAACGAGGTCAGCTTTTCAGCTCTTATCCCCATAAGGGTCAGCCAGTATCATCCGGATGTTACCGATGCGGGAGTTCCTATCATCATGCTCGAGAGTGTCCTGAGATACCCCGTAGAGAGGTAGCCGTACCGCATGTCACACTTCCCCCTTCTCCACCCCAGAGGGCGTTGCCTATTGTGCCTACAGTTGCCCCGCGTCAGACTCAGGCACAGAGAGGCCGTAGTCACGGAGGGTTTGTTCCTAAAGGGTGAGGCGGTCGAGGCAGAGGACAGCCAGCCACCGGCAGAGTACAACCAGTTGCTAGTAGGGGACCACCAGCTGCAGGTGGAGGACAGGCATGGGTTTTCGCGTTGACGCATCAGGATGCGCAGGCGTCCAACGCGGTGGTCTCAGGTACCTTATCTGTATGTTCTGTTGATGCACACGTATTATTGGATCCCGGATCCACGCACTCGTACATTTCCACGCATTTTGTGCCGAGCTTGGGTAGAGAGTCTGGGTTGCTTGATCAGCTGCTTATTGTGACCATTCCCGTGGGAGAGTCATTTTTTGCTAGGCACGTGTTCCGATCCTATGTTGTCCGTATTGGCGAGAGAGATTTGCCTGTCGACTAGATCCTTCTAGAGATGTTGGACTTCGACGTTCTTTTGGGCATGGAATGGTTGGCCACGTGCTATGCGTCAGTGGACTGCCGCGAGAAGATAGTGAGATTTTGTTTTCCCGGCAAGTCAGCTTTTGTTGTGCAGGGGGACCGTGGTGCCACCCCTCACAGATTGATTTCTTCTCTTCACGCTGGACAGCTTTTAAGGAAGGGATGTCAGGGATTTCTAGCCTATGTTTGCAATACTGGAGCCACAGATATTCCATTGGACCAGGTTCCGATTGTATGTGAGTTCCTTGACATATTCCCTGACGAGCTTCCTGGGCTACCGCCTGAGCGTGATGTGGTGTTTTGTATTGATTTGATTCCCGGCACGGGGCCTATTTCTATACCGCCTTATCGGATGGCCCCGGCGGAGCTTAGTGAGTTGAAGAGTTAGTTGCAAGATTTGCTGGACAAGGGACTTATTCGATCCCGTGTTTCTCCTTAGGGTGCTCCGATCCTGTTTGTTAAGAAGAAGGACGGCAGTTTGCGTCTGTGTATCGACTACCGGCAGCTGAACCGGATGACCGTGCGGAACAGATATCCGTTGCCACGCATCGACGACTTGTTCGACCAGCTTCAGGGGGCAGGTTATTTTGCGAGGATCGATTTGCGGTCGGGCTATCATCAGCTGCGAGTTCGATAGGAGGACATTCCGAAGACAGCCTTCCGTACGCGTTATGGCCATTATGAGTTTTTGGTGATGTCATTCGGACTCACCAACGCACCAGCAGCCTTCATGGACTTGATGAACCGTATATTCAGGCCATATCCCGACTTGTTCATCATCGTATTTATTGACGCTATATTGGTGTATTCCCGGAGCAGAGAGGAGCACGAGCAGCACCTGCGGATCACACTGCAGACCTTGAGGGAGCACCGGCTTTATGAAAAATTCTCCAAGTGCGCATTTTGGTTGGACAGCGTGGACTTCATGGGTCACGTGATTACACAGGATGGTATATGTGTAGACCCGAGGAATGTCGAGGCCGTTCGGAGTTGGCCCAGACCTACATCTGTTACTGAGATACGCAGCTTTCTAGGACTGGCCGGCTACTACCGGCGATTTGTACAGGATTTCTCCCGTATTGTTGCACCCTTGACCGGATTGACCTGGAAGGGAGTCCCTTTCGTTTGGACGGAGGAGTGCGAGCGCAGTTTCCAGCAGTTACGGACTTGCTTGACTACGGCGCCAGTGTTATCGTTGCCTTCATGATCGGGCGGATTTGTAGTCTATTGTGACGCTTCACGAGTGGGGCTAGGATGCGTACTGATGCAGCATGGCAGGGTGACCGCTTATGCTTCCCGGCAATTGAAGAAACATGAACAGAACTACCCACTCACGATTTAGAGATGGCTGCAGTGGTCTTTGCACTTAAGATCTGGCGACTTTACCTCTACGGCGAGTCGTGCCAGATATTCACTGATCACAAGAGCCTCAAGTATATATTTCAGAAGCAAGACCTGAATCTCCGACAGCGCCGTTAGATGGAACTGGTGAAAGACTACGACTACGAGATCTTATATCACCCGGGCAAGGCTAACGTAGTGGCAGATGCTTTGAGTAGGAGGCCCGAGGGTAGTCTAGCGTGTTTGAGTGCAGTACAGAGACAGTCGTCGGCAGATTGGCAGATATTATATGACAGCCGAGTGCAGTTCGAGTTCACGCAGATCGGGGGACAGCTTGCGCACGTTCGTGCACGCCCACAGTTGCTTGACCGTATATATGAGGCACAGTGCAGGGATGACCGTTGCTCAGAGATCATGGCACAGATTGGACAGGGCAGATTCTCCGAGTTCATGATTGATGATCAGGGGATATTACGATTTGGGTCTAGACTGTTCGTACCAGATGCTGAGGGATTGCGGCACGATATTCTTGAGGAGGCACATCGATCGATGTACAGTGTCCACCCCGGTTCCACCAAGATGTACCATTATTTGAGAGAGACCTACTGGCGGGACGGAATGAAGAGAGACATTGCAGATTTCGTATCGAGATGCCTGACTTGTCAGCAAGTCAAGGCCGAGCATCAGAGGCCCGCAGGAGAGCTACAGCCGTTACCCATTCCGGAGTGGAAATGGGAACAGATTTTGATGGATTTCATTGTGGGTCTATCCAGGACTAGGCGGGGGTATGACTCCATTTGGGTGATCGTGGATCGTCTGACGAAAGCGGCTCACTTCCTGCCGGTGAAGACGACTTTCGGGTTTGCGCAGTATGCCCAGATTTATATCGACGAGATTGAACGACTACATGGGGTCCCGACGTGTATTGTGTCCGACCGAGGCACCCAGTTTACCAGCAGACTATGGCAGAGGCTTCAGGAGGCTTTGGGCACTCATTTGAGTTTCAGCACGGCATTTCATCCGCAGACCGACGGACAGTCAGAGCGGACCATTCAGACTCTCGAGGACATGCTCCGAGCATGCGTGTTAGACTTTGGTGGTAGCTGGGATCACCATTTACCCTTGATAGAGTTCTCCTACAACAATAGCTTCCAGGACACTATTCAGATGGCACCTTTCGAGGCTTTGTATGGGAGGAGATGTAGATCGCCCGTCTGTTGGACAGAGCTGAGCGAGAGCAGTATTTTGGGGCCCCAGATCGTACAGGAGACGACCGAGAAGATACAGCTGATTCGAGACAGGATGAGGACAGCTCAGAGTAGGCAGAAATCGTATGCTGACAGACGCCGCCGCAGATTAGAGTTCGTAGTTGGCGATCACGTTTTTCTGAGGGTCTCTCCGATGAAGGGAGTGATGAGGTTTGGACGAAAGGGGAAGCTTAGCCTTAGATTCATAGGTCCTTTTGAGATCCTCGAGCAGGTAGGCGCAGTCGCATATCGTTTAGCTCTTCCACCCAGTCTTTCGGATGTTCACCCCGTCTTCCACGTATCGATGCTACGCAGATATCTTCATGACCCTTCCCACACGATCCAGCATCAGACAGTTCAGCTTGAGCCCGATCTTTCGTTCACCGTGCAGCCAGTTGAGATATTGGATCGGCAGGTGAAGAAACTTCGATCTAAGGTCCTGCCGTCGGTGAAGGTCCTTTGGCACGGGCCGAATGGTGAGGAGATCACTTGGGAGACCGAGAGGGAGATGCGGAAGAAATTCCCTCAACTATTTGAAGGTACGCGTAGTTATATATTTTAAATTCGGGGACGAATTTTCTTAAGGAGGGGAGACTGTAACACCTGAGTTTAGGGTTAGTGGTAATTGTGTGTTAATGTGGGGTTTTTGGTAAAGAGTTTACCAAAATGGGTTTCTAGCAATTTATTTGGTTTTATGGTCATTTTTGTAGAAATTTATCTCGACCGCACACACTTGTGCACGTTTACTAGGATTAGGCTTAGAGTGACCTAGTTTGGGTGTGCATGGTGGGTTAACCATGTTTAGCCCACCATGGTAGGATTAGGGCCTTGCTTAAGATGATTGAGTGGATGTTGAGCTAATTAGTTTAATTGAGGGTGATTAAAGTTTGGGGTTGACTTGCTTGTTGTGAGAGAGAGAGAGAGAAGAAGAGGTGATGGAGGTAATGATGGTTTAAGGTTGTGTCACATCATCTCAACTCAAACCTTTTTGGCATGTCTCTTCACCCTCACACCTCTCACTCGCACCCTCACATCAGCCCAATTCTTGCACTTTCAGCCACCAGAACATCATGAAACCAGCCTCAGCTTCTGCACCAAACAGCAACATCAGCTGCATCAACAGCCCATTTCATGATCACTCACACACCCCCACACCATCTTATACATAACCCTACACCAACACACACACAAACTCATCCCCAGCTGCTACAGGAGCAACTCCACACCAAAACTTTGGCTTCTACTTCAGGAAAAAAAAGAAAAGCAACAGAAGCAGTAGTGGCCTGGAGCAACAGCAGCAGCATCTGCAGAGCAGATCAACAGCCCATTCTAGCCAATATGCAGCCCCAGAAGCTATAGCAGCAGCACACCTACTCCCTCTTTCTTCTTTTCTCCTTCAACTAGGATCTGTAGAGGTATAATTCCTTTAACCCAACTTCTCTTGCCTCATGTTATGGTTATAGTGTAGTTTAGTGTTTATATTTGGTACTTTAGTGCTAGTTGTAGAGATTTGGGTTGGATTTAGTCAAGTAATGGTTTTAATGGTTAGTATAAGCTTAGTAAGTGCTGTTAAGGCTAGTGAAACCAAGATTTATCCCAGATTTCACCGGCATACCCGATTTGTCCGACTTGGCATAAATTAGCGATTTTAGCGACTTTTGAGCCTCTGTTGGATCTGCTGTTGACCCGAACCTTTAGTCATAAAATTGTGAAGACTGTAGCACAGTGACCTTAGCAGAGACATACACACAGAGAGCATGGGGACCCACCACCAAGGTAAGGCCGCCGGTTTATTCCTTCTAGCCGCAAATTGCGGCCAGAACAGGGGCTGGGGTGTTGGGTTTTTGGGTGTAGGGTTCTTCTGGGTAGCTTAGGATTTTGGTATCTGTAACTTTTGCAGTTTAGCCCAGAGGCAAAATCTGGAGCTATAAACGCATTTTCAATGTTTTAAACCTTGTGCGACACGCGCGTGATCCGCGTGGTTCTGTGGCGCGCTGCGCACCACAGCGCGTCGAAGTTGGTTCTGGTAAGTTCGCGCGCGTCGCGACGTGTCGTGTGCACGCGCGTCTTGTTTCACGCACGCGTATCCTTTTAGCGATAATTATACGATTTTGGAGATTTGTGTGGTTTGGTGTTAAGTAATGTTAATTTTAGTTAGACTATCCTAATTAGGTAGGGTTAGGACCAAGTTAACCAAGGAAAATTCTAGATTACACAAAAATTCCCTGAGTTTCAAATTGGTGCAAAATTTGACGTTTTTGTGCAAAATATAGCTTTTTAAAATCTTCTTGTGACCCAGTGAGTTCAGAATGAAATTGAGTGGACTGTAGCCTACTTGAGAGACCCTGACCACACCACCAGAGCCCGACCCCACCACCTTCAACCCAGGCCGCCAGAAAATCTATTCTGGCTGCAAATTGCGGCCAGACTAGGGAGATAGGTCCCAGAGCTTTTAGGGAAGGTGTCTGCTACATTTTGTAGGTCTCTGGTATATATAAAATTGTAATACCCTGACCTGGGTAAAATCTGGTGTAGTATATCGTTTTCTGGTGTTTTGGGTTTGCGCGATACGCGCGATACGCGAGTGGGTTCTGTGATTCAGCGTATCGCGGCGTATCGGGTTAAGCGTTAGGCACATACACGCACGTTTCAGCGTATCGCACACCCGCGCGTTAATTCGCGACACGAGTTTCTCGCATTGTTTTGATATCGCGTTTTGGCGAGATTTTTGATTATATTTGGATTCTTGTGTAAATTTTAGGTTCGCAGGCGGGTGCGTCAGACGCCGCCAGGAAAGGGAAGCAGGTGGTCGGCTATACTTAGCACGCGACCAGGTGAGTAGATTTAACATCTACGAGGAAATCGCCCGTATGGCGTTAAGCATCAGGGCATAGTAAGATGTTTATTTTCATGCAAACATACTAGAGCAGCATACCTTTGTTACGTACATAGAACTGGTAGTATAGAACACTGCACTGTCACTAACGGTACCAGTTGCACGAGCACGATTTATATGCTACACCCACACCGTTAGTGATTGCCATGACACGCACAGTATAGGTTTGCTAGAAATCATATATCCTATCGATTCCGTGTTATTGACGTTGTCATGCTTTGTCACATACTAGCATGCTATATCCATACCATTGTGCATACCTTCGTTTATATATCGCTACCTGTGCACATATACCCCTATACTTTATCATAGTGTATATATATATATATCTTGACAGGATTACCCTTGCCCCCCATACACTGCATATATTCAGACTTGGGTACACATTCATTACATGTTCATACTTGTACCACATATATCACCTATTCGTACTTGGATACAAATACATCATATGCCAACGTCAGTGCATATGTACATTATTGCATTCACATAGCTTTTCGCACATCCATACCTATATTCATATTCATATGTTACATACATAGATGATTTTGACTTAATTCAAAAATTAAGGGACCGCATACGATACTTTCCAAACTGGATCTTTTTAAAATAGCGGTATTCCCTTTTCTTTTACTCTTAGTGTCATACGACGCATGGCATGGATTTGCGCATTAGATTGATTCATGTGATTTCTGGATTTAGGAACCGGAGTACTATTTTAAGAAAATACGCACTGTTTAAAAACCCGGTTTCCCTTGATATGATATTTCAGTGAGTCCACCATGTGTTTTCTCGGTGCTAGAGCGATACATGTGAACCCGAGTCGAGGAGATGGATGAGGCCGATTGCGGATACATGGTGGACCCGGTATGGTACCCCGGGGCGAGAACGGATCGCTGTGCAATAGACGGTGAGCGTGGCAGAGGGACTACTACCTACCGGTGATTGGTTGGACTTGGCGGTTATCCGGAGGATACCAACCAGAGTCGAGAAATGGATACGGGACGAATCGATCTGCCCGGGCCGAAGGCCGATACCGCAGACAGAGCCCGTGGGCTAATCCGGACTGACGGATGCCCGAGATATGAGGTTTTGCGTGTCGATGCTGGACACGAGTTTTCTTGATATTTGGGTGCCGATGTTAGGCACTCACGAATTTATGAGATTACAGGATTTGAGGGCCGATATAGATGACGGCGCCTGAGTTGTATTGGGATTGGGGTATATTGACAGCCACCAGTTATGATTTCCACGTTGACATTCCGTGTAGACATTATTTCTTCACATACTCAGCATTTAGTACTTGACATCTCTTCCTGTAGCTAGCATACCTGATAGAGTACACATGCTTGCATATCATTGCGTACCCTGCTCATCCTATACAGGGTTGTTAGATTACATTGCCATGTCTGATTATCATATATCTGCTCATTACATAGAGATGTCATTAGATCATACTTGTTGCATGATATTGAGCATCCAGTTCATCATATAGATATTACCTGTTGGCATAAATTAGAGTATCGCAGCACGTGCCTACTCGCGATTACCTTTATATGTTATCTACTACTCACGAGTTGGCAACTCACCCCCGTTTTGCCACAGTGCTTGCAGGTTGCTCTTTGGAGTAGTCGCGGCTGGCTGTTTACCGCACCTTTTGACACAGATACCATTGCTAGTCGGTGGGTTTTTGTACAATATCTGTTTACTTTCAGTTGTATATTGATGTATCCAGTATTCTCCATCTACCTTCATGTATTGACTTAGAGACAGTTGTGAGGACGACATATGTTATTTTGTACTCTGGTGTCGAGCTCGTTGTGAACCGACTTTATTTATGCAGCCTTATATTTCTTACTATCTTCATTTCATTTTTCTCAGTCATATCATCATCATTGTGATGCTCTATTTATTCCATATGTCATTTTACTCATATCTTGTCTTACACCCAACTTCCGGGACAAATTCTTTTATAAGAAAATGTTGCACACAAATAAAATTATCAAATGTCACTTGAACTTAAAAGGGGTTTTCTACTGAATTAATTAAAGAGGTTTTCTAAACATTTGCAACCGTTTTTACAAAAAGAAATGTTTTAACACTCTACATTTAAATGGTTTTGATTTCTGGGTTTTCGGCTTACTTAGTCATGTTACGCCTTCAGACGTTACGTGGTTAAGTGCCGGTCACGGGCCGAACTTTGGGTCGTTACAGAACTGGTGTTGTAGTCAACCGAGTCTTCAACTGCTGAAAACTCTGCTCGCACGCATCAGTCCAAAGAAAAGGAACTCCCTTCCGGGTCAGTCCAGTCAGCGGTGCAGCGATACTCGAGAAATCCTGCACAAAACGGCGATAATAACCAGCTAAGCCTAAAAAGCTGCGGACCTCAGTCACCGATACAGGTCTGGGCCATAGCTGTACAGCCTCGATCTTCCTCGGGTCCACAAGAATACCATTACCAGTCACCACATGACCCGGGAAGTTAACTCTATCAAGCCAAAATGCTCACTTTGAGAATTTAGCATACAGCTGGTGCTCTCTCAATATCTGCAAAGCAATCCTCAAGTGCTGCTAATGCTCCTCACGACTCCTAGAGTAGACCAGTATGTCATCAATAAATACTATAATAAACTGGTCGAGGAACGGCCTGATAATCCAGTTCAAAAGATCCATGAACGCTGCTGGTGCATTGGTGAGTCCGAACGACATCACCAAAAACTCATAATGCCCATAGCGCGTACGAAAAGCAGTGTTCGGAATGTCATCATTCCAAATCCGCAACTGATGATAACCCAAACGTAAATCAATCTTAGAAAAATGTCTCACACCCTGGAGCTGATCAAATAAATCGTCAATACGGGGTAAAGGATACATGTTCCGCACCGTAACTCGTTTCAACTGACGATAGTCCACACATAGCCTCAAACTGCCGTCCTTCTTCTTGACGAACAGAACAGGAGCTCCCCACAGCGAAACACTCGGACGCACAAGTCCCAAATCAAGCAACTCTTGCAATTGATTTTTAAGCTCTCTAAGCTCAGCCGGAGCCATCCGATAAGGCGGTATAGAAATAGGCTCTGTGCCAGGAATCAGATCAATGCAAAACTCACGCTCTGGCGGCATCCCAGGTAACTCATTGGAAAAGACATCGGGAAACTCTCGCACGGTAGAAACCTGGTCCAACGACTCCACTGTGGCTCCAGTATCATGAATGAAAGCCAAGAATCCCCGACATCCCTTCCTCAAAAGCCGACTAGCGCACAGGAAAAAAATCAAACTGTGAGGGGCGGCATGATCGCACGCCAAAAGCGTGTCGTGTATTTAAGACTTCTAAAGTTTAACCGCGATCAGGACGGTGTCGCTTTGCAGCTAGCCATGATGAGCACGGGTCGATCCACAGGGAGATGGTAAGTTTTTAGGCTTGTTTTAACGAGTTAACAACATGGAGGATTTGTTCGTTATCTAACCTATGTGTTATATTCAAGTACAAGGCTTGTTAGGAAATGATAGGATGGTGTAAGTTAATGGATTCCGAATTCAAGTACTTTGAGCCGAACTTAACCAATGAAGCTAGAACAATCGACAACAACATGGATTAGGGGACTTAAGCATGGTATTCATGGAATCCGGCTTATTGACCCTTGTCTGTCCGTTCTTGTCTCTTGCTTTCGTCTCTGGCCAAACCGAAAGCAACCGGTCACGGTTAGGAATCACCTTTACCTTGGTAGGGTAAGGTGCCTAACGGAGCTCTTGCGTAGGGTTTGGGCGGAGTTTTAAATGGAAAGGACGGGAAAAGGAAATGAAGAACGAAATGTTAACTTACAATATCTTTCTCTTTTCCTAACAACAATATTCACACCATTCACAAAACAAACCACAAAGAGATAACAAAAGAGAAGAACAAAGAAAACAAAAGATTACAAGCAAGTAATTAAAGTTCATGGAATTTTAGTGCGAGAATTAAAAGAGCAAGAATAAAATGCAAGTAAGTAAAAGATTAGGAACCAAAGAACATATTGCAAGACATGGGTTTAATAACCCAAACTTAAACTTGCAAGCTCAATAAAGAGGTTGCAAGATCAAGAGAGGGCAAAGAACTCATGGTGAAGGAAGCACAAAAGAACACTTTATTAAATTTCAAGAATGATACAACCCCTTGAGATCAATAACCAACCCTTAAACTTTCAAGCTCAATGAAGAGGTTGAAGGATCAAGAGAAGGTTAAGAACTTAAGGGGACTAAGCTATTTACAAGAATGGAGAATAGAAAACTTGGACAAAGAATGACAATCCAAGACCAAAAAATGACTCTTGAACCTTTGCCCACTGCCTGCTATTTATAGGCAAAGAAGAAAAGAAAATAAACAATAAAAATAGGGCTACGTGGCAGCAAGAAGGGGTGTGTGAAGAACTGGGGCCCACTGGAGCCTGCGGGGCCGGCCAGGCCGGTCTATAATGTGATGTGGTCGGCCACATCATGTTGGAACGGTCTCGTACTTGGTGTGTTGACTTGTTAGGTCCCCTGCATCACTTTGGTCCAGTTTGTTTTCTCTGTTTTGACTTGATTTGCACCCAATGCTTGGAGGGAAATTCGAATTTCTAAATCAACACCAAATTTTTAGCATTAAATGCTCATAACTTCATTCCCACATGTGCCTAAATCATGGCTGCACCCATTATGGTTTTGTTGATTTGTCCATTTGATTTTATTTTGCACTTATTATTGGAGGGAATTTTTGAATACAATTCAACACATGATCTTCAGCATTAAATGCTCATTACTCCATTCCCACATGTGGCTCGATTCATGGCTGCCCCATTATGGCCCATGCTGATTTGTTTAATTGAGTTTGATTTGATTTCAGTTTTGGAAGGTAAAAATCAACACATGATGTTTAGCCTTGAATGCATATAATATTTTGCCTTGAATGCATATCCATATGTGCCTAAAAGTCTTGTGTACACATTTGTTGTGTTGGACCATTTAGATAGAAAATTGTGTACACAAACTTGTTGCAAAAAGGGACTCCTGAAGTATCGGTAGGATTGCGGTTCTGGTTGCAGTGTCGGCTCTCAATTGATATATCCATGCTTTTAAATGTATTTCCAGTATTTTATCACGGATACCTATAATCTGTATTACTAAGCAGACACTGGTTAATAGTACCGATAAATACAGCAAATAGATAATGAATGGGCGGTATTAGAATGCAGTTTTCTGATATGAACAAATACCCCCAAACTTATCTTTTGCTCGTCCCGAGCAAACCCATTTATTCACAAAAGAAAATCCTAACCGCACTTTCGCAGGGAACGCGATTGCACTGAGCGTGTGTAACAAGCCGTTAAACCTCTAGGTGTGCCTAGTAGGAGGAGTGTTGTCTCGTGAGGGTTTTCAGCGGATACTACCCACAAAATCCCGTCAAGCTAGTTTTGCGAAATAACTATGATTCAAACCTTAAGATTTTGTTTAAAAGATAGCAATTCTATTATCTTAAATTTAGAACTATCGAACCTTTATTTTTCACACCTCGCTTCTCATTTAACTTAAGATTTTATATGTCCTTACGTGTAGTGCAAATAGTGTCGTTAAGTTTCAAAAGGATCGATTAAAGTCGTCATGTCACAAAATAAAGCCCAGATAAAAATTTAAAAAGGATCACATAAGTTTTATAAAGAGTTAAGTATTTCTCAAGTTTCGTTTTCCAGTAAGTTTCAAATTCAGAATTTCTATCTTCCTTAACAGGAAACTAGGTCTTATTTTTCACTCCACCTTTTTCTTGTTTTCATTTCATACACACCTTTGTGAACATGCAATAGTCTTCATCATAGAATGAAACCTTCATATCTCCGCTAGAAATACTTTTTTATAAAAATCTGTTTGTCAAGATTATTCTCACATAAAGAACCGTTAGGAATTTTAACTCGGAGAGAACACTTGCTTGACTTTGTTTTAATTTAGACTTTCTAGGCTTCTTAGCGATCTTTGAGCCAATGCTCCCAAACCAATTGATTTTAGGGCATTAGGTGTAGAGACACCCAGTGGACTTAATTACTCAAGTTACCTAGGCCCAAAAACAAAAGACAATTTTAGCGTGAAAATCATGATGATTTAATGCGAACGGAGATATAACCGGTAGTTCAATTATTTTTTTGGATGAAAGACGTGTTTAGTGGGTTAGGTGTGTAATCATTCCAATCAAGTTCTAGATGGGTTATTTTTCAGAATTAATTCCAATTAAGGCATCAATAACATCCCTTCATATCCGCTTCACTTCATAAACTATTCTTGATATTACTTATTTCAAAACAAACCTATTTGATCCTCAGAAAATAATTTATCCATTTAAAAGTTTTCAGACATAATAGACTTGTCATCTAATTTTCAAAACACATGACACGTGTAGTGTAATGTAAAGACGTATATCAGCTATAGTTAACTTCAAAGGAGAGTTATCTTTCAGATTTTCAAAATCTAAAAATAAGATTTAGTTATTCTTATATTATCGAACAAACCATCAAAATATTGAATCTATGTTCTCCCACTAGCTAACTTGAGGATAAAGTTTTTATGTTTTTAGAAAATTTTCTAATTTTTATGGGTTTTTAAGTAAGTATGCGAATGCAGAATATACAAATGAATGCGAAGGTAGAATGCTTACCGAGTACACCCCCAGACTTAAACTTGACGGTGCCCTCACTTCAGGCTACACCAAGAGAGTCAAAATTGTCGGTGCCTCCCCAAAAACAAATTATATACAAAAATAAAAACCAAAAATATGTACACAAAAAGGTTCCCCCCTAAACTTAAGTAAAACAGTGTTTCCACTGTTAAGCGTTGAAGTTCAGGATTAGGAGAGAAAGAGAACAGTATCAAGCTATACAAGGCCTTACAAAGGCCAAAAGTGAGCACCAACCATTCAAAAAGTATATCATGATAATATGCGGGTTGGTGAAAGAAGATGAAGAGAAAAGAAATGGAGAATACGCGAGACCATATGGAGATAGAAGCAGGATACGGTCTCGGTATATGAGAGGAAGAATGGCGGAAGGGGAAAAGAAATGGTGTACAAACTTGACGGTGAAAATGGAGTGAATAAATTCGCACAATATGTAATGACCGATGTGTAAAAAGCGATTGTGCTAATCTATCAACCGATCGAGAGATTGGGTCAAATCCCTCAAGATTCGTCTGCAAACGTGGGTACGCCGAACTCGGTAAACCAGACATAGGAAATGAAAGTGATACAGTTTCATGCAAGGTCGGAACGATGGAAGGGACGAAGGGGAGTGATTTTGGGATAGTCTTATTCTCACCTATGTAAACTGTCTCGAACTCGAAAGATTCCATCAATGGTTCGAATTGACTGTGAGCAACCGAGTTTGATGGTTCAACTAACTCATCTGAAAATTCGAAGGACTCAAACTCGGGCGGTGAGTCTTCAACATCGTCCGAAAAAGTGAAACACTTGTAATCCTTATCGGCTGTGAGAAGAGCGTCAGATTCAAGGAGGAACGCACTAGTGGCGTCAAATGTGCTGTGATTGAACAGAAATTTTTCAACCTCACAGTCCTCCTCCATGATCTTTTGCATGGTCGGAACGATGGAAAGGATGGAGGGTGATTTAGGAAGTATAACAGTTAAAGGTTCAGGAGGATGAATTGGAAAATCCAACAAATCAAACAAAAATGGTTCATCCTCAATACTATCCTCAATACTCTCCTCAATACTATCCTCATAATTCTCCTCAAAAATTATCTCATCCATACAAATCTCATCAAAATCAAGACGCATATGAAGTTCGGGAGAAACATTTAATGACTCGGGATGATGAATTGGAGAGAAAATTTCAGTCAAATCTATGGATTCATCATCCAAAATACTCCCTGCGTCAATATCCTCAATTAAGTGAAAATTAATATTCTCAGACTCCTTATCAAAAACATGGATTTCAATCGATTCTGGTTCTAAGATAGAAGTGTAGAGGTCAAAAGGTTTAGGATTGGTTTCACTTGGAATGGACCCTTCACAATCTGGTAAATCAAACACTACAAAATCGCACAACTCATTAAACGTTCTATCTTTAATCAGAAAATCTTTTGGGACACTAGATAGACATAACTGGAGTTGTGTGATTCAATTTGCAATGGGCAGGTTTGATTAGGAAGGGTGTACAGTTCACTTTCACTACTCAAATTCTCATCCTGTCCTACCGCCTCATCATACATTGTAAAATGTGGAGCTAGTTGAAAACTAGCAACCGGGTCACTAGGTTGTATGAGGGCGGTCATGGACGCATTCAAATCCATCATCTGTTGGCATGACGCTACCCGAAAGTCTTCCAACAACTGGTCTAGACTAGACATAGGTTGTGAAGGGGTTTCAGTAAAAGATTCATAGTTGTTTGGATACTGGAAACTCCTAAAAGGTTGTTCAGAAATAGTGTCTAGGGCAGGTGCAAAAGTTGGGTAGGACTGGTAGGAGTTGAACGGTTGGACAGGGGTAGGATCAACATACGAATAAGAAGGTGAATGGAATTGTTGATCCAAAGAATTTGTAGTGGTGAAAGGATTGAAAGATCGACTACAATATTGTTCAATATGTTCAGCGATGGACAAAGGACGAATTGCGAAAGGGGTATCAACATAAGAGGGTGGGGGAGGTTGAAAAGGTTGATACAAAGTGGATTGCGGAGTGCAAGTGTTTGTCCTAGATGCGTCTATACGATCTTTCAATGAAATTTTGGGCATGGCGGGGTCGTTCGAAATTCGACCAAAGTAAGAACCGTAAGAAGTTATGTCTGGTTGTGGGTACCAAAGTTCGGCAAGAGTTTTTCGCGGTGGGGTACCCATGATATGAAAAGAGAAGAAGAATAAGAGAAAAGGAAGGGAAAAAATGTGGGTTTTTTTTAAAGTTAGTTATTAACAAAAGAATGAAATATACACACAAAAAGAATCTGGACCAAAAACAATCATGACACAAAAATACCACACACCTAATCGTTCTAGGGTTCACCTAGGTCAACTAGACCTGCTCAAGAACTTGGTTGTCGAGGTAAAACTTTGTCGAGAAACAGGCTCAAGATATACAGATTACGAGGCCAGGTAAGTGCAAAGATAAGGGGAGGTTTTTCGACGCTTTCGCGAAGGTCCTTAATTAAATAACCCTTTTCTCTTTTGGCGGTTTCGCCGTGAACACTTTCCTAGACACCCCGTAAACAATATACCGTTATGCGGTATTCTAAATACAGCTAACCTCTCCTAGTGAGCGTGAAGTCCTTAAAGTCTTAAAGTATAATTTTTTTTTAAAAATTTGTGCGGGTAAGCGTTATGCTCAGTTTCATGATTTGTGGGCCACGGAAAAAGGTGATGAAATCCTTTACTGTATGTTGTGGGGTTCGCTTGCCCTTAAATCCGTATTAATGTATGCAATGCGCAATTCAATGAAAAAAATTTATTCAAAGTATCAAACAATCGTTTTTTAGTTTAAGCTCGGCACTGCAACAAATACGGGTTAGTCAAATTTATTTTTTTTTGGCGTTTGCTAGCGAACTTGCAAAGAATACTGCAAAGATATTATATTGGAAGCGTCAGATTTGAGAAGAAGGTGTTAATAAAGTACGTACCGTTAAGTTGTGGGTTAAGAAACCCCCGTTGAATCGCATCCGGTAAGCTTGAAAAGTTCGCTTGCGCGGGTCAAACTACCCGGATCTTTGGCATTGTTCTTCGTAACCACCTTGATTTTGAATGTGCACTTTGCTCCCCACGCCCGCTGTTCGTAAATCTGCAAAATCTGAAATGTCGGAAAAAATGGATATTAGTGCGGAAAAACGATACGAATGCCCAAATACCTGCACACTAAAAATTATAAAAAACAAACAATACAAATAGGACAAAAATAGAACACTGGAGCTCAGAGGAGAAATTGGAGGCAAGAGGTGGTGAAAGGGCCGGCGTCGCCGGATTTGGTGATGATGTCGCCGGCCAACTTGATGAGGTAGGGCTCCAAATTTCAACAGTAGTCTCAGTGTTCCACTAATGCCACACTGTTATTGTTTATCTTTTTATTTTAGTTACAGAGTGCAAGCAGGTATAAAATCTAGAGAACAAAATGGTTAGCTTGTGTTAATTTTTTTATTTGGTTTTGAAATTTTGAATTTTTTTAATTTGTTTTAGAAAATAGGGTTAGATGGATATTAACAAGATTAACCCGAAATAACAAAAACAAAAACGTTACCGTCTCCCCGGCAACGGCACCATTTGATCGCACGCCAAAAGCGTGTCGTGTATTTAAGAGTTCTAAAGTTTAACCGCGATCAGGATGGTGTCACTTTGCAGCTAGCCGCGATGAGCACGGGTCGATCCACAGGGAGATGGTAAGTTTTTAGGCTTGTTTTAACGAGTTAACAACATGGCGGATTTGTTCGTTATCTAACCTATGTGTTATATTCAAGTATAAGGCTCGTTAGGAAACGATAGGATAGTGTAAGTTAATGGATTCCGTATTCAATTACTTTAAGTCGAACTTAACCAATGAAGCTAGAACAATCGGCAACAACGTGGATTAGGGGACTTAAGCACGGTATTCATGGAATCCGGCTTATTGACCCTTGTCCGTCCGTTCTTATCTCTTGCTTTCGCCTCCGGCCAAACCGAATACAACCGGTCACAGTTAGGAATCACCTTTACCTTGGTTAGGTAGGGTGCCTAACGGAGCACTTGCGTAGGGTTTGGACGGAGTTTCAAATGGAAAAGATGGGAAAAGGAAATGAAAAACGAAATGTTAACTTACAATATCTTTCTCTTTTCCTAACAACAATATTCACACAATTCACAAAACAAACCACAAAGAGATAACAAAAGAGAAGAACAAAGAAAAAAAAAGATTACAAGCAAGTAATTAAAGTGCATGGAATTTAAGTGCGAGAATTAAAAGAGAAAGAATAAAATGCAAGTAAGTAAAAGACCACGGTCCCCCTGCACAACAAACACTGACTCGCCGGGAAAACAAAATCTAACTGTCTTCTCGCGGCAATCCACGGACGCGTAGCAAGTAACTAGCCATTCCATGCCCAACAGAACGTCGAAGTACAACATTCCCAGAAGGATCAAGTCGACGGGCAAAACTCTGTTTCCTAAACGGACAGCACACGACCGGAACACGTGTCGTGCAACAAATGACTCTCCCACAGGAGTAGCCACGACCAACGGCTGATCCAGCCAAAAAGACGCACGGCCTAACCTCGGCATGAAGTGCATAGAAACATACGAATGCGTAGATCCCGGATCAAAAAGAACATGTGCATCATAAGAACATACAGAAAGGGTACCTGAAACCACAGCATTGGACGCCTGAGCGTCCTGGTGAGTCAAGGCAAACACCCGAGCCTGCCCTCTACCGGTAACTGGCTGACCTCCGCCTCTACCACCCCGCCCTCTCGGTACAAAACCACCGTGACCCCGACCTCTCTGCACAAGAGTCTGACGCGGAGCAACAACAGGCATAAGGGGCAACGCCCTCTGAGGTGGAAAAGGTGGTAAGGTAACCTACGGTACAACTGCCTCGCTCATACATGGCTCAACACAATCTCGAACCCGATGACTCATACTCCCGCACCGGTAACATCCAGATACAAACTGCTAACCCTCCTGAGGGTAAGAGCTAAAAAGCCGACCTCGTCCCGAACCTCCACTATCCGAACGGGAACTGTCACGACGTCTAAACGCCCGCCTCGCTGCCGAATCACCAGTACGAACCCTCTTCGGTTCCGGAGCAACTAACGACTCAGAAAGACGCTCCTCTACCAATAGGGCTGCATCTACCGCTGCCGCATATGTGTCGCAATGCTGAATGCTGATGGCTAGGAACAGTTGGGTAAGCAAGCCTCGAACAAACCTCTTCACCCTTATCTCCTCTGTCGCCACCAAGTACGGAGCATACACTGACAGCTCGGTAAACAGTACATCATACTCAGACACTGTCATCCCCGGAGTCTGATGTAACAACTCAAATCGGCGCGCTCGCGCATCCCTGATGCTCGTGGAAAGAAAACGGGCGAGAAATACTGTCACAAACTCGGCCCAGGTCATAGTAGCAAGACCTGCGGCTCTGCCCCTCTCTAATGACTCACACCACTTCTGGGCCATACCCTCCAGCCGAAAACTCGCAAACTCCACCCATCTCTCGTCGGAGCATCGGAGCGAACGACAAATCCTGGCCATCCGGTTGACAAACGACTGCGGATCCTCAGTAGTATCTATGCCAGTAAACACCGGAGGCCTCAGCCTCATGAACTCTGTCAGCGACACGGTAATAACCTCTAGAGCTGTAAGTGCGGCTGCCGGAACTGTAGGTGCCATCATGGTCCCTGCAACGGGTGGAACAACTGCCTGCCCATGCGCTCGAATGGCCTCTACTAAGGTCCCCATCGTCTGGCGCAGGTCCTGCATACAAGCCCCAAACATAGCAATATGCTCCGGTACAACAGGCGTACCGCCCTGGTCAGTCCTCGCCTCAGACGAGTCAACTCTGACCTCGGCCCTCGCGGCCGCTCTCTGTGCCCTCGTAGTCTTCGGCGACATATGGGCTAGAAATTGAAACAAGATTCGATAAGGAAACAGGAATCGAATCACAAAGATGTATATCATCACGGAAGGATATCAATCAATAAGTCCTAAGGTCACTTAGGCCGAGTACCGTGTCGTAAGTATGCCGCGGAACATACACACGCTACGTCACTCTGCTTAAGCTACCTACTCCATCATACCAAGGTCATCCTATACTCCGAAAGGTAAAAACCTAGCGCTCTGATACCAACATTGGTACGACCCAAAATTTGGCCCGTAACCGGCACTTAAACTGCGTAACGTCTATAAGCGTACGCAACTTAAGTAAGCCGAAAACCCAGAAATCTAAACCACCCAAAACTGGATCAACGGAGAAAACATAGTTTTAACACTTTGAAAATCACAAGTAAAATCTCTAACTCTAGTTTTCTTTCTCGAAAATTTCGGCAGCACCTCCTTTGTAAAACTAGCCCAGAAAACGGGTACAACACAGATAATATGTAAAGCATCCCAATTGGGAGCAGAATCACGCCGAGACAATCACCACAACAACTATACGATGCCGAAGTGAAGAAATAACAAAGGAAAGACTGCAATAAGAAGTAAACTTTCCAACGTAACCGGCTCTCACGAGCACGGTACCCAAATTCACCAAATAATACAACACTGAAACCTCACAAGTGGTCTCTAAGTCATATACAAACAGTGGTAGATGGAGAATATTAGATCCAACAAAAAGATATACAATATACAGACGATAACCGCAAACCCACCTTAAAGCAAATGCCTCACTTCCTAACGTAGCGGTATCTGCAAAAGTAGAGATGATAAGATGTCCTGCCGCAACTACTCTGAGGGTAAGTCCTGCAAAACACTGTGGCACAACGGGGGTGAGTTGCCAACTCGTGAATAGTAAATAACATCATACTGAAATCGCAAGTATGCACTAACAACAATGATCAATAGCAGGTAAGCTGGTAGCATGAGTATGACAATATAAATATGCGACTATCATGATCAAGGTACATCACCAGGTACTATATCTACATGAATAAGTGCATATCAACTAAGTACTGAGTGCGGGATAATAAATAATCTCATGCACAAATCATAAGCATGGAAAAACATGGTGTAACTCCACAACACCCCATATCCCAAAATACTCAGATCGGCCCTCAAATCCTGTACGTCTCATGGAACCCGAGTGTCAAACATCGACACTCTAAAACATCATGAAAACCAGTGCCTAACATCGACACGTAAATACTCGTATCCATACGTTCCTCGAAACCCGAGTATCTCACTTCGACACTTATGTTCCAGTTATCAGTCTTTCTGATATCCATACGTTCCTTGAAACCTAAGTATCCCGCCTCGACACTTCTGATTCCCATATCGCATGAAAACATATCTTAAATGCATAAATCCAAGTAAAATAGCATATGCAACATAAAACATCAATATGAGCATATCACGGAAAAGTCCGCTATTTAATGCATCCAGTCATTAAATATATCTCGCGGTTCCCAAAAATCCAAATCCAAAACATATATATATACAGCGTCCCATTCCACCGATATATATGTTATAAAACTGATCATATAACAATAGCAAAGTATATGTGCGAGCATGTAAATATGGTATGGCATATGTATAGGCATGTAGGTACACAGGTATGCTATATGTCATATGCACATCGCACAAGGATAACTGTTTCAATGTCGCTAACCAATAGCAAGGTATATCAATGAGCATTTGTGTTGTGCGTATCATGGCAATTACCGACAGTGTGTGTGTAGCGTATCATTGGTGCTCGCGCAACATGAACTATCAATAATAGTGCAGTGTACAATATATACAGTATCAAGCACAACGAGTAACTATATGCAATGTGAATTATGCAATATCTCTATATAAGCACATAAACATACGACAAATATCATATCATATCTAGCCCCGGCGCTTAGCGCCATACGGGCGATTTCCCCGTAGATGTTAAATCTACTCACCAATGGTCTCCAGCTATGAAAATCCGACCACTTGCTTCCCCTTGTTCGCAACGTCCGAAGTCCATGCTTGCGACGCTATATTTTCACAAATACAAGAAATAATGCGAACATCTCAGAATCGATCAGTATAACATAAGACTACGTATTAAATAACGCACCAACACTAAACTAACTCATGAGTGTGCGTCTAGTGGCTAACATGCATCACAATACCACAAAACCTACCCAAGCACAGCAGCTGCACCAAATCACGATTCGTGTCGGGTTACGTAACACGCGGATTCAAAGCACTGGATTAAAGGTAAACGATCCCAGATTTTTCTTACTGAAATTACTAAAAAAATAAACAGTACCAAACACCCCTTACCAACAGCAGACAACTACCCACAGAAGACCAACCCCATCGCCCACCTACTAAACCGGCGTCGCCGGATTTCGCCTTAGGGTCGCCGGCCTCGGCCGGTGAGGTGGTCCCCGTCTCTCAGGTGGTGTTTCAGGTTCCCTAGTACATATTTATAATTTTGTTTGGTCAAACACTAAATTCTCCAGATCACAGCAAATATAAAAGTTCTAAAAAGACTTTAAAAACCCGATATCGCACTAATCGATATAAAAAGCGTTCTACGCTACAACCAACGACCAAAACAACATACAAACTCTTAATTAACAGTGTAGGGATTATACCTAACAATTTTGCTCACAAGATCCAAGCTTTCCCTTGCTCCAAGTGATCCAAGAGTAAAAATCAAGACTTTTTGGTATTTTTGTGATAAATTTGAGATTTTTGGAGAATTTTTGAGTTAAGATTGAATAGAAATGAAAAGAAAAAGGTTAAGGGTAGTAGAGGGAGAGAGGATCTCAGCCAAGGGGAGGAAGGGAGAGTTTTGTGAGGAATTTCCTAGCAAATTTCAAGCATTTAATGCAATAAATGCATTCACATACACATATGCACACATGCATGCATCTACATTCATTCTCTTTTCTTTTCTTTTCTTTAAAACTTAAATCCATTAATCCTAGTCCACATAATGAATCTAGATATTATGTGGGTTAGGTTTACACAAGAAAAATTGAAGAAAAGGACGCTAAAGAGAAATTTCCCAAAATGTGAATACCGCATTAAAATAACATTAAAATTGGGAAAAATTCAAATTGAACCAAAACGTCCCATATACTCCCAAAGCTTGCGCACTAGCTTTATTTTAGCTAAACTAGGTGCTGGCAAGTCTAAATGGTCGTTTGAACACAGTCGGGTCAAAACGGAAATTACCGACAATTTAACCCTAAAATGGACAAATTCGCATAACGATTTCTAAAACGTTACAAACGCTGTCCCATCAATTAATCAGACCAGAAAAGAACGAAAATAAAATGTACGTATATGCCATCTGCATTCGCCACTGGGTCTCATCATCACCCGTTAGGTTACTTAACTAACGACAGAGCGGGGACTGGAGTAGCGCGGGTGTAAAACAAATACAACATCTACTAGTATATATATCAATATATAATAATCGCTCCAGGCATGATAAATGCAACATCAAAAAAAAGTAATAAGCATCACAGAACAATACAGATATCTGGGAGCCCCGGATTTCCTTTGAACCGCAACTGAAACCCGATCTTCCCCTGGTCGTGTGGATAGCCTATGCAATGAAACCTAGACCCCTACGAGTGCGGCAAGTTACCCGCCAAAACCTGAAGCGAGGCAACCCCCTTCAGCAAAGTGAATGGACCACCCAGTGTAGGGTTCCTAGGCACACTAATGAGGTCTCACAAGGCATTAACCATGCCAATTTCAAAAAATACAAGTGCCGAGAAACCCTAATACGGATCGTTGACTAGATTTTTAGGCGAAACAAGAAGCTAGTTAACAACTTAACTAAATGAACGGAAATACAACCTTTGTAGATCCGGTGCTCCACCTCCATAGCTCCGCAATGATGTCACTCCGCTGTCCAAATCGGATCCCGGACTCTAGCATCGGCTTCATCGGAGAAATGGACGGGCTAGGTCATCGACTACGATGCCGAAGATGATCTACGTCGAAGCAACACAAGATCAAGCTCCAACTTCACCAAGCCATGAAACTTTTGAAGAAAACACCCTATACTACTTGGCAAGTGGTAGAGGATGAAGAAATAGGAAGTGGGTTCACTTTAGAATTGGATTTCTCACTCTTTTCATCAAATCACCATTGATGGATGCAAGCTTCTTCATCTTGAAGAAGAAGAAGAAGAAGAAGAAAATATTATGATAAGTTAATTAAAATACAAAAGAAAATGAATACTTATCATATTATGAACCATGGTTAGGTGTAGAGAATTAACTAAGGTTAGATGAATGGTTAGGGTTAAGCATGAAGAAAAAATGGTCACTTTGGT
The DNA here is from genome assembly GCA_030015575.1 of Agapanthus africanus. NCBI lineage: Eukaryota > Viridiplantae > Streptophyta > Magnoliopsida > Asparagales > Amaryllidaceae > Agapanthus > Agapanthus africanus. The sequence continues at coordinate 109,544,753 of JASDDO010000026.1, read as the reverse complement.
CAAAGCTTCATGAAGCTTCAACAAGCTTCATGAAAGAAAGAAAGAAACCATTTTGTTTTTCTTTTATCTATTTCTCAAAAATGAATAGATAAATAAATAAGTGAATAAATCAAAACCCTAACCATTATCATAACCATGGTATAATTCTTTACACAAAGCCAATTTTGCATGTATCATCAAACATGATACAAACAACTGCACAAAAAAATATATCACATATACAATATGCACATCCGAGTGAGAAAATCCATTTAAAGTGAACCGATACTAGTTAATGCAAAGTAATATATCAAATATATAATTATGAATTAAATCATTAAATCAACACTTGATTTAACGATCCGGTCATATCGCATATAACCAACTAATATACAATGTATCGACTTATCGAATCAATACTTGATTCGATAACTAGGTTATATCGCATACAACCAATCGATACATTCATCGCGAGAATAGAATACGGTATCACATACACGCATTATTCTCGATCCCGCACATATCTCATATGCGCTCCTATTTCGTTTCGCTTGAGCCAGGAAATCTCTGTGTAGGACTCTAAAGACTCGTCAATACGCCGGCAGCAGGTGATGATCATATCAAATACCCACAAGCCGCAAGCGGTCTGCTAAACGTAACGGGCACCCGGGTATTGAGCGATCAGAAGATCGACGAGCAAGCCCGCTCACACTCCTGTGAATCCAACCAGTAACACTTACCGTACAGTCCGGTCTCGTCGTCTGATATGTCGCATATCTTGCCTAGGGGTGGTAAACGTCAAACCCCAGTAGCTCGATAAGTCGTATCGATATGAGGTCTATAACAATTCGAGAAACTACTGGTAACACTTACCAGTAAATCTCAGCAACCCTGGCCAGGGATTTCCAGTTATAGCCAATCGAACACAGCGCAACATCAACTCCCTATACCGGGAGAGACGAATCCCCTCCTATCGCTCATTGCCTCCATGTGATTCGGGACTGTACCCAAAAACCACAGTTTTGCACGCCCTCTTGGACGTGGTAAGGTGGAAATCAAAGCACAGTGGGAACCACACAAGACTCTATGACGATCTCGGGTCAACAGACTACTCTGTACCAGTGTCACCAGAGAACTGCCATCTGACGTAAGGTATAATACCATCTGGGAGTTCTCGGCGAGTCCGTCCAGTGTACCCAGTCTCCACTGAGCACCCGTATATCATCTCTGATGTCAAACACCAATGGATATGGGATCATCCATCGCCCATCTGTATGGGTCGAGAAGGTATACGCTAGTCTACTCTGGTATATCGATGCCCCGTCTCGATACGCCCACGACTAGGGACCTTGAAGGATGTACTTATGGACTACCATGTCCCCACTAGTATGATCCGCATCATAGTCCAGGCAGTCAAGTACACGTCCTAAGGGCTTTACCAACATGTAACAGAGAGACAATCAGTGTACACGTTAAGGTAAAGATCAACCAGATAGCATACTATCATGTCGAGCAAGAAAGTCCTCCCTATAGATGTCCAAGCATCCACTACAATATACATCCAATGTACAGTAATGGCCTCTAGGGCATACATATAACTAACACCCAGCACTTCATGGATTCCAGTAACTTGAGCACCCCACCTTGGGTCAACCTGTACCCCTTACGAGTGCGGCGAATAGCCCGCTAATTCTAGAGTAAATCCCCCTCTATCTCAAAGCCATGAGATGCGGGCCCGTTTCCCTTTAGAACCCGGCTATCCGCGCACTCCACCACGGGGTAATCCTAGTACAGAAAATAAAATATGTACAATGGGTACATCGACCTCAACCAGGTCGTGCCCCAAAAGAATAATATACAAACAGGCAGTGACAGCAGTCCACATGTCGGTCGCTCGCCCCGCAATATCAAATGTACAAATATAACCAAACTGTACTACCATTGCACCAAGCTATCCACCACGACAAATCCGCAACATCACAGCACAACACAGAACATCAACATGAATGTCACGTTTGCAAACCCGTCTAAAAGAGTTATAGCAATTAGACAAGATTTACCGATCAAATGACATTCACGGTCGCAGATATAAAGTAAGTACTGTGAACTAACGTATTTAAAATTTCGATCAACAAAATTTCCCGAAGTGGGCCCCAAATACAAATCCAGTACTCAAACAAAATCTGAGCCCAAACAAAATATTCCAGAAACCACAATTCCACATGAAAGACACCCAGAAGAAAAATGGTACACTGTCGCTCCAAAACTGCGGCAGAACCGCGGCCAACACAAGGTTTGTGCGGCAGTTCCGTGGAGGTCTTGTGGGTACAGTCGACCAAATTTCTTCCAGAGTCTTATAAAAGCCTGCATGATTTTCTCACATACCCAAAAAAAAATTTTAGATGACAAAAAAAATTCGACAGAAACTTTAACATTGAAAATGCGGTTTTGGAAATTTGGTTCGATCGATCTTTTAAACAAGTTAGAACAAGCTAGTTAAGCTTAATGGCGTGTCTCTGATACCATGTAAGTCTACGGTAGCGCCCTGTTCATACCAGAATATTGCATTTTATACCGCCCATTCTTACGCTCGTTTGTTTATAGGCAGGTGCTTTTAATCAGTGTTTGCTACATAATTGCAGAATACAGGTTCTCGGCTCTGAACAGTGAATATCATGGAAAAGTACGACAGATTCCGGATTACTGCCAACAACTGATAAAACACGGATCTCCACTCTCTATCCGTGTGTTGCCACATACCAGTTTAAGGGACAAGATAGCAAATCGATTGTCATGTCATGCACAAAGCTCTATGTCAACACAAGATCCAAGAAATCTACGCGGAGCTCGAGGTAATCATGGCAAAAGATCCACATCACATCACATTTTTGTTCTACTAAAATTCTGGAATAATTGTGAAGAGTTTCTGAGAAAAGTCATATACCACACTGAAGAGGACAACAAACCAGGGATCGTCACAAAAGATGAAGACCCAATTCCCCTATATGGCCGCGGAACCGCGGCCTAAGCAGGCTTAGGCCGCGGAACCGCGGCCATTTGGTCTCCGTGTTTTGTCAATTTTTAAGGGCAGTTTGGTACTTCTATATGGGTCCAAATTCTTGCCCTAGGTTTTCATTTCCCTGCCTATAAATACCCCGGAGCCAAACCATTGTAGGGGGGAAATTCTTTGTTCCTCTTTTGTAGGTTTTAGTGTAGTTCTTCTTCTTCTTCTTCATCTTTCTTGCATGAAAATGTAGTGAGAGCATTGAGTGGATGATCAATGAAGATGAGGGTTTTTGTATCATTCTCTTTTGTTTAACTTCCCCTTGAGATTCTTGCTTTCTCTTGATCATTCAACCTCTTCATTGAGCTTGAAAGGTTAAGGATTTGTTATTGATCTCAAGGGTCGTATTTTCTTATGGAATTGGTTCTTCACTTCACATGAGTTATTTACCCTTCTCTTGATCTTGCAACCTCTTGATTGAGCTTGCAAGTTTAAGGGTTGGCTATTGATCCAATGCTTGTCTTGAATTCTAGTTTCTTGTTCTTTTTATTACTTATTTATTACTTGCTTTTTATTACCTTGCTTTACTTTCTTGCAATTTAAATTCATGCACTTGATTACTTGTAATCTTTTCTTTTCTTTGTTCTTTTCTTTTGCTCTTTTTGGTTCTTTTTGTGAATGGTTGTAATTATCGTTGTTAAGAATAAATACGGTATTGTAAGTTAAGATTTTCTTTGCTCATTTCCTTTTTCCCGTTATTTTCCATTGAACTCCGCCCAAACGATACGCAAGCGCTCCGTTAGGCACCCTACCCTAATAAGGTAACGGTGATTCCTAACCGCGACCGATTGCGTTCGGTTTGGCCGGAGGCGAAAGCAAGAGACAAGAACGGAAGGACAAGGGTAAATAAGCCGTATTCCACGAATACCGTGCTTAAATCCCCTAATCCACGTTGTTGCCGATTGCTCTAGCTTCAATTGGTCAAGACTCGGCTCAAAGGTTTTGAGTACGGATTTCTTTAGCTTACAATCTCGTATCTTTTTCTTAACAACTTTTTACTTGCAAATAAAACACATAGGTTAGACTTGAACAAACTTATACTTATTCTTTATTGACTCGTCTAAGACAAGAAAGGACATACAACCATCTCCCTGTGGATCGACCCGTGCTCAACCGGCTAGCTGCATAGCGACACCGTCTTGATTGCAGTTAACTTTAATTCTTTCAATCAAATGGCGCCGTTGCCGGGGAGACGGTAGCGTATTTTCTTTCTTGTTATTCGGGTTAATATTCTTTTTGTATATATAAATAATAAAAAAAATAAAAAATCTTTTTGTTATTTTTGATCATTTTTGTAGGCAAGAGTGCAGATTTTTGCGGATTTGCAAACTACGATTGTGGGGAGCAAATTGTACGTTAAAGGCTAAGGTGATTGCAAAGTACAGTGCCAAAGATCCGGGTAGTTTGACCGGCGCAAGCGAACTTTTCAAGCTTACCGGATTTGATTTAACGGGGGTTTCCTAACCCAAAAACTTAACGGTTCGTACTTTACTAACACCTTCTTCTCAAATCCGACGCTTCCAATATATTATTCTTTGCAGGATTCTTTGCAAGTTCGCTGGCAAACGCTAAAAATTGACTAACCCGTATTTGTTGCAGTGCCGTGCTTAAAAAAAATGATTTTTTGATTCTTTATAGAATTTTTATTGAATTGCGCATTGCATACATTAATACGGACTTAAGGGCAAGCGAACCCCACAATATACGGTAAAGGATTTCATCACCTTTTCCGTGGCCCACAAATCACGAACTTGAGCATAACGTTTACCCGCACAAATTTTAAAAGAAATTAGACTTTAAGGCTTAAGGACTTCGCGCTCATTAGGAGAAGTTAACCGTGTTTAGAAGCTCGCTTAGCGGTATATTGTTTACGGGGTGTGTAGGAAAGTGTTAACGGCGAAACCGCCAAAAGAGAAAGGGTTATTTAATTAAGGAACTTCGCGAAAGCGTTGGAAAACCTCCCCTTATCTCTGCACTTACCTGGCCTCGTGATCAGTGTATCTTGAGCCTGTTTCTCGACACAGTTTTACTTCGACAATCAAGTTCTGGAGCAGGTCTAGTTGACCTAGGTGAACCCTAGCACGATTAAGTGTGTGGTATTTTTGTGTCGTGATTGTTTTTGTCCATATTCTTTTTGTGTGTATATTTCATTCTTTTGTTAATATCTAACTAAAAAAAAATTAAAAAATTAAAAAAAAAATCAACATTCTTTTTCCCCCCTTTTCTTTTCCTTTCTTTCCTTTTCTCATCATATCATGGGTACCCCACCTCGAAAAACTCTTGCCGAACTTTGGTACCCACAACCAGACATTACCTCATACGGTTCTTGTTTTGGTCGAACTTCGAACGACCCCTCCATGCCCAAAATTTCTTTGAAAGATCGGATAGACGCGTCTAGGACGAACAACTGGACCCCGCAAACCACTTCGTATCAACCATTTCAAACATTCACCCCTTCTTGCGTTGATACACCTTTTGAAAATCCAGTTGTAACCCCGAGACCAATGTCTCTTGCTGAACGAATTGAACTATCTCGTAGCCGATCTTTCACTCCTTTCACCGCTTCAAATTCTTGTGATCAACAATTCCATTCACCTTCTTATCCAAATGTTGATCCCGCTCCTGTCCAACCATTCAATTCCTACCAGTTCTACCCGACTTTTGCACCTTCCCTAGACATTGCTTCTACACAGCCATTTGGGAGTTTTCAGTATCCAAACAACTTTGAATATTTTACTGAAACCCCGTCACAACCCATGTCTAGTCTGGAACAGTCGTTGGAAGACTTTAGGGTAGCGTAATGCCAACAGATGATGGATTTGAATGCGTCCATGGCCACCCTCATACAACCTACTGACTCGGTAGCTAGTTTCCATCTAGCTCCTAATTTTCCAATGTATGATGAGGCGGTTGGACAGATTGAGAATTTGAGTGGAGAGAGTGAGCTGTACCCCCTTCCAAATCAAACCTACCCGTTTCAAATTGAATCCCACAACTCCTGTGTTCAAAGTCTATCGAGTGTCCCAACTGAATTATCAATTAAAGATAGAATGTTTGATGAGTTGTGCGACTTTGCAGTGTTTGATTTACCCGATTATGAAGGGACCTTGCCAAGTGAAACCATACACAATCCTTTTGACCTCTACACCTCCATCTTAGAACCTGAATTGATTGAAATCCATGCTTTTGATGAGGTGTCTGAGAAAATTGACTTTCACTTGATTAAGGATATTGACGCCGGGAATATTTTGGATGATGAACATGTAGATTTGGCAGAGTTTTTCTCTCCAATTCATCATCCCGAGTCATTAAATATTTTTCCCGAACCCCATATGCGTCTGGATTTTGAAGAGAAATGCATGGATGTGCTAAATTTTGAGGAGAATTTTGAGGATAGCTTTGAGGATGAACCGGTTTTAATTGATGAGTCGGATTTTCCAATTCATCCTGTTCCTTTCATTGACTGTGTACACCCTCCCGAACCCTTAACAGATACCCTTCCTCGATCACTTCCTTCCATCCTTTCCATCGTTCCGACCTTGCAAGAACCCGTCTCACTTTCATTTCATATGTCTGGTTTACCAAGTTCGGCGTACCCATGGTTTCTCACGAATCTTGAGGGATTTGACCCCATTTCTCGACGGGTTAATAGATTAGCACAATCGCTTTTTACACATCGCTCATCACAAATTGTGCTAATCTATTCACTCCATTTCCACCCTCAAGTTCGTATTCCACTTCTTTCTCCCTTCCGCCATTTTTCTTCTCATATACCGAGATCGTATCCCACTTTTCTCTCCATACGGTCTCGCGTATTCTCTATTTCTTACCTCTCCGCGTTCTTTTACCAACCAGCACATTATAGAGATAAAATCTTTGAATGGTTGGTGCTCTCTTTTGGCCTGTGTAAGACCTTGTATAGCTTGATACCATTCTCTTTCCCCCCTAATCCTGAACTTCAACACTTAACAGTGAAAACACTGTTTTACTTAAGTTTGGGGGGGACTCCTTTTTTGTATATATTTTTGGTTTTCCTTTTTATTTTGTATATAATTTGTTTCTAGGGAGCGCCGACATTTTTGACCCTCTTGGTGTAGCCTGACAGTGAGGGCACTGTCAAGTTTAAGTTTGGGGGTGTGCTCGGTAAGCTTTCTTCCTTCGTATTCATTTGTATATTTTGCATTTGCATACCTTATTAAAAACCCACAAAAATTGAAAATTTTCCAAAAAAAAATATAAAAACTTTGTCGTCAAGTTAGCTAATAGGGTAACTTAGATCTTTATTCCGAAAGTTTAGTTGATATATTAGAAATAACTAAATTCTAGGCTTAGGAATTGAAAACCCTAAAAATAACCCTTATTCTGTCTAACTTTGGTAAGTATACGTCCTTACAGTTTTTTTGAGAAATAGGTAATCTTGAGTTCAGTTCTTGAGTTAAGTCAAGATGAAGGGAAAGTATTGAAGCTCTACTAAAGGATAAGTCTGAAAAATAGTTTCTTTTCTTGAGTTCAAATTTAGAAAGTATATACCCTACAAACTGCACTTACACGCACCTTGAAAGTTGGGATAGTAGAGGATACCTAGAAATACTCTTGCCTGAAAGCCTAGTATGAAAGAAAAAACGGTATTTAAAGCTAAACACCAAAAGAGCATATTGAAAAATATATCCGGTCTTGAAAAAAAAGAAAAAAAGAAAAAGAAAAAGAAAAGAAAAATAGAATAAAGTTAAGACCTGGAAACTGCTATTTACGCTTTAAACTCACACATTCAGTAATCGGCCGTTAGTGCCTCAAGAAACATTAATAGTCGCATGAAAGGTGTGTGAGCAACACCGTCCATCATTAATGAAAAGAAGTAGTATTAGGTATTAGGGCAAGGGTATTATAGCTTGAATTGAATTCTCAAGTGTGGGGGTGCAAAGATACACACACGTAGGGGTATACAATCGATATTTGGATAAAAGATAGAGATAAAGAATAAGACTTGTGTTTTCTGTAAAGTTGATAAAAATCCCTGATTTGAGGCCGCGCTTTAGAAGGAAAACTCAGGAGAACCAACATCTTTCTAAACTTTTTGGAACGTATATGATCTAAGGTTAAATAGATTAGAGGTGTGAAGCATTAGGGTTGGATATTTCTAACTTAGGATGATAGAATTTCTAACGTAAATACTAAACTGTAGGAGTAAAATCGATGTTAACTTATGACACTAGCTTGACGGGATTTTGTAGGTGTAATCCGCTAAAAACCCTCAGGAGACAACACTCCTCCTACTAGGGACACCTAGAGATTTAACGGCTTGTTGCACACGCTCTGTGCAATCGCGTTCCCTGCGAAAGTGTGGTTAGGATTTTATTTTTGTGAATAATTGGTTTTGCTCGGGACGAGCAAAAGTTAAGTTTGGGGGTATTTGTTCATACCAGAATATTGCATTTTATACCGCCCATTCTTACGCTCGTTTGTTTATAGGCAGGTGCTTTTAATCAGTATTTGCTACATAATTGCAGAATACAGGTTCTCGGCTCTGAACAGTGAATATCTTGGAAAAGTACGACAGATTCCGGATTACTGCCAACAACAGATAAAACATGGATCTCCGATCTCTATCCGTGTGTTGCCACATACCAGTTTAAGGGACAAGATGGCAAATCGATTGTCATGTCATGCACAAAGCTCTATGTCAACACAAGATCCAAGAAATCTACGCGGAGCTCGAGAAAATCATGGCAAAAGATCCACATCACATCACATTTTTGTTCTACTAAAATTCTGGAATAATTGTGAAGAGTTTCTGAGAAAAGTCATATACCACACTGAAGAGGACAACAAACCAGGGATCGTCACAAAAGATGAAGACCCAATTCCCCTATATGGCCGCGGAACCGCGGCCTAAGCAGGCTTTGGTCTCCGTGTTTTGTCAATCTTTAGGGGCAGTTTGGTACTTCTATATGGGTCCAGATTCTTTCCCTAGGTTTTCATTTCCCTGCATATAAATACCCCGGAGCCAAACCATTGTAGGGGGGAAATTCTTTGTTCCTCTTTTGTAGGTTTTAGTGTAGTTCTTCTTCTTCTTCTTCTTCATCTTTCTTCCATGAAAATGTAGTGAGAGTATTGAGTGGATGATCAATGAAGATGAGGGTTTTTGTATCATTCTCTTTTGTTTAACTTCCCCTTGAGATTCTTGCTTTCTCTTGATCATTCAACCTCTTCATTGAGCTTGAAAGGTTAAGGGTTTGTTATTGATCTCAAGGGTCGTATTTTCTTATGGAATTGGTTCTTCACTTCACATGAGTTCTTTACCCTTCTCTTGATCTTGCAACCTCTTGATTGAGCTTGCAAGTTTAAGGGTTGGCTATTGATCCCATGCTTGTCTTGAATTCTAGTTTCTTGTTCTTTTTATTGCTTATTTATTACTTGCTTTTTATTACCTTGCTTTACTTTCTTGCAATTTAAATTCATGCACTTGATTACTTGTAATCTTTTATTTTCTTTGTTCTTTTCTTTTGCTCTTTTTGGTTCTTTTTGTGAACGGTTGTAATTATCGTTGTTAAGAATAAATACGGTATTGTAAGTTAAGATTTTCTTTGCTCATTTCCTTTTCCCGTTATTTTCCATTGAACTCCGCCCAAACGATACGCAAGCGCTCCGTTAGGCACCCTACCCTAACAAGGTAACGGTGATTCCTAACCGCGACCGATTGCGTTCGGTTTGGCCGGAGGCGAAAGCAAGAGACAAGAACGGAAGGACAAGGGTAAATAAGCCGTATTCCACGAATACCGTGCTTAAATCCCCTAATCCAAGTTGTTGCCGATTGCTTCAGCTTCAATTGGTCAAGACTCGGCTCAAAGGTTTTGAGTACGGATTTCTTTTGCTTACAATCTCGTATCTTTTTCTTAACGACTTTTTACTTGCAAATAAAACACATAGGTTAGACTTGAACAAACTTATACTCATTTTTTATTGACTCGTCTAAGACAAGAAAGGACGTACAACCATCTCCCTGTGGATCTACCCGTGCTCAACCGGCTAGCTGCATAGCGACACCGTCTTGATTGCGGTTAACTTTAATTCTTTCAATCACACCCCGGCCGTCAATCCGAGTCCAAAATGCGGAACAAAAACTTTTATGAAACTGGCGCTATCGTAGTCTTTCACCCGGATCGAACCATTAACATAAACTAGCAGATAGAGAAGGGTGAGAGTGGCTATACCGATCGATCCGTGTCCTTCGGTCTTTGGCCACCATCCCAAGCTCCTCGCGGCATTTCCGATCTCCGGTCTCCTCGTTAGAAGGGCACCACATCAATGAGTCTTTTTACAGGCTCCCGCTTCATCCGAAGCAACTCGAACATGAAGTTTACTAGCCGACATGTCCAAGGTGAAGTAGAGAATGTGTGTGATAACTTTGTCTCAAACATCCATTGATTCTCAACTCATGAGAGTGTATGGATGGAGGTTGAAGATGAAGCCATGGTGGAAATGGTGAGCTAGAGGAAGAAGAAGAAGAAGAGGCTTTTTCTCTTATTGTGTGAGATGAAAAATGAGAGAGGCTAAGAATCATAATCACAAGAGCTAACCCATGTGCATGGATGCCCTCTCTCTCTCTCCATATTTCATTTCACACCCTTAATCAAACACTAATGTGACATTTGCACAATTAAAGAGACCATGAGTCACTAAACATGTGCATGTCACATTTAATGCACCTCATCATGAATTAAGATCATAATTTCCACCAAAATAAACATCAACCCAAATGTTTAATCCAACAAAAAGATATGGCAACATCTAAAATAAACTCGTGACGGATCACAAGGATACCCCTCACCTGTATATACATACCTGCATCCGCATTCTAACTGAATACGAATGCGATGAGACTAAAGTAATCCAACAAATCTAATACTAGGATCCGGCTTAAACCAAAGCCCACTAGTATGATTCGTCCGATCATGATCCGTGCACATGTGCACGTATATGATCGAACCCTGCCATAAATCCATACGGCTTCTATAATGTTTCGCCTGAAACTTGGGAAACTATCTGTGGAGGACTCTAAAGACTCATCAATACTCTGGCTGTGGATTTAACCACTAGCACGTCATTAGTACTAGCTGTAAGTAACAGGATACCCATGTATTGACCAAAAGGAAAGCCGAGGAGCGAACTCATCCTGGAACCCTACTGAGCCTGTCAGTGACAATATCCGTACAGTCTGGTCCATTCGTCTATGAGCATCGCATGTCGGTCGTAGGGGGCTGGTAACGTCAGACCCCCAATAGCGGTATAAGTCGTGTCGGAGTGTAGCCCAGAACACCCTGAGATATTACTGGAATATGTACCTGTAAATCTCCTTTGCCTTGGCCAAGGACTTCGTGTAATGGCTCTCCTAGACAATGTGCAATTTCATCCCCAATATCGGGAGAGACGAAACCCCTGCCGATCCACTCACTGCCTCCATGTGGCTCGGGACTGTACCCAACTAAAACCTATTTGCACGACTCCTTTGAGCCATGGTAGGGTAGTAATCAAAGCACAGTGGGAACTCACACGAGACAAATGACGATCTCAGGTCGATGAACTAACCTGTACACATGTCACCAGGGAACTGCTATCTGACACTAGGTATAATACCAACTAGCATGTTCCCCGCGAGTCCTGTCCGGTGTACTCATAACCCAATGAGAACCTGTATACATCTTAGGTGAACCAACTGACACCAATGGCTTGTGAGACCAGCCACCGCCTCTCGTCAGGGTCTCGATCGTATACACTAGTCTACTCATGGAGTATCCATGCCCAGTCTCGAAACTCCCATGACTAGGGACCTTTTAAGGATGTGCTTATAGACCCCAGATCCCACGTATATGATCGCCATCATACTGCTGGCAGTCAAGCAAGAATCCTATAGGCTCTATAAACGTGTAATAGTGATCTGTAATGTCACGTAAAGCTGTACACAATGATAAAGATAAACCCGGTAGCATACTATTCTCTATCAACGTGTAATAGTGAACTGCAATGTCACCTTAAGCATGTACACGATGATAAAGACAAACCAGATAGTATACAATCCTCTCGAGTAATACTGTCCTACCGGTATAGGTCCCCCCTCAATCATTGCAATCACGTGCCTGCGATCCAATAATTGACCTTGAGGGCACTATATCCAACATATGTACCACACCAGTGTCGCTAACTCACTAGGTGTAGTGATAAGGAATCAATCGGATCTTGGGAGAATCACTGGACAGCTGTGAAGGACATTCTTAAGTACTTGAGAAGCACTGAAGAAATGTTCTTGGTGTTTGGTAACGGTGAACTCCAGTGGGATTCCTTTATCAATTCGAGCTTCTAGAGTAATAAGGTCGACCGAAAGTCAGTCTCAGGCTTTATCTTTGCCCTCAGTGGAGGGACGGTATGTTGGAAGAGTTCCAAGCTAGATACCGTGGCAAATTAGACGATAAAGGATGAATACATCGCTACCAACGATGCTGCAAAAGTGGCTGCCTGGATATTTTTGTTCATGAGATGAAAATGGTTCCTACCATTGAGCGTCCAATAACTGTTATTATGACAACAATGGAGTTGTGGCTTTGGCCTAGGAACCCCGGTCCAATCAGCGATCTAGACTTACTCTGAGGCAGTATCATCTGATCAAGGAGATGGTTGATCTCTATGAGATCGAGGTAAGGAGAGTTGACGCGAAAGATAACATGGCAGATCTACTCACAGAGGCCTTTCTCTAGAGAAACTTTTATGGGGCGTTGAGTGTGAGATACTACAACAAATGACCATAGTCCAAGTGGGAGTATGTTCGTTATATGTATGCCCTAGAGGCCATTATTGTACATATGATGTATATTATAGTGGATGCTTGGACATATATAGGGAGGACTTACTTGCTCGACATGATAGTATGCTATCTAGTTGCTCTTTATCTTAACATGTACACTTATTGTCTCTCTGTTACATATTGATAAAGCCCTTAGGATGTGTACTTGACTACCAGGATTATGATGCGGATCATACTAGTGGGGCAAGGGTAGTCTATAAGTACATCCTTAAATTGTTCCTAGTCGTGGGAGTATCGAGACGGGGCATCGATATTCCAGAGTAGACTAGCGTATACGCTTCTCGACCTATGTGATGGGCGATGGATGATGCTATATCCATTGGTGTTTAACATCAGATATGGTATACAGGTGCTCAGTGGAGACTGGGTATACTGGACAGACTCGCCGAGAACTCCTAGATGGTATTATACCTTGCGTCAGATAGCAGCTCTCTGGTGACACTGGTACATGTTACTCTGTAGACTCGAGATCGTCATAGAGTCTTGTGTGATTCCTACTGTGCTTTGATTTCCACCTTACCACATTCAAGAGAACGTGCAAAACGGTGGTTTTTGGGTACAGTCCCGAGTCACATGGAGGCAATGAGCGATAGGAAGGGATTTCGTCTCTCCCGGTATTGGGGGTTGATGTTGCGCTATGCTCGATTGGCCATAAAATGAAATCCCTGGTAAGGGTTGCTGAGATTTACTGGTATGTGTTATCAGTAGTTTCTCGAATCGTTATGGGCCTTACATCGGCATGACTTATCAAGCTATTGGGGTCTGACGTTTACCACCGCCAGGCGAGATATGCGACATATCAGACGAAAAGACCGGACTGTACGGTAGTTTTACTTATTGTATTCGCAGGAGTATGAGCAGGCTTGCTTGTTGATCTTCTGATCGCTCAATACCCGGGTAGCCGTTACGTCCAGCTAGTACCGCTGACGGCTTGTGGGTGACTGATATGATCATCACCTACTGCCGGCGTATTGACGAGTCTTTAGAGTCTTACACAGAGATTTCCTGGCTCAGGAAAAACAAAGTAGGAGCTCATATATTATATGTGCGGGACTGAGAGTAATACGAGTATGTGATACCGTATTCTATTCTCGCGATTTGTGTTATCGGTCGGTTATATGTAATATAGTCGGGTTATCGAATCAAGTGTTGATTCGATAAGTTGACATATATGATATTAGTCGGTTATATATGATATAGCCGGGTTATTAAATTAAGCGTTGGTTTAATAATTTAATGTATCATTATATATTTGATATATTAATTTACATTAACTAATATTAGCTCACTTAAGCATTTCTTTTTCTCACTTGTGTACATATAATATATATGTGATATATATTATTTGTGTCATGCTAGTTTGTAACACCTTAGATTTGCGATTAGTGATAATTAGGCGGTAATGCGGGTTTTCTATAAAAAGTTTACCAATTTAGGTTCCTCACATTTTATAACATTTATTTAATATTTTAATATTATTTGTTATGGCTTGCACACACGTGTGCACGTTAATGTAAGAGTGTGTTTGTGTAATCTAGATTAGTGACCATGACAACTTTAAACTAATCCAATCCTTTGTTTAAAACCTTAACCATTATCCCTTGATATTTTGAGTAATAAGAAGATATTTCTTTTGTTTTTTTGGAATTGAGAAGAGGTGGCATGGTTCACTTATTGCTTGCATTTATTGTAATGGTGCACCCACGCTCTTATACTCACCTCTCTCTCTCTCTTTTCTTCACACCCTCTCTCATTCTCTCTCACTTCATCTCTTTCTCATTTCTTTCATCATTCCTCATTCTCTCAACTGAACACTTGCAAAACCTGCGCTAAACCTTGCTAAAACTTCATCAAAACTCATAAAAATCACTTCTTAAGCCTTGTTTTGCCTCTTGGATGCCTTGGAGCTTAGAAGGCTAGGATCTTTGAGCTTGTGGGAGTAGGTAATGGTCTCTTTCTGTTAAATAAGCCTTTTTATTGTTGTGTAGCTTGTTCGTTTCAGTTTAGAACGCGTAAAGTTTAGTTTCGAGTAAATATCGTATTTTTAGTGTAGTTTTGGTGTCTCGGATGATCTTCTATCAAACAAGGTATTTGTTGGAAAAGTTCCCATCACAGTGACCTTGTGTAGTGATCTAGAACCTACCATAAAAACCCGTGCCCAATTCCTTTCTTTATGGCCGCAAATTAATTGCTTCTGGCCTCAAATTGCGGCCAGACTGGTGAATTGGGTGTTGTGTTTTGGTCTGGGGCTCTTTAGGCTTGTGTGTGGTCATGTGGTATATGAAACTTTTACAAATTGTTTGTGTAGGAAAATCTGGGACCACTTTGCTTATTTCTAGTGTTTCGTTTACACGCGTTACGTTATCCGATACGGTTCATGTCTTGGTGTATCTGTTGCTCTTGGGTTAGTTTCGTAGTGTCGCTACGCGCGTTAGCCACTAGACGAACACTTGAGAGTATGTTTGGAGTTGATGTGTCGGTCAACGTAGTTTGTACGTATTATTGGTCGATTTCTAATTTACACTTGCTTTTTTGTTATGTGATCCAGGATCGCAGGCGGAGACTTCGGACGCTGCGAAGAAGGGGATGCGAGTGGTTGGCTTTACTTAGCCAGGATAGTTGTGAGTAGATTTAACATCTACAGGAGAATCGCCTGCTTGGCGTTATGCGTCTGGACTAGAGATGATATGATATTAGTCGCATGTTTATAATGCACATATAGAGTTCGCGAATACACCTCATTGCATATTATTACTTGTTGTGCTTGGACTTGTACAATTTGGACAATGCACTTTTATTGACGGCTTATGTTGCACGAGCACTTATTGTATGCCATCCACACCGTTAATAATTGCCATGACACGCACAACACACATACATATATTATATTGTTTGGTTAGGGACATTGAGACATTGATTCATATTCCATTGTGCATATGACATATAGCATACCTGTATACCTACATGCTTACACATATGCTTTAACATGCCTACATGCTAGCTACCCATATACCTATATAGTATTGTACTATTAGAGATAGGTATATACACATATGAGACATAGCTACATGTACATCTTGCATACATACTTACATGTACACCTGTATACCTTGATATAGCTACAATATATACCTACAGGGTTACTGATAGGTAGATACACATATCTTGCTATACCGATATGGTTACGCATACCTTGCTATAGCTTCTTGTTAACCTGTATATGATGTTGCTTTTGATTTGGAGAAATTAGGAACAACATGATGTATTTTATAACTTGTTGAAGCTAAATAGCGGTTTTTTCCTTTATATGCTCATATCATTGTTTCATGTAGCATATATTATATTCATGGATTTTTGTATTGAGATATAGATTTCACATGATGTTTTCTGGATTTGAGGACCGTGGTAGTTTTATGATATTATGCATTATTTGAAAAACCCGGTTTCTCTTGAAATGATATTCCAGCATCCACCATGAGATTTCTCGGTTCTAAGTTTGTGATATATACCCCATGCGAGGAGTGGAGTGGGCCGTGTGCGGGTACATGGTGGGCCCGGAGGTACCCTAGGGCAAGATTGTCGCAGGTGATGGCGATGAGTTAGTGGGGGAATCATACCTACCGGTGACAGTATTGGACTCGTCGGTGATCGCGTTGATATCGAACAGAGTCATGTACGTATGGATACCGAGAATTCGAGTGTCGAAGCTGGGTACTCGGGTTTCCGATGAACGTATAATACGTACATATCAGGGCCAGTCGTGATGACGACGCCTGATAGATGTGTATTTATGTGTCGATGTTGGACACTAGTTTTCATGATATTTTACTGCTGAGTATATATATCAGTGGTATGGAACGCTGTTATATATGCATATATATATATATATATATATATATATATATATATATATATATATATATATATATATATCAGTGGTATGGGACGCTGTTATATATATATATATATTTAATATATATCATCATAATGATCTGTGCAAGTATTCTTATTCATTATATATAAGGGCCGAACTGTGGGCCGATATGAGGGCCGATCTGTGGGCCAAACTGAGGGCCGATTTGAGGATATTTAGGATTTGAATTGTCTTGATGGACATTGGTCCTACCACGATGAGGATTCCGTGAGGATGACATGTTTTATCCCATATTCCGCATTTATTTATATCCATTGATTCATGTATTAGTTGTACCTGATAGAGTACCTTTCATGACTATTGCATATACATATTGTCATATTATTGCTTCATGTAATAGTTGTACCTGATAGATTACCTTTCATGACAGTTGCATATACATATGGCCATTTATTGCTATTAGCTGCATGTGATAGATTCGTACAGTACGTGCATACTTGCGATTACCCGCATATGTTATTTACTATTCACGAATTGGAAACTCACCCCTGTTGTGCCACAGTGTTTTGCAGGTAGCCCCTCAGGGCAGTGGAGGCAGGGCTTCCATCTATCGTATCATCTTTTGCAGTGGATACCGCTGCGGTTGACTGTGTGCAGTTTGCTTTAGGTAGGTTTTGCGGTTATCAGATGTTGCTCATTGTATATCTTTGTACCTTGTACTCTCTGTAGGGTTCCTAGGCACTCTAATGAGGTTCCACAACTGATCAACCATGACAAAATAAAATTTTCCATGTGCCGAGAAACCCTAATGCTAGATCGTTAACTAGAGGTTAACTTGCAAGCAAACAACTTTATTGCTAATAAGTGAATGGAAATACAACCTTTGTAGATCCGGTCCTCCACTTCCTTAGCTCCTTGATGATGTACCTCCGCTGCGATCATCGGATCCCGGACTCTAGTGATGGTTTTGTCGAAGAAATGATCGGGCTAGGTCGTCAACTTCGATGCCGAAGATGATCTACGTCGAGGCAACTCAAGATCAAGCTCCAACTTCACCAAGTCATGAAAGTTATGAAGAAAACACCCTATACTACATGGCAAGTGGTAGAGGATGAAGAAATAGGAAATGGGTTCACTTTGGATTTGGATTTCTCACTTGGATTCATCACTTGATTATTTCTAGCAAGGGTTTTCTTTCTTCTTCAAGAAGAAGAAGAAGAAAGAAATGGAAAAAATGAATTAATTAAAATAGAAAATCAAGTGACCCTTATCATATTGCAACCATGGGTGAGTTAACAAGTGTAGAGAATAAACTAGGGTTTAAGTAAATGGTTAGGGTGAAGGAAAGTCAAAGCTTTTCAAAGCTTCATGAAGCTTCAAGTATAAATCAAAAAGCCACCATTTTATTTTCTTTTGCCAAAAAGAATAAAGTAGATAAATGAGTAAATGAAACCCTAACCATTAACCTAATCATAGTTTAAAGCATACACACACCTAAGTTTGCATGTATCATCAAACATGATACAAACTAGTGCACAAAACTATATCATATATACAATGTGCACATCGAGTGAGAAAATCCATCTTAAGTGAACCAATACTAGTTAATGCAAAGTAATATATCAAATATATAATTATGCATTAAATCATTAAATCAACACTTGATTTAATGATCCGGTCATACTGCATATAACCGACTAATATTAAGTGTATCAATGTATCGAATCAACACTTGATTCGGTAACCCGGCTATATCATATATAACCGTCCAATGATACAAATCGCGAGAATAGAATTCAGTATCACATACTGGTATTATTCTTGGTCCCGCACATATCTCATATGCGCTCCTATTTCGTTTCGCTTGAGCCAGGAAACCTCTGTGTAGGACTCTAAAGACTCGTCAATACGCCGGCAGCAGGTGATGATCATATCAAACACCCACAAGCCGCAAGCGGTCTGCTAAACGTAACGGCCACCCGGGTATTGAGCGATCAGAAGATCAACGAGCAAGCCAGCTCACACTCCTGTGAATCCAACCAGTAACACTTACCGTACAGTCCGGTCTCGCCTAGGGGTCTGATATGTCGCATATCTCGCCGTCTGATATATCGCATATCTCGCCTAGGGGTGGTAAACGTCAGATCCCAGTAGCTCGATAAGTCGTGTCGATATGAGGTCTATAACAGTTCAAGAAACTACTGGCAACACTTACCAGTAAATCTTAGCAACCCTGGCCAGGGATTTCCGGTTATAGCCAATCGAACACAGCGCAACATCAACTCCCTATACCGGGAGAGACGAATCCCCTCCTATCGCTCATTGCCTCCATGTGATCCGGGACTGTACCCAAAAACCACCATTTTGCATGCCCTCTTGGACGTGGTAAGGTGGAAATCAAAGCACAGTGGGAATCACACAAGACTCTATGACGATCTCGGGTCTACAGACTAACCTGTACCAGTGTCACCAGAGAACTGCCATTTGACGTAAGGTATAATACCATCTGGGAGTTCTTGGCGAGTCCGTCCAGTGTACCCAGTCTCCACTGAGCACCCGTATATCATCTCTGATGTCAAACACCAATGGATATGGGATCATCCATCGCCCATCTGTATGGGTCGAGAGGGTATACGCTAGTATACTCTGGTATATCGATGCCCCGTCTTGATAGACCCACGACTAGGGACCTTGAAGGATGTACTTATGGACTACCATGTCCCCACTAGTATGATCCGCTTCATAGTCCAGGTTGTCAAGTACACATACTAAGTGCTTTACCAACATGTAACAGAGAGACAATCAATGTACACGTTAAGGTAAAGAGCAACCAGATAGCATACTATCATGTCGAGCAAGAAAGTCCTCCTCATATATGTCCTAGCATCCACTACAGTATACATCCTATGTACAGTAATGACCTCTAGGGCATACATATAACTAACACTCTCCATCTACCATTTTCATGTATTGACTTAGAGACGAGTTGTGAGGACGATATTGTATATTATTTTGGGACTTGGAGATTTTCATGCTGTTCACTTTATATCGTCTTTTTTTCCCTACGGCGTCGTATATCTATTGTGGTGGTTATTTTCCTCCTTTGGGCGTGGATTTGCTCCCGTTTGGGGATGCTTTACTTATATCTTTGTTGTACCATTTTTGGGGGCTTGTTTTACAAAGGTGGTGCTGCCAAATTTTTAAAGGAAATAAATTGGGAATTTAAAGAATTTGATTGAGATTTCAAAAAGTTTTAACCATGTTATTATCACTTACTACTTTTGATGGTTTAGATTGCTAGGTTTTTGGCTTACTTGAATTACGTTACGCCTGGAGACGTTACATAGTTTAAGAGCCGTCACGTGCTAAATTTTGGGTCGTGACAAAGTTGGTATCAGAGCGCTAGGTTTTACCTTTCGGAGTGTAGGATGACCTTGGTATGATGAAGTAGGTAGTTTAAGCAGAGTAACGTAGTGTGTGTATGCCCGCGGCATACTTACGACATGGTACTCCGCCTAAGTGACCTAAGTACTAATTGCTTGAAATTCCTTCCTTGATGATACATATCCTTGTGATTCGATTTTTGTGTTCTTATCGAATCCTATTTCCATTTTAGGCTTTTGCCACCGATGACTTTGAGGGCACAAAGTGAGGCAACGAGGGCCGAGGTCAGAGTTGACTCGTTTAGGGTGAGGACTAACCGGGATGGTATGCTCGCTGTACAGGAGCAGATGGATCTGCCTTCGATAGATCGTATCACTAGGATTGAGACAGATATGCAGGACTTGCGCCAGATGATGAGATCATTAGTTGAGGCCAGTCGAGCGCAGCGACAGGAGGTTGTCACCCCTGTTACCCAGTTATTCCTTGCTATCAGCACACAGCATTATGTTACTTACACAGCAGCAGTGGATGCGGCCCGTTTAGCTGAGGAGCATCTTCCTGAGACTTTGGGAGTTCCGAGACCGAGGAGGGCTTGTACAAGTGTATCATCCCAGAGGCGGAGGCTTAGTCACCACGACAAATTTCGTTTGCGTCGTGGGAGTACTAGAAGCTTTGGACGAGGACAGTCGTTTAGCTCTTATCCTCATGAGAGTCAGCAGTCATCGAAGGGATGTTTTTGATGCAGGAGCCTTCATCACCTCGTCAGAAATTTTTCTTTGGCACCTCATCAGACTTATGCTCAGAGAGGTCGTGGTCGTGGAGGATTTGTTCTAAGTGGACAGGTTGGCAGAGGAGGGCCTTAGCCAGTTGTGGGTAGAGGGCAGGCACGAGCGTTTGCTTCTACTCATCGGTACGCGCGGGTGTCCAATGCAGAGTTTTCAGGTAATCTTATTCGTATGCTCTTTTGTATCATATGTTTGTTTAATTCGGGATCTATGCACTCGTTGTTCTACACACTATGTGCCGTGGTTGGGCCGAGAGTTGTGTATGCTAGATCAGCCGTTTGTTGTGTTAACTCCTATTAGCGATTCTTTTGTTGCGCGACACGTTTTTCGGTCGTGTGCCAATTGGGTAGGAGATGGTGATTCGTCCGTCGATTTGATCCTTCTAGAGATGTTGGACTTTGACGTTTTCTTAGGCACGGACTGGTTAGGTACGTGCGAGTCGTCTGTGGACTGCCACGAGAAGAAAATCAGGTTTTGTTTTCCTGACGAGTCAGTTCTTGTTGTGCAGAGGGCTGTGGTGTCGCCTCTCACAGCTTGAATTCAGCCCTTTTTCGCTAATCGGCTTTTAAAGAGAGAATGTCGAGGATTCTTGGATTCCATTTGTGATACGGAGCCACAGTGGGTTCGTTGGACCGGGTTCCTATCGTGCGAGAGTTTTCCGACGTTGTTCCAGATGAGCCGGTGGAGCTTAGGGAGATTAAGGATCTGCTGCAGAGTTGCTAGATATGGGGACTTGTACATCCAAGTGTTTTGCTTTGGGGAGCTCCTACTCTGTTCGTCAAGAGAAGGATGGCAGTTTGAGGTTGTGTATTGATTGATCGTCAATTGAACCGAGTTACGGTGTGGATTAAGCATCCTTTACCTCGCTTTGACGATTTCGTTGATCAGCTCCAGGATGCGAGACATTTTTCTAAGGTTGTTTTGGGATCAGGTCATCATTAGTTGCGGGTTCGGAGTGATGACATTCCGAAGACTTTTTTTTGTGCACGCTACGGGCTTTATGAGTTTTGGTGGTGTCGTTGGACTCACCAATGCCCTAGCAGCATTCATGGATGTGATGAACCAGGATTTTTCAGGACGTTCCTCGACCAGTTTATTGTTGTGTTATAGATGACATTTTGGTATTTTCCAAGAGTCGTGAGGAACGTGAGCAACACTTGAGGATTTTCTTTGCAGACATTGGGAGAGCGCCAGCTGTTTGCTAGATTCTCGGAGTGTTCCTTCAGGCTTGATAGTGTTGACTTCCTAAGTCGTGGGGTTACGGGAGATGGTATTTGTATGGTCCCGAGGGAGATCGAGGCCGTACAGCTTTGGCCCAGACTTGATCAGGGACAGAGGTCCGCAGATTATTGGGCTTAGCCGGTTTTTACCGCCGTTTCGTGCAGGATTTCTTGAGTATCGCTGCATTGTAGACCGTATTGACTAGGAAGGGGGTTCCTTTTTTTTAGACTGAGGCATGCGTGCTGAGTTTTCATGGGTTGAAGACTTGGTAGACGACTGCACCAGATCTATCTTTGCTTTCTGGATCGGGCGACTATATTGTTTACTGTGATGTTTTGCAGTGGGGCTCAATTGTGTACTGATGTGGCACTATAGAGTTATCGCTCATGCTTCCCAATAGTTGGAGGAAGTACGAGAAGGATTTATCTCACTCATGATCTGGAGATGGCCGCGGTGGTCGTGCGTTGAAGATTTGGGGACACTACTTATGCGGAGAGTCGTGTCAGATTTTCACAGATCACCAAAGCTTAATATCCATCTTCCTGTAGCGGGTTTTGATTGTTGAGACGGCGTCGTTGGATGGATCTTGTGAAGGATTGTGATTGTGAGATCCTTTATTAACCGTGGAAATACGATTGTGGTAGCTGATGCTTTGAGTCATAGGCCCGGGGGTAGTTTGTTCCAGTTATGCGCAGTTCGGAGATAGTCTTCTGCAGATTTACAGTTCTTTTGTAACCATTGAGTATAGCTTTAGTTCGCCTCTACTGAGGGGACAACTTGCTCATGTCCGCGCTCGTTCACTTCTACTTAATCGTTTCGTGAGGCACAACCCGCCGATGCTCGTTATTTGAGATTCTGTGCATGTTAGGTCGGGTAAAGATTCGGAGTTCTTGATTTGTGACCAGGGTGTGCAGTGTTAGGGACTCGTTGGCGTGTACCCGATACTGATGGGTAGATACGCGAGGTCCTAGAGCAGGCACATCAGTCAGCTTTCTGTGTTTATCCAAGTGCCACCAAGATGTAACGTGACTTGAGAGTTGGGTACTGGTGGACAGGAATGAAGAGTGAAGTTTCAAATTTCGTTTTGAAGTGCTTGGGTTTTCGACGAGCTAAGGTTGAGCATTTGGGGCCGGCTGGAGAGTTGCAACCTTTTTACTGTTCCAGAGTGGGAATAGGAGCAGATCTCCATGAATTTTCGTTGTGGTGTCTACCCAGGTTTAGACAGGGTGTGACTCCATTTGGGTGATTGTTGTCCGGTTATGCTCAGTTTGCTCAGTTGTTCTTCGTTAAGTTTGTGTATTTGCACGGAGTTCCTTCATGCGTTGTATCCGATAGAGGCATCCAGTTCGCTAGCCGTCGTTGGCAGAAACTTCATGAAGCCTTGGGTACTGGTTGAGCATTAGCTCCGCTTTTCCATCTGTAGTTCGATGGTCAGATAGAGCGGACTATACAGACTCTGGAGGATATGATTGTGCATACGTACTTTTTGTTTGTTGGCTTGTGGGATCGTCACTTGCCATTGATGGAGTTCTCCTATGATAACAGTTATCAGGAGACGTTTCAGATGGCAACTTTTAGTCCTTGTGTGTAGGTTGTGTCGATCGCCAGTTTGTTTTACTGACTCCGCGAGAGCAGGATTTTTGGACCCCAGCTAGTCGAGAGGCTTCGGAGAAGATCTAGTTGGTTCAGCTAAGGATGAGAGCAGCCCAATGCAGACAAAAGTCTTATGCCGGCCGTGGTGGTCGCAGACTTGAGTTTGCAGTGGGAGATCATGTATTCCTACGGATTTTTCCGATGAAATAGCGTGTTGAGTTTTGGGAAGCTTAGTCTCAGATTGTAGGTCCTTTTGAAATCCTTTAGCGAGTTAGTACCGTTGCCTATAATTTGGCACTTCCGTCCAGATTTTTGAGTATTCAACCCGTATTCATTGTGCCGATACTTTGCAAATACCTTCATGAACTTTCTCAAATGATTCAGCATCAGACCATTTACCTTGGACGCGATCTTTTCGTTCACCGGCAGCCAATAGTGTTAGTGGATCGGCAGGTGGAGAAACTTCGGTCAAGGGTCTTGCCATCTGTGGAGGTTTCTTAGGCGTAGCCGTATAGTGAGGAGATCACTTGGAAGGCTGCGAGCGAGATTTGGGAATTTTACACTCATCTCTTTGAAGGTACGCTTAGTAAGAAAGTTTAATTCCGGGATGAATTTTCTAAAAGGGGGGAGATTGTAACACATTAGATTTGCGATTAGTGATAATTAGGCGGTAATGCGGGTTTTCTGTAAAAAGTTTACCAATTTGGGTTTCTCACATTTTATAACATTTAATTAATATTTTAATATTATTTGTTATGGCTTGCACGCACGTGTGCACGTTAATGTGAGGATGTGTTTGTGTAATCTAGATTAATGACCATGACAACTTTAAACTAATCCAATCCTTTATTTAAAACCTTAACCATTATCCCTTGATATTTTGAGTGAGGAGAAGATATTTCTTTTGTGTTTTTGGAATTGAGAAGAGGTGGCATGGTTCACTTATTGCTTGCATTTATTGCAATGGTGCACTCACCCTCTTACACTCACCTCTCTCTCTCTTTTCTTCACACCCTCACTCATTCTCTTCACTTCATCTCTTTCTCATTTCTTTCATCACTCCTCATTCTCTCAACTGAACACTTGCAAAACCTTCACTAAACCTTGCTAAAACTTCATCAAAACTCACAAAAATCACTTCATAAGCCTTGTTTTGCCTCTTGTATACCTTGGAGCTTAGAAAGCTAGGATCTTGGAGCTTGTGGGAGTAGGTAATGGTCTCTTTATGTTAAATACGTCTTTTTATTGTTGTGTAGCCTGTTCGTTTCAGTTTAGAACGCGTAATGTTTATTTTCGGGTAAATATCGTATTTTTAGTTTAGTTTTGGTGTCTCGGATGATCGGCTATCAAACCAGGTATTTGTTGGAAAAGTTCACATCACAGTGACCTTGTGTAGTGACCTAGAACCTACCATAAAAACCCGAGCCCAATCCCTTTCTTTATGGCCGCAAATTAATTGCTTCTGGCCGCAAATTGCGGCCAGACTTGTGAGTTGGGTGTTGTGTTTTGGTCTGGGGGTCTTTAGGGTTGTGTGTGGTCTTGTGGTATGTGCAACTTTTACAAATTGTTTGCGTTGCAAAATCTGGGACCACTTTGCTTATTTCTAGTGTTTCGTTTACATGCGTTACGTTATCCGATACGGTTCGTGTCTTGGTGTATCTATTGCTCTTGGGTTAGTTTCGTAGTGTCGCTACGCGCGTTAGCCACTAGACGAACACTTGAGAGTATGTTTGGAGTTGATGCGTCGGTCATCGTAGTTTGTATGTGTTATTGGTCGATTTCTAATTTACACTTGCTTTGTTGTTATGTGATTCCGGATCGCAGGCGAGGACTTCGGACGCTACGAAGAAGGGAAAGCGAGTGGTTGGCTTTACTTAGCCATGATAGTTGTGAGTAGATTTAACATCTACATGGGAATCGCCCGCATGGCGTTATGTGTCTGGGCTAGAGATGATATGATATTAGTCATATGTTTATATTGCACATATAGAGTTTGCACATACACCTCATTACATATTATTACTTGTTATGCTTGGACTTGTATCCTTTGGACACTGCACTATTATTGACGGCTTATGTTGCACGAGCACTGATTGTATGCCACCAACACCATCAAGAATTGCCATGACACGCACAACACACATACATATATGATATTGTTTGGTTAGGGACATTGAGACATTGATTCATATTCCATTGTGTATATGACATATAGCATACCTGTATACCTACATGCTTACACATATGCCTTGACATGCCTACATGCTAGCTTCCCATATACCAATATGGTATTGTACTATTAGAGATAGGTATGTATATACATATGAGATATAGCTACAAGTACATCTTGCATACATACTTACATTTACACCCGTATACCTTGATATAGCTACATATATACCTAGAGGGTATTACATCATTACTGATAGGTAGATACGCATATCTTGCTATACCGACATGGTTACGCATACCTTGCTATAGCTGCTTGTTCACCTGAATATGATATTGCTTTTGATTTGGAGAAATTAGAAACCGCATGATATATTTTATAACTTGTTGCAGTTAAATAGCGGTTTTTCCTTTACATGCTCATATCATTGTTTCATGTTGCATACATTATATTCATGGATTTTCGCATTGAGATATGGATTTCACATGATATTTTCTGGATTTAAGGACCGTGGTAGTTTCATGAAATTATGCAATATTTGAAAAACTCGGTTTCTCTTGATATGATATTTCAGTAACCACCATGAGATTTCTCGGTTATGAGTTTGTGATATATACCCCATGCGAGGAGTGGAGTGGGCCGTGTGCGGGAACACGGTGGGGCCCGGAGGTACCCCGGGGCAAGATTGTCACAGGTGATGGCGATGAGTTAGTGGGGGAATCATATCTACCGGTGACAGTATTAGCCTCGTCGGTGATCGTGTAGATATCGACCAGAGTCATGTACGTATGGATATGGGGAATTCGAGTGTCGAAGCTGGGTACTCGGGTTTCCGATGAACGTATGATCGTACATATTAGGGTCAGTCATGGTGACGACGCCTGATAGATGAGTATTTATGTGTCGATGTTGGACACTAGTTTTCATGATATTTTACTACTAAGTATATATCGGTGGTATGGGACGCTGTTATATATGCATATATATATATATATATATATATATATATATATATATATATATCAGGGGTATGGGACGCTGTTATATATATATATATATTTAATATATATCATCATAATGATTTGTGCAAGTATTCTTATTCATTATATATGAGGGCCGATCTGTGGGCCGATATGAGGGTCAACCAGAGGGCCGATTTGAGGATATTTGGGATTTAGATTGTCTTGATGGACATTGGTCCTGCCACGATGAGGATTCCGTGAGGATGACATGTTTTATCCCATATTCCGCATTTATTTATATACATTGCTTCATGTATTAATTGTACCTCATAGAGTACCATTCATGACTGTTGCATATACATACTTCAAGTATTAGTTGTACCTGATAGAGTATCTTTCATGACTGTTGCATATACATATGGCGATTTGTTGCTATTAGATTGCATGCGATAGATTAACGCAGTATGTGCATACTTTCGATTACCTGCATAAGTTATTTACTATTCACGAGCTGGCAACTCAACCCAGTTGTGCCACAGTATTTTGTAGGTAGCCCCTCAGGGCAGTCGAGACAGGGCTTCCATTTATCGTATCATCTTTTGCTGCGGATACCGCTACGGCTGACTGTGTGCGGTTTTCTATAGGTCGGTTTTGCGGTTATCCAATATTGCTCATTGTATATCTTTGTACTTTGTACTCTCCATCTACCATTTTCATGTATTGACTTAGAGACGAGTTGTGACGACGATATTGTATATTATTTTGTGACTTGGAGATTTTCATGTTGTTCACTTTATATCGTCTTTTTCTTCGCTACGGCATCGTATATCTGTTGTGGTAGTTGTTTTCCGCCTTTGGGCGTGGATTTGCTCCCGTTTGGGGATGCTTTACTTATATCTTTGTTGTACCCTTTTTGGGGGCTTGTTTTACAAAGGAGGTGCTGCCAAATTTTTAAAGGAAATAAATTGGGACTTTACAGAATTTGATTGAGATTTCAAAAATTTTAACCATGTTATTATCACTTACTACTTTTGATGGTTTAGATTGCTGGATTTTTGGCTTACTTGAATTACGTTACGCCTGGAGACGTTACGTAGTTTAAGGGCCGTCACGTACTAAATTTTGGGTCGTAACATAATTGCTACATGTGACATGGGTGTATGAGACTCATACCATGCAAATAATAATGTGGGATTTTATTTATTAAGAGTAAAAGAAAATTAGTTGGAAATTAGTCAAGGTTAGAAGCTTGTAGAAGCTTTGTGATAACCTTTGACTTAGTCTACTAATTTTGTCCCACTCTAGATATTTATTAACCTAACATTATTGTTAGCCATGGTTTAGTCTCTACAAGAGTTATATGAGATATTTTTCACCCATGGTTGCCAAAAAAAAAACACATGCTTCTCTCCATGGTTGCTTTTCTTCATCTCCTTTCTCAAGCTCTCTAGCTTTTTGGGAGGTGAAGAAAATTAGTGAGAAAAATATTTCTAAAATGAGCAAAAATCCTACTTCATCAACCTAAACTAGATTAGCCATTTATTTTAGCTTGTTTCCTTCACTAATTCCTAATTAGTGAGGAGGCAGCTTAAGTTGGTGTCACCTCGACGTAGATCATCTTCGGCCTCCAAGTCTTCAAGCAAGTTTATTCCTTTCATCTTGTGGAGTGTTTCTAGAGTCCGGGAGTTCACTACTTAGTGCGAAGGGACTACTACACGGAGCTATTGAAGTGAAGGGCCGGTCTGCAAAGGTTGTATTCCTTGTTCACTTAGATGTAAAGTTGTTTACATGCATGTTTCGTCCAATTCTGTAGTTAAGGTTCTAGGTTAGGGTTCTTTAGCATGCCAATTTTTTGAAAATGTCTTGGTCGATGCCTTTCGAAACCCAGTGGTCATGCTTGGGAACCCAGCAGCTTAGCCTCTACTAGACAGAGTTCAAAATAGATTAATGGGATGGAAGGGACATAGCCTCTCAATTGGTGGATGGGCAACCTTACTTAATTCAGAGTTACCAGCAATCTCAACATATTATATCTTTCTACTTACTTTCGGAGAGGATGGTTAAATGTATCGACCATATTCAACGTAATGTTTTGTAGAGAGGAATGTCGATGGATAAAAAGAAATACAATTTTGGTAAATAGGAAAAAGGTGTGTAGACCGAAGAAAGAATGACATCTCAGAGTGAGAAATATTAAAGATATGAATAAGGACTCCTCTGAGAGTGGTGATGGAGGTGGGTTTCCGGTAATAAAAAAGTTTGGGTGGTCAGCATAAATGTGGCATATTGTAATAAATCTATAGCGATTAGTGCATTGAATAAGAATATAGCGACAGCGACCGGATTTTGGAAAAGAGTAATGCCAGTCAAAAAATCTTTCTTCCGAGGAATACCTTATACGATAAGTGACGAAAGTTCGATTAACTTTTGGAGGGATTACTATCATGGGGACATAACGCTACTAGAAAGATTTCCAGTCATGTTCGAGTTAGCTAATAACAAGAAGGCATCTGTGTAAGCCAGTGGAAAGGAGATAAATGGTGGCTAAAATTGGAAATGGCATTAACAGATGGAGAAAGAAGACAATGACGATTCATGATTGATTTCCTTCAAGACTGGAGACCATTGGAGAGAGGAAGCAACGATGTAGCATCGTAGAAATGGTCCTTATGGCAACACAGATTTTTTGGGTATACCTGTGAGCAGCAATAAATTTCTACATGGGGCCTCGTTGTAAGGAGACAGTCCCAGATCTCTATCCAGCAAACAAAGAGCGCTCGAAGATTGTTCTTTGGAGTCCTCCTCTAATGCTTAAGTTAGTGGTCACTTTTGAAATTTAAGGTTACTTGGCGGTATTGAGTGCGTACCTTATGGTTGAAGAATTTTGGGTCTATATACTTCTGTTAGTGATATGTATACCCTAGAGGCCATTATTATATATTATAGTGGATGATTGGACACACACACAAACACACACACACACACATACACACACACACACACACACATATGACTTTCTTGCTCGACATGATAGTATGCTATCTGGTTGCACTTTATCTTAACATGTACACTAGTATTATTATACCGTCACTCTGATATATGTTGATAAAGCACTTACAATGTTAGCTTGACTACCAAGACTATGATGCAGATCATACTAGTGTGGCTTGTGTAGTCCGCAAGCACATCCTTTAACAGTTCCTAGTCAGAGGAGTACCGAGATAGGGCATCGATGTTCCAGAGTAGACTAGTATGTACGTTTCTTGACCCTGTATTGGGCGATGGTTGATCCCACAACCATTGGTGTTTGACATCATAGATTGTACACAAGTGCTCATTAGAGAATAGGTACACCAAACAGGACTTGTCGAGAACTCTTAGATGGTACCATACCTATCGTCAGATAGCAGTTCTCTGATGACACTGGTACAGGTTAGTCTGTAAACCCGAGATCGTCATAGAGTCTTGTGTGGTTCCCACTGTGTTTTGATTTCCTCCCTACCACGGCTCAAAGGATTCATGCAAACAGGTGGATTTTAGGTACAATCCCGAGTCACTTGGAGGCAATGAGCGATACGAGGGGTTTCGTCTCTCCCGGTATAGAGAGTTGATGTTGCGCTATGCTCGATTGGCTATAACAGCAAATCCCTGGCCAGGGCTGATGAGATTTACTAGTAAGTGTTATCAGTAGTTTCTCGTATGGTTATAGGCCATACATCGGCATTACTTATCAAGTTACTGGGGTCTGACGATTCTACCCCTAGACTCAATATGCGACATATCAGACGAAAAGACCGGACTGTACGGTAAGAGTTGCTTATAGGCTTTGCGGGAGTTTGGAAAAGCTTTCTTGTTGATCTTCTATTCACTCAATACCTGGGTAGCCGTTACGTCCAGCTTGTACCGCTGACGGCTTGTGGGTGACTGATGTGATCATTACCTACTGCTGGCATATTGACGAGTCTTTAAAGTCCCACACAGAGGTTTTCTAGCTCAAGAGAAATGAAGTAGGGCACATATAGTGATATGTGCGGGAACTTGATTAAATACGAGTATGTGATACCATATTCTAATCTCGTGATATTTGATATCGGTTAGGTTATATGTGATATAACCGGATTGTTGAATCAAGTGTTGATTCAATGATTTTTTATATGTATTATATTTGATATTGGCCGGTTATATATGATATGACCGGATTATTGAATCAAGTGTTGATTTGATATAGTATATTGAATGCTGTCGGTTATATATGATATGACCGGGTTATTGAATCAAGTATTGATTTGATAATTTGATATATATACTTATATTAGTCGGTTATATATGATATAAATGGATTATTAAATCAAGTGTTGATTTAATAATTTGATATATATTTATAATTGATATATTTATATATTAACTAATATTTTAGCTCACTAATGATTTCCTTCTCTTGTTTATATATAATGATATATATATATATATATATATTTATATAAAACACTATTGTGTTATGGTGGATGATACATCGAATATGGGTGTATGAGACTTACGCAAAGGCTAAAGATAATATTGGGTGATTTATTTTTATGTAAAATTAAAAATGAAGTGGAAATGTGCATGGCTTAGACGCTTGTAGAAGCATGTAGAAGCCGTGACTCATCCCACATATTTTGTTTTACTCTAGATATTTTATAACCCAACCATTATTTTTAGCCCATGGTTAACTCTCTCATTCATCACTTGAGATATTTTTCTTCACCCATGTTCATCTTCTTCCTCTCTCTAGGTTTTCTTGAGCTGGAAAAGAAAAAGAGAAAGAATTTCTAAAGTGAGAAAAATTCCTACTTCATCAACCTACTCTCATCTAGCTCATAAGATTAGGTTTTTTTCTTCACTAATTTCTTGATTAGTGAAGAGGTAGCTTAAGTTAGAGTAACTTCAAAGTGGATCATCTTCGGCCTCGATGACAACAAAGAAAGCTCTTTCCTTTCACTAAGTGGAGCCTTAGAAGAGTTCTAGGCACTACTACTTGGAGCTTTAGAAGTGAAGAACCAGTCTACAAAGGTTGTTTTCCCTTTTCACTTAGTTATATAATGTAACATTTCAGAAAATACAAAATATTAGTTTTGGAATTTAATATTAAAATAATATATTTCGCGAAAGCTATTCGATTTGCAAATTTGGGGTTTTCGTAAAATGGTATAAATATATACCAATATTTGGGAAATAATTGAAGATTAAAATAATTTATTCATTTAAAAATATATATATTGGATGTGGCGTTTTTATAATTAATAATATGCAGTTTAAATAAAAATTGATTAGTGGACTACTAATCACGATTAGGCCAAATCCGTGTTTCTATATTTTTCCATTGTTAGTGCACCATGACATGTTGCATTTTTGTTGCATGTTGTTTCATTTATATTTGTTGATATTTGGCTTTAAAAGAAAAAAGAAAAGAAAACTATTATTGGAGAGAGAGAGGGGACCAAATGATGAGGCATGGGCTTATGAGAGGGTGAGAATATTAGAGGGTGAGAATAGGAGAGAGGGGGGCTGCCTTCTTTTCCTCCCCCATTGTTATTTCTTCAACTCTTTCTGTAGGGTTCCTAGGCACGCTAGTGAGGTCTCCCAAGCCATCAACCATGGCAATTTCAAAATTATGGTGCCTACAAACCCTAGTGTACGGATCGATAACTAGATGTCTAGGCGAAAAGAAAGCTAGCTAACAACTTAGCTAATGAGAATACGGAAATACAACCTTTGTAGATCCGGTGCTCCACCTCCACGGCTCCGCAACGATGTCGTCTCCGCTGTCCAAATCAAATCCGGGCTCTAGAGTCGGCTTCGTCGGAGAATGGGCAAGCTAGGTCGTCGATGTCCATGCCGAAGATGATCTACGTCGAGGCATCGATGAATCAAGCTCCACCTTCACCAAACCGTAAAAAGTTGTGAAGGAAACACACTCTACTACTTGGCAAGAGGTAGAGGATGAAGAAATAGGAAGTGGGTAGACTTTAGAATTGGATTTCTCACTCATTTCCAACAATCACCATTGATGGACCTTGCTTTTCTTCACTTGAAGAAAATGAAGAAGAAGAAGAAAGATATTATGATAAGTTAATAGAAAAAGAAAAGAAAATGAATTCTTATCATAATTCTAACCATGGTCAAGTGTAGAGAATGAATCATGGTTAGTGTGAATGGTTAGGGTTAAGGATGAGATAAGTATGGTTGACTTTATCAAAGCTTCATGAAGCTTCAACTAAACTCCAAATCTAGCAACCATTATTTTCTCTTTTCTTTTTATTTTCCAAAGTGAATAAACAAATAAATAAATGAATAAATAAGTAATGGAAAATAAAACCCTAACCATTCTTTTAACCATGGTTTATTCTTTGCACTTAACCAAGTAAACTTGTATCATCAAACATGATACAATCAAGTGCACAAAATCATATCGCATATGTAATGTGCACACCCGAGCGAGAAAATCCATCTTAAGTAAACCGATACTAGTTGATGCAAAGCAATATATCAAATATATAAACATGCATTAAATCATTAAATCAACACTTGATTCAATGATCCGGTCATGCGCACATAACCGACTGGTATCTAATATATCGGCTTATCGAATCAACGCTTGAATCGATAACTAGGTTATATCGCATACAACCATTCGATATATTTATCGCGAGAATAGAATACGGTATCACATACACGCATTATTCTCGGTCCCGCACATATCTCATATGCGCTCCTATTTCGTTTCGCTTGAGCCAGGAAACCTCTGTGTAGGACTCTAAAGACTCGTCAATACGCCGGCAGCGGATGATGATCATATCAAACATCCACAAGCCGCAAGCGGTCTGCTAAACGTAACGGCCACCCGGGTATTGAGCGATCTGAAGATCGACGAGCAAGCCCGCTCACACTCCAGTGAATCCGACCAGTAACACTACCGTACAGTCCGGTCTGATCGTCTGATATGTCGCATATCTCGCCTAGGGGTGGTATACGTCAGACCCCAATAGCTCAATAAGTCGTGTTGATATGAGGTCTATAACTGTTCGAGAAACTACTGGTAACACTTACTAGTAAATCTCAGCAACCCTGGCCAGGGATTTCCTGTTATAGCCAATCGAACACAGCGCAACATCAACTCCCTATACCGGGAGAGACGAATCCCCTCCTATCGCTCATTGCCTCCATGTGACTCGGGACTGTACCCAAAAACCACCGTTTTGCACGCCCTCTTGGACGTGGTAAGATGGAAATCAAAGCACAGTGGGAACCACACAAGACTCTATGACGATCTCGGGTCAACAGACTACTCTGTACCAGTGTCACCAGAGAACTGCCATCTGACGTGAGGTATAATACCATCTGGGAGTTCTCGGCGAGTCCGTCCAGTGTACCCAGTCTCTACTGAGCACCCGTATATCATCTCTGATGTCAAACACCGATGGATATGGGATCATCCATTGCCCATCTGTATGGGTCGAGAAGGTATACGCTAGTCTACTCTGGTATATCGATGCCCCGTCTCGATACACCCACGACTAGGGACTTTGAAGGATGTACTTATGGACTACCATGTCCCCACTAGTATGATCCGCATCATAGTCCAGGTAGTCAAGTACAGATCCTAAGGGCTTTACCAACATGTAACAGAGAGACAAACAGCATACACGTTAAGGTAAAGGGTAACCAGATAGCATACTATCATGTCGAGCAAGAAAGTGCTCCCTATATATGTCCCAGCATCCACTACAATATACATCCCATGTACAGTAATGGCTTCTAGGGCATACATATAACTAACAATCTCCCACTTGCACTAGGGCCATCTGTAGCAGTGGTTGCAGTATCTCATACTCAACCATCCCATAAAAGTGTCTCTCTCTGGGAACAGGCCTTTGTGAGTGGATCCGCTGTGTTGTCCTCTGAGTCTACTCTCCAAACCTCGATCACCCTGGAGATCAATCATCTCCATGATCAGGCGATGCTGCCTTAGAATATGTCTGGATCACTGATGGGACGGACGTTCCTTGGCATAAGCCACAACTCCATTGTCACACAATGGTAGGAACGTAGTTCATCTTATGAACCAATATTCACCCAAACAGCCTCTTTGGTAGCATCTTATGTAGCGATGTATCCTGCCTTTATCGTCTAGTATGTCACGGTATCCAGCTTGGAACTCTTCCAACATACCGTCCCTTTACTGAGGGTAAAGACAATGCCTGTGACTGACATTCAGTCGTCTTTATCACCCTGGAACACTTCCAGTGATTCTCCTCAGGATCGATTGACACCACCTCACTACATCTAGTGAGTTTCCTAACATCCATTTAGATCTATCTCATAGATCCAAAATCCAGGATTTAGTAGGTATCACTTTAATCCTATATGGAGAATCATTGTGATAAGCGGAGATTGATCGAACGTAGCATAGGAAACTTCTTCCCTATCAAGAGTATGTCATCCACGTACTCTACGAGGATCACCACCATACTCCCTACTACCTTTTTGTTTATACAAGGTTCATCTACCATTTTGATGATGTCAAACTCTTTGACTAATTCATCAAAACAGACGTTCCAACTCCGCGATGCCTGCTTTATCCTATAAAGCATCTTGCACACGTTTCCGCTGCTCCCACTGTCTACGAAGCCCTCTGGCTGTGTACTTATAGACGCTCTCTTCTAAATCATCATTTAGAAAAGCAGTCAAGACACCCAACCACCAGATATCGTAGTCATGGTATGTAGCCGTGGCAAGTAGGATCTGGATGGACTTAAGCATAGCTACTTGAAAAGGTTTCATCATTATCCACACCTGGTCAATGATGCAAACTTTTAACAAGCCTAGCTTTGAAAGTCTCAACTTTTCCATGTACACCAAGTAATCTTCTCAAGATATACTTGCTCCTGAAGGGGATTTAACCCTCCAGATATAGCAACCAAAGTCCATACTTTGTTGGTGTATAAGGATTCCATCTCAGATCGCATAGCATCCAGCCATTTCACTGAGTCCCCACTCGTGATGGCCTGCTCGAAGCTAGTTGGGTCATCATCCTCCATGATGCAATCCTCGCTTCCACCGTCCATGAGAAAACCGTAGTATCTCTCAGGTTGGCGAGGAACCCTACTAGATCGGCGGAGTGGCTGGGGTTCATCGGCAACTACGGAATCCTCGGGTTCAACCAAATCTTCTGTTGTAGTCTGTGTCGCTGGAACCTCTTCCAGTTCTACCTCAATGCCACTTATCTGTTTCATAAGAAAACCTTTTTCTAAGAAAGTGGCATGTCGAGAAACAAACACCTTTTGTTCCTCGGGGTGGTAGAAGATATACCCTTGTGAATTTTTGGGATATCCTACAAACTTACATAAGACAGATCTTGCCTCGAGTTTGTCCGGATTTTGTCTTTTGACATAGGCTGGACAACCCCATATCTTAATATAATTAAGATGTGGTCTCTTCCCTTTCCATATCTCATATGGAGTGGTAGGCACTGATTTGGTAGGAACTCTATTCAATAGGTCCATGGCTGTCTCAAGCGCATGTCCCCAGAAGGAAATAGGTAACTCAGCTGTACTCATCATTGAGCGCACCATATCTAATAGGGTGCGGTTCCTCCGCTCCGATACACCGTTGTGCTGTGGTGTATATGGAGGAGTCAGCTGAGAGAGAATCCCATTCTCTTTTAGGAAGTCCAGGAATTCATTGCTTAAGTATTCTCCTCCTCGATCAGATCGTAGGATTTTAATACTTTTTCCGGTTTGGTTCTCAACTTCTTGTTTATATTCCCTAAATTTCTCAAAAGCTTCTGATTTGTGTTTCATCAGGAACACATACCCGAACCTAGAGAGATCGTCAGTGAATGTAATGAAGTATGAAGAACCATCCCTGGCATGTGTAGACATGGGACCGCATACATCACTATGTATCAGTCCTAAGAGTTCGGTAACTCTTTCTCCGTGTCCCGTAAATGGAGTCTTGGTCATCTTGCCTTTGAGACATGACTGGCAAGTGTCATAGGATGAAAATTCAAACGGATTTAAATATCCATCCTTATGTAACTTAGCCAGTCGTGTCGCATTGATGTGACCCAGTCTACAATGCCACAAGAAGGATTCGTTGAGTTCAGAACTCTTCCTCTTGTGTGTGTTTGTTATACTCAGGACTGTTGATTGGTTTAGAACATAAATGCCATTGCACAACGTGCCTGATCCAACCAACTTTTGGTTATGGAAAATGTTCATAACATTGTCCTGTAATACAAAATTATATCCCTCTTTACTTAATAAAGAAACCGATATAATGTTGCATATCAGGTTCGGCATGTAATAGCATTCGTTCAGAACCAATGTATTACCAGTTGGTAATACAAGGTGATATTCCCCGACAGTCTTAGCTGCAACAATTGCACCATTTCCGACTCTAATGTCTTTATCACCTTCTCCAAGTTCTCTACCTTTCCTAAGCCCATGTAACTGATTACATATATGGGATCCTGACCCGGTATCCAATACCCAGGACGTAGAGCAAATGGAGAAACAGTTCTCAGTAACGAACACACCCGAAGAAAATGCATCAACATGTACTTTCTTCATTTGGGTGGCATGGGAATCCTGGTATTCCCCTATTTCCTGTTCATTCCTATAACTCTTATAAGAAAGAACGGAACCAACGTTCCCCAGCACAGTATAACATGCGGGTTCGGTCAATACATCCATATTATTATCTTTATTAGGGCATGAAATGGTCGCTACCTGGAGAGAGAGAGAAGAAAACACTTTAGCGTATGCTCGTGCAAGATCAGATTGGTTATTATCTTATCTAATCAGGATGGCTCCCACTGCTTTTTATCAAATCTTCCTTCAAACCCTAAAAGGAAAGACTAGCCGGGATTAATTACACACTACAGGTTCGCCAATCTTTCAGCCAGGCCAGTGTCGGTACTTTGAGGGAGGTCCCCCGTGCTTTCGCACGAACCTAATTAATGTAAACCTCGTTTTCCCAGAGGCGTAACCTCGTTAACACCTTTCTAGACACCTACTTGATCGGCTAATTGCAATGTGTAAAACTCTCCCAGGAGTAACTCTTACTCGCAGCGGGTATCGGGATCCAACTATCTTATAGAAGGTATGCAATCTCATTGCAAATTTCAACACTTGAAATTCCCGATAATATTTTGCCCCTAGCTCGCTATGACCTTGACGCATGCCAAACAACCCATAGTCTGCTAGTCAAGTTCAACCCGTCATTTCCTGATTGAATTAAACCCACCCGCACGACCCTTGACGCATGCCAAACAACGCCGTACGAATACCCTAATCCAATCGCATCATATGCTGGCAGATAAGCACTAGTTAGCTACCGTACACTACGCCTTGACGCATGCCAAACAACCGCAGCACGAATACTAACTAATACTTATTTGAAATGACGGAGGGCTACGCAGGTTTTCATAAAACCATAAGCGTAATGAACTTGATATCGTTGTAGAATCAAATGAAGTTTTGAAATGGAGTGATTTTGAGGCTTTTCCAGTTTTGCTAAAGGAGTCACTCCCGGTGAAGGGATCTTGGTCCTTTCCTCGTCGAATGAGGTGCGGGATATATCATATATATCGCTGTGCAAAGCAAAAACTCTTAAAAGCAATCAAAGCCAAACCGAGTGTGTAGCATCTGCCAGTTATTGCTAAAGGAGTCACTCCCGGTGAAGGGATCTCGGTCCTTTCCTCATCGAATAAGGTGCAGGATATATCGCATATACCGCTGTGCAAAGCAAGAACTGTAGCTACCTGTTTTATTTTGAAATTCGATTCTACAACATCTTAGGTTTCTTATCTTTCATTAATCACATTAATGAAGTCCCATCATTTAAATACCTAAACATCACAGATAGATATGACGTACACTTATGCCATCCGCATTCGCCTCGATGTCCCCTCGTGCACCGTTAGGTTAGGTAACTAACGACAGAGCAGGGCAGGGCTAGCGCGGGTGTAAAACATAAGTAACGTCTATATAATATATCATATATACTATATAGTATATCCATCACAGAGTCACAACACAGATATCGCAGCAGAATAAACATATGAAATATTGGATATACTAGGACGTCCGTGTTTTCAATATGAGCCAGTATAAAACACGGATTCCACGGTCGTGATGAATAGCCAATCCCACACCCCTAGACCCCTACGAGAGCGGCAAGCAACCCTGCCAATTCTAGGGTTAGGAGACCCGGACTCGACTCCTCGAGTTGGTCTCCCACTGAACCCCAGAACCCGG
The DNA here is from genome assembly GCA_030015575.1 of Agapanthus africanus. Lineage (NCBI taxonomy): Eukaryota > Viridiplantae > Streptophyta > Magnoliopsida > Asparagales > Amaryllidaceae > Agapanthus > Agapanthus africanus. Next base: position 109,505,563 of record JASDDO010000026.1, on the reverse strand, counting down.
TTACTTGTGCTCCCCTCCTTGGGTCTATCCTAGTGCGGAAAAGTAAATAATATACAAAGGGTGAAAACTCCCGCATCCTGGAAGTGCCCCGAATAAAAGAATATTACATACAAGTTTTTACATGAATGAAAAAGAAAAACACTCATCTCACATAAAAACCCCCCGGCTATTCAAACACGACGATCCAATATAACATATCCAGCAACACATAACATCACATGTCATCAACGTAAGTAAATATGTCCATCCCAATTGTCGTTGACATATAGCAACGAAACCGGTGATATCACATATTACACTTACGGTCACAGAAAAGAAAGTGTAAAACTACAACAGTTGGAATCCGCAACCACCTCAGACATTGCATGCCTGACCAAATGAATTACTTAGACATCGCATGCCTAACAATTATAAACCCCGCATTTTAGTCTCAAAATCGAAAACACTTTTCAATATCAAGTCGGGTAATTCAACAAGATTCCCGACTTCCCGATCGAATGCTCGTCGCAAACTTCAGTAGACGGCCACGCCCCCGACACCGTCGACGAAGTGCACCAAGGCGGAACACCGCCACCGCGAGCACCCGGACGGATGCTTTCGGCGACGGGGTTCTCCTACAGTCACTTGGTCGGGGCTATGGAGCGAGGCTGTCTATTAAGTTTACCCGGCGAGTATCCGCGTACGCTACGTGATTGCAACGGACCTTTGATCACATCAAAATTCCGGGGCAACCGATCAAGTAAGACTAAACTGCTACATTTATAACATTCATTCAGTTATCTCATAACTTTTGTGAATTCCAATTATTGTATCCCATTCCAGATAAATAGAAAATGTTAAACTTTCCGATCGAACATTCTAACACCCAAGTTTTCCCGATACAGATCAACACATGAAACTAGTCTAACAACATTCAGTTCGTACCTCAGTACCAACGGTCCAGCCGTAGAAGGGTCAAGCCAACGCCTCACATGTGGCACGCCGTACTGCCCCAAACCCGAAGGTTCAAAGGGCAGTTCAAGACGGTCACATAATCGAGTTAAGGTTTGTGTCTTCTAGAGGGACCATCGCGTTACTTGCACTACTTAGAACGTCGTCAAACTACGGAAAAATCCAACACTTGGAAATTTCCCGACAGGGGAAAAATTGGGTATTTATATCCGGTCGAACTTTTTAACATATTCTAAGATTTATCCGGAAAGCCAAACAGACAAAATTTGATTCCCCGATCGAAACACCGAATCCCCAAATCAACTCAGAAAAATTCAACTCTGGAAAAAATATTAAAAATTCCCAGAAACACCAGCACAGCACATTAAGAATTACTGTAGAAAGTTGGATGCCATAAACGACAAAATGGCCGCGCTTGCGCCGCACGAGCCAGGCTCGTGCCGCGGAAGCGCGGCGCACTGTTGGAATTGAGTGCACGAATTTTACAGTATTTCTTATAATTTCCTGCTGATATTTATGAATATTTTTAATGTGGAAAAAGACCAGATTTTAAAAATTGTACAGAGAGCAACTTTGAATCGGGGTTTTGGGTTCGTTCGGACTTCAATTTCCGTCTACGCTTCGCCTAAGGCTCTAGCTAGGCTCTGATACCACTGTAGGGTTCCTAGGCACGCTAGTGAGGTCTCCCAAGCCATCAACCATGGCAATTTCAAAATTATGGTGCCTACAAACCCTAGTGTACGGATCGATAACTAGATGTCTAGGCGAAAAGAAAGCTAGCTAACAACTTAGCTAATGAGAATACGGAAATACAACCTTTGTAGATCCGGTGCTCCACCTCCACGGCTCCGCAACGATGTCGTCTCCGCTGTCCAAATCAAATCCGGGCTCTAGAGTCGGCTTCGTCGGAGAATGGGCAAGCTAGGTCGTCGATGTCCATGCCGAAGATGATCTACGTCGAGGCATCGATGAATCAAGCTCCACCTTCACCAAACCGTAAAAAGTTGTGAAGGAAACACACTCTACTACTTGGCAAGAGGTAGAGGATGAAGAAATAGGAAGTGGGTAGACTTTAGAATTGGATTTCTCACTCATTTCCAACAATCACCATTGATGGACCTTGCTTTTCTTCACTTGAAGAAAATGAAGAAGAAGAAGAAAGATATTATGATAAGTTAATAGAAAAAGAAAAGAAAATGAATTCTTATCATAATTCTAACCATGGTCAAGTGTAGAGAATGAATCATGGTTAGTGTGAATGGTTAGGGTTAAGGATGAGATAAGTATGGTTGACTTTATCAAAGCTTCATGAAGCTTCAACTAAACTCCAAATCTAGCAACCATTATTTTCTCTTTTCTTTTTATTTTCCAAAGTGAATAAACAAATAAATAAATGAATAAATAAGTAATGGAAAATAAAACCCTAACCATTCTTTTAACCATGGTTTATTCTTTGCACTTAACCAAGTAAACTTGTATCATCAAACATGATACAATCAAGTGCACAAAATCATATCGCATATGTAATGTGCACACCCGAGCGAGAAAATCCATCTTAAGTAAACCGATACTAGTTGATGCAAAGCAATATATCAAATATATAAACATGCATTAAATCATTAAATCAACACTTGATTCAATGATCCGGTCATGCGCACATAACCGACTGGTATCTAATATATCGGCTTATCGAATCAACGCTTGAATCGATAACTAGGTTATATCGCATACAACCATTCGATATATTTATCGCGAGAATAGAATACGGTATCACATACACGCATTATTCTCGGTCCCGCACATATCTCATATGCGCTCCTATTTCGTTTCGCTTGAGCCAGGAAACCTCTGTGTAGGACTCTAAAGACTCGTCAATACGCCGGCAGCGGATGATGATCATATCAAACATCCACAAGCCGCAAGCGGTCTGCTAAACGTAACGGCCACCCGGGTATTGAGCGATCTGAAGATCGACGAGCAAGCCCGCTCACACTCCAGTGAATCCGACCAGTAACACTACCGTACAGTCCGGTCTGATCGTCTGATATGTCGCATATCTCGCCTAGGGGTGGTATACGTCAGACCCCAATAGCTCAATAAGTCGTGTCGATATGAGGTCTATAACTGTTCGAGAAACTACTGGTAACACTTACCAGTAAATCTCAGCAACCCTGGCCAGGGATTTCCTGTTATAGCCAATCGAACACAGCGCAACATCAACTCCCTATACCGGGAGAGACGAATCCCCTCCTATCGCTCATTGCCTCCATGTGACTCGGGACTGTACCCAAAAACCACCGTTTTGCACGCCCTCTTGGACGTGGTAAGATGGAAATCAAAGCACAGTAGGAACCACACAAGACTCTATGACGATCTCGGGTCAACAGACTACTCTGTACCAGTGTCACCAGAGAACTGCCATCTGACGTGAGGTATAATACCATCTGGGAGTTCTCGGCGAGTCCGTCCAGTGTACCCAGTCTCTACTGAGCACCCGTATATCATCTCTGATGTCAAACACCGATGGATATGGGATCATCCATCGCCCATCTGTATGGGTCGAGAAGGTATACGCTAGTCTACTCTGGTATATCGATGCCCCGTCTCGATACACCCACGACTAGGGACTTTGAAGGATGTACTTATGGACTACCATGTCCCCACTAGTATGATCCGCATCATAGTCCAGGTAGTCAAGTACAGATCCTAAGGGCTTTACCAACATGTAACAGAGAGACAAATAGCATACACGTTAAGGTAAAGGGTAACCAGATAGCATACTATCATGTCGAGCAAGAAAGTGCTCCCTATATATGTCCCAGCATCCACTACAATATACATCCCATGTACAGTAATGGCTTCTAGGGCATACATATAACTAACACTTTCATCCTCATACTCCCTCCACCTCCACCTCCATGTATCATCTCAATTTTTCACCAAAACCCTACACCCCCTTCACAAAAAATGATCACAACCTGTCTACAAACCCATTAGACCAGTCAAAGTTGGATTATGAAGATTTTGAGCAACTCAAGAAGATTCTTGAGTTTCCAAATGAGGTAATTCCTACACTTCTAGTTTAGTTTTTGAGTTTCCTAGAACCCTATAGTAGTTTAGAGTTAAATCGATTTAGATTAGTGATGTTTGAAAATTCCAAGAGAAGGTTTAGGTGTTTGTGTGGACTTGTGATCTGTACTGGGTGTTTACTTAACCCTTAGTGGTTTTTTACTGGAAAAGACCCGAGATTAGAACCAAAATACGAACTTAGAATTGTTCTGCATTGATTTTGTGGTGGTTTTTAGCCTACAGGGTATCTAGAGCTATCTGGGGTATTTTCTAGAAAATCGAACAAGTCCAGTGACCTAGATAAACGACCAGAAGACCATCACCAAAGATCGAGCCAGTTCTACCATACTTTGGCCGGCGTGATTGGGAATTATCATGATGTCGCCAGATTTCTATTGGGTTCTGGGGTTGGGCTTTTGGCTGTAGCTCCTAATCCCTATAAACTATTCCATGTATTTTCTTATTTAGTCCTAATTAACCAGAGATGAAATTTAGTAGTGATTTCCTATGTTGCTGAATTTGGTATTTGTGATTTATGAACTTGGGTTTTGGTATTTGATATTGTATTGGGTCGTTGGATGTTTGTATGTCAACGATGAGGGTTGTTAGGTTGTTTTTGCATGCGTAAGCTATAGGTTCTAACCTATGAGCTCTTCGTATGTCGTTTCGCTTTCCCGGACTTGATTTTAATAGCATTGCGATTATGTATTGATTATAGGTACCTTCACGTGGATTCCGAGACGACGAAGCACATCGACTACGGCTGAACAAGGATTTCCACAAGTGAGTAGATTTATATCTACGGGGGAAGTCGGGTGGATGGCGTATAGCACCCCCGCAACCATTGATATGTGATTTATAATTTGGAGACAAGATGTGCCACGACTTAAGGTTATAGTTAATGGTTTTAGTGTGAAATGATATGATAGAAAGGATGTCTCGAATTGATATATAAGCATATGAAACGTGAATGTGAATCATGATATATATATGTAGTTGCAAGAGAATAAGTATGAGATTATAGTGGCTTGATATGAGGTAGATAAATACGATATGAGATTTATAAGATGACTTGATGTGAGATATTGATGTGATGAAAAGAGTATACGATGAGGTATGATGACTTAGTTTGATATGTCGTTATACGAATGCAAGGCGATATGAGAATATTGATACCTTTGTTAGGTCCCATGATATGAGATTGATACGGATGTAACCTGAGATATAGGTATATATGTAATTATGAGAATAATGAGTGATATGCCGTCAGAGACTTTAGATCCGTACCCTCATTGTCATATAGGTTGATAGAATCCCTAATCGTTTAATGCCGCCGTACGATGGATTACCGTACGTGATGAGTTTTACCTGATGATTGATCCATACTCTTGACTAGAGGATCCCGTACGATGGATTATACCATGCGTGAGGTTGTGAGGCTTGATGTCGATTGATAGATTCTCCGACTCAGATATGTTATAGATATCTTAATCACTAGGTAGATGTTAGATTAGATACGTATCTTTTATAATGTGGCGCTTAGGGTTTACATTCTGCTACATTTATGATATTCTCATTGCATGGTATGCACCTGTGCTTCCATTGTTGTTATGATATTGTCTACTAGTATACTTGCACAATTATCGATGATGCGTATGTTACACTTACACAGATTTTCCGGCTCACACGCTTTCCTCATCGATAATTGCTATGTCACATACACAGTAGAATTTCTACATCATGCTATTATTCCTAATTGTTCAGTACTGTCACATGACTCGTTGGCATGATATATTGCTATGCTCACATCATTATACTATATTGCATCATATACTTTCTATGCTCACATTCCTGTTTTATGTCTGCATACATCATACTTTATGATTATACGCATTGAGATGATGTTTTCATGAGATTCTGGATTTGAGAACCGTGGTTATATTTCAAAGGAATTTATGTATTGTTTTAAAAACCTGGTTTCTCTTGATATGATATTTCGAGGCGTTCACCATGAGTTTTCTCAGTTCTGAGCAATAAGTATACCCGACTTGAGGAGCGGTAGGCACCGTTTGCGGGTATATGGTGGACCCGGTGAGGTACCCCGGGGCAAGAAGACTCGTATAGTTAGCCGGTGAGCCTGGCAAGGGAGCACTACCTACCGGTGATTGGTTGGACCTGACGGTTATCCGTAGGATACCGACCGGAGTCGTGAGATTGATATGGCCCGATCCGGACGGACGGAGCCCATAGGACGATCCCGACTGACGGAGCTCGAGATATGAGGATTTACGTGTCGATGATGGACACGGGTTTCATGATGTTTCGAGTGTCAGTGTTGGGCACTCAGGTTCCATGATTTTGATGTGTCGTTGATGGACACACGTTGGTTGATATCCTCATAGTTACATGCATATTCTTTCATGATGTTTCGAGTGTCGATGTTGGACACTCGGGTTCCATGATGTTGTTGTGTCATTGATGGACACGTGGATGATATCCACATGCATACAGGCATTGATTATTGTTGGCATATAGGCAGACACGGTCACCCTAGATATCATAGTAATACCTTCATGATATAGTTGACCTAGGAAATCGTTGCTTTATTCGATTTCTACTTGCTGATGTTTTCTGCTCACGAGTTGGAAACTCACCCCCGTTGTGCCACAGTTCTTGCAGGTTTGACCGCATGAATCAGTAGCGGTATCGCTGGCACACAGCTTGCTTTCGGGTGATTTGCTATGGTAGGTGGGACATATTAGATTATGCCCACTCTTGTATTTATTATCCCTGTTGTATCTAGTCACTCTATCAATCAGAAACTAGTATTTGTATAATTAGTAAGACTTAGAAAGACTTGTGCTTGCGAGACTTAGAGCGACGGATTATATGTTCTCTATTGGGGGATTTGATGTCTTGCTTCTTTACATTATCGTTTTTGTGTTGATCTTCGTCGTTGGACGTCGTATACATATATTTCTGACTTGCATGGTTGTGATTCCACCGATTAGCGAAGTGCTAGCTCCCACTTAGGGATGCCATTATTGTTGTTATGTATATGTGGTTTTGGATCGAAATATACAAGGGAGGTGCTGCCCAAAATTTTAAAAGACAAAACATGTCTCTCAACTAGTATAATCCACTTGGATTTTCATGTTCCTTTATCTATGCATTTAAGAAAACTTTTGATTTCATCATACCTTTATTTCAAAACTTCACCTCTTTTATTTTCTTTAAAAAGGTAAAGATTTCTGGATTTCGGCTTACTTAATTTGCGTTGCGCATTTAGACGTTGCGTGATTTAAGCGCCGGTCACGAACTAAATTTCGGGTCGTGACATAGAACTTGTTTAATTGCATAAAAACCCAAATTATCTAGTTCGATTCTAGATTAGTGTAGCTTATAGCTCTAGAATTTTTAAAATTGCATACTTGATGCATGTGGAAACCTAGTAGAGGTGCTAAGACACACTTTCATTGTATCTGAGCCAAGCTAGAACATTAGGGGAATTCCAAACGACGTTAATGTTAGTTATGTATATGCCCTAGAGGCCATTGTTGTACATATGATGTATATTATAATGGATGCTTGGATATATATAGAGACGACTTTCTTGCTCGTCATGATAGTATGCTATTTGGTTTCACTTTATCTTAACATGTTGACTTGTAGTGGTTTACTGTTTTTCTTTCACATGCGGATAAAGCCCTTAGGATCTGTACTCGACTACTAGGACTATGATGAGATCATACTAGTGGGGCCATGGTAGTCGATGAGTACATCCTATAACTGTTCCTAGTCGAGGGTATATCGAGACAGGGCATCGATACACCAGAGTAGACTAGCGTATACGCATCTTGACCCATATGATGGGCGATGGATGATCCCATATCCATCGGTGTTTGACATCAGAGATAGTGCACGGGTACTCAGTGGAGACTGGGTACACTGGACGGACTCACCGAGAACTCCCAGATGGTGATATACCACACGTCAGATGGCAGTTCTCCGGTGACACTGGTACAGGGTAGTCTATAGACCCGAGATCGTCATAGAGTCTTGTGTGATTCCCACTGTGCTTTGATTTCCATCTTACCACGTCCAAGAGGGCGTGCAAAATGGTGGCTTTTGGGTACAGTCCCGAATCACATGGAGGCAATGAGCGATAGGAGGGGATTCGTCTCTCCCGGTATAGGGAGTTGATGTTGTGCTGTGTTCGATTGGTTATAACTGGAAGTCCCTGGCCAGGGCTGATATAGAGATTTACTGGTAAGTGTTACTAGTTGTTTCTCGACCCGTTATGAGCCACACATCGACACGACTTATCGGTTACTGGGGTCTGACGTATACCACCCCTAGACTTGATATGCGACATATCAGACGAACAGATCGGACTGTACGGGAGTGTTACTGATTGGATTCATAGGAGAACGCACAGGCTGGCTTGTTGATCTTCTAATCGCTCAATACCTGGGTGGCTGTTACGTTTAGCTGACCGCTTGCAGCTTGTGGGTGTTTGATATGATCATCACCTGCTACCGGCGTATTGACGATTTTTTAGAGTCCTACACAGAGGTTTCTTGGCTCAGGCGAAACGGAGTAGAGGCACATATGTGATATGTGTAGGACCGAGAATAATCCAATATGAGATACCATATTATATTCTCACGATATTTAGATATGAACCGGGTCATCGGATCAAGTGTTGATTCGATGAATCGGTACATGATATATTAGTCGGTAATATTCGATATAGCCGGATCGTCGGATCAAGTGTTGATTCGATGATTTAATGTATAATAATATATATGATATATTGTATTACATTATCCAATATTGGCTCGCTTTATTATTTCATTTTCTCACTGGATGATACATTGATATATATGCGATATATCTTAATTGTATTATTTTCTTTTGTTGCAAATATATAATAAATATGTGATATATATTATTGTGACATGATATGATTTATTATTAAACATGTTTAAGGATGATTAAAAGGGATTAGGGTTTGATTAGGGTTAGCTTCTTCTTGCACCTTCTAGAAGCTTTGCTTTTGTCTTGGTTAAGATATTATGGTTGATATTTTTCCATGACTCATAACTTAACCTAACCAAACCCTAACTCTAGTTTATTCTCTACAAACTCTTAGCCAATCATCCTTGACCATGGTTCTATAATCAATCATATACATTTCTTTTCTATTCATCACAAAAGGATTATCTTTTCCATTATCATCTTCTTCTCTCTTGAGTTCAAAAAGAAAAAGCTTGCTAAAAATTCCTTTTGTGATGATTTCTTGTGAGAAAGTGAATTAAAAAGAAAGCATAATTACTACTCCCTCATCCTCATCTAATCTAGCCTATTAGATTAGGGTGTTCATCTCTTTAGAGTGAGAAAGCTTGGATTAAAGCAACTTCGACGTAGATCATCGGAGAATCGGAACACTTCAAGCTAGCATGGATCGTTCGAGTCGTGGAGCCTCTCTTGAGTCCGGGAGATCATGGATCGCAGCGAAGGGACTTCTACTCGGAGCTTGTGAAGCGAAGGAGCGGACTACAAAGGTTGTAATCCCTCACACTTAAATCAAAAGATGTTATCTTGCATGTTAAACCCTAATAATCTAGCAAAGATCCCGACTTTGGGTTGTTCGGCACGTCTAAATTTTTATCCGGGCATGTTTGATGCCTTATGAACTTTCACAAGAGTTCCTAGGAACCCTACAGTGGTATCAGAGCCTAGCTAGAGCATTAGGCGACGTGTTTACGAAGTTAAAACTCTGATCGAACCCGAACCGACGAAGTTAACCCCTTCTCTGGACTTTTTTTAAAATCTGGATTTTTTCTGAATTAAAAATACCTGAAAAATTCAGCAAAGAAAAATAAGAATTACTGTGAAATTCGAGCCATTGATCCGTACAAACGACCGCGGAATCGCGGCCATTCCCTGCTTGGGTCGCGGTTCCGCGGCTGTACTGTTCGATTTGACATTTTTGTTTTTACTGTAATTCTTTATTTGTGCTTATATAGTTTCTGGTATTTTTATTTTGACTCAAAGGTTGAGTGATCTGGGGTTTCTTTTGTAATCATAGATTCGATCGGAAAATTTAAATTCGTTATTATTTCCGGATATTTAGAAACTGTTAAACTATTTGAACGGATATCATTAACTCACTTTTTCCCGGCACGAAAAACTTTCAAGTGTTGAATTTTTATCGGGTTTAAATCTTTCGGAAAAATTGTACAAGTTAAACGGTGGACCCTCTAGAAGACAACAAACCTTAACTCGATTATGTGACCGTCTTGAACTGTCTTTTGAACCTTAGGGTTTGGGGCAGTACGGAGTGCCACATGTGAGTCGTTGGCTTGACCCTTCTACGGCTGGATCACCGATACTGTGACATATTCTAGGATTATTTGAACTCCGCTCAAGTGTTGAGCACTTTAGGAAATTTTGGGTATTTGATTATCTGTTCGAAAAGTTTAATACTATCTATTTATGTGGAATGTGATACAATATGTGGAATTCATAGAGTTAGGCATGAAATGCGAAGTATGTGATATTTCGGATTTACGATGTCTAAAGTGATTGTGGATTCCAAATGTTGTAGTTTTACACTTTCTTTTCTGTGACCGTAAGTGTAAAATTTGATATCGCCGGTTTCGTTGCTATATGTCAACGACAATTGGGATGCGCATATTTACTTACGTTGATGATATGAGATATTATGTGTTGCTGTGATATGTTATATTGGATCGTCGTGTTCTGAATAGCCGGGGGTTTTATGTGAGATGAGGGTTTTTATTTTCATTCATGTAAAATTCATTTGTAATGTAATATTCTTTTATTGGGGCACATCCAGGTTGAGGTTGATGTCACCAGTGTATATTATTTACTTTTCCGCATTAGGATGGACCCAAGGAGGGGAGCACAAGTAACCGGGTTATAGGGTCCAGTGGGAGGCCATCTCGAGGAGTCGAGACCGGGTCTCCTAACCCTAGAATTGGCAGTGTTACTTGCCGCTCTCGTAGGGGTCTAAGGATGTGGGTTTGGTTATTCATCGTGACTGTGGAATCCGTGTTTTATACAGGCTCGTATTGAAAACACGGACGTCCTAGTATATCCAATATTTCATAAATGTTCTTCTGCTGCAATGTTCTGTGATGCAATCATATTACTGCCTGAGACGAATGCTTATACTATATATATATGCTGATATATAAATATTACTGCTTTCGTTTCTTCTGTGATGCTTAGGAAGCATAAGCTGATGGGATTTATTAATGAGATTAATTAAAAGAAAAGAAACCTAAAGATGTTGTAGAATCAAAACTTCATAAAAAGGGTAGCTACAGTTTTGCTTTGCACAGTGATATATATGATATGTCCTGCACCTTATTCGATGAGGAAAGAGCCGACGATCCCTTCACCGGGAGTGACCTCTTTAGCGAAACTGGCAGATGCTACAAAACTCGGTTTGTCTTTTGATTGCTTTTAGAGTTTTGCTTTGCACAGCGGTATATATGATATATCCTGCACCTTATTCGATGAGGAAAGGGCCGACGATCCCTTCACCGGGAGTGACCCCTTTAGCAAAACGAGAAAAGCCTAAAAAACACTCCATTTAAAAATCACTCGATTCTACGACGATATCAAGTTCATTACGCTCAGGGTTTTCTAAAAAACCTGCGTAGCCCTCCGACATTTCAGATAGGTAATACTTAGTATTCGTGCTACGTTTGTTGGCTTTCGTCAAGGCGTAGTGTGCGGTAGCTAATTATTACTTATCTGTTACATATGATGAGATTGTGTTAGGGTAGTCGTGCGGCTTTGTTGGCTTTCGTCAAGGGACGTACGGCTGGGTTTGATTCAATCAAGAAATGTTCGGGTTGAACTTGACTAGCGGACTATGGTTTGTTGGCTTTCGTCAAGGTCATAGAACGTTAGGGGCAAAATATTATCGGGAATTTCAAGTGTTGAAATTTGCAATGAGATTGCTTACCTCCTATGAGATAGTTAGATCCCGATACCCACTGCGAGTAAGTGTTACTCCTGGGAGAGTATTACACAGGACAATTAGTCGATCAAGTAGGTGTCTAAGAAAAGTGTTAACGGGGTTACGCCTCTAGGAAAACGAGATTTACTTTAATTAGGTCCGTACGAAAGCACGGGGAACCTCCCTCAAAGTACTGACACTGATCTGGCTGAAAGATTGACGAAATTGTAGGGTGTAATTAATCCCGGCTAATCTTACCTTTTAGGGTTTGAAGGTAGATTTGATAAAAACAGTGGGAGACATCCTGATTAGATAAGATAATAACCAATCTAATCTTGCAAGAGCATACGCTAAAGTGTTTTCTTCTCTCTCTCTCCAGGTAGCGACCATGTCAGGCTATAATCAAGATAATAATATGGATGTATTAACTGAACCCGATTATTATACTGTGCAAGGGAACGTTGGACCCGTTCTTTCTTATAAGAGTTATAAGACTGAACAGGAAACAGAAGAATATCTGGATTCTCAAGCCGCCCAAAAGAATATGCATGTTGATGCATCTTCTTCGGGTGTGTTAGTTATTGAGAACTGTTTCTCAATTACCCCTACGTCTTGGGTATTAGATACCGGATCAGGATCCCACATATGTAAATTGTTACATGGGCTACGTAAAGGTAAAGAACTGGGAAAATGTGATCATTCCGTTCAAGTAGGGAATGGTGCAAGTATTGCAGCCAAAGCAGTTGGCGAATATCACCTAGTATTACCAAGTTGTAATACACTAATTCTGAATAAGTGTTATTATATACCGAACATGATGTGCAACATTATATCAGTTTCTTTGTTGAGTAAAGAGGGATATAATTTTGTAGTACAGGATAATATTATGAACATCTTCCTAAATCAAAATTTGATTGCATCAGGCTCGTTACATAATGGCATATTCATTCTAAATCAAAATACAGTCCTCAATATACAAAACACACACAAGAGGAAAAGTTCAGATATGAACGAATCCTTCTTATGGCATTGTAGACTTGGTCATATCAATGCGACACGACTGGCTAAGTTACATAAAGATGGATATTTGAATCCGTTCGAATTATCATCTTATGATACTTGCCATTTATGTCTCAAAGGAAAAATGACCAAAACTCCGTTTAGTGGACACGGAGAAAGAGTTACGGAACTCTTAGGACTGGTACATAGTGATGTATGCGGTCCCATGTCTATGCATGCCAGAAACGATTCTTCCTACTTCATTACATTCACTGACGATCTCTCTAGATACGGACATGTGTTCCTGATGAAACACAAGTCTGAAGCTTTTGAGAAATTCAGGGAATATAAACACGAAGTAGAGAACCAAACGAGCAAAAGTATTAAGATTCTTCGATCTGATCGAGGAGGAGAATACTTGAGCAATGACTTTCTGGATTATCTAAAAGAGAATGGGATTCTCACTCAGCTTACTCCTCCTTATACACCACAGCACAACGGTGTATCTGAACGAAGGAATCGCACCCTATTAGATATGGTGTGCTCTATGATGAGCGAGGCTGAGTTGCCTATTTCCTTCTGGGGGTATGCGCTTGAGACAGCCATACACCTATTGAATATGGTTCCTACCAAATCAGTGCCTACCACTCCATATGAGATATGGAAAGGGAAGAGACCATCTTTTAATTATGTTAAGATATAGGGTTATCCAGACTATGTCAAAAGACAAAATCCGGACAAACTCGAGGCAAGATCTGTCTTATGTAAGTTTGTAGGATATCCCAAGAACTCACAAGGGTATATCTTCTACCACACTGAGGAACAAAAGGTGTTTGTTTCTAAACATGCCACCTTTTTAGAAAAGGAATTTCTTGGAAAAGAAATTTGTGGCAAGGAGGTAGAACTGGAAGAGGTTCCAGCAACACAAACTATAACAGAAGACTTGGTAAAACCAGAGGATTCAGTAGTACCCGATGAACCCCAGCCTCTCCGCCGATCTAGTAGGGTTTCTCATCCACCTGAGAGATACTACGGTTTTCTCATTGATGGTGGAAGTGAAGATTGTGTAAGTCGATGTACAACACCCCAATACTTGTGGGGAGGCGGAATTATCAAAAACGAACTTGTTTAGTGAACAAACATCGACTAACCGCTTGAATCGAAGCTAAACGATAACTAACTTAAAACATAGAGTTTCTATGCTACTATGTTTAGGGAATATACCTAACGAATCGTGTCCTTCGTCTTTGCGAACTCCACCTCCTCCTCGGCCTTCTCGAAGTAGTAGACGATCCACCCGAGAGCTTTACTCCAAGCTTAGCCTCTAAACTTGAGGCAACTAAACTTCTCTAAGTGCTAATCAAAGAAGCTAGGTGAAATATGTAAGTCCGTGTTGCCCACCCCGGTACTTACGGGGAGGCGGAAAACATAATATATATCGGATTTTTAATGACTTAGGCAACATGGACTATGCTTGTGAGGATCTTTGCTAAACATAAACTAGCTAACCCTAACTACAAAGTAGCTAAGTGATGAAAGGTTATACCTTTGGTCTTTAGTCCTTCTCTCCTTGCTCCTAGGTATGGTAGAAAAGGATCACCTTGCTTGTCTTCTCCCGTCAAAGAAGGATCCACCCGAAAGCCACCACCTTTAGCTTCAACTCCAAGCTAGGAGTAACTAGAGTGCAAGAAATGCTAAGACTTGAACCCTAGAAGTGAGTAGAGAAGATCAAGAGAGGGTTTTTCTCAAGCCCTTTTGTTTCTCAACACATGAGAGGGAGAGAGCTTGAGGGAGAGGATGAGCAAGAGAGAGAAATAGAATGATAGAATAAAATAATAGTGAGCCATTCTCACTAATATGTGAGGATAATATTAATTAGATAATTAGCTTGAAAATTGTCATGATAAATCATGATATGACCATTATCATTTCCATTTTGCAAAGATCAAAGAGCATCTTCCAAATGAAATGATTATGGTCAAGTTGTCAACATGGTCAACAAGTCAATGAAGTCAAATTGTCAACAACAACCATGCACAATAATTAAGCTAATTATCAATTAACAATAATCCACACAAAAACAATAGGGTTAATAAAATGACAAAAGCCATTAACCCTAAACAAGGTCCTCTCCCCCAATCTCAAGCAACTGTGCATACGCACCCGTATTCGTGATCCGAGGAACACGAACACAATGAGAAAAACCAATCTCAAATCATATACTAGGATCCGGCTTAAACCAAAGCCCGCTAGTATAAGCTGTCCGGACAGCAAACGTGCACAAGTGCGCGGATGCGAACGAACCCTGTCGCAAAACCATGCGACCTCTACTCGTTTTGCCTAAAGGCGAATAGCTCTCTGTGTGGGACTCTAAAGACTCGACACTACGCTGGCAGTGGGTTTAACCACAGACCGCAAGCGGCACTAGCTGTACGTAACGGTCCCCAGGTAGATGTCGATAAGAAGACTGACGAGGTGAACCCCATCTGCACTCCTACTGAGCCTGTATGTGACAGTCTCCGTACAGTCCGGTCTGTTCGTCTGATACATCGCATGGCGGGCCTAGGGGGGCGGTGAACGTCAGTCCCCTAATAGCGGTACAAGTCGTGTCGGAGTGTAGCCCAGAACACCCTGAGATAACACTGGAAACCTACCAGTATATCTCGCTTGCCCTGGCCAGGGACTACTCGTGTAATGGCTCTCCTAGACACAGCGCGATGTCAACCCCCAATACCGGGAGAGACGAATCCTGTCTAACCGTCACTGCCTCCAAGTGCTTCGGGACTGCACCCAAAAACTACCTGTTTGCACAGCTCCTTTGAGCCGTGGTAGGGTAGTAATCAAAGTGCAGTGGGAACACACTCGAGGCGAAGTGACAGTGTCAAGTCAGCGGACTAAGCTGTACTCATGTCACCTGGGAACTGATAACTGACGATAGGTATATTACCAACCAACAGTTCCCGACGAGTCCTGTCCAGTGTACTCGTAACCTAACGAGCACCCGCATACTATCCCAAGTACGACGTACTAACGGCTGTGGGACAGACCGTTTCCCACACTGGGATGAGAAGCGCATACGCTAGTCTACTCCGGAGTATCGATGCCCTGTCTCGATAGTCCAACGACCAGGGACCTGTATAAGGATGTGCTTATAGATTACCCAGCTCCCACGAGTGCGAGCGCCATCACAACGCTGGTAATCAAGCAAAGATCCTAAGGGCTCTACTAATATGTATACCAGCAATATGCTAAAAGAAACACATGCACATATTAAAGCAGAGACAAACCAAGTAGCATACTACCATTTCGAGCAAGATTGTATATACAACTGTGAATATCCCAAGCTTCCATTAAGTAATTTACAAACCAGTATGATACAGTAATGGCCTCTAGGGCATATACACTAACAATCTCCCACTTGCACTAAGGCCATGTACTGGCGTATCGAAGACCTATCATCTCGATCAGCCGCTCGAACTGAGTCTGGGGTAGGGCCTTCGTGAGTGGATCTGCAGTGTTGTTCTCCGTATTAACTCTCTTTACCTCGATCTCCTGGCGATCTATGATCTCCCTGATCAGGTGGTACCGCCTCAAAATGTGCCTGGACTTCTGATGGGACCTGGGTTCCTTCGCTAAAGCTATAGCTCCGTTGTTGTCGCAATACAGCGGTATTGGATCAACAATGGTAGGAACCACCTGAAGCTCCGTGAGGAACTTCTTCATCCAGACAGCTTCCTTTGCGGCATCGCAAGCAGCTATGTACTCCGCTTCCATTGTTGAGTCTGCAACGGTCTCCTGCTTGGAACTCTTCCAGCAAACCGCCCCTCCATTGAGGGTAAAGACATAACCCGACATGGACTTGGAGTCATCCTTGTCACTCTGGAAGCTGGAGTCAGCAAAGGCCTCGAGCTGGAGGTCTTTTCCGCCATACACCAAGAACATCTCCTTACTCCTTCTCAGGTACTTGAGAATGTTCTTTACCGCTATCAGTGTTTCTCCCCTGGGTTTGACTGATACCGGCTTACAACGCTCAATGCGTACGCTACATCTGGTCTAGTACACAACATCGCATACATTATAGAGCCTACCGCAGAAGCGTAGGGTATAATAGACATGCGATCCCTTTCCAAATCAGTCTTGGGAGACATCTCTTTGGAGAGGGTGATCCCGTGACAAGCCGGTAGATTACCGCGCTTGGAATCTTCCATACTGAACCTTTTCAGTATGGTGTCAATGTACCTTGACTGTGAAAGTCCCAACATCCTCTTAGATCTATCACGATAGATCTGGATCCCCAGAATGTAGTTGGCATCACCCAGGTCCTTCATGGAGAACCTCTGTGACAAGAATCCTTTGACTGACTGTAGCATAGGAATATCATTTCCTATTAGGAGAATGTCATCTACGTACAAGACGAGGAATACCACAGTTCTCCCTACAATCTTACTGTAAATGCATGGTTCATCTGGGTTTTTGATAAAGTCGAATTCTTTGACAGTATCATCAAAGCAGATGTTCCAACTCCGCGATGCCTGCTTAAGTCCATAGATGGACTTTAGCAACTTGCACACTCTTCCGCTGCTCCCACTCTGATTGAATCCCTCCGGCTGATCCATATAGACGCACTCTTCCAAATTTCCATTTAGGAAAGCCGTCTTTACGTCCATCTGCCAGATTTCATAATCGTGGAAGGCAGCAATGGCAAGTAGGATCCGAATGGATTTCAGCATAGCCACTGGAGAAAAGGTCTCGTCATAGTCCAAACCAGGTCTTTGACGAAAACCCTTTGCTACAAGTCTAGCTTTATAGGTCTCAACCTGCCCATCTACACCAATCTTCTTTCTGAAGATCCATTTGCAGCCTACGGGTTTTACCCCTTCTGGTGCAAAGTCCAAAGTCCAAACTTTGTTGGTGTACATGGACTCCATCTCGGCCCGCATTGCATCTAGCCATTTTACCGAGTCGCCGCTCTGGATGGCTTGCTGGAAGCTAGTAGGCTCACCATAATCCATGGTGCAATCCTCTCTATCCCCGTCTATGAGAAAACCGTAGTATCTCTCGGGCGGATGAGACTGCCTACTACTTCTGCGGAGTGGCGCTGGGATATCCGGTTCTCTTGAAACTTCTGGTTCTTCCAATCTTTCAGTAATAGCTTGTGGTTCTGGAATTTCTTCCAGTTCTATTGCGCTCCCACTTATCTGATTTTCTAAAAATTCAGTTTCCAAGAAGTGGGCATGCTGAGAAACAAAAACCTTTTGTTCCTCTGCGGAATAGAAAAGATACCCCCTGGAGTTCTTCGGGTATCCCACAAACTTACACAGTACTGAACGTGCCTCGAGCTTGTCCGCATGCTGCTTTTTTACAAAAGCTGGACATCCCCATGTCTTAAGGTACTTGAGACAGGGTTTCTTCCCACTCCACATCTGATATGGGGTGGTAGGCACAGTCTTGGTTGGAGCCTTGTTCAAGAGATATGCAGCTGTTTCTAGTGCATAACTCCAGAAGGATCGCGGCAACTCAGCCTTACTCATCATGGAACGAACCATATCCAATAGGGTTCGATTCCTCCTTTCCGATACACCGTTGTGTTGTGGTGTGTATGGGGGAGTAAGTTGAGAGAGAATTCCATTCTCTTTTAAGAAGCCCAGAAACTCGGCACTTAAGTATTCTCCTCCTCGATCCGATCTTAGGATCTTGATACTTTTGCCTGTTTGTTTTTCAACTTCATTCTTGTATTCTTGAAATTTCTCAAAGGCCTCAGATTTGTGCTTCATCAAGAAGACATGCCCATACCTAGAGAAATCATCGGTGAAAGTAATGAAGTATGAATAACCACTTCGCGCATGTGTAGACATTGGACCGCACACGTCACTGTGTACGAGTCCCAAGAGCTCGCTTGCTCTTTCTCCGTGTCCAGTGAACGGAGTCTTTGTCATCTTTCCCATGAGACAAGATTCACAAGTGGCATAAGACTGATACTCAAACGGATTCAAGTATCCCTCTTTATGTAACTTTGTTAACCGTGTCTCATTAATGTGACCAAGTCTACAATGCCATAAGAAAGCCTGATTTGTTTCCGGAGACTTTCTTTTAAGTGTGTTCTGGACACTGAAGATCTGAGCTTGATTCAGTACGTATATCCCGTTCTGTAATGTACCTGACCCAATCAGAACTTGATTTAGGTGGATGTTAACTACATCGCTTACAAAAGTAAAATCATATCCTTCCTTAGAAATTAAGGATACAGATATGATATTACATGTCGCACCTGGTACATAAAAACAGTTACGCAGAATCAATATCTGCCCAGTTGTCAGTCCTAGATGATATTCCCCTACGGATTCAGCATACATGCTCATTCCGTTAGCAACCCTGAGAGTCATATCACCTTTCCTGATAACCCTACGGTTTCTCAAAGCCTGTAATGAATTACAGATATGAGATCCTGATCCGGTATCCAATACCCAGGAAGTAGGGTTAACTGACATACAGTTCTCAATCACAAACACACCCGAAGCCGAAGCCACAACATGCTTCGAATTCTGGCTACTGGCTTTACAAGCCCTGCAATCCTTCTGTCCATGTTCATTCCCGTAACAATAGGAACATCCTTCTTTTACTACATCTGTTCCTGAAACTTCTGCCCTTCCCTTTCTTTCTACTTCCCTAGTTTCCTTTAGGGTAGTAGACAGAGACTGTTGAACTGAGTCAGCATCTGACCTGTTCTTCAACGTGGTCTTCAGGTCCGAGAGCTCAATAGAGCTGGTCTCTGTAAGGACGTTGCCCCCTACAGATGACCCGATAGCCAACCTCGCTGGAAGCAATTCGTTCGAGGTCTCATATCTTGCGATACGAGATTGCTCTCCATATAAAACTTTGTTATGGAGGAAGATAGAAGCTAAGTCCATCTTCTCGTGCTGCCTCTGGTATATACCATCAACTGAGGCTAACACGAGGCACTTGGCTTTCGCACAGACTTTTTCCGATGTCCTACGAATATCAATATCCGTGACAGGGGAAACTGGACCTGAGACGGCAGGGGTTGGATCAGTTAAGAGGTGTCCCAGCTTGTCCTGGGCAATGGACATCTGGACAGACCTTTGCCAGTCAAAACAGTTAGATTCAGTCATCTTATTATCTAGATGTAACCTAGGTGTGGTCACTGGGTCGCTGCAATTAAGAGAGAGAGAGAAGAAAACACTTAGCATGAGGCTCTTGCAAGTTTAGAGTGGTTTTTAGTTTGTCTAAACTGGATGGCTCCCACTGTCTCTCGAATCCCTTCTCAAACCATAAAGAAAAGGATTAGCCGGGATCATTCTCACCGTACAATACTTGCTTAACCGTTCAGCCAGGCCAGTGTCGGTACTTCGAGGGAGGTTTTCCAACGCTTTCGCGAAGTTCCTTAATTAAGTAACCTCTTTTCCCTGTGGGCGTAGCCCCGCTAACACCTTTCTAGGCACCTACTAGGTTTATAGCATTGATCGTTAAGTGAGAGTTTTCCCGAGGAGTAGCATATACTCACAGTAGGATCGGGATCCAAATATCATCGCGTGATAAAACCGAAGGAATCCTACCAGAATCATCACACTCCAAATGGTATGCATCGCTAGCAAGTTTCAGTACTTATGAAACTCCCGATGTGGATTTTTGCCCCATGCTCTTATGACCTTGACGAAGGTCAACAAATCATAAGTCACATGTCAAGTTCTACCCGTCATTATCCAGGTTAATTTGAACCCACCCATACATACCCTTGACGAAGGTCAACAAGGTAGTACGACTGTCCCAAACCAACGCATCTATCTATGCTACATATGAACACCCAATAGCTACCAATCACTATGCCTTGACGAAGGTCAACAAACATAGCTTGAATACTATTGAATATTCATACGAAACGACGGAGGGCTACGGATGGTTTTGGCGAAACCGTGAACGTAGTGAACTTGATCTAATCGATGGAACGAGATAGCTTTTAAAAGGAGTGGTTCAAGCTCCGCGTTTAAAAGTTTAGTTTTGAAAAGAACCGAGTGGTTTTCAAAGTGTTCCAATCGACTTTTACTTGGTTTATTTCTTGCATTAGTTCTTTTAATGCGTCCCATCATTTAAGCCTACCATTGCAGAAAACAACCAAAATATGACGTACGCTTATGCCATTCGCATTCGCCACGGGGCCCCGTCATCACCCGTTAGGTTACTTAACTAACGACAGAGCGGGGGCTGGGCTAGCGCGGCTGTAAAACATAAGCAACGCCTAAATAGTTATTATATATAAATATATAGCAATGATAGACATTACAGATCACAGATGAATACATTGGATATACTAGGAATCCGCAATGCGTTCGAGCCTGCAACGCAAAGCGGATTACACGGTCGCGGTGAATAGCCAAAACCCCACCCAAGACCCCTACGGGTGCGGCAAACTACCCGCCAAGCACCCGAAGCGAAGCAACCTCCCTCACCACCGTGAGTAGGCCACTCGGCACTTCGAGATACCCGGTAGTTTGTGCACCCCCTCCATGGGTCTATCCTAGGAGCAAAAACAGTAAAAAGAATTATACAATGACGGCTACAACCCCGACCCGGTTGTGCGGCCATACAAAGAATATTATTACATCAATTTACATGTTACAAATGAATGAAAGAAAAACAACGCTCATCTCACATCCACCCCGGCCATTCACCCGCGACAATCCAATCCATTCATATCCACAAACCAATAACAATCACAGATCATGTATAACCCCGACTAATCGTCTTATAGCGATTAGCCGACGTTCAATACATGCAAGCATTACAGATATAACCGATATAGTTAAAGTGCAGTGAAGTTCGGAAAAATACGGAATTATAGGACCCCAAAAGGAAATTTCTTTTCTGGAAAATCTGGGTACATATAATATATACTAAAAATCCCAAAACCAACAACAACACACTCTGCACGAAAAACGATGCGCCGATCACGACAATCCGCGGCGGTTCCGCCGCATATACCTACTTTATGCGGCGGAAGCGCGGCGACTTGAGGGAATTAGGGTATCGTTTTTCTTGGGTGTGTTCACAAAACCCTGAGACGATTTTACATGTATACAGTTTTTCATTTTGAGCAGGAAAAATTTTAACAGAAACATGGATTTTGTAAAAGTTTGGTTTTGTGATTTTTCCAGTTCCGAACTTCGTTACACTTAACTACTTAACTAGTTTAGGTTTAGTTAGGCTCTGATACCACTGTAAGTCCGTGTTGCCCACCCCGGTGCTTACGGGGAGGCGGAAAACATAATATATATCGGATTTTTAATGACTTAGGCAACATGGACTATGCTTGTGAGGATCTTTGCTAAACATAAACTAGCTAACCCTAACTACAAAGTAGCTAAGTGATGAAAGGTTATACCTTTGGTCTTTAGTCCTTCTCTCCTTGCTCCTAGGTATGGTAGAAAAGGATCACCTTGCTTGTCTTCTCCCGTCAAAGAAGGATCCACCCGAAAGCCACCACCTTTAGCTTCAACTCCAAGCTAGGAGTAACTAGAGTGCAAGAAATGCTAAGACTTGAACCCTAGAAGTGAGTAGAGAAGATCAAGAGAGGGTTTTTCTCAAGCCCTTTTGTTTCTCAACACATGAGAGGGAGAGAGCTTGAGGGAGAGGATGAGCAAGAGAGAGAAATAGAATGATAGAATGAAATAATAGTGAGCCATTCTCACTAATATGTGAGGATAATATTAATTAGATAATTAGCTTGAAAATTGTCATGATAAATCATGATATGACCATTATCATTTCCATTTTGCAAAGATCAAAGAGCATCTTCCAAATGAAATGATTATGGTCAAGTTGTCAACATGGTCAACAAGTCAATGAAGTCAAATTGTCAACAACAACCATGCACAATAATTAAGCTAATTATCAATTAACAATAATCCACACAAAAACAATAGGGTTAATAAAATGACAAAAGCCATTAACCCTAAACAAGGTCCTCTCCCCCAATCTCAAGCAACTGTGCATACGCACCCGTATTCGTGATCCGAGGAACACGAACACAATGAGAAAAACCAATCTCAAATCATATACTAGGATCCGGCTTAAACCAAAGCCCGCTAGTATAAGCTGTCCGGACAGCAAACGTGCACAAGTGCGCGGATGCGAACGAACCCTGTCGCAAAACCATGCGACCTCTACTCGTTTTGCCTAAAGGCGAATAGCTCTCTGTGTGGGACTCTAAAGACTCGACACTACGCTGGCAGTGGGTTTAACCACAGACCGCAAGCGGCACTAGCTGTACGTAACGGTCCCCAGGTAGATGTCGATAAGAAGACTGACGAGGTGAACCCCATCTGCACTCCTACTGAGCCTGTATGTGACAGTCTCCGTACAGTCCGGTCTGTTCGTCTGATACATCGCATGGCGGGCCTAGGGGGGCGGTGAACGTCAGTCCCCTAATAGCGGTACAAGTCGTGTCGGAGTGTAGCCCAGAACACCCTGAGATAACACTGGAAACCTACCAGTATATCTCGCTTGCCCTGGCCAGGGACTACTCGTGTAATGGCTCTCCTAGACACAGCGCGATGTCAACCCCCAATACCGGGAGAGACGAATCCTGTCTAACCGTCACTGCCTCCAAGTGCTTCGGGACTGCACCCAAAAACTACCTGTTTGCACAGCTCCTTTGAGCCGTGGTAGGGTAGTAATCAAAGTGCAGTGGGAACACACTCGAGGCGAAGTGACAGTGTCAAGTCAGCGGACTAAGCTGTACTCATGTCACCTGGGAACTGATAACTGACGATAGGTATATTACCAACCAACAGTTCCCGACGAGTCCTGTCCAGTGTACTCGTAACCTAACGAGCACCCGCATACTATCCCAAGTACGACGTACTAACGGCTGTGGGACAGACCGTTTCCTACACTGGGATGAGAAGCGCATACGCTAGTCTACTCCGGAGTATCGATGCCCTGTCTCGATAGTCCAACGACCAGGGACCTGTATAAGGATGTGCTTATAGATTACCCAGCTCCCACGAGTGCGAGCGCCATCACAACGCTGGTAATCAAGCAAAGATCCTAAGGGCTCTACTAATATGTATACCAGCAATATGCTAAAAGAAACACATGCACATATTAAAGCAGAGACAAACCAAGTAGCATACTACCATTTCGAGCAAGATTGTATATACAACTGTGAATATCCCAAGCTTCCATTAAGTAATATACAAACCAGTATGATACAGTAATGGCCTCTAGGGCATATACACTAACAAAATATAGAGAGGGTTATGGATTAAGTAGTCTAACTAATCCTTGTACTCAACACATGAGAGGGGAGGATTAGGGTTTGAAGAGGGAGAGCTTGAGGAGAGAGAAGGTGAGGATAATAATAAAGTGAGAAGAATGAGTTATCATAATATATATCAAGCATTTCTTTTTATCAAGAAAAGAAAAGAAAAGAATTTAACAACCATGCTTGATAATATCTAGTGATGATTCACATCCATGAGTCATTAAGCATTTATGATGCATTAATGACATGGATGAATCATCCATATGACTCACTAATCACATTCATTGTATATGCCACCTAAACCTCCTTAGTCACCATCTTCTAGAAGCTTCTCGCGCAATTACGAGAATGCCCCTCCTTTCCGCAAAAATACGGAAAAACTTTAGACCGTATAAATCCAATAACCGGATACCAGTAACTGGCTTAAACCAAAGCCGACTGGTAAAAACTGTCCGAAAGTCGTACGTGCGTAAACACACGTATGCGTCCGAACCCTTGTCGTAAAACCATACAACCTCTATATCGTTTCGCCTGGAGTAGGGAAACTCTCTGTGTGGGACTCTAGAGACTCGACTACTACGCTGGCAGTGGGTTTAATCACAGACCGCAAGCGGCACTAGCTGTACGTAACGGTCCCCAGGTAGATGTCGATAAGAAGGCCGATGAGAAAACCCATCCGAACTCCTACTGAGTCTGATGTGACAATCTCCGTACAGTCCGGTCCGTTCGTCTTAGACTATCGCATATCGGGCCTAGGGGGCGGCAAGCGTCAGTCCCCTAATAGCGGTATAAGTCGTGTCGGAGCGAAGCCCATTACACCCTGAGAAACTACTGGAACCTACCAGCAAATCTCGCTTGCCCTGGCCAGGGACTTTGCGTAATAGCTCTCTGACACGGCGCGATATCAACTGTTAGTGTATATGCCCTAGAGGCCATTACTGTATCATACTAGTTTGTATATTACTTAATGGAAGCTTGGGATATTCACCTTGTATAAACAATCTTGCTCAATATAGTAGTATGCTACTTGGTTTGTTTCTACTTCAATGTGTACATGTGTTTATTTTGCGATATCACCTATACGCATTAGTGGAGCCCTTAGGATCTTTGCTTGATTACCAGCGTTGTGATGGCAGTCACACTAGTGGGGGCTGGGTAATCTATAAGCACATCCTTATACAGGTCCCTAGTCGCAGGACTATCGAGACAGGGCATCGATACTCCGGAGTAGACTAGCGTATGCGCTTCTCATCCCAGTGTGGGAGATGGTCTGTCCCGCAGCCATCAGTATGTCGTACTGGAGATAGTATACGGGTGCTCGTTAGGTTACGAGTACACTGGACAGGACTCGTCAGGAACTGAAAGGTTGGTATTATACCTATCGTCGGTTATCAGTTTCCAGGTGACATGAGTACAGCTTAGTCCGCTGACTTGATACTGCCACTACGCCTCAAGTGTGTTCCCACTGCATTTTGACCACTACCCTACCACGGCTCAAAGGAGTCGTGCAAACAGGTAGTGGTTGGGTGCAGTCCCGAAGCACTTGGAGGCAGTGACGGTTAGACAGGATTCGTCTCTCCCGGTATTGGGGGTTGACATCGCGCTGTGTCTAGGAGAGCCATTACACGAGTAGTCCCTGGCCAGGGCAAGCGAGATATACTGGTAGGTTTCCAGTGTTATCTCAGGGTGTTTTGGGCTTCACTCCGACACGACTTGTACCGCTATTGGGGGACTGACGTTTTACCGCCCCCTAGGCCCGACATGCGATGTATCAGACGAACAGACCGGACTGTACGGAGAATGTCACATTCAGACTCAATAGGAGTTCAGATGGGGTTCACCTCGTCAGCCTTCTTGTCGGCATCTACCTGGGGACCGTTACGCACAGCTAGTGCCGCTTGCGGTCTGTGGTTAAACCCACTGCCAGCGTAGCGTCGAGTCTTTAGAGTCCCACACAGAGGGTATTCGCCTCTGGGCAAAACAGAGTAGAGGTCGCATGGTTTTGCGACAGGGTTCGTTCTCATCCGCGCACTTGTGCACGTTTGGAGTCCGGACGGATTATACTGGCAGGCTCTGGTTTGAGCCAGATACTGGTATATGTTTTGGGGTTGCTTTTATATCTCGGTATTCTTGTTCCTCGGAACGAGAATGCAGGTGTGTATGCACAGTTGCTTGAGGCGGAGGATGAGGTTTTTCATTAGGGTTTCGGAACGGGTGCGTATGCACAGTTTACAGTCATCATTTCCAAACCCTAATGGATTTATAAATTATCTATTAATAATAGTAATTAAATGAGAATTATGTTATGGTTGATTTTGTTGACTTGTTGACCATGGTTGACTTGTTGACCATGGTTGAATGTTGACCACCATCATGCTTTGAAAGATACTCCTTGATTCATGCTTACATTTCATTTAATGAAGCATGATAGTGGTCATTCCAAAACTACCATCAACTATTCTCATTTTGAATTATTATTATTTAGATAATTCTTTTTCTTTTGGCATTATGGTTGCAAGATAGAAAAAGATAGCTCATTCTATCATAATTCTTCTCTCTCCTCACTTCATCTTCTTCTTCCTCTAGCCAAAGGAGAATCCTTCTCATGTGTTGAGAATCCCTCTCCTTAAAAGAAAAGCACCCCTTAGTCACTCTCTACTCACTCTAGGATCAAAGGATTAGCAAGCCGGAGATTCTAGTTCTCTCCAAAATCGAGAAAGAGCCCAAAGGTCGAACCCTCGAGGTGGATCCATCTTCGACGGAAGAAGGCGACAAGAAGAGTACCATCAACCTCTACAAGGTTTAAAGAAGAAGGAGTTCAAGTTTAGGTATAACCATCTTCCATAGTAGCTAACTCTCTTTAGCAAGTTTGCTAGTTTAGTTTAGACACGATCCCGACCTTGTTTAGTCCATGTTGCCTCTTGCGATAAAAATTTGTTTTTTATACCGTTTCCGCCTTCCCGTAAGCACCGGGGGTCGCAACGTGGACTTACAGTGGTATCAGAGCCTAACTAAACTTAAACTAGCTTGGTAGCGAAGTGTATGGAAGTTCGAAACCGAAAAATCACAAAACCGGAAAAACCAAAACCCTAAGTTTCTGTTGAAATTTTTTCTGCTCTAAATGAAAAACTTTATACTTGTAAATTCGGCTCAGGGTTTTGTGTGAACACCCATGAAAAACGATCCACTGTTTCGTTCAAACCGCCGCGCTTCCACAGCACGAGGTAGGCATGTGCCGCGGAACCGCCGCCGTTTGTTGTCCTCTCTGCATCGTTTTTCATGCAGTGTTCTTCTGTGTTGGTTTTGGGATTTTTCAGATATATTATATGTGCCCAGATTTTCCAGAACAGAAATTTACTTTTGGAGTCCTATAATTCCGTATTTTTTTCGAACTTCGCTACACTTTGGCTATGATGGTTATATCTGTGATGTTTGCATGTATTGAACGTCGGCTAATCGCTATAAGACGATTGGTCGGGGTTATACATGATCTGTGTTTGATATTGGAATGTGTATATGAATCTGTTGGACTGTCACGGGTGAATAGCCGGGGTGGATGTGAGATGAGCTTTTGTTTTTCTTTCATTCATTGTAAATGTAAATTGATGTAATAATATTATTTGTATGACCGCACAACCGGGTCGGGGTTGTAGCCGTCATTGTATAATTCTTTTTACTGTTTTTGCTCCTAGGATAGACCCATGGAGGGGGTGCACAAACTGCCGAGTACTTGGCGGGTAGTTTGCCGCACCCGTAGGGGTCTTGGGTGGGGTATTTGGCTATTCACCGCGACCGTGTAATCCGCTTTTCGTTGCAGGCTCGAAAGGATTGCGGATTGCTAGTATATCCAATGTATTCATCTGTGATCTGTAATGTCTATCATTGCTTTCTATTTAGGCGTTGCTTATGTTTTACAGCCGCGCTAGCCCAGCCCCCGCTCTGTCGTTAGTTAAGTAACCTAACGAGTGATGACGGGACCCCGTGGCGAATGCGAATGGCATAAGCGTACGTCATATTTTGGTTGTTTTCTGCAATGGTAGGAATTAAATGATGGGACGCATTAAAAGTACTAATGCAAGAATATCACGCATTAAAAGAACTAATGCAAGATAATAAACCAAGTTAAAATCGTTGGAACACTTTCGAAAAACCACTCGGTTCTTTTCAAAACTAACTTTTAAATGCGGAGCTTGAGCCACTCCTTCTAAAAGCTATCTCGTTCCATCGATTATATCAAGTTCACTACGTTCACGGTTTCGCCAAAACCATTCGTAGCCCTCCGTCGTTTCGTATGAATATTCAATAGTATTCAAGCTATGTTTGTTGACCTTCGTCAAGACATAGAGATTGGTAGCTGTTGGGTGTTCATATGTAGCATAGATAGATGCGTTGGTTTGGGACAGTCGTATTGCCTTGTTGACCTTCGTCAAGGGTATATACGGGTGGGTTCAAATTAACCTGGATAATGACGGGCAGAACTTGACATGTGACTTATGATTTGTTGACCTTCGTCAAGGTCATAAGAGCATGGGGCAAAAATCCACATCGGGAGTTTCATAAGTACTGAAACTTGCTAGATTTGCATACCATTTGGAGTGTGATAATTATGGTAGGATTCCTTCATTTTCGTCACGCGATGATATTTGAATCCCGATCCTACTGTGAGTATATGCTACTCCTCGGGAAATTTCTCACTAAACGATCAATGCTATAAACCTAGTAGGTGTCTAGAAAGGTGTTAGCGGGGCTACGCCCCCAGGGAAAAGAGGTTCTTAAATTAAGGAACTTCGCGAAAGCGTTGGAAAACCTCCCTCGAAGTACCGACACTGGCCTGGCTGAACGGTTAAGCAAGTATTGTACGGTGGGATTGATCCCGACTAATTCTTCCTTTGTGGTTTGAGGAGGGATTCGAGAGACAGTGGGAGCCATCCTGTTTAGACAAATTAAAAACCATTCTAAACTTGCAAGAGCATCGTGCTAAGTGTTTCTTCTCTCCCCCTGCAGCGACCAAATCGAAATGACTGGACTTAAGTTACTTCTAGATAAAAACATACTGACAGGGCCAAACTACAAAGATTGGCTCAGGAATGTCAAATTGGCAATCACTTACGACAAGCTGGGGTATCTTCTTACCACCAAAGCTCCCCCCGTCCCAGGTCCCACCTCCAGCGTCGCGGATAAGGAAATCCGTAAGACTTGGGAGATTGATTGCGCGAAGGCCAGGTGCCTCGTGCTTGCCTCTATGGACAACGAACATCAGAGGAGGCATGAGAATATGGACCTCGAGTCCATATTTCTCCATACAAAAGAACTGTATGGAGAGCAGTCTCGTATCGCAAGATACGAAGTGTCGAAGAAGTTATTTTCGACAAAGTTGGCCGTCGGATCATCGGTAACGGACCACGTGCTTAAGATGATTGGCTACACTGAGGAGCTCGCGGAACTTGGGACCACGTTGGACAGTGAACTCTATACAGATTTAATTCTCCAGTCCCTTCCATCCACTTACGCCCAGTTTATACTGAACTTCAACTTACAAGAAAAGGAAGTTGAACTTTCAGAACTCCTCAACCTGCTGAGGAGCGCAGAGGGCACCCTACAGAAGGGTAGGGATACACCCGCTTTGTTTGTAGGAGGATCTTCTTCCTCTAGGTCCAAGGCGAAAGCCAAGGGAAAGAGGAAGAAAGCCCCCGCCAAACCAAGAGGCGGTGTTAGTAAAGTGGGTACGAAGGGAAAGGAAAAGGCAACAATGATTGCGGGGAAGCTTGTTGGTAAAGAGGAATGCTTCTATTGTCACAAAAGTGGACACTGGAAGAAAGATTGCAGGGCTTGGAAAGCCAGGACACAGGAACTGAAGCAGGTTGCGGCTTCAGCTTCAGGTGTGTATGTTTTTGAAAACCGTCTTTCTATAAACTCTACTTCCTGGGTATTGGATACCGGATCAGGATCTCATATCTGTAATTCTTTGCAGGCGTTGAGAAACCGTAGGTTTTTGAAGGCGGGTGACATGACCCTCAGAGTTGCGAACGGAGCTAGCATGGATGCTAAAGCCGTGGGGGACTATCACCTGGGAATGACAGATGGGCATGTTTTGGTTTTGCGTAATTGCTTTTTTGTACCCAACGCAACTTGTAATATCATTTCTGTATCTTTGGTTTCTAAAGAAGGTTATGAATTTGCGTTTGTAAGTAATGTTGTAAACATTCACCTTAATCAAGTTCTGATTGGGTCAGGTACACTGAGCAATGGTATATACGTATTAAACCAACCACAGATTTTCAATGTCCAGAATACACACAAAAGATAGTCTCCAGATATTAATCAAACTTTCTTATGGCATTGTAGACTGGGTCACATCAATGAGACACGGTTGACTAAGTTACATAAAGAAGGATACTTGGATCCGTTCGAGTATCAGTCTTATACCACTTGTGAATCTTGTCTCATGGGAAAGATGACAAAGACTCCGTTCACTGGACACGGAGAAAGAGCGAGCGAGCTCTTGGGACTCATACACAGTGACGTGTGTGGTCCAATGTCTACACATGTGCGAAGCGGTTATTCATACTTCATTACTTTCACAGACGATTTCTCTAGGTATGGACATGTCTTCTTAATGAAGCACAAATCCGAGGCCTTTGAGAAATTTCGGGATTACAAGAATGAAGTTGAAAAACAAACCGGCAAAAGTATCAAGATTCTAAGATCAGATCGAGGTGGAGAATACTTAAGTGCCGAGTTCCTGAATTACTTAAAAGAGAATGGGATTCTCTCTCAGCGTACTCCTCCATACACTCCGCAACATAACGGTGTATCGGAAAGGAGGAACCGAACCCTATTGGATATGGTTCGTTCCATGATGAGTAAGGCTGAGTTACCGCGATCTTTCTGGGGCTATGCACTAGAGGCAGCTGCATATCTCTTGAATAAGGCTCCTACCAAGACTGTGCCTACCACTCCATATCAGATGTGGAGTGGGAAGAAACCCTGTCTTAAGTACCTTAAGATATGGGGATGTCCAGCTTTTGTAAAAAAGCAGCATGCGGACAAGCTCGAGGCACGTTCAGTACAATGTAAGTTTGTGGGATACCCAAAAAACTCCAGGGGGTATCTGTTCTATTCCGCTGAGGAACAAAAAGTTTTTGTTTCTCAACATGCCCGCTTCTTGGAAACTGAGTTTTTGGAAACCCAGA
Source organism: Agapanthus africanus (assembly GCA_030015575.1). Lineage (NCBI taxonomy): Eukaryota > Viridiplantae > Streptophyta > Magnoliopsida > Asparagales > Amaryllidaceae > Agapanthus > Agapanthus africanus. The sequence continues at coordinate 109,474,071 of JASDDO010000026.1, read as the reverse complement.
TAAGTGGGAACGCAATAGAACTAGAAGAGATTCCAGAACCACAAGCTATTACTGAAGACTTGGAAGAGCCAGTAAGTTCAAAAGAACAGGACATTCCTATGCCGCTCCGCAGGAGTAGTAGGCAGTCTCATCCGCCCGAGAGATACTGCGGTTTTCTCATAGACGGGGATAGAGAGGATTGCATCATAGACTATGATGAGCCTACTAGCTTCCAGCAGGCCGTTCAGAGCGTTGACTCGGTAAAATGGCTGGATGTAATGCGGACCGAAATGGAGTCCATGTACACCAACAAAGTATGGACGTTGGACATTGCTCCAGACGGGGTAAAACCCGTAGGATGCAAGTGGATCTTCAAAAGGAAGATTGGTGTAGATGGACAGGTTGAGACCTATAAAGCTAGACTTGTAGCAAAGGGTTTCCGTCAAAGACCTGGCTTGGACTATGACGAAACCTTTTCTCCAGTGGCTATGCTGAAATCCATTCGGATCCTTCTTGCCATTGCTGCCTTCCACGATTATGAGATTTGGCAGATGGACGTAAAAACCGCTTTTCTAAATGGAAATTTAGAGGAGTGTGTCTATATGGATCAGCCAGAGGGTTTCATTCAGAGTGGGAGCAGCGGAAAGGTGTGCAAGTTGCTTAAGTCCATCTATGGACTAAAGCAGGCATCGCGGAGTTGGAACATCTGTTTTGATGAGACGGTCAAGGAATTTGACTTTATCAAAAATCCAGATGAACCATGCATCTATAGTAGATTTGTAGCGAGAACTGTAGTATTCCTTGTTTTATACGTGGATGACATTCTCTTAATAGGAAATGACATTCCTATGCTACAATCTGTCAAGGGTTTCTTGTCACACAGGTTCTCCATGAAAAACCTGGGTGATGCCTCTTACATCCTGGGGATCCGGATCCATCGTGATAGATCCAAGAGGATATTAGGACTCTCACAGTCCAGGTACATCGACACCGTACTGAAAAGATTCAGTATGGAAGATTCCAAGCGCGGTAACCTACCGGCTTGTCACGGGATCACCCTCTCTAAAGAGATGTCTCCCAAGACTGATTTGGAGAGGGATCGCATGTCTATTATACCCTACGCTTCTGCGGTAGGCTCTATAATGTATGCGATGTTGTGTACCAGACCGGATGTAGCTTATGCACTGAGTGTAGTAAGCCGGTATCAGTCAAACCCTGGGGAGAAACATTGGATAGCAGTAAAGAACATTCTCAAGTAACTGAGGAGGACTAAGGAGATGTTCTTGGTGTATGGTGGAAAAGACCTCCAGATCGAGGCATTTGCTGAATCCAGCTTCCAGAGTGACAAGGATGATTCCAAGTCCATGTCGGGTTTTGTCTTTACCCTCAATGGAGGGGCGGTGTGTTGGAAGAGTTCCAAACAGGAAACCGTTGCAGACTCGACTATGGAAGCGGAATACATCACTGCATCTGATGCCGCAAAAGAAGCTGTCTGGATGAGGAAGTTCTTGAAAGAACTTCAGGTGGTTCCGTCCATTGTTGACCCAATACCTCTGTATTGCGACAACAACGGGGCTATAGCTTTAGCGAAGGAACCCAGGTCCCATCAGAGATCCAGGCACATCTTGAGGCGGTATCACCTGATCAGGGAGATCGTGGATCGCATGGAGATCGAGGTTTGGAGGGTTGCTTCAGAAGAAAACACTGCAGATCCATTCACCAAGGCCCTACCCCAGACTCAGTTCGAGCGGCTGATCGAGATGATAGGTCTTCGATACGCCAGTACATGGCCTTAGTGCAAGTGGGAGATTGTTAGTGTATATGCCCTAGAGGCCATTACTGTATCATACTAGTTTGTACATTACTTAATGGAAGCTTGGGATATTCACCTTGTATAAACAATCTTGCTCAATATAGTAGTATGCTACTTGGTTTGTTTCTACTTCAATGTGTACATGTGTTTATTTTGCGATATCACCTATACGCATTAGTGGAGCCCTTAGGATCTTTGCTTGATTACCAGCGTTGTGATGGCAGTCACACTAGTGGGGGCTGGGTAATCTATAAGCACATCCTTATACAGGTCCCTAGTCGCAGGACTATCGAGACAGGGCATCGATACTCCGGAGTAGACTAGCGTATGCGCTTCTCATCCCAGTGTGGGAGATGGTCTGTCCCGCAGCCATCAGTATGTCGTACTGGAGATAGTATACGGGTGCTCGTTAGGTTACGAGTACACTGGACAGGACTCGTCGGGAACTGAAAGGTTGGTATTATACCTATCGTCAGTTATCAGTTCCCAGGTGACATGAGTACAGCTTAGTCCGCTGACTTGATACTGCCACTACGCCTCAAGTGTGTTCCCACTGCATTTTGATCACTACCCTACCACGGCTCAAAGGAGTCGTGCAAACAGGTAGTGGTTGGGTGCAGTCCCAAAGCACTTAGAGGCAGTGACGGTTAGACAGGATTCGTCTCTCCCGGTATTGGGGGTTGACATCGTGCTGAGTCTAGGAGAGCCATTACACGAGTAGTCCCTGGCCAGGGCAAGTGAGATATACTGGTAGGTTTCCAGTGTTATCTCAGGGTGTTTTGGGCTTCACTCCGACACGACTTGTACCGCTATTGGGGGACTGACGTTTTACCGCCCCCTAGGCCCGACATGCGATGTATCAGACGAACAGACCGGACTGTACGGAGAATGTCACATTCAGACTCAGTAAGAGTTCAGATGGGGTTCACCTCGTCAGCCTTCTTGTCGGCATCTACCTGGGGACCGTTACGCACAGCTAGTGCCGCTTGCGGTCTGTGGTTAAACCCACTGCCAGCGTAGTGTCGAGTCTTTAGAGTCCCATACAGAGGGTATTCGCCTCTGGGCAAAACAGAGTAGAGGTCGCATGGTTTTGCGACAGGGTTCGTTCTCATCCGCGCACTTGTGCACGTTTGGAGTCCGGACGGATTATACTGGCAGGCTCTGGTTTGAGCCAGATACTGGTATATGTTTTGGGGTTGCTTTTATATCTCGGTATTCTTGTTCCTCGGAACGAGAATGCAGGTGTGTATGCACAGTTGCTTGAGGCGGAGGATGAGGTTTTTCATTAGGGTTTCGGAACGGGTGCGTATGCACAGTTTACAGTCATCATTTTCCAAACCCTAATGGATTTATAAATTATCTATTAATAATAGTAATTAAATGAGAATTATGTTATGGTTGATTTTGTTGACTTGTTGACCATGGTTGACTTGTTGACCATGGTTGACTTGTTGACCACCATCATGCTTTGAAAGATACTCCTTGATTCATGCTCACATTTCATTTAATGAAGCATGATAGTGGTCATTCCAAAACTACCATCAACTATTCTCATTTTGAATTATTATTATTTAGATAATTCTTTTTCTTTTGGCATTATGGTTGCAAGAAAGAAAAAGATAGCTCATTCTATCATAATTCTTCTCTCTCCTCACTTCATCTTCTTCTTCCTCTAGCCAAAGGAGAATCCTTCTCATGTGTTGAGAATCCCTCTCCTTAAAAGAAAAGCACCCCTTAGTCACTCTCTACTCACTCTAGGATCAAAGGATTAGCAAGCCGGATATTCTAGTTCTCTCCAAGATCGAGAAAGAGCCCAAAGGTCGAACCCTCGAGGTGGATCCATCTTCGACGGAAGAAGGCGACAAGAAGAGTACCATCAACCTCTACAAGGTTTAAAGAAGAAGGAGTTCAAGTTTAGGTATAACCATCTTCCATAGTTGCTAACTCTCTTTAGCAAGTTTGCTAGTTTAGTTTAGACACGATCCCGACCTTGTTTAGTCCATGTTGCCTCTTGCGATAAAAATTTGTTTTTTATACCGTTTCTGCCTTCCCGTAAGCACCGGGGGGTCGCAACGTGGACTTACATCAACCCCCAATACCGGGAGAGACGAATCCTGTCTAACCGCCACTGCCTCCAAGTGCTCGGGACTGCACCCAACTGCTACCTGTTTGCACGACTCCTTTGAGTCGTGGTAGAGTAGCAATCTAAGAACAGTGGGACACACTCGAGGCGAAGTAGCAGTGTCAAGTCTGCGGACTATGCTGTACTCATGTCACCTGGGAACTGTTCACTGACGACTGGTATAAAACCAACCAACAGTTCCCTGTGAGTCCTGTCCGGTGTACCCGTAACCTAACGAGCACTTGCATACTATCTCCAGTACGACGTACTGACGGCTGTGGGACAGACCATCTCCCCAACTGGGATGATAAGCGTACACACTAGTCTACTCCGGAGTATCGATGCTCTGTCTCGATAATCCAACGACCAGGGACCTGAAAAAGGATGTGCTTGTAAACTACCCAGCCCCCACTAGTGTGACTGCCATCACAACGCTGGTAGTTAAGCAAGATCCTAAGAGCTCTATCAATACGTATACTCACATATTAAGATAGAAAAACCAAGTAGCATACTACCATGTTTAGCAAGACTGTTATATACATATGAATATCCCAAGCTTCCATTAAGTAATATACAAACTAGTATGATACAGTAATGGCCGTCTAGGGCATAAACACTAACAATCTCCCACTTACACTAGGGCCATGTACTGGCGTATCGAAGACCGATGATCTCGAGTAGCCTCTCGAACTGAATCTGAGGTAGGGCCTTCGTGAATGGATCAGCAATGTTCTCTTCAGAAGCAACTCTCCGAACCTCGATCTCCTGACGATCAATGATCTCCCTGATCAGGTGATACCGCCTTAAGATGTGTCTGGACTTCTGATGGGACCTTGGTTCCTTCGCTAAAGCTATAGCTCCGTTGTTGTCGCAATACAGAGGTATTGGATCAACTATGGTAGGAACCACCTGAAGTTCTGTTAGGAACTTCTTCATCCAGACTGCTTCTTTTGCGGCATCGCAAGCAGCTATATACTCCGCTTCCATCGTCGAGTCAGCAACGGTGTCCTGCTTGGAGCTCTTCCAGCACACCGCCCCTCCATTGAGGGTAAAGACTGTTAGTTGTATGTATGCCCTAGAGGCCAGTATTGTACAGATGTTGTATATTATATTGGATGCTTGGACATATATAGAGATGACTTTCTTGCTCGATATGATAGTATGCTATCTGGTTGCTCTTTATCTTAACGTGTACACTAGTCTCTTTATACTGTCTTATAGTTACATGTTGGTAAAGCCCTTAGGATGTGTACTTGACTACCTGGACTATGATGCAGATCATACTAGTGGGGATATGGTAGTCTATAAGTACATCCTTCAAGGTCCCTAGTCGTGGGTGTATCGAGACGGGGCATCGATATACCAGAGTAGACTAGCGTATATGCTTCTCGACCCATGTGATGGGCGATGGATGATCCCATATCCATTGGTGTTTGACATCAGAGATGGTATACCGGTGCTCAGTGGAGACTGGGTACACTGGACGGACTCGCCGAGAACTCCCAGATGGTATTATACCTCACGTCAGATGGCAGTTCTCAGGTGACACTTGTACAGGTTAGTCTGTAGACCCGAGATCGTCATGGAGTCTTGTGTGGTTCCCACTGTGCTTTGATCTCCACCTTACCACGTCCATGAGGGCGTGCAAAACGGTGGTCTTTGGGTACAGTCCCGAGTCACATGGAGGCAATGAGCGATAGGAGGGGTTTCTTCTCTCCCGGTATTGGGGGTTGATGTTGCGCTGTGCTCGATTGGCCGTAACAGGGAAGTCCCTGGCCAGGGCTGATCAGAGATTTGCTGGTAAGTGTTACCAGTAGTTTCTCGACCCGTTATGAGCCTCACATCGGCACGACTTATCGGGTTATTGGGGTCTGACGTTTACCACCCCTAGACTTGATATGCGACATATCAGACGAAGAGACCGGACTGTACGGTAAGTGTTACTGGTTGGATTCACAGGAGTATGAGCGGGCTAGCTCGTCGATCTTCTGATCGCTCAATACCCGGATGGCCGTTACGTTTGGCAGACCGCTTGCGGCTTGTGGGTGCTTGATGTGATCATCATCTGCTACCGGCGTATTGACGAGTCTTTAGAGTCCTACACAGAGGTTTCCTGGCTCAAGCGAAACGAAATAGGAGCGCATATGAGATATGTGCGGGAGCGAGAATAATGCGTGTATGTGATACCGCATTTCATTCTCGCAATAAATGTTTCGATTGGTTATATTCGATATGACCTAGTTATCGAATCATTGATTCGATAAATCGATACATAGGATACTAGTCGGTTATATGCGATATGACCGGATCGTTAAATCAAGTGTTGATTTAATGATTTAATGTATAATTATATATTTGATATATTACTTTGCATTAACTAGTATTGGTTCACTTTATATGGATTTTCTCACTTGATGTGCAAGAAGTATATGTGATATACTTTTGTGCACATATTTGTATCATGTTTGATGATACTTGATTATTTTGTTAAGTGTAAAGAATTAAAACCATGGTTAAGTGATAATTAGGGTTTTGCATATTCATTTATTTATTTATTTGTTCATTTATTTATTTGGAAATGATTTGATGAGAATGGTGGCTTTCTTTGTCTTTTAGTTGAAGCTTCATGAAGCTTTGACTTCTTAACCATTCTTGTCATCATGCTTAACCCTAACCCATCCATTAACCATGGTCAATTCTCTACACTTAACCCAAGTTAGAATTATGATAAGTATTTCTTTTCTTTTCATTTTTATTAGGAACTTATCATAATTCTAGCTCATCTTCTTCTTCATCTTCAAGTTTGAAACCTTGAGGCCATCAATGGCAACTTGAGCTTGAGAGTGAGAAATCCAATTCTAAAGAGAACCCACCTCCTATTTCTTCATCCTCTACCTCTTGCCAAGTAGTAGAGTGTGTTTTCTTCACAAGTTTCATCACTTTGTGAAGTGGGAGCTTGATCTAGCGATGCCTCGACGTAGATCATCTTCGGCATCGTCGTCGATGACCAAGCCCGTTCATTCTCCGATGAAGCCGACGCTAGAGCCCGGGGTTCAACTTGGACAGCGAGGAGACTTCGTTGCGGAGCCGTGGAGGTGGATATCCGGATCTACAAAGGTTGTAGAATCTAACTTTTAGTTAAGTAGTTAACTAGTTTACCGTTTCGCCTAGAATTCTAGCAACGATCCGTTAACTAGGGTTTCTCGGCACCATATTTTTGTAAAATGGCATGTTCGATGCCTTGTGAGACCTCTATAGAGTGCCTAGGAACCCTACAGTGGTATCAGAGCCTAGCTAGAGCCTTAGGCGAAGTCTAGACGGAGTTTGAAACCCGGACGAACCGAAAACCCAACCCCAAAATAGCTCTCTGGAAATTTTTCAAATTTGTGGTTTTTTGTCAATTAAAAATGCTTAAAAAATTCAGCAATGAAATCTAAGAATTACGATGCAAAAAGTTTCCCATGAACAGTGTTTTGTGCGGCGGAACCGCGGCAGAAGCATGGCTTCTGCAGCGGTTCCGCGGCGCTTTGATGACGTCAGCCATATTTCTTTGCATAGTAATTCCTGATAAATTGTTCTGAGTTTTCTGGGAATTTTAAATTGACTTCAGAGTAGAGTGTTCTGGGGTTGTTTAGGGAATCGACGATTCGATCGGATTATCGAACTTTGTCTAAGTGTTTTCCGGATAATTTTTCCAATATGTTAAAAAGTTCGACCGGATATAAATACCCAATCTTTCCCCTGCCAAAAATATCCAAGTGTTGGATTATTGTGTGGTTTAAGGACGTTCTGAGTAGTGCAAGTAACGCGATGGTCCCTCTAGAAGATAACAAACCTTAACTCGATTATGTGACCGTCTTGAACTGCCCTTTGAACCTTCGGGTTTGGGGCAGTACGGCATGCCACATGTGAGGCGTTGGCTTGACCCTTCTACGGCTGGACCGTTGGTACTGAGGCATGAAACGAATGTCTTTGAACCTATTTCATGTGTTGGATGGTTTCGGGAAAACTTGGGTGTTCGAATGTTCGATCGGAAAGTTTAATATATTCTATTTATCTGGAATGGGATACAATAATTGGAATTCACAAACAGTTATGTGATAACTGAATGAATGATATAAATCTAGCGGTTTAGTTTCATTTGATATTGAAAAGAGTTTTCGATAATGAGACTAAAATGCGGGATTTATATCTGTTAGGCATGTGATGTCTAAGTATTTCATTTGATTAGGCATGCGATGTCTAAAGAAGTTGCGGATTCTAATTGTTGTAGTTTTACACTTTCTTTTCTGTGACCGTAAGTGTAATATGTGATATCGCCGGTTTCGTTGCTATATGTCAACGACAATTGGGATGCGCATATTTACTTACATTGATGACATGTGATGTTATGTGTTGCTGGATATGTTAGATTGCATTGTCGTGTTCGAATAGCCGGGGGTTTTTATGTGAGATGAGTGTTTTTCATTTTCATTCATGTAAAAACTTGTATGTAATATTCTTTTATTTGGGGCACTTCCAGGTTGCGGAAGTCGTCACCTTTTGTATATCATTTACTTTTCCGCATTAGGATAGACCCAAGGAGGGGAGCACAAGTAACCGGGTTCTAGGGTCCAGTGGGAGACCAACTCGAGGAGTCGAGTCCGGGTCTCCTAACCCTAGAATTGGCAGGGTTGCTTGCCGCTCTCATAGGGGTCTAGGGGTGTGGGATTGGCTATTCATCACGACCGTGGAATTCGTGTTTTATACTGGCTCGTATTAAAAACACGGACGTCCTAGTATATCCAATATTTCATATGTTGATTCTGCTGCGATATCTGTGTTGTGACTTTGTGATGGATATAGTATATAGTATATATGATATATTATATAGACGTTACTTATGTTTTACATCCGCACTAGCCCTGCCCTGCTCTGTCGTTAGTTACCTAACCTAACGGTGCACGAGGGGACATCGAGGCGAATGCGGATGGCATAAGTGTACGTCATATCTATCTGTGATGTTTAGGTATTTAAATGATGGGACTTCATTAATGTGATTAATGAAAGAAAAGAAACCTAAGATGTTGTAGAATCAAATTTTAAATAAAAAAGGTAGCTACAGTTCTTGCTTTGCATAGCGGTATATATGATATACCCTGCACCTTATTCGATGAGGAAAGGACCGAGATCCCTTCACCGGGAGTGACTCCTTTAGCAATAACTGGCAGATGCTACACACTCGGTTTGGTTTTTTATTGCTTTTGGGTTTTTGCTTTGCACAGTGATATATATGATATATCCCGCACCTCATTCGACGAGGAAAGGACCGAGATCCCTTCGCCGGGAGTGACTCCTTTTGCAAAACTAGAAAAGCCTCAAAATCACTCCATTTCAAAACATCATTTGATTCTACAACGATATCAAGTTCATTACGCTCATGGTTTTCAGCAAAACCTGGCGTAGCCCTCCGTCATTTCAGATCAGTAGTAGTTAGTATTCGTGCTACGTTTGTTGGCCTGCGTCAAGGCGTAGTGTGCGGTAGCTAACTAGTATTTATCTGCTTATGCATATGATGCAGATTGGATTAGGGTAGTCGTGCGACTTTGTTGGCCTGCGTCAAGGGTCGTACGGGTGGGTTTAATTCAATCAGGAAATGATGGGTTGAACTTGACTAGCGCACTATGGTTTGTTGGCCTGCGTCAAGGTCATAGGACGCTAGGGGCAAAAATATTATCGGGAATTTCAAGTGTTGAAATTTGCAATGAGATTGCATACCTTCTATGAGATAGTTGGATCCCGATACCCACTGCGAGTAAGAGTTACTCCTGGGAGAGTTTTACACATTGCAATTAGCCGATCAAGTAGGTGTCTAGAAAGGTGTTAACGAGGTTACGCCTCTGGGAAAATGAGGTTTACATTAATTAGGTTCGTGCGAAAGCACGGGGGACCTCCCTCAAAGTACCGACACTGGCCTGGCTGAAAGATTGGCGAACTTGTAGTGTGTAATTAATCCCGGCTAGTCTTTCCTTTTAAGGTTTGGAGGAAGATTTGATAAAAAGCAGTGGGAGCCATCCTGATTAGATAATATAATAACCAATCTGATCTTGCACGAGCATACGCTAAAGTATTTTCTTCTCTCTCTCTCCAGGTAGCGACCATTTCATGCCCTAATAAAGATAATAATATGGATGTATTGACCGAACCCGCATGTTATACTGTGCTGGGGAACGTTGGTTCTGTTCTTTCTTATAAGAGTTATAGGAATGAACAGGATATAGGGGAATGCCAGGATTCCCATGCCACCCGAATGAAGAAAGTACATGTTGATGCATTTTCTTCGGGTGTGTTCGTTACTGAGAACTGTTTCTCCATTTGCTCTACGTCCTGGGTATTAGAAACCGGGTCAGGATCCCATATATGTAATCAATTACATGGGCTAAGGAAAGGTAGAGAACTTAGAGAAGGTGATAAAGACATTAGAGTTGGAAATGGTGCAATTGTTGCAGCTAAGACTGTCGGGGAATATCACCTTGTATTACCAACTGGTGATACATTGGTTCTGAACGAATGCTATTACATGCCGAACCTGATATGCAACATTATATCGGTTTCTTTATTGAGTAAAGAGGGATATAATTTTGTATTGCAGGACAATGTTATGAACATTTTCTGTGACCAAAAGTTGGTTGGATCAGGCACGTTATGCAATGGCATTTATGTTCTAAATCAATCAACAGTTCTGAGCATAACGAACACACACAAGAGGAAGAGTTCTGAACTCAATGAATCCTTCTTGTGGCATTGTAGACTGGGTCACATCAATGCGACACGACTAGCTAAGTTACATAAAGATGGATATTTAAATCCGTTTGAATTTTCATCTTATGACACTTGCCAGTCATGTCTCAAAGGCAAGATGACCAAAACTCCGTTTACGGGACACGGAGAAAGAGTTACCGAACTCTTGGGACTGATACATAGTGATGTATGCGGTCCAATGTCTACACATGCCAGGGATGGTTCTTCATACTTCATTACATTCACTGACGATCTCTCTAGGTTCGGGTATGTGTTCCAGATGAAACACAAATCAGAAGCTTTTGAGAAATTTAGGGAATATAAACAAGAAGTTGAGAACCAAACCGGAAAAAGTATTAAAATCCTACGATCTGATCGAGGAGGAGAATACTTAAGCAATGAATTCCTGGACTTCCTAAAAGAGAATGGGATTCTCTCTCAGCTGACTCCTCCATATACACCACAGCACAATGGTGTATCAGAACGGAGGAACCGCACCCTATTAGATATGGTGCGCTCTATGATGAGCACAGCTGAGTTACCTATTTCCTTCTGGGGATATGCACTGGAAATAGCTGCAGACCTATTGAATATGGTTCCCATAAAAAACCGTGCCGACCACTCCATATGAGATATGGAAAGGAAAGACACCATGTCTTAATTATGTTAAGATATGGGGTTGTCCGGCCTATGTAAAAACGCAAAATCCGGACAAACTCGCGGCAAGGTCCATTCTGTGTAAGTTTATTGGATATCCCAAACATTCGCGCGGGTATATCTTCTACCACCCTGAGGAACAAAGAGTGTTTGTTTCTCGGCATGCCACCTTTTTAGAAAAGGAATTTCTTGAAAAAGAGATTAGTGGTCATGAGGTAGAACTGGAAGAGGTTCCAGCTGCAGAAGCTACAACAGAAGATCTGGTGGAACCAGAGGATTCCGTAGTTCCCGATGAACCCCAGCCACTCCGCCGATCTAGTAGGGTTCCTCGCCAACCTGAGAGATACTACGGTTTTCTCATGGACGGTGGAAGCAAGGATTGCAACATGGAGGATGATGACCCAACTAGCTTCGAGCAGGCCATCATGAGTGGGGACTCAGTGAAATGGCTGGATGCTATGCAGTCCGAGATGGAATCCATGTACACCAACAAAGTATGGACTTTGGACGTTGCTCCTGAAGGGGTAAAACCCATTGGGAGCAAGTGGATCTTCAAGAAGAAACTTGGTGTAGATGGGAAAGTGGAGACTTTAAAAGCTAGACTTGTAGCAAAGGGTTTTCATCAAAGACCAGGTGTGGACTATGACGAGACCTTTTCTCCAGTAGCTATGCTTAAATCTATCCGGATCATGCTTGCCATCGCTACATATCATGATTACGAAATCTGGCAAATGGATGTTAAGACCGCCTTTCTAAACGGTGATTTAGAAGAGTGCGTGTACATGACTCAGCCAGAGGGCTTCGTAGACAGTAGGAGCAGCGGGAAGTTGTGCAAGCTGGTTAAATCCATTTATGGATTAAAGCAAGCATCGCGGAGTTGGAACATCTGCTTTGACGTCGTTATCAAAGAGTTTGATTTCGTCAAAAATCCAGATGAACCTTGTATCTACAAGAAGGTGGCAGAGAGTAAGGTTGTCTTCCTCGTATTGTACGTGGACGACATACTCTTGATAGGAAATGATATTCCTATGCTGCAATCGGTCAAGCTCTTCTTATCACAAAGATTCTCAATAAAAGATCTTAGTGATGCCTCCTGCATATTGCGAATTAGGATCTATAGAGATAGATCCAAAAGGATTTTGGGATTGTCCCAATCCAGGTACATTGACACCATACTAAAGAGGTTTAGTATGGAAGAGTCCAAGCGTGGGAACTTACCCACGATCTCTGGAGTCACTCTCTCCAAAGAGATGTCTCCCAAGACTGATTTGGAGAGAGCTCGCATGCAAGGGATACCCTATGCTTCGGCAGTAGGCTCTATCATGTATGCGATGCTATGTACCAGACCGATGTAGCATACTCACTAAGTATAGTGAGCAGGTATCAAGCTGATCCAGGAGAGAGTCACTGGACAGCTGTGAAGAGCATTCTCAAGTACTTGCGAAGGACTAGAGATATGTTCTTAGTGTATGGTAACGGAGAGCTCCAAGTGGAGTCCTTTACCGATTCGAGCTTCCAGAGCGATAAGGACGACTCTAAATCGCAGTCGGGCTTTGTCTTTACCCTTTACGAAGGGGCGGTTAGCTGGAAAAGTTCTAAGCAGGAAACCGTGGCAGACTCGACGATGGAGGCTGAATACATCGCTGCCAACGATGCTGCCAAAGAGGCTGTCTGGATCAAGAAGTTCATTACTGAACTTGGAGTGGTTCCATCCATTGAGCATCCAATACCTTTGTATTGCGATAACAATGGAGCGGTGGCTTCGGCCAAGGAACTCAGGTCCCATCAGCGATCCAGGCATATTCTGAGGCGGTATCACCTGATCCGGGAGATAGTTGATCACCGGGAGATCGAGGTAAGGAGGGTTGACACGAAGAACAACACGGCGGATCCACTCACGAAGGCCATTCCCCAGATACAGTTTGAGAGACTCTTCGGGATGCTCGGTATGCGATACTACAGCAGCTGGCCCTAGTGCAAGTGGGAGATACATACCACTGTAGGGTTCCTAGGCACTCTATAGAGGTCTCACAAGGCATCGAACATGCCATTTTACAAAAATATGGTGCCGAGAAACCCTAGTTAACGGATCGTTGTTAGAATTCTAGGCGAAACGGTAAACTAGTTAACTACTTAACTAAAAGTTAGATTCTACAACCTTTGTAGATCCGGATATCCACCTCCACGGCTCCACAACGAAGTCTCCTCGCTGTCCAAGTTGAACCCCGGGCTCTAGCGTCGGCTTCATCGGAGAATGAACGGGCTTGGTCATCGACGACGATGCCGAAGATGATCTACGTCGAGGCATCGCTAGATCAAGCTCCCACTTCACAAAGTGATGAAACTTGTGAAGAAAACACACTCTACTACTTGGCAAGAGGTAGAGGATGAAGAAATAGGAGGTGGGTTCTCTTTAGAATTGGATTTCTCACTCTCAAGCTCAAGTTGCCATTGATGGCCTCAAGGTTTCAAACTTGAAGATGAAGAAGAAGATGAGCTAGAATTATGATAAGTTCCTAATAAAAATGAAAAGAAAAGGAATACTTATCATAATTCTAACTTGGGTTAAGTGTAGAGAATTGACCATGGTTAATGGATGGGTTAGGGTTAAGCATGATGACAAGAATGGTTAAGAAGTCAAAGCTTCATGAAGCTTCAACTAAAAGACAAAGAAAGCCACCATTCTCATCAAATCATTTCCAAATAAATAAATGAACAAATAAATAAATAAATGAATATGCAAAACCTAATTATCACTTAACCATGGTTTTAATTCTTTACACTTAACAAAATAATCAAGTATCATCAAACATGATACAAATATGTGCACAAAAGTATATCACATATACTTCTTGCACATCAAGTGAGAAAATCCATATAAAGTGAACCAATACTAGTTAATGCAAAGTAATATATCAAATATATAATTATATATTAAATCATTAAATCAACACTTGATTTAACGATCCGGTCATATCGCATATAACCGACTAGTATCCTATGTATCGATTTATCGAATCAATGATTCGATAACTAGGTCATATCGAATATAACCAATCGAAACATTTATTGCGAGAATGAAATGCGGTATCACATACACGCATTATTCTCGCTCCCGCACATATCTCATATGCGCTCCTATTTCATTTCGCTTGAGCCAGGAAACCTCTGTGTAGGACTCTAAAGACTCGTCAATACGCCGGTAGCAGATGATGATCACATCAAGCACCCACAAGCCGCAAGCGGTCTGCCAAACGTAACGGCCATCCGGGTATTGAGCGATCAGAAGATCGACGAGCTAGCCCGCTCATACTCCTGTGAATCCAACCAGTAACACTTACCGTACAGTCCGGTCTCTTCGTCTGATATGTCGCATATCAAGTTTAGGGGTGGTAAACGTCAGACCCCAATAACCCGATAAGTCGTGCCGATGTGAGGCTCATAACGGGTCGAGAAACTACTGGTAACACTTACCAGCAAATCTCTGATCAGCCCTGGCCAGGGACTTCCCTGTTACGGCCAATCGAGCACAGCGCAACATCAACCCCCAATACCGGGAGAGAAGAAACCCCTCCTATCGCTCATTGCCTCCATGTGACTCGGGACTGTACCCAAAGACCACCGTTTTGCACGCCCTCATGGACGTGGTAAGGTGGAGATCAAAGCACAGTGGGAACCACACAAGACTCCATGACGATCTCGGGTCTACAGACTAACCTGTACAAGTGTCACCTGAGAACTGCCATCTGACGTGAGGTATAATACCATCTGGGAGTTCTCGGCGAGTCCGTCCAGTGTACCCAGTCTCCACTGAGCACCCGTATACCATCTCTGATGTCAAACACCAATGGATATGGGATCATCCATCGCCCATCACATGGGTCGAGAAGCGTATACGCTAGTCTACTCTGGTATATCGATGCCCCGTCTCGATACACCCACGACTAGGGACCTTGAAGGATGTACTTATAGACTACCATGTCCCCACTAGTATGATCTGCATCATAGTCCAGGTAGTCAAGTACACATCCTAAGGGCTTTACCAACATGTAACTATAAGACAGTATAAAGAGACTAGTGTACACGTTAAGATAAAGAGCAACCAGATAGCATACTATCATATCGAGCAAGAAAGACATCTCTATATATGTCCAAGCATCCAATATAATATACAACATCTGTACAATACTGGCCTCTAGGGCATACATACAACTAACAAAGACATATCCCGACATGGACTTGGAATCGTCCTTATCACTCTGGAAGCCGGAATCAGCAAAGGCCTCCAACCTGAGGTCTTTTCCGCCGTAAACCAAGAACATCTCCTTAGTCCTTCTCAGGTACTTGAGAATGTTCTTTACTGCTATCCAGTGCTTCTCCCCTGGGTCTGACTGTTACCCGGCTTACCACGCTCAGTGAGTAAGCCACATCTGGTCTGGTGCACAACATCGCATACATTATAGAGCTTACCGCAGAAGCGTAGGGTATAATAGACATGCGTTCCCTTTCCAAATCAGTCTTGGGAGACATCTCTTTGGAGAGGGTGATTCCGTGACAAGCCGGTAGATTACCGCGCTTAGAATCTTCCATACTGAATCTTTTCAGTACAGTGTCGATATACCTGGACTGCGAAAGTCCCAACATCCTCTTGGATCTATCACGATAGATCCGGATCCCCAGAATGTAAGAGGCATCACCCAGGTCTTTCATGGAGAACCTGTGTGACAAGAATCCTTTGACAGATTGTAGCATAGGAATGTCATTTCCTATTAATAGAATGTCATCCACGTACAAGACGAGGAATACGACACTTCTGGCTACAACTTTACTATATATGCACGGTTCATCTGGATTTTTGATAAAGTCATATTCTTTGACTGTCTCATCAAAACAGATGTTCCAACTCCGCGATGCCTGCTTTAGTCCATAAATGGACTTAAGCAGCTTGCATACTTTCCCGCTGCTCCCACTCTGATTGAAACCCTCTGGCTGATCCATATAGACGCACTCTTCTAAATTTCCATTTAGAAAAGCCGTCTTTACATCCATCTGCCAGATTTCATAATCATGGAAGGCAGCAATAGCAAGAAGGACCCGAATGGATTTGAGCATAGCTACTGGAGAAAAAGTTTCGTCATAGTCCAAACCAGGTCTTTGACGAAAACCCTTTGCAACAAGTCTAGCCTTATAAGTTTCCACCTGTCCATCTACACCAATCTTTTTCTTGAATATCCATTTGCATCCTATGGGTTTTACCCCATCTGGAGCAAAGTCCAAAGTCCATACTTTGTTGGTGTACATGGACTCCATTTCGGTCCGCATTGCATCTAGCCATCGTACCGAGTCGCCCCTCTGGATGGCCTGCTGGAAGTCAGTAGGTTCATCATCATCTATGATGCAATCCTCTCTATCCCCATCTATGAGAAAACCGTAGTATCTCTCAGGCGGATGAGACGGCCTACTACTCCTGCGGAGGGGTGCGGGAATGTCCTGTTCTTCTTGAACTTCTGGTTCTACCAAACTTTCAGTAGCAGCTTATGGTTCTGGAATTTCTTCCAGTTCTACTGCGCTCCCACTCTTCTGATTTTCTAAAAATTCAGTTTCTAAGAAGTGGGCATGACGAGAAACAAAAACCTTTTGTTCCTCTGCGTAATAGAAATAATATCCCTTGGAGTTCTTTGGATTTCCCACAAGCTTACACTGTACTGAGCGTGCCTCGAGCTTGTCCGAATGCTGCTTTTTTACAAAAGCTGGACACCCCCATGTCCTAAAATGTTTTAGACAGGGTTTCTTCCCACTCCACATCTGATATGGTGTGGTAGGCACAGTTTTGGTTGGAACCTGGTTTAAAAGATATGCCGCTGATTCTAGCGCATAACCCCAGAAAGATCGCGGTAACTCAGCATTACTCATCATGGATCGTACCATATCCAATTGGGTTCGATTCCGTCTCTCCGATACACCGTTATGCTGTGGAGTGTTTGGAGGAGTAAGCTGAGAGAGAATTCCTTTCTCTTTTAGGTAACCTAGGAACTCGGCACTCAAGTATTCACCACCTCGATCAGATCTAAGTGTCTTGATACTTTTGCCGGTTTGGTTTTCTACTTCATTCTTATACTCTTGGAATTTCTCAAAAGCCTCGGATTTATGTTTCATCAGATAAATGAATCCGTATCTTGAGTAATCATCCGTAAAAGTAATAAAATAGGAAAAACCACCTCTTGCATGTGTAGACATTGGACCGCATACATCACTGTGTATGAGTCCTAAGAGCTCGCTCGCTCGCTCTTACTCCATGTCCAGTAAATGGAGTCTTTGTCATCTTTCCTTTGAGACAAGATTGACAGGTGTCATAAGTTTGATATTCGAACGAGTCCAAATATCCTTCTCTATGCAACTTAGTCAACCTTCTCTCATTGATGTGACCCAGTCTACAATGCCATAAGAAAGCTTTATTTAAATCTGGAGACTTTCTTTTTAATGTGTTCTGGACGTTGAAAATTTGGAGTTGGTTTAAAACATATATACCGTTATTTAGTGTACCGGACCCAATCAAACCATGATTAAGGTGGATGTTGACAACATCTCTTACAAACGTGAAATCATAACCTTTATTTGATAACAAGGAAACTGATATGATATTACACGTTAAGCTTGGTACAAAATAACAGTTATGTAAAACCAAAATGTGTCCACTCGTCAATCCTAGGTGATAATCCCCGACGGACGCAGCTCCCACGCTAGCTCCGTTAGCAACCTTTAAGGTCATATCACCTTCCTTCAGCACTCTACGGTTTCTCAGTGCCTGCAATAAATTGCAAATATGAGATCCTGATCCGGTATCCAATACCCAGGAAGTAGAGTTGATCGACAGACAATTCTCAATTACAAACACACCTGAAGTCGAAGCCACAGCTTGCTTCGGTTCCTGGTTCTTGGCGTTCCACGCCTTGCAATCCTTTTTCCAGTGCCCTTTCCTGTGACAATGGAAGCACTCATCCTGGCCCACTACCGGTACCGCAAACTTTTTCTTTCCCTTCCCTCCCACCTTACTAACACCTCCTCTAGGTCTGGGGACGGCCTTCTTCTTCCTTTGGCCCTAGCCTTGGACCCGGAAGAAGATGCACCGCCAACAAACATAGCAGGTGTTTCCCTTGCCTTCTGCAAGGTGCCCTCTGCACTCCTTAACATGTTCAGGAGTTCCGGAAGTTCAACTTCTTTTCTTTAAAGGTTGAAGTTCAGGATAAACTGGGCGTAGGTGGGAGGAAGGGACTGGAGAATAAGGTCTGTATAGAGCTCATTATCCAAAGTCGTCCCAAGGTCTGCGAGCTCTTCAATATAGCCGATCATCTTTAGGACATGTTCTCCTACTGATGACCCGACAGCCAACCTCGCTCGAAACAAGTTCTTAGAGGTCTCGTATCTTGCTATACGAGATTGCTCTCCATAAAGTTTCTTTGTATGGAGAAATATGCCATCAAGGCCCATATCCTCGTGCCTCCTCTGATGTTCATTGTTCATCGAGGCAAGCACGATGCACTTGGCTTTCGCGCAATCTAAATCCCAGGTTTTGCGGATTTCCTTATCCGCATTGCTGGATTTGGGACCAGGGACAGCAGGTGCCGTAGCGGTGAGGACGTACCCCAATTTGTCATAGGTCAAAGCCATTTTGACATTCCGCAGCCAATCTTTATAGTTTGGCCCTGTCAGTATATTTTTCTCTAAAAGTAACTTAAGTCCAGTCATTTTCAGGGTCGCTGCAATTAGGAGAGAGAGAAGAAAACTCTTTAGCATGATGCTCTTGCAAGTTTAGAGTGGTTTTTAATTTATCTAAACTGGATGGCACCCACTGTTTCTCGAATCCTTCCTCAAACCATAAAAGAAGAATTAGCCAGGACTATTCTCACTGTACAATTCTTGCTTAACCGTTCAGCCAGGCCAGTGTCGATACTTCGAGGGAGGTTTTCCAACGCTTTCGCGAAGTTCCTTAATTAAATAACCTCTTTTATCTGGGGGCGTAACCCCGCTGACACCTTTCTGGACACCTACTAGGTTTGTAGCATTGATCGTTAAGTGACGAATATCCTGATAAGTAGCATATACTCACAGTAGGATCAGGATCCAAATATCATCGTATGATAATGTTGAAGGAATCCTACCAACATTCATCAAACTCCAAATGGTATGCATCTCTTTGCAAATTTCAGTTTCTTTAGAAATTCCCGATATTGATTTTTGCCCCATGTTCTTATGATCTTGACTAAGGGCCAACAAATCATAAGTCACATGTCAAGTTCTGCCCATCATTATCCTGTTGATTTGAACCCATCCGTATACTCTTGACTAAGGGCCAAACAAAGTAATACGAGTGTCCCAAACCAACTCATCTATCTATGCAACAAATGAATACCCCAGCAGCTACCAATCACTATGTCTTGACTAAGGGCCAAACAAACATAGCTTGAATACTACTGACCATTCATAAGAAATGACGGAGGGCTACGACTGGTTTTGGCGAAACCGTGAACGTAGTGAACTTGATATAACCGAAGGAACCTGATAGCTTTTATAAGGAGTGGTTAAAGCTCCGCATTTAAAAATATCTGTTTTTAAAATTAACCGAGTGGTTTCTTTTAAATTGTTCCAACGATTAAAACTTTGGTTTATTTTCTTTGCATTATAGATAATGTGTCCCATCATTAACCTATCATTGCAGAAAACAACGAAAATACAACGTCCTCTTATGCCATCCGCATTCGCCATGGGGTCCCGTCATTACCCGTTAGGTTACTTAACTAACGACAGAGCGGGGGCTGGGCTAGCGCGGGTGTAAAACATAAGTGACGTCTAAATAGCTATCATATATATAGATATTTTACATTCGTCTGACGCAATGATATTCATTCCAGATCACAGATGAACTTAATTGGATTTGCAAGCAATCCGTGTTTGTTTTGAGCCTGCAACAAAATACGGATTACACAGTTGTGATGAATAGCCATTACCCCACCCACGACCACTACGGGTGCGGCAAACTACCCGCCCGGCAGTTTGTGCACCCCACCTTGGGTCTGTCCTAGGAGCAAAAACAGTAAAATGAAATAATACAACGGTGGCTACAACCGCAACCTGGATGTGCCCCGCAAAATAATATTACAACAAATTACATTTACATCAAATGAATTAAATAATAACCCATCACAAAATCCCGGCTATACATCACAACAGTCCAACACAGTTCATATCCACAAACAGTAAAAAACCATTACAGAAATGTGCAACCCCCTGCCAACCGACATACTAGCAATTAGGGAAGGTTTACGAACACATTATACAAACACAGATATAATCCATCAAGCAAATACTGTATAATTTCGATCGATTAAACACTTTTAATTTTGCTCCAATACTGCTCTGCAAATCTGAAACCTGAACAAAAATTAAATATTCCAGAAAATACCAAATATCACAGAGAAGCAACACAGGAAAATTGGGTTCATGAATCGGCAACTCGGCGGCGGAACCGCGGCGGATCGGTGGGATCCGCGCGCTTTAGCCGAATCATGTGCCCAATTTTCTTGGGTGTTCTTCTACTATCTTTTTAAGCTTTCTGAACCTCCCTGAAAAATTTTAGGACTTCATTTAAAATTCTTCAGAAACTTTTGATTTCGAGGTTTTCCGGTTTCGTTTTTTCCGTTCGAAATTCATACAAATTTACAAGTAAGTTATTTATTGTTTAGCGAGGCTCTGATACCACTGTAAGTCGATGTACAACACCCCAATACTTGTGGGGAGGCGGAATTTGTTGCGCCACGGCAGCGCCCCGGCCGTCATACTCGAGGCCAAAAAGCGGAATCAAAATTTTTCCTTACTCGGAAACCGGCGCTACCGCGGACAAAGAAAAACCCTGATCGTAACCATTAACCCAACGCTAGCAATCAAGAGATAGGGTGAGAAGTATACCGAGTGATCCGAGTCCTCCGGTCTTCTCTTCATCGTCCCGATCTCCCGCGGAAAGTCTTGTCTCCATATCGTCGCCTCCTCGCCGGAAAGGGCACCACATCGCCTGCGTCTTTTACGGGCTCCCGCCTCAATACCGAGGCAACTCGAGCATGAAGCCGGCAACTCGACATGCTCAAGATGTGCTGTAGAATGTGTAGTAGATCATGCTAGTCTCATTTGGGGTTTGTGGTTGCCATGATGGAGGAATGGGGTTAGGAAAAATGGTGCTTTCATTTTTCCGAAACAAGAAGAGGAAGGAGATGAAGAATTCCTTCCATAACAAAGATGAACTCACTCATTCTTTTTCTTCTCTCTTTCTTTTCTACCATTTTCATCAAGTGAGAAGAATAAGGTGGAGGAATGAATATCAAGCATAACCATAGAAGGAAGGTGAGTGTAGGAGATGTAGAAAGGTGACCCTAAACAAACATGAACCATGCTTGCACTTTTATCAAACCATACCTCACTTCTAATCTCATTTAAAGCAAAAGCATGGAGCAAAAGAAATGATGCTATCATAATAAATCCATATGCAATAAAACCCTCCACAAAGTGTTATTTGCAAACTTGCAAATAACCCCCTCCATCGGAAAAGTCCGGCCGGGAAAGAACAAAGGAAAACCGGCCGGAACGGAATGCAAACTGGCAACTCCAGAAAACTGGTCCCGTAATAAATTACAGGAAAACCCCGATACTGTGCATACACACCCGCATCTGTATTCCGTCCGGATACAAATGCAATGAGACAAAATCTACACTGTACTAAACTAGTATCCGGCTTAAACCAAAACCGGCTAGTAATATCCGTCCGATCCTGATCCGTGCAATACCGCACGTATCAGATCGAACCCTGCCATATAACTATACGGCCACTAGTACAAAACTGTCCGATCCTGATCCGTGCAATACCGCACGTATCTGATCGGACCCTGCCATATCTCCATACGGCCTCTACAGCGTTTCGCCCGAAAGCTGAGTAACTGTAAGTGTGGTGGACTCTAAAGACTCGTCAATACTATGGCTGTGGATTTAACCACTAGCACGTCAGAGGTATAAGCCAATACATGACGGGCCACCAGCTATTGACCAAAAGGGACGTCGATGAGCGAACTCATCCTGACACCCTACTGAGCCTGTCAGTGACAATATCCGTACAGTCCGGTCCGTTCGTCTATGAGGATTGCATGTCGGGCCTAGAGGGTTGGTAAAAGTCAGACCCCCAAAAGCGGTACAAGTCGTGTCGGAGTGTAGCCCAGAACGCCCTGAGATACTACTGGAATACCTACCAGTAAATCTCCTGCCTCGGCCGAGGGCTTTGCGTAATGGCTCTCCTAGACACAGCGCGACCTCACCCCCAATACCGGGAGAGACGAACCCCTGAAGATCCGCTCACTGCCTCCATGTGGCTCGGGACTGTACCCAACTAAAACCTGTTTGCACGACTCCTTTGAGCCGTGGTAGGGTAGTAATCAAAGCACAGTGGGAACTCACACGAAACAAATGACGATCCTCAGGTCGATGAACTAACCTGTACACATGTCACCAGAGAACTGCTATCTGACGTCAGGTATAAGCCCAACTAGCAGGTTCCCGGCGAGTCCTGTCCGGTGTACTCATAACCCAATGAGCACCTGTATACATCTTAGGTGAACCAACTGACACCAGTGGCTTGTGAGACCGGCCACCGCCCCTCGTCGGGGTCTCGACTGTATACACTAGTCTACTAATGGAGTATCGATGCCCTGTCTCGAAACTCCTACGACTAGGGACCTTTTAAGGATGTGCTTATAGACTACCAGCTCCCACGTATATGATCGCCATCATACTGCTGGTGGTCAAGCAAGAATCCTAGGGGCTCTATCAACGTGTAATAGCGACATGTCAGGTCACCTAAAACAGTACACGATGATAAAGGTAAACCAGATAGCATACCATCATCTCGAGTAAGACTGTCCTACCGGGATAGGTCCTCCCTCAATCATTGCAATCACGTGCCTGTGATCCAATAATTGACTCTGAGGGCACTATCTCCAACAATCTCCCACTTGCACTCAAGGCTAATTATTGCGATGCCGCATACTCACAGCCCGTGTGATACCGAACACCCAACTCCTCTACTAGTCAGTCTCACAAAGCTCGTTTGCGAAACTATTGCGTTCGAGGAATAGCCTCAGTGAGTGGATCCGCTGTGATGTTTCTTTCTATGTCTCTCTATATCTCAAGTTCGCGGAGAAAGCCATCTCCCGAAAAAGAGCAATACCTGTCTTAGAATGTCTGGATGTCTGATGGGACCTAGCTCATAAATGAACTCCAAATCCAAACTTCTTAGACTGTATCGTCAACCGAACTTAATCAGTATCCTGCGCCATGCCACCCTCAGTATTGCCTTGGACCACCTGTCCAAAATACTGCCCCTCGTCAGAAGGAAAACTATAACTCTGACAACCTCCTTGTCGTCCATGTCACCTTGGAAGCCTGGAATGATAACTGTCTCCCAAATGAGGCTGTCGTTATCATATCCCTAGAACATCCACTTATGTTCTAAAACTGCTTCCGACTGTTTTTCCAGGATTGGATCAATATCAACTTATTGTATCTAGTGCAAGAACAACATCTGGTGTGGTACTTGACATCTCATGATTGACTCAATTGCCTAAGCAAGTGATCTGCCAATCATGAGTATCCCTCTCCCTCTTTAGTCTATAAGACACCTTTAGAGAAGGTGACTCCATCAACTGCAGGTACACTACCGTGTCAGGAGTCGTCCATTCTAAATACTCATAGAATGCTGTCAAGTTACCCAGATTGGGAAACCACCCAAATCTAGATCTAACCCCATAGATCTAGTAACCAGTATGTCTGATATAATATCCAAGTCCTATGTGGAGAAAACACTGTGTGACGACCAAAGTATAACCGATCGTAGTATAGGAATATCACTTCCTACTACCTTCTCAACAGATCCACCCCCTATTCTGATGACGTCAAACCTATGACTGTCACATCAGAAATAGATGATCTATCTCCGCTATATCTGCTTTAGTCTATAAATAAACACAAGCCTGATGTCCACCAATGCTTCCGCTGCTCCCACTGACTACGACAACCCTCTGGCAGAGTCATATAGACGTGCACTTCTAAAACTAGTTTAGAACGACGCTATACTCATCCTCCTGCCGGGTCTCGCAGCCTGGAACAACAGCAATGGCAAGTGTGGGTAAACAAGAACTTCCCTGTCACCGTTCTTGAGGCTACCGGAGTACCTCTCGGGTGCCTGAAGTTACCCACCTTATCTGCGGAGTGGCCAATGGAATGTCAAACCAGATTGAATCTTTAGGTTCCTTATCAAATCTTCAGTAATCGTTTGCGGTTCTGGAATCACTTCCAGTTCTACCATACTCCCACTACTGTTTTTGAAAAAATCCATTTTTAATAAAACTGTGGCGAGTCTTGAACAATATTTCTATTGATCTGCCAGATGGTAGAAAGTCAACCCTCATCATAGCCTGGGTCAACCCACAAACAGCCATTACAGAAACGTGCCTTGAGTTATCCAGAGTCTGGTTTTAAGCATAAGCCGGACAACTCCCCGTACCTTAACATCGTTAAGATATGAACTGTTCTATATCCAATATAGAACCAGAGGCACTGATTCAATTGAACCAGATTCAAATCATGCAGCTGTCTCCAGTGCATGTCAACTAAATGGAAGGAGGCCGATCAGCGTTACTCAACTTAGGAATGCTTCCAATTATGAGTAACCTGAAAGAGAAGCAATCTCTCTTCATCATTACTATCAACTAAATACCATACACAAGTATCTACATCTTCGATCACTTTGAAGAATCCCGATACTTGCTATACCTGGTTCTCTACTCTATTCAAATACCTATAACTCCTCAAAACTTAGACCCTGTGTTTCTACGAAACACATGTCTAAGAATTAGAGCAGTTAAAAGTAAACAGAATATAGTATGAGGACCAACCCCTCTGTACACTGGACAACATACAATACTCTGTATAAGTCCGCTGAGTCTAACAACTCTTTCACTGTGCGTCGTAGGTTGAAAACTGTACTTATGGTTAAGAAGAATTACACCGCTGTTTGATGCTCCTTACCAAACCATCCACTGATATAGGTAAATGTCATCGACATAATGTCAAAAGGTATATCTCACTCTATGAAAATAGACGTACAGATATATCAATTTGAAATTGGTGCACAACAGCGGATATTCAAAACCAAATATTTGCCGACCGGCAAACAACCCAGGTGACTTCCTCAAATATCACCGATTACAACGAATCCCGATATAATGAGGATGACCACCCAATTTCCAATAACTTACTCCCACTCATCATCTGTAAAACCATACAGATATGAGAGTCATACCTGGTAAATACATACCCTGGAGTAAGTGTCTAATTGGGAAATCAGTTTTCCATTAACAGTACACAGTGAAAATGAAACATCGAAATGTCTCGTCGGGGTATCCTGGTATTCCTAGTAATGCCTCTTCCATTTTTCAGATTCACAACTGTAACCGTATATCTCTTTGCCATTTGTCCAAATCCCTTTATATGTCTTTAGTCATTACCGTCTGCACACCCCTTTAGGCCAATTGGTTTTCTCCCTTCCCTACCGTTCGGCACCAGCCTATGGTTTGGAAGAAGACTATCCAATAAGCATAAAGGGTGTACTGTCCTAATCCTAGGAGCACTCGCAACGCGAGAGAAGGTGAAGATAAAAGACACCTGAATGTACTTTATTCCTATTTCTCCTGAACCAGGATCCATCCCCGAACTGGAACAAGTTCCTTTCGAGTTCGTATATAACCATACGATGGATTATCCAATAAAATGGGATCTTCGCAGTGATACGGAGTGTCCTGGAGAAATACAAAGGTGATTTTAGGATTGGCGAAGAAATACTTGGTTTGGTCGTGAATATCTGTCGCAACTTACTTTGCCCTCTTACTAATCCCTTGCTTTGTCTTAACTTAATACCTTCTGTACGCCGTTTAGGCCAACTGGTTTTCTTCATTCCCTACCGGTCGGCACCAGCCTAAGGTTTGGAAGAAGACTATCCAATTTGCGTAATAGGTGTACTACTCCTAAACCAAGGAGTACTCGCAATGAGAGAAGGTGAAAAGAAAAGACAACTGAATAATCCTATTTGTTTTCTCCAGAACCAGAAACCATCCTCGAAGTCCTTCGAGTTCGTATATAACCATACGATGGTTTTGTCCAATGGAAGTGGACGTTCGTAGTAATACGGGGTGTCCTGGAGAAAAGGGTAAAAGTAGGAGTGGCAATGAGGTCTGCAACTCTGACAATCCAAAAGCCAGTGTTAAGAAGGTTCGGTTAACTTGGTCACTGAGTCATAGTCAAGGGTCGGGTCAATGGTCGCTGCCAAAGAGAGAGAGAAAAGAAACACTCAGCGTGCACTCTAACCTAGATCAGAATGGTTGTCACTTTGTCTAATCTGGAAACCTCCCACTGTACCTCAAATTCTCCTCCAAACCTGAAAGAAGAATTAGTCAGGGTCACCCGAGGAGTAAACTAACTCATCAGTGGGAATCGGGATCCAACTATCATCGCATGATAACTTGACGGAATCCACTCAAGTCACCACACTCCAGAAGGTATGCGCATGCCTGGCAAGTTTCAGTTCTTTTGAAACTCCCGATAAAAGTTTTACCCTTAGGACCCAAGTGACCTTGACACAGTCAACAAATCAAAGAGTCCTAGTCAAGTTCAACCCGTCAATATACTGGATTGCATTAAACCCATCCGTACGAGCCCTTGACACAGTCAACAAGGCCGCACGACTGTCCTAACCAATCCCATCAATATGCTGCAAACAAACACTACTCAGCTACCGCACACTACGCCTTGACACAGTCAACAAACGCAGCACGAATACTAAGTAATACTTGTAAGAAATGACGGAGGGCTACGTCTAGTTTTTGGCGAAAAACTTTTAACGTAATGAACTTGATATCGTTGAAGGAACTGCATAGCCTTTTATAAAAATATAGTGACGAAAACCTTCGCTAAAGAGGTCACTCCCGGTGAAGGGATCTCGGCTCTTTCCCCGTAGAATGAGGTGCAGGATATTCCATCTGAATACCACGATGCAAAGCAAAAGTAATCGGCTATAGTGAAGTTAATGCCCTGACGCAAACTTCTGTCCAAGGGGTCACTCCCGGTGAAGGGATCTCGGCCCTTGCCTCGTCGACTGAGGAGCAGGATATTCCAAATGAATACCACGATGCAAAACAAAAGTGAACGTCCTTGCAATAACAGCTTTTTGAAAAGTGTTCCAACAACATCAGAATAGGTTTGTTTTAACTTGCATTGATCCGAATCAACGCAGTCCCATCAATTGATCACACCACAAAGAACGAAAATATACTGACGTACGTATATGCCATCCGCATTCGCCACTGGGTCCCGTCATCACCCGTTAGGTTAGCTAACTAACGGCAGAGCGGGGACTGGACTAGCACGGATGTAAAACATATACAACATCTACTAATATATATACCAATATATAGTATTTCGCTCAAGGCGTGAATAAAATGCAACATCACAGAAATGTACAGCATCACAGAACAATACAGATATCTGGAAGCCCCGGGTTTCACAGAGCCGCTGCTGAAACCCGACGTTCCCCTGGTCGTGTGGATAGCCTGTGCAATGAAATCCTAGACCCCTACGGGTGCGGCAAGTCACCCGCCAAAACCTGAAGCGAGGCAGCCCCCTTCATCTCCGTGAATGGACCACCCAGCACTTCACGGAATCCGGTAACTTGGGCACCCCTCCTGGGTCAACCTGTACCCCCTACGAGTGCGGCGAATAGCCCGCCAATCCCAGAGTGAAGTCCCCTCCGTCTCAATGCCATGAGATGCGGGCTTGTTGCCCTCCAGAACCCGGCTATCCGTGCACCCCACCGCGGGGCAACCCTAGTACAGAAAGTAAAATATACATACACCGGGTACATCGACCGCAACCAGGTCGTGCCCCAAAAGAATAATACAAACAGGCAGTGACGGTAGTCCACATGTCGGACGCTCGCCCCGCAATATCAAATGTACATAATACAACAGCACAGTACTAGCATTGCATCCAGGCTATCCCCCACGACCAATCCGCAACAACACAGCAAATACATAGAACATCAACGTGAAGGTCACGTTCGCAAATCCGTCTAACCGGGCTATAGCAGTTGGACCGGATTTACCGATCGAGTGACATTCACGGTCGCAGATATAATGTAAATACTGTGAAATAATGTGTTTAAAATTTTCCGATTGACCAAAAATTAACTAGTGGGCCCCCAACCAATACTGTAGCAGTTACAGAAAACCTGGGCCCAAATTTAATATCACAAAACCCACAAAATAAGCCCAAAAGCCCACTGTAAAATTTTGACAAGTTGAGCACAGGAGACCGCGGCGGAAGCGCGGCCCGAAGGTGGGTTTGGCCGCCTTTCCGCGCTCCACTGTACGACTGACACTGTCGAAATTTTACTGTGGTCTTATAATGTCTTGTACAGTAGTTTTCGACAATCTGAAAAATTTTCTGACACCAAAAAATTCCAACAGAAAACTGATGCAAAGGAAAATGTGGTTTTTGGGATTTCGGTCGATCGGAAATGCAAAACACATTAGAACAAGCTAGGTAAGGTTAATGGCGTGGCTCTGATACCATGTTGCGCCACGGCAGCGCCCCGGCCGTCATACTCGAGGCCAAAAAGCGGAATCAAAATTTTTCCTTACTCGGAAACCGGCGCTACCGCGGACAAAGAAAAACCCAGATCGTAACCATTAACCCAACGCTAGCAATCAAGAGATAGGGTGAGAAGTATACCGAGTGATCCGAGTCCTCCGGTCTTCTCTTCATCGTCCCGATCTCCCGCGGAAAGTCTTGTCTCCATATCGTCGCCTCCTCGCCGGAAGGGCACCACATCGCCTGCGTTTTTTACGGGCTCCCGCCTCAATACCGAGGCAACTCGAGCATGAAGCCGGCAACTCGACATGCTCAAGATGTGCTGTAGAATGTGTAGTAGATCATGCTAGTCTCATTTGGGGTTTGTGGTTGCCATGATGGAGGAATGGGGTTAGGAAAAATGGTGCTTTCATTTTTCCGAAACAAGAAGAGGAAGGAGATGAAGAATTCCTCCCATAACAAAGATGAACTCACTCATTCTTTTTCTTCTCTCTTTCTTTTCTACCATTTTCATCAAGTGAGAAGAATAAGGTGGAGGAATGAATATCAAGCATAACCATAGAAGGAAGGTGAGTGTAGGAGATGTAGAAAGGTGACCCTAAACAAACATGAACCATGCTTGCACTTTTATCAAACCATACCTCACTTCTAATCTCATTTAAAGCAAAAGCATGGAGCAAAAGAAATGATGCTATCATAATAAATCCATATGCAATAAAACCCTCCACAAAGTGTTATTTGCAAACTTGCAAATAACCCCCTCCATCGGAAAAGTCCGGCCGGGAAAGAACAAAGGAAAACCGGCCGGAACGGAATGCAAACTGGCAACTCCAGAAAACTGGTCCCGTAATAAATTACAGGAAAACCCCGATACTGTGCATACACACCCGCATCTGTATTCCGTCCGGATACAAATGCAATGAGACAAAATCTACACTGTACTAAACTAGTATCCGGCTTAAACCAAAGCCGGCTAGTAATATCCGTCCGATCCTGATCCGTGCAATACCGCACGTATCAGATCGAACCCTGCCATATAACTATACGGCCACTAGTACAAAACTGTCCGATCCTGATCCATGCAATACCGCACGTATCTGATCGGACCCTGCCATATCTCCATACGGCCTCTACAGCGTTTCGCCCGAAAGCTGAGTAACTGTAAGTGTAGTGGACTCTAAAGACTCGTCAATACTATGGCTGTGGATTTAACCACTAGCACGTCAGAGGTATAAGCCAATACATGACGGGCCACCAGCTATTGACCAAAAGGGACGTCGATGAGCGAACTCATCCTGACACCCTACTGAGCCTGTCAGTGACAATATCCGTACAGTCCGGTCCGTTCGTCTATGAGGATCGCATGTCGGGCCTAGAGGGTTGGTAAAAGTCAGACCCCCAAAACCGGTACAAGTCGTGTCGGAGTGTAGCCCAGAACGCCCTGAGATACTACTGGAATACCTACCAGTAAATCTCCTGCCTCGGCCGAGGGCTTTGCGTAATGGCTCTCCTAGACACAGCGCGACCTCACCCCCAATACCGGGAGAGACGAACCCCTGAAGATCCGCTCACTGCCTCCATGTGGCTCGGGACTGTACCCAACTAAAACCTGTTTGCACGACTCCTTTGAGCCGTGGTAGGGTAGTAATCAAAGCACAGTGGGAACTCACACGAGACAAATGACGATCCTCAGGTCGATGAACTAACCTGTACACATGTCACCAGAGAACTGCTATCTGACGTCAGATATAAGCCCAACTAGCAGGTTCCCGGCGAGTCCTGTCCGGTGTACTCATAACCCAATGAGCACCTGTATACATCTTAGGTGAACCAACTGACACCAGTGGCTTGTGAGACCGGCCACCGCCCCTCGTCGGGGTCTCGACTGTATACACTAGTCTACTAATGGAGTATCGATGCCCTGTCTCGAAACTCCTACGACTAGGGACCTTTTAAGGATGTGCTTATAGACTACCAGCTCCCACGTATATGATCGCCATCATACTACTGGTGGTCAAGCAAGAATCCTAGGGGCTCTATCAACGTGTAATAGCGACATGTCAGGTCACCTAAAACAGTACACGATGATAAAGGTAAACCAGATAGCATACTATCATCTCGAGTAAGACTGTCCTACCGGGATAGGTCCTCCCTCAATCATTGCAATCACGTGCCTGTGATCCAATAATTGACTCTGAGGGCACTATCTCCAACAGAATTATCAAAAACGAACTTGTTTAGTGAACAAACATCGACTAACCGCTTGAATCGAAGCTAAACGATAAATAACTTAAAACATAGAGTTTCTATGCTACTATGTTTAGGGAATATGCCTAACAAATCGTGTCCTTCGTCTTTGCGAACTCCACCTCCTCCTCGGCCTTCTCGAAGTAGTAGACGATCCACCCGAGAGCTTTACTCCAAGCTTAGCCTCTAAACTTGAGGCAACTAAACTTCTCTAAGTGCTAATCAAAGAAGCTAGGTGAAATATAGAGAGGGTTATGGATTAAGTAGTCTAACTAATCCTTGTACTCAACACATGAGAGGGGAGGATTAGGGTTTGAAGAGGGAGAGCTTGAGGAGAGAGAAGGTGAGGATAATAATGAAGTGAGAAGAATGAGTTATCATAATATATATCAAGCATTTCTTTTTATCAAGAAAAGAAAAGAAAAGAATTTAACAACCATGCTTGATAATATCTAGTGATGATTCACATCCATGAGTCATTAAGCATTTATAATGCATTAATGACATGGATGAATCATCCATATGACTCACTAATCACATTCATTGTATATGCCACCTAAACCTCCTTAGTCACCATCTTCTAGAAGCTTCTCGCGCAATTACGAGAACGCCCCTCCTTTCCGCATAAATACGGAAAAACTTTAGACCGTATAAATCCAATAACCGGATACCAGTAACTGGCTTAAACCAAAGCCGCCTGGTAAAAACTGTCCGAAAGTCGTACGTGCGTAAACACACGTATGCGTCCGAACCCTTGTCGTAAAACCATACGACCTCTATATCGTTTCGCCTGGAGTAGGGAAACTCTCTGTGTGGGACTCTAGAGACTCGACTACTACGCTGGCAGTGGGTTTAACCACAGACCGCAAGCGGCACTAGCTGTACGTAACGGTCCCCAGGTAGATGTCGATAAGAAGGCCGATGAGGAAACCCATCAGAACTCCTACTGAGTCTGATGTGACAATCTCCGTACAGTCCGGTCCGTTCGTCTTAGACTATCGCATATCGGGCCTAGGGGGCGGCAAGCGTCAGTCCCCTAATAGCGGTATAAGTCGTGTCGGAGCGAAGCCCATTACACCCTGAGAAACTACTGGAACCTACCAGCAAATCTCGCTTGCCCTGGCCAGGGACTTTGCGTAATGGCTCTCTGACACAGCGCGATATCAACCCCCAATACCGGGAGAGACGAATCCTGTCTAACCGCCACTGCCTCCAAGTGCTCGGGACTGCACCCAACTGCTACCTGTTTGCACGACTCCTTTGAGCCGTGGTAGGGTAGCAATCTAAGAACAGTGGGACACACTCGAGGCGAAGTAGCAGTGTCAAGTCTGCGGACTATGCTGTACTCATGTCACCTGGGAACTGTTCACTGACGACTGGTATAAAACCAACCAACAGTTCCCTGTGAGTCCTATCCAGTGTACCAGTAACCTAACGAGCACCTGCATACTATCTCCAGTACGACGTACTGACGGCTTTGGGACAGACCATCTTCCCAACTGGGATGAGAAGCGTACACACTAGTCTACTCCGGAGTATCGATGCTCTGTCTCGATAATCCAACGACCAGGGACCTGAAAAAGGATGTGCTTGTAAACTACCCAGCCCCCACTAGTGTGACTGCCATCACAACGCTGGTAGTTAAGCAAGATCCTAAGAGCTCTATCAATATGTATACTCACATATTAAGATAGAAAAACCAAGTAGCATACTACCATGTTTAGCAAGACTGTTATATACATGTGAATATCCCAAGCTTCCATTAAGTAATATACAAACTAGTATGATACAGTAATGGCCTTCTAGGGCATAAACACTAACAGATTGTATCATAGAAGATGATGACCCGACTAGTTTCGAGCAGGCCATCACGAGTGGTGACTCTATGAAATGGCTGGATGCAATGCGATCTGAGATGGAAAAGTTAAGACTTTCAAAGCTAGACTTATAGCAAAGGGTTTTCGTCAACAACCAGGTGTGGATTATGACGAAACCTTTTCTCCAGTGGCTATGCTTAAGTCCATCCGGATCTTACTTGCCATTGCTGCATACCATGACTATGAAATCTGGCAAATGGATGTTAAGACCGCCTTTCCAAACGGTGATTTAGAAAAGAGCGTGTACATGACTCAGCCAGAGGGCTTCGTAGATAGTGGGAGCAGCGGAAAGGTATGCAAGCTGCTTAAATCCATTTATGGGTTGAAGCAAGCATCGCAGTGTTGGAACATCTGTTTTGATGTTGTAGTCAAAGAGTTTGACTTCATCAAAAATATAGATGAACCTTGTATCTATAAAAAGGTAGCAGAGAGTAAGGTTGTCTTCCTCGTATTGTACGTAGATGACATACTCTTGATAGGAAATGATATTCCTATGCTGCAATCAGTCAATCTCTTCTTATCACAAAGATTCTCAATGAAAGATCTAGGTGATGCCTCCTGCATATTGGGAATCATGATCTATAGAGATAGATCTAAACGGATACTGGGATTGTCCCAATCCAGGTATATTGACACCATCCTAAAGAGGTTTAGTATGGAAGAATCCAAGCGTGGGAACCAACCCACGATCTCTGGACTCACTCTCTCCAAAGAGATGTCTCCCAAGACTGATTTAGAGAGAGCTCGCATGCAAGGGATACCCTATGCTTCGGCAGTAGGCTCTATCATGTATGCGATACAATGTACCAGACCCGATGTAGCATACTCACTAAGTGTAGTGAGTCGGTATCAAGCAGATCCTTGAGAGAGTCACTGGACAGCTGTGAAGAACATTCTCAAGTACTTACGGAGGACTAAGGAGATGTTCTTGGTGTATGGTAACGGAGAACTCCAGGTGGAGTCCTTTAACGATTCCAACTTCCAAAGTGATAAGGACGACTCTAAGTCGCAGTCGGGATTTGTCTTTACCCTCAATGGAGGGGCGGTATGTTGGAAAAGTTCCAAACAGGATACCGTTGCAGACTCGACGATGGAGGCTGAATACATCGCTGCCAATGCTGCCGCCAAAGAGGCTGTCTGGATGAAGAAGTTCATCACTGAACTGAGTGTGGTTCCATCCATTGAACATCCAATACCTCTGTATTGCGATAACAATTTAGCTGTGGCTTTGGCCAAGGAACCCAGATCCCATCAGAAGTCCAGACATATTCTGAGGCGGTATCACCTGATCAGGGAGATTGTTGATCGCCGGGAGATCGGGGTCAGGAGAGTAGATACGAAGGACAACACTGCGGATCCATTCACGAAGGCTATTCCTCAGATACAGTTTGAAAGATTATTCGGGATGCTAGGTATGAGATACTACAGCAGCTGGCCTTAGTGTAAGTGGGAGATTGTTAGTTATGTATATGCCCTAGAGGCCATTGTTGTACATATGATGTATATTATAATTGATGCTTGGATATATATAGAGAGAACTTTCTTGCTCGTCATGATAGTATGCTATTTGGTTTCACTTTATCTTAACATGTTGACTTGTATTGGTTTACTGTTTTTCTCTCACATGTTGATAAAGCCCTTAGGATCTGTACTCGACTACAGGAACTATGATGAGATCATACTAGTGGGGCCATAGTAGTCGATGAGTACATCCTATAACTGTTCCTAGTCAAAGGTATATCGAGACAGGGCATCGATACACCGGAGTAGACTAGCATATACGCATCTTCACCCATATGATGGGTAATGGATGATCCCATATCCATCGGTGTTTTACATCAGAGATGGTGTACAGGTGCTCAGTGGAGACTGGGTACACTGGACGGACTCACCGAGAACTCCCAGATGGTGATATACCACACGTCAGATGGCAGTTCTCCGGTGACACTGGTACAGGGTAGTCTGTAGACCCGAAATCGTCATAGAGACTTGTGTGATTCCCACTGTGCTTTGATTTCTACCTTACCACGTCCAAGAGGGCGTGCAGAACGGTGGCTTTTGGGTACAGTCCTGAATCACATGGAGGCAATGAGCGATAGCTGGGGATTCGTCTCTCCCGGTATAGGGAGTTGATGTTGTGCTGTGTTCGATTGGCTATAACCGGAAGTCCCTGGGCAGGGCTGATATAGAGATTTACTGGTAAGTGTTACTAGTAGTTTCTCGACCCGTTATGAGCCACACATCGACACGACATATCGGTTACTGGGGTCTGACGTATACCACCCCTAGAATTGATATGCGACATATCAGACGAACAGACCAGACTGTACGGGAGTGTTATTGCTTGGATTCACAGGAGAACGCACAGGCTAGCTTGTTGATCTTCTGATCGCTCAATACCTGAGTGGCTGTTACGTTTAGCTGACCGCTTGCAGCTTGTGGGTGTTTGATATGATCGTCACCTGCTACTGCCGTATTGACGATTCTTTAGAGTCCTACACAGAGATTTCTTGGCTCAGGCGAAATGGAGTAGAGGCACATATGTGATATGTGCAGGACCGAGAATAATCCGATATGAAATATCGTATTATATTCTCGCGATATTTAGATATGAACCGGGTCATCGGATCAAGTGTTGATTCGATGAATCGGTACACGATATATTAGTCGGTAATATTCGATATAGCCGGATCGTCGGATCAATTGTTTATTCGACGATTTAATGTATAATAATATATATGATATATTGTATTACATTATCTAATATTGGCTCGCTTTATTATTTCATTTTCTCACTGGATGATACATTGATATATATGCGATATATGTTAATTGTATTATTTTCTTTTGTTGCAAATATATAATATATATGTGATATATATTATTGTGACATGATATGATTTATTATTAAACGTGTTTAAGGATGATTAAAAGGGATTAGGGTTTGATTAGGGTTAGCTTCTTCTTGCACCTTCTAGAAGCCTTGCTTTTGTCTTGGTTAAGATATTATGATTGATATTTTTCCATGACTCATAACCTAACCTAACCAAACCCTAACTCTAGTTTATTCTCTACAAACTCTTAGACAATCATCCTTGACCATGGTTCTATAATCAATCATATACATTTCTTTTCTATTCATCACAAAAGGATTATCTTTTCCATTATCATCTTCTTCTCTCTTGAGTTCAAAAAGAAAAAGCTTGCTAAAAATTCCTTTTGTGATGATTTCTTATAAGAAAGTGAATTAAAAAGAAAGCATAATTACTACTCCCTCATCCTCATCTAATCTAGCCCATTAGATTAGGGTGTTCATCTCTTTAGAGTGAGAAAGCTTGGGTTAAAGCAACTTCGACGTAGATCATCGGAGAATCGGAACACTTCAAGCTAGCATGGATCGTTCGAGTCGTGGAACCTCTCTTGAGTTCGGGAGATCATGGATCGCAGCGAAGGGACTTCAACTCGGAGCTTGTGAAGCGAAGGAGCGGACTACAAAGGTTGTAATCCCTCACACTTAGATAAAAAGATGTTATCTTGCATGTTAAACCCTAATAATCTAGCAAAGATCCCGGCTTTGGGTTGTTCGGCACGTCTAAATTTTTATCCGGGCATGTTTGATGCCTTATGAACCTTCACAAGAGTGCCTAGGAACCCTACAGTTAATGTGTTTGATCGAAGTTCGAAACCCGTAAATTTACATGTTTCTGTTCAAAAGTTGGTATTTTACAAATTAAAAATATTTAGAAATTCGTGCAGGTTATTTGATGGAGCCCCAAGAAGTACGAGGCTCCAACTCTACCAAGTCGCCGCGCAACTGCGGCCTAAACCCTTGTTTAGCCGCGGTTCTGCGGCAATCTTGAGGAGTTGTGGGCTCATTTTTCTTGTGCTGCTCCATTTTGTGATTCTGGCATTTCTAGGTATTTTTTGTGAGGCTCAAGTTGTTGAGGTCTCTGTGATTTGTGGGTATTTGATGAATCGATCGAAAATTTTAATATCGTCTAGATTTTTATGATATGTGATACAATAGTTGGAATCCACATTAAATTAGTTTGGTGAAAACTAGTTTATAATTGGTAAATCTAATGTTTTAGTTTCAGTTCATCGATTGCCACTGAGTTTCGATTCGGATCAAAACTCTGTCGCAATCGCGTATAGTACGCGAACACTCGTTGGAAAACACTACTAGATAGCCACGCCCCATAGCCCTGACCAAGTGACTGTAGGAGAACCCCATTGCCAAAAGCATCCACTCGGATTCTTGCATCCACGGTGTTCCACCTAAGTACACTTCGTTGACGGCATCGGGGGTGCGGCAATCTACTAAAGTTCCCGATTAGTATTCGATCATTTAATCGGGAATCTTGTTCAATTACCTGACTTGTTATTGAAAAGTGTTTTCAATTCGAGACATAAATGCAAGATTTATAAGGTTAGGCATGAAATTCGGAATATACGATATTCCGTGTTTATGATGTCTAAGGTATATGCAGATTCAAATTATTGTAGTTTTTCATTTCTTTCCTGCAACCGTAAGTGTAATATGTGGAGTATCCCAGATCTCGTTGCTATATGTCAATGACATTAGGAATATGCATAATTACTTACGTTGATGACAAGTGATGTTATGTGTTGCTGTGATTTATTATATTGGATCGTCGTGAATGAATAGCCGGGGGTTTTTACGTGAGATGGGAGTTTTTCTATTTTCATTCATGTAAAAAGTGTATGTACTATTTTTTTATTGGGACACTTCCGGGTTGAGGATGATGTCACAATTAATGTATATTATTTACTTTTCTGCATTAGGATAGACCCAAGACGGGGAGCACAAGTAACCAGGTTCTAAAGTTCAGTAGGAGGCCATCTCGAGGAGTCAAGACTAGGTCGCCTAACTCTAAAATTGGCAGGGTTACTTTCCGCTCTCGTAGCGGTCTAGGGATATGGGTTTGGCTATTCATCACGACCGTGGAATCCATGTTTTTCAGTACTGGCTAAACTTAAAACACGGACCTGTTCATATATCCTATATTTCATATGTTTGTTTCTGCTGCCTGTGTTCTGTGATATGATCATATAATTGCATGGGGCGAATGCTATATATATGATATATATAATAAACGCTGCTTATGTTTTACACCCGCACTAGCCCTTGTTAGTGATATATGCCCTAGAGGCTATTATTGTATCATACTGGATTGTATATTACTTAATGGAAGCTTGGGATATACATGAATATAGTAACAGTCTTGCTCAAAATGGTAGTATGCTACCTTGTTTGTTTCTACCTCAATATGTGCGTGTGTTTCTTTTAGCATATCGCTTATACATATTGGTAGAGCCCTTAGGATCTTTGCTTGATTACCATCGTTTTGATGGCAGTCACATTAGTAGGGGCTGGGCAGTCTATAAGCACATCCTATATAGGTCTCTAGTCGTAGGATTATCGAGACGGGGTATCGATACTCCAGAGTAGACTAGTGTATACGCTTCTCATCCCAGCAGGGGAGATGATCTGTCCCACAGCCATTAGTACATCGTACTGGAGATAGTATGCATGTGCTCATTAGGTTATGAGTACACTGGATATGACTCGTCGGGAACTGCTGGTGGGAAATATACCAATCGTCGGGTAGCAGTTCCCAGGTGACATTAGTACAGCTTAGTCCGTCGACTTGACACTGCTACTTCGCCTCGAGCGTGTTCCCACTGTACTTTGATTACTACCCTACCACGGCTCAAAGGAGTCGTGTAAACAGGTAGTAGTTGGGTGCAGTCCTGAAGAACTTGAAGGCAGTGGCGGTTAGATTGGATTCGTCTCTCCCGGTATTAGGGGTTGATATCGCGTTGTGTTCTGAGAGCCATTACACAAAGTCCCTGGCCAGGGCAAGTGAGATTAACTGGTATGTACTCCAGTAGTTTATCAGGGTGTTTTGGGCTACACTCCGGCACAACTTATTGCGGTTTTATGGGTCTGACGATTTCCGCCCCCTTAGGTTCGATATCCGATACTCTTAGACAAACAAACCGGACTACATGGAGATTGTCACAGAAAGCCTCAATAGGAGTTCGGATGAGTTATTCTCATCGGCCTTCTTATCAATATATACCTGGATAGCCATTACGTACAGCTAGTACCGCTTGTGGCTTGTTGTTAAACCCACTGCCAGCGAAGTGTCGAGTCTTTACAGTCCCATACAGAGGGTTTCCCTGCATCGAGCAAAAGAAGTAGAGGTCGTATAGTTTATGACAGGGTTCAATCGCGTACGTGTACTTGTGCATGGATGAAGATTCGAACAGATAATACTAGTGGGCCTTAGTTTAAGCCGGATCCTAGTATTATACTGATGGATTGTTTTCGTCTATTTTGTATTCGTATTTTTCGGAATACGGATACGGGTATGTATATACGGACGAGGGGAATTTTTGTAAATTGTTCAAAGATGCTTCTAGAAGAGACACCTCATAATTGTATTTATCATTTTAGTTTAAATGATTATTCATTTTATGAGTGGAGGAAATGAGGTGTAGTTTGCATAAATTAGAGCATGGCTTTGGGTGACACTTATGGGGTTTTCATCCCATGACTCACCAAGTTAATTGTGAACCATATTTTCATTTTATAATATGATTTATTCATTAGGAAAAGGGTATGGTTTGGATTGGAACTAAGAAAGTTCATTCTCTTTTCTTATGCAAATTTTCTCACTGGCATTTTCCTTAAGTGTTCTTCTTCTACTTACCTCAAGCCATTCTTGTCTCATGAGTTGAGAATTCTATGGCTATGAGAGACAAAGCATTACATCTATATTCTCTACATCGTCTACGACATCTAGTTGTTAGGAATATGTATGCCCTAGAGACCATTATTGTTGATATATGGACATATATAGAGAGGACTTTCTTGCTCGACATGATAATATGCTATCTGGTTACCTTTATCTTAACATGTAGACTGGTATTTTTATACTGTTTGTCTCTTACATGTTGATAAATCCCTTAGGATATGTACTTGACTACCAGGATTATGATGAGATCATACTAGTAAGGCCAGGTTGGTACAAAAGTACATCCTTTAACTGTTCCTAGTTGAGGGGATATTGAGACAGCGCATCGATATTCCAGAGTAGATTAGTGTGTACGTTTCTTGTCTCTTAGAGGGCGATAGTTGATCCTACAACCATTGATGTGTGACATCAAAGATTGTATACAGGTGCTTATTAAAAAATGGGTACACTGAACGAACTCACCGAGGACTCCTAGTTGGTATTATACCTATCGTCAGATAGCAGTTCTCTGGTAAACTGGTACAAGTTAGTCTGTAGACCCAAGATCGTCATAGAGTCTTGTGTGGCTCCCACTGTGCTTTGATTTCCTCCCTACCATGCTCAAAAGGAGTTGTGCAAACAGGTGGATTTTGGGTACAGTCCCGAGTCACATAGAGGCAATGAGCGATAGGCGGGGTTTCGTCTCTCCCGGTATTGGGGGTTGATGTTGCGCTATACTCGATTGGCTATAACTGGAAGTCCC
Source organism: Agapanthus africanus (assembly GCA_030015575.1). NCBI lineage: Eukaryota > Viridiplantae > Streptophyta > Magnoliopsida > Asparagales > Amaryllidaceae > Agapanthus > Agapanthus africanus. Next base: position 109,433,333 of record JASDDO010000026.1, on the reverse strand, counting down.
TGGCTAGGGATGCTGCTGATATTTACTGATAAGAGTTATCAGTAATTTCTCAAACTGTTATAGGCCAGACATCCGCATGACTTATCACGTTACTAGGGTCTGACATTTACCACCCTTAGACATGATATGCGACATATCATACGAAGGGATCGGACTGTACGGTAGTGTTACTGATAGGCTTCATGGAGAGTATGGACAAGTTTGCTTGTTGATCTTCATATCGCTCAATACCCAGGTGCCCTTATGTCCAGCTAGTACCGCTGATGGCTTGTAAATGACTGATGTGATCATCACCTACTGCTAGCGTATTGACGGGTCTTTAGAGTCCCATACAGAAGTTTCCTGGTTCAAGCGAAACGAAGTAGGACACATATGTGATATGTGTGTGGGCCTGATTAAATACGTGTATATGATACCGTATTGTAATCTGGCAGTTATCTGTTATGAGTTAGGTTATATGTGATATAACCAGATTATCGAATCAAGTGTTGATTTGATAATGTGATAAACAGATAAATGATATTAGTCGGTCATGTGTGATATAAGCAGATTATTAAATCAAGTGTTGATTTAATAATGTGATATATATTATATTTGATATAATTATATCTTAACTAATATCATTAGCTCACTAAATATTTTCTTATATGTATTAATATATATATGATATATATATATGTAGCATGGCATGAATTCTATTTTGTGAAACTAGAAATGAGGTGGAAATTTGGAGCATGGTTCAAAGTATGGCATTTATATTTCTTTATTCATCTCGACTCACTATTCAAGCATGGTTGCAATTTTATATTTCAATAATTCCATGCTTGAATGAGTGAGGGTCAAGGGTTGCCATTCGGACTCTCATTTTCATTCAACACTAGAGCTCATTCTTTAGTGGCTTCCATTGTTGCTCTCTTGCTCTCATCTTCTTCCTCTTCTTCATGCCACCATGGTTCAAGCTTCAACCCTCTCATGTGATGTGAATCATGAATCTTGAACACATATTAGTAAGCCTCAAAACCCCTACTTCACCATCCTATACTTGACTAGCAATAAGGTGTAGCGTCTTTCCTACACTAAAAGAGTTTAGTGTAGAGACAGCTTGAGTTGGAGGGACTTCGCATGGATCATCTTCGGCACGAAGGTCATCGGAGGAAGCTCGTCCAAAACCTCAAGTGGAGCCTAGTGGAGTCGCGGGACTACAGCATGGAGCATGTGAAGTGAAGGACTCGATCTACGAGGGTATAACCATCTTCACTTCTCTCTAGTTTTTCTTGTTATCAAACTAAAACCCTAATAATCTAGTTAAAGATCTTGTTTAGTCTAGCTTAGCACCTATAAAAATTTGAATTTGGAATGCTTGATGTCAATAGAACCTCATGGTGGTGCTAGGGTAGACTTTCATGGTATCAGAGCCAAACTAGAATATTAGACGGTGTTAATAAAAACACGAAACCGAAACAACTCCGAAATTGTAACTTGAAACCCCAAGTTTCTGTTGATTTTAAAATGATCTCGGAAATTTTTTTAAACAACTGCAGAATGTTGTATGTGATACAACTAGAACACTAGAAAAAATCGAGGCCAAACCACCATAATTGACCCGGTGAGATTGGGCCAAAAACCGGCCTGGCCGGTCCCCCTTGCCCGTTTTGGTCTCGTATTTTTAGTTGTTCTTTGTAGGGTTTCCTCAGCACCTAGCCTAGGGTTTGGTAGCATCAAGCATGCCACAACAAAAATTTTAGGGGGTGCTAAGCAAACATCCAAGGAATCATACTAGAAAACTAGGGTAACAAAACATGTAATCAGACATTACAATGAGAAGTGAATAAGAATACAACCTTTGTAGACCCGGTCCTTCACTTCTAAAATTCCGTGTAGTCGTCCCTTCGCTCCAAGCATCAATCTCCCGGACTCAAGATGGACTTCACGAAGCGTAGTGAGGAAGCATGCTTGAAGACTTCAAGGCCGAAGATGATCTTCATCGAGGGAACTCAAGCACAAGCTACCTCTTCACAAATTGATGAACTTTGTGAAGAAAACAACCTAAACTAAATGGCAATTAGTAGAGAATGATGAAGTAGGAATTTTGCTCACTTTGTATTTGATTTTCTCACTTAGATTCTTCATCTACTAAAAACCCTAGAGCTTGAAGAGATGAAGAAGATGATGAAGATGAGAATGATCAAGAGAAAAAGATGAGGCTAGATTTGCAACCATGGTAAGTTAATATCATATACTAACTATTGTAGAGATTTAACCATGGCAAGGATAATGGTTAGGTTTATAAATATCTCTTAATAAAACAAATTGAGTGGACTATGTCAAAGCTCACAATAAGCTTCTCCAAGCTTCTAGCATGACACAATCCCACTCAATTTTGAATCCATAAAGATAATTAAAACCTAATTATATCATGGTTACGGTATAAGTCCTACACACACAAGTTTCATATATAACCTAGCATAATACAATATATATATCATATATATATAACATGTATGCAAAGTGAGAAAAAGAAATGGTCAAGTGAGCAATATTAGTCAAAGTAAATTCATATATCAAATATATAATTATACATTAAATCATTAAATCAACACTTGATTTAATGATCCGGCTATATCACATATAACCGACTAATATCAAAAATATCAATTTACCGAATCAACACTTGATTCTGTAACCCGGCTATATCACATATACTCGGCCGATATCACATATCGCGAGAATACAATACGGTATCACATACTCGTATCAATCTTGGTCCCGTACATATCACATATGTGCTCCTACTTCGTTTCGCCTGAGCCAAGAAAGCTCTATGTAGGACTCTAAAGACTCATCAATACGCCGACAGTAAGTGATGATCATATCAAACACATATAAGCCGCAAGAGGTCTGCTAAACGTAATGGCCACCCGGGTATTGAGCTATCAGAAGATCAACAAGCAGGCGTGCTCATACTCCCGTGAATCCAATAAGTAATACTACCGTACAGTCCGGTCTGTTCGTCTGATATGCCTCATATCCAGCATGGGGGTGGTGAAACGTCAGACCCCAATAGCTTGATAAGTCATGCCGATGTAAGGTCTATAACGGCTCGAGAAACTACTGGTAACAGTTACCAGTAAATCTCTACTACCCTGGCCAGGGATTTCCAGTTATGGCACTTGTCTTTTCGCTTGTCTGGTTTGCCTCGTTTTAACTCAACTCGCTGCGCTCGGCCCTGCGGGGCTGTGCGCCAGGGTCGGTTCCCAAAAGGATCATTCGCTTCGCTGAGCACAGCACAACATCTACCCCTAATACCGAGAGAGAGACGAATCCCCTCTTATCTCTCATTGCTTCCATGTAACTCGAGACTGTACCCAAAAACCACCTGTTTGCATGACTAAGTAGAGCCGTGGTAAGGTAGAAATCAAAGCACGGTGGGAGACACACAAAACTCTATGACGATCTCAGGTCAGCAGACTAACCTGCACTAGTATCACCAGAGAACTGCTATCTGACGTGAGGTATAATACCATCTATGAGTTCTCGGCGAGTCCTTTTTCGTGTACACAGTCTCCACTGAGCACCCGTATACTATCTTTGATGTCAAACACCAATGGATGTGGTATCATCCATCGCCCATCATATAGGTCAAGATACGTATACGCTAGCGTACTCTGGAATATCGATGCCCTGTCTCAATATTCCCACGACTAGGAACAATTGAAGGATGTACTTACCGACTATCCAGACCCCACTAGTATGATCCACATCATAATCCTGGAAGTCAAGTATACATCCTATAAGCTTTATCAATATCTAACAGAGAGACAATAAGTGTACATGTTAAGATAAAGAGCAACCAGATAGCATACTATCATGTCGAGCAAGAAAGTCCTCCCTATATATGACCCAGCATCCACTATAATATACATCTCATGTACAATAATGGCCTCTAGGGCATACATACAACTAACATTCTTTCATCTTGTATTTTGGGGTTTCAGGTATTGTTTGATTAGCCCAGTTTGCATGTGATGTTAACAGTTCAATTGGGGTTAATACGGAGTGTTTCGTAGTCGTGTTTTTAATATTGTTTCGGGTTTAATTTTGATATGGATGAATTAATTGGAATCCACATTTGATTAGTTTTATGAAAACTAGTTAGTGATTATAAATCTAGCGTTTTAGTCTCGGTAGATCGATTACCACGAAGTTTCGATTCGGATCGAAACTCTGTCGCAATCGCGTATCGTATGCGAATACTTGCCGAATAACTTTACTAGATAGCCTTGCCCTATTTCCCCAACCAAGTGACTGTAATAGAACCCCGTTGGCAATACCACCCACTCGGGTGCTTACGACCATGGTGTTCCTCCTTAGTGCACTTGGTCGACAACATCGGGGGTGCGGCCATCTACTATAGTTTCCGACGCGTATTCGATCGAGCAGTCAGGAATCTTGTTGAATTACCAGACTAAATTATTGAAAAGTGTCTTTGATATGAGACTAAAATGCGGGGTTTATAGGGTTAAGCATGAAATTCGGAATATGAGATATTCCGGATTTATGATGTCTAAGGTTATGCAGATTCTAATTATTGCAGTTTTACATTTCATTTCTATGACCGTAAGTGTAATACATGGGGTATCCCAAATCTCGTTGCTATATGTCAACGGAATTTAGTATACGCGTATTTACTTATGTTGAAGATATGTGATATTATGTGTCGTTGATATGTTTTATTGGATCGTCGTGATTGAATAGACGGGAGTTTTATGTGAGATGAGAGTTTTTCACTTTTCATTCATGTAAAATTTGTATGTAATATTCATTTATTCGGGAACATTCGGGTTGAGGATGATGTCACTACTGATGTATATTATTTACTTTTCCGCATTAGGATAGACCCAAGGAGGGGAGCACAAGTAACCGGGTTCTAGAGTCCAGTGGGAGACTATCTCAAGGTGTTAGGACTGGGTCTCTTAACTCTAGAATTGGCAGGGTTATTTGCCGCTCTCGTAGGGGTCTAGGGATATGGGTTTGGCAATTCATCACGACCATGAAATCTGTGTTTTACATTACTGGCTAAATTTAAAACACAGAAATCCTAGTATATCCAATATTTCATATGTTTCTTCTGCTGCTTGATTCTGTGATGTGATCATATAACTGTCACTACTACAAATAAGGGTTGCCCCTACGGATTTACCCGTAGGGGCAAACCACTGCCCCTACCGCTATATCCGTAGGGGCACAAAATTAACCTGTAGGTGCAAACGCCGTAGGTGCAACTTGAAGCCCTGAACTTGCCCCTACGGACAAAAACCTGCCCTTACGGCTTTCTGTGTAGGTCCCGTTTCCCCTATGGCGTAGGCCGTAGGGGCAAAAAAATTATTTTATTTACGGTTTTTTAAAATATATTACTTGTACCTACGGATTAATCCGTAGGGCCAAGTGATAGCCCCTACGGATACATGCGTTAGTACATATCCGTAGGGAGAAAATATCAGAAATCATGATATTTTGCCCCTATGGATAACTCCGTAGGGACCTTTGTTTCCCCCTGCGGATATATCCGTAAGGGCAGTCCCAACCCCCTGATACTGAGATCATGGGGGAAAATATCAGATATTCTGATATTTTGCCCCTACGGCTTAATTCGTAGGGGCAACATGTGTACTTACGGATTAATCCGTAGGTACAGATCATCTGTTTTTTTTTAAAAAGGGCTGCCTGATTTTTTCTCGCCCTGTGCACAATAATACATACATCAATCAAATATAAAATTAATCATCACACAACATATATCGCAGTATTCATAATCACATCCCACGCATATAATATACAAAAGAAACCAAAAAACTGAATATGATATAAATATAAACCAATATCAATATCGTCCAAAATGTTTCAAAATGTAGTACAATATGTATCATATAAATAAATACATGTTTCAAAAAATAAGAATCAAAAAGCTACCCTAGCTCGGTCCAGCTCCACCTCTGATAAACGCAAGAATCTGGCGCGCTTGCTCCTCGGTTAATAAACCATGCAATTCGGTGCTTGCGGGAGTCTGAGCGGCTTGTGGAGCTGGCGATGTGGTCTGCGCAGCCGCCGTCAAGGTAGTGGCTTGCGGAGCCGTGGCTGCGGGAGTCTGAGCGGGCGGTGGAGCTATAGGAGCTGTCTGCGGAACCGCAGCCGATGTAGTGGTTTGTGGAGCCGCAGCCGAATGAGATGCATGTGAAGGCTCGGCCGATGTACCCTGTCGCGTCTGGACCTAATGTGTGTAATAAGCGTGTAAGAACTGTGTATTATTCGAATTCGTATCATTATCAAGTTGTTTTGAAACCCCATTTGGATATCTAGTTTGGAAAACTGTAGTTTATTTTAATTAGATATGTATGTATGATTAATCAAACTTAAGTCTACAACCAAATAAGCTCAGTCTACGTACTAATTATGGATATGTTGATATCTATAATATGACATGATATTTTACTATAAAGTAGTATACATACCAGCATTTCCTTCAACTCCTGAACGGTGGCCCTCAAGCTCTCCAGTTCCTGCTGGACACGTCGCTCACTGGAGACGGAGGAAGTAACCGCCGGGGTGGAGTCCAACCTCATATGGGCCCTGCTAGGGCCCAGTCCCCGGCCTCTCTCCCAACCTCCGTGGTGCCCTCCGTGTGCGGCGTCCAGGACTGGGGTCAGCAGCCTCAGATCGCTCTGTCCAGTAAAATCGATCCCCGAGGCCTCGGCCTGCTCAACCACCCGCTCCTACACCCACATTAAGCAGTAAAGTATAAATATAAAATTTAAATTTGAACCTTCCAAAACTAAAATTTCAAATATGGGTAGAATAAATATTAACACTTACGCAATACTCCTGGATAGCGACGTCGGGACATCGAAGCTCGCCCGTGGCGGGATCTATCTAGGTGCCGTGGACGGCAAGATATGTGGACAGCACGCTCGGTGTACCACCTTGCGCCACGGTCTGAGCTGTCTGCAATATTAGAAAATAAATCTTAATATTAGAAATATTAGAAAATAACTCTTAATATTGCAGAATATCACAAAGGTCGGTCTATTGTAATTTACCGATAACTCCATGGCTCGAGTAATATTCCTCGAGCAACCTGTGTAAGTGGGGCGACCCATTTTCGCCGACTTCCTGTTCTCTGTATTCTGAGCGGCCTGTTTCTTCACAACGCATTAACATTTAGTTTTATAATTAAGGAACACTAAAAAATAAATTATATCGTAAAAAATGAATTACATTTAAAATACAAACCTGTTTGCGTTGGGAGTCGAAATATTCGCACAATAGAGGCCATGTCTCTACGTCGACTCTCGCAAACGTCGGAGTAGATAGGAGGGCTGCTCTCTCTGCCTCGGCGGTTGCCATCCACAGGGAGTAGCAGTCGGCCTTCAGCTCATTCCTGTTGTATCAGACCTTGGTCTGCATGTTCTTCATCAGGCCATTGTACAGAGCATGAAGGTCGAGCACCTTCCCAGGGTGATCAGGGTCGGGAACAGGCTGAAAATCGTAATCCAACCGAAAATACAAAAAAAACATTGTTATTAGATTTCAAGTGTTAATAATAAATATATTGGATAAATCAAATGAAAATATATATTAATACGTATCCGAGCCTGATCAAAGAAGAGGGCAAATGAGCGTCGGTGCTGCTCGCCCCACTCAACGTGAAGTGGATAGTTCTTCACGAGCCGGCTCTCGTCCCCAATTGTAGGGCTGCTGGGAACTGCCACAAGGGTCTACGAGGCATCAACCATGCCCGATTAAAAATTTAGCCGTGCCGAACAACCCGAAGCCGGATCTTTAAACTAGAGTTTAGACGAAAACTACCATGTTAAATAGTTTAACACTAAGTGAGAGCGATTACAACCTTTGTAGATCTGGTCCTTTACTTCTAAAGCTCCGTGTTGAAGTCCCTTCGCTGCGATCATCGTGTTCCGGACTCTCAAGAGGTTCGACGAAGAGAAAGATGCAGTCTTGCTTCCGATCTTCGATACAAAGATGATCTACCTTGAAGTTTCGTTAACACAAGCTATCACTCATGAAATGATGTGAACACCCTTATCTAAATGGCAAGGATAGATGAGGATGATGATGTAGGATTTTTGCTCTCATTTGTTTTCTTATTCTCACTCATTTTTCATCACTTAGAAAAAGCTAGAAAGCTTTTTCATGAAAAGAATGAAGGAAGAAGATGAACAATCAACATGAAACCTTTTGTGATGAATAATGCAAAGATGATAATGATGAATAATGCAACCATGGTTAACTAAACCTTTGTAGATATTTAAATAGGGCTAGGGTTTGGGTTGGGTTAAGGATGAGTCACCACAAAATATCTTTTACAAAACAAAACCAAACCTTCTAGAATCACCTAGAAAGTATTAACCCAAATCAAACCCTAATCTTGTTTAATCTCTACTAAACATTTTGCATTAGTTATCATATCATGTTACAATATAATATATCACATATATAATATTTATTGTAACCAAATAAAATAATACAATTAACATATATCGCATATATATCAATGTATTACCCGAGTGAGAAAAAGAATCTTTTGGTGAGCAAATATTAGTTAATGTAATTTAATATATCATATATATTAATATACATTAAATTATCGAATCAACACTTGATCCGACAATCGAGCTATATCGCATATAACTGACTAATATTTATCCGTACCGATTCATCGAATCAACACTTAATCCGATGACCCAGCTGATATCAAATATCGCGATAATAGAATACGGTTTCTCATATCGTATTATCCTCGGTCCTGCACATATCACATATGTGCTCTTACTCCATTTTGTCTGAGCCAAGAAACCTCTGTGTAGGACTCTAAAGAATCGTCAATACGCCGGCAGTAGGTGATGATCATATCAAACACCTACAAGCTGCAAGCAGTCAGCTAAACGTAACATCCACCCAGGTATTGAGCGCTCAGAAGATCAACAAGCAAGCCTGTACATTCTCCTGTGAATCCAAACAGTAACACTCCCGTACAATCCGGTCTCGTCGTCTGATATGTTGCATATCTCGCCTAGGAGTGGTAAACGTCAGACACCAGTAGCTCGATAAGTCATGTCGATATGAGATCTATAACAGTTCGAGAAATTACTGATAACACTTACCAGTAAATCTCAGCAACCCTGGCCAGAGATTTCCAGCTATACCCAATCGAACACAGCACAACATCAACTCCCTATACCGGGAGAGTGTTAGTGTATATGCCCTAGAGGCCGTTAGTGTATATGCCCTAGAGGCCATTACTGTATCATACTAGTTTGTATATTACTTGATGGAAGCTTGGGATATTCACCTTGTATAAACAATCTTGCTCAATATAGTAGTATGCTACTTGGTTTGTTTCTACTTCAATGTGTACTTGTGTTTATTTCAGTATATCACTTATACGCATTAGTGGAGCCTTTAGGATCTTTGCTTGATTACCAGCGTTGTGATGGCAATCACACTAGTGGGGGCTGGGTAATCTATAGGCACATCCTTATACAGGTCCCTAGTCGTAGGACTATCGAGACAGGGCATCGATACTCCGGAGTAGACTAGCGTATGCGCTTCTCATCCCAGTGTGGGAGATGGTCTGTCCCACAGCCATCAGTACGTCGTACTGGAGATAGTATACGGGTGCTCGTTGGGTTACGAGTACACTGGACAGGACTCGTCGGGAACTGAAAGGTTGGTATTATACCTATCGTCAGTTATCAGTTCCCAGGTGACATGAGTACAGCTTAGTCCGCTGACTTGATACTGGCACTTCGCCTCGAGTGTGTTCCCACTGTACTTTGATCACTACCCTACCACGGCTCAAAGGAGTCGTGCAAACAGGTAGTGGTTGGGTGCAGTGCCGAAGCACTTGGAGGCAGTGACGGTTAGACAGGATTCGTCTCTCCCGGTATTGGGGGTTGACATCGCGCTGTGTCTAGGAGAGCCATTACACGAGTAGTCCCTGGCCAGGGCAAGCGAGATATACTGGTAGGTTTCCAGTGTTATCTCAGGGTGTTTTGGGCTTCACTCCGACACGACTTGTACCGCTATTGGAGGACTGACGTTTTACCGCCCCCTAGGCCCGACATGCGATGTATCAGACGAACAGACCGGACTGTACGGAGAATGTCACATTCAGACTCAGTAGGAGTTCAGATGGGGTTTCACCTCGTCAGCCTTCTTGTCGGCATCTACCTGGGGACCGTTACGCACAGCTAGTGCCGCTTGCGGTCTGTGGTTAAACCCACTGCCAGCGTAGTGTCGAGTCTTTAGAGTCCCACACAGAGGGTATTCGCCTCTGGGCAAAACAGAGTAGAGGTCGCATGGTTTTGCGACAGGGTTCGTTCTCATCCGCGCACTTGTGCACGTTTGGAGTCCGGACGGATTATACTGGCAGGCTCTGGTTTGAGCCAGATACTGGTATATGTTTTATGGTTGCTTTTATATCTCGGTATTCTTATTCCTCGGAACGAGAATGCAGGTGTGTATGCACAGTTGCTTGAGGCGGAGGATGAGGTTTTTCATTAGGGTTTCGGAACGGGTGCGTATGCACAGTTGACAGTTATCATTTTCCAAACCCTAATGGATTTATGGATTATCTATTTATAATAGTAATTAAATGAGAATTTTGTTATGGTTGATTTTGTTGACTTGTTGACCATGGTTGACTTGTTGACCATGGTTGAATGTTGACCACCATCATGCTTTGAAAGATACTCCTTGATTCATGCTTACACTCATTTATTGAAAGTATGATAGTGGTCATTCCAAATTAACCATCAACTATTCTCATTTTCAATTATTATTATTAATTAGATATTTCCTTTTTCTTTTAGTTATGGTTGCAAAAGAAAAGAGCTCATTCTATCATAATCATTCTCTCTCCTCACTTCATCTTCTTCTTCCTCAAGCTCAAGGTGATTCCTTCTCATGTGTTGAGAATCCATCACCTTGAAAACAAAAGCAACCCCTAGTCACTCTCTACTCATTCTAGGTTCAAGGTTTAGCAAGCCGGAAACCCTAGTTCACTCAAAGATCGAGGAAGAGCCCAAAGGTCGAACCTTCGAGGTGGATCCATCTTCGACGGAAGAAGGCGACAAGAAGAGAACCATCAACCTCTACAAGGTTTAAAGAAGAAGGAGTTCAAGTTTAGGTATAACCATCTTCCATAGTAGCTAACTCTCTTTAGCAAGTTTGCTAGTTTAGTTTAGACACGATCCCGACCTTGTTTAGTCCATGTTGCCTCTTGCGATAAAAATTTGTTTTTTATACCGTTTCCGCCTCCCCGTAAGCACCGGGGGTCGCAACGTGGACTTACAGTGGTATCAGAGCCTAACTAAACTTAAACTAGCTTGGTAGCGAAGTGTATGGAAGTTCGAAACCGAAAAATCGCAAAACCGGAAAAACCAAAACCCTAAGTTTCTGTTGAAATTTTTTCTGCTCTAAATGAAAAACTTTATACTTGAAAATTCGGCTCAGGGTTTTGTGTGAACACCCATGAAAAACGATCCACTGTTTCGTTCAAACCGCCGCGCTTCCGCGGCACGAGGTAGGCATATGCCGCGGAACCGCCGCCGTTTGTCGTCTTCTCTGCATCGTTTTTCGTGCAGTGTGTATCTGTGTTGGTTTTAGGATTTTTAAGATATATTATATGTGCCCAGATTTTCCAGAACAGAAATTCACTTTTGGGGTCCTATAATTCCGTATTTTTTTTCCGAACTTCACTGCACTTTGGCTATGTTGGTTATATTTGTGATGTTTGCATGTATTGAACGTCGGCTAATCGCTATAAGTCGATTAGTCGGGGTTATACATGATCTGTGTTTGATATTGGATTGTGTATATGAATCTGTTGGACTGTCACGGGTGAATAGCCGGGGTGGATGTGAGATGAGCTTTTGTTTTTCTTTCATTCATTTGTAAATGTAAATTGATGTAATAATATTATTTGTTTGGCCGCACAACCGGGTCGGGGTTGTAGCCGTCATTGTATAATTCTTTTTACTGTTTTTGCTCCTAGGATAGACCCATGGAGGGGTGCACAAACTACCGGGAACTTGGCGGGTAGTTTGCCGCACCCGTAGGGGTCTTGGGTGGGGTATTTGCTATTCACCGCGACCGTGTAATCCGCTTTTCGTTGCAGGCTCGAAAGGATTGCGGATTGCTAGTATATCCAATGTATTCATCTGTGATCTGTAATGTCTATCATTGCTTTCTATTTAGGCGTTGCTTATGTTTTACAGCCGCGCTAGCCCAACCCCCGCTCTGTCGTTAGTTAAGTAACCTAACGAGTGATGACGGGACCCCGTGGCGAATGCGAATGGCATAAGCGTACGTCATATTTTGGTTGTTTTCTGCAATGGTAGGATTAAATGATGGGACGCATTAAAAGAACTAATGCAAGAATATCACGCATTAAAAGAACTAATGCAAGATAATAAACCAAGTTTAAGTCGATGGAACACTTTCGAAAAACCACTCGGTTCTTTTCAAAACTAACTTTTAAATGCGGAGCTTGAGCCACTCCTTCTAAAAGCTATCTTGTTCCATCGATTATATCAAGTTCACTACGTTCACGGTTTCGCCAAAACCATTCGTAGCCCTCCATCATTTCAGTTAAATATACGGTAGTATTCAAGCTATGTATTTTGACCTCACGCCAAGGAATAGTGATTGGTAGCTGCCGGATATTTATCTGTTGCATAGATAGAATGCATTGGTTTGAGACAGTCATACCGCCATTTTGGCCTACGTCAAGGGTAGGTACGGGTGGGTTCAAATCAACCGGGATAATGATGGGAAGAACTTGACATGTGACTTATGACATTTTGACCTCACGCCAAGGTCATAAGAGCATGGGGCAAAAATCCACATCGGGAGTTTCATAAGTACTGAAACTTGCTAGATTTGCATACCATTTGGAGTGTGATGATTATGGTAGGATTCCTTCATTTTCGTCACGCGATGATATTTGGATCCCGATCCTACTGTGAGTATATGCTACTCCTCGGGAAATTTCTCACTAAACGATCAATGCTATAAACCTAGTAGGTGCCTAGAAAGGTGTTAGCGGGGCTACGCCCCCAGGGAAAAGAGGTTATTTAATTAAGGAACTTCGCGAAAGTGTTGGAAAACCTCCCTCGAAGTACCGACACTGGCCTGGCTGAACGGTTAAGCAAGTATTGTACGGTGGGATTGATCCCGGCTAATTCTTCCTTTGTGGTTTGAGGAGGGATTCGAGAGACAGTGGGAGCCATCCTGTTTAGACAAATTAAAAACCATTCTAAACTTGCAAGAGCATCGTGCTAAGTGTTTCTTCTCTCCCCCTGCAGCGACCAAATCGAAATGACTGGACTTAAGTTACTTCTAGATAAAAACATACTGACAGGGCCAAACTACAAAGATTGGCTCAGGAATGTCAAATTGGCAATCACTTACGACAAGCTGGGTATCTTCTTACCACCAAAGCTCCCCCCGTCCCAGGTCCCACCTCCAGCGTCGCGGATAAGGAAATCCGTAAGACTTGGGAGATTGATTGCGCGAAGGCCAGGTGCCTCGTGCTTGCCTCTATGGACAACGAACATCAGAGGAGGCATGAGAATATGGACCTCGAGTCCATATTTCTCCATACAAAAGAACTGTATGGAGAGCAGTCTCGTATCGCAAGATACGAAGTGTCGAAGAAGTTATTTTCGACAAAGTTGGCCGTCGGATCATCGGTAGCGGACCACGTGCTTAAGATGATTGGCTACACTGAGGAGCTCGCGGAACTTGGGACCACGTTGGATAGTGAACTCTATACAGATTTAATTCTCCAGTCGCTTCCATCCACTTACGCCCAGTTCATACTGAATTTCAACTTGCAAGAAAAGGAAGTTGAACTTTCAGAACTCCTCAACCTGCTGAGGAGCGCAGAGGGCACCCTACAGAAGGGTAGGGATACACCCGCTTTGTTTGTAAGAGGATCTTCTTCCTCTAGGTCCAAGGCGAAAGCCAAGGGAAAGAGGAAGAAAGCCCCCGCCAAACCAAGAGGCGGTGTTAGTAAAGTGGGTACGAAGGGAAAGGAAAAGGCAACAAAGATAGAGGGGAAGCTTGTTGGTAAAGAGGAATGCTTCTATTGTCACAAGAGTGGACACTGGAAGAAAGATTGCAGGGCTAGGAAAGCCAGGACACAGGAACTGAAGCAGGTTGCGGCTTCAGCTTCAGGTGTGTATGTTATTGAAAACTGTCTTTCTATAAACTCTACTTCCTGGGTATTGGATACCGGATCAGGATCTCATATCTGTAATTCTTTGCAGGCGTTGAGAAACCGTAGGTTTTTGAAGGCAGGTGACATGACCCTCAGAGTTGCGAACGGAGCTAGCATGGATGCTAAAGCCGTGGGGGACTATCACCTGGGAATGTCAGATGGGCATGTTTTGGTTTTGCGTAATTGCTTTTTTGTACCCAACGCAACTTGTAATATCATTTCTGTATCTTTGGTTTCTAAAGAAGGTTATGAATTTGCGTTTGTAAGTAATGTTGTAAACATTCACCTTAATCAAGTTCTGATTGGGTCAGGTACATTGAGCAATGGTATATACGTATTAAACCAACCACAGATTTTCAATGTCCAGAATACACACAAAAGAAAGTCTCCAGATATCAACCAGACTTTCTTATGGTATTGTAGACTGGGTCACATCAATGAGAGATGGTTGACTAAGTTACATACAGAAGGATATTTGGATCCGTTCGAATATCAATCATATGCCACTTGTCAATCCTGTCTCAAAGGAAAGATGACAAAGACTCCGTTCACTGGACACGGAGTAAGAGCGAGCGAGCTCTTGGGACTCGTACACAGCGACGTGTGCGGTCCAATGTCTACACATGCGCGAAGCGGTTATTCTTACTTCATTACTTTTACGGATGATTTTTCAAGATACGGTTATGTCTTCTTAATGAAACATAAGTCAGAATCTTTTGAAAAATTCCAGGAATTTAAGAATGAAGTAGAAAAACAAACCGGCAAAAGTATAAAGATTCTAAGATCGGATCGAGGTGGAGAATACTTAAGTGCCGAGTTCCTGAATTACTTAAAAGAGAATGGGATTCTCTCTCAGCTTACTCCTCCATACACTCCGCAACATAACGGTGCATCGGAGAGACGGAACCGGACCCTATTGGATATGGTACGGTCCATGATGAGTAACGCTGAGTTACCGCGATCTTTCTGGGGGTATGCGCTAGAAACAGCTGCATACCTTTTGAACCGAGTTCCTACTAAGACTGTGCCTACCACACCATATGAATTATGGAGTGGGAAGAAACCCTATCTTCAGTACCTAAAGATTTGGGGATGTCCAGCTTATGTCAAAAAGCAGCATACGGACAAGCTCGAGGCGCGCTCAGTACTGTGCAAGTTTGTGGGATACCCAAAGAACTCCAGGGGGTATCTTTTCTATTACGCAGAGGAACAAAAAGTCCTTGTTTCTCGTAATGCCCATTTTCTGGAACATCAGTTCTTAGAAAAAGAAGTAAGTGGGAGCGCAATAGAACTGGAAGAAATTCCAGAACCACAGACTATTACTGAAAGCTTAATAGAACCAGAGGGTTCAAATGAACAGGACATTCCTATGCCGCTCCGCAGAAGTAGTAGGCAGTCTCATCCGCCCGAGAGATACTACGGTTTTCTCATAGACGGGGATAGAGAGGATTGCATCATAGACTATGATGAGCCTACTAGCTTCCAGCAGGCCGTTCAGAGCGTTGACTCGGTAAAATGGCTGGATGCAATGCGGACCGAAATGGAGTCCATGTACACCAACAAAGTATGGACGTTGGACATTGCTCCAGACGGGGTAAAACCCGTAGGATGCAAGTGGATCTTCAAAAGGAAGATTGGTGTAGATGGACAGGTTGAGACCTATAAAGCTAGACTTGTAGCAAAGGGTTTCCGTCAAAGACCTGGCTTGGACTATGACTAAACCTTTTCTCCAGTGGCTATGCTGAAATCCATTCGGATCCTTCTTGCCATTGCTGCCTTCCACGATTATGAGATTTGGCAGATGGACGTAAAAACCGCTTTTCTAAATGGAAGTTTAGAGGAGTGTGTCTATATGGATCAGCCAGAGGGTTTCATTCAGAGTGGGAGCAGCGGAAAGGTGTGCAAGTTGCTTAAGTCCATCTATGGACTGAAGCAGGCATCGCGGAGTTGGAACATCTGTTTTGATGAGACGGTCAAGGAATTTGACTTTATCAAAAATCCAGATGAACCATGCATCTATAGTAGTAGCGAGAACTGTTGTATTCCTTGTTTTATACGTGGATGACATTCTCTTAATAGGAAATGACATTCCTATGCTACAATCTGTCAAGGGTTTCTTGTCACACAGATTCTCCATGAAAGACCTGGGTGATGCCTCATACATCCTGGGGATCCGGATCCATCGTGATAGATCCAAGAGGATATTAGGACTTTCACAGTCCAGGTACATCGACACCGTACTGAAAAGATTCAGTATGGAAGATTCCAACCGCGGTAACCTACCGGCTTGTCACGGGATCACCCTCTCTAAAGAGATGTCTCCCAAGACTGATTTGGAGAGGGATCGCATGTCTATTACACCCTACGCTTCTGCGGTAGGCTCTATAATGTATGCGATGTTGTGTACCAGACCGGATGTAGCTTATGCACTGAGTGTAGTAAGCCGGTATCAGTCAAACCCTGGGGAGAAACACTGGATAGCAGTAAAGAACATTCTCAAGTACCTGAGAAGGACTAAGGAGATGTTCTTGGTGTATGGCGGAAAAGACCTCCAGATTGAGGCCTTTGCTGACTCCAGCTTCCAGAGTGACAAGGATGATTCCAAGTCCATGTCGGGTTTTGTCTTTACCCTCAATGGAGGGGCGGTGTGTTGGAAGAGTTCCAAACAGGAAACCGTTGCAGACTCGACTATGGAAGCGGAATACATCGCTGCATCTGATGCCGCAAAAGAAGCTGTCTGGATAAGGAAGTTCTTAAAAGAACTTCAGGTGGTTCCGTCCATTATTGACCCAGTACCTCTGTATTGCGACAACAACGGGGCTATAGCTTTAGCAAAGGAACCCAGGTCCCATCGGAGATCCAGGCACATCTTGAGGCGGTATCACCTGATCAGGGAGATCGTGGATCGCAAGGAGATCGAGGTTCGGAGGGTTGCTTCAGAAGAGAACACTGCAGATCCATTCACCAAGGCCTTACCCCAGACTCAGTTCGAGCGGCTGATCGAGATGATAGGTCTTCGGTACGCCAGTTCATAGCCTTAGTGCAAGTGGGAGATTGTTAGTGTATATGCCCTAGAGGCCATTACTGTATTATACTAGTTTGTATATTACTTGATGGAAGCTTGGGATATTCACCTTGTATAAACAATCTTGCTCAATATAGTAGTATGCTACTTGGTTTGTTTCTACTTCAATATGTACTTGTGTTTATTTCAGTATATCACTTATACGCATTAGTGGAGCCCTTAGGATCTTTGCTTGATTACCAGCGTTGTGATGGCAGTCACACTAGTGGGGGCTGGGTAATCTATAGGCACATCCTTATACAGGTCCCTAGTCGTAGGACTATCGAGACAGGGCATCGATACTCCGGAGTAGACTAGCGGATGCGCTTCTCATCCCGGAATGGGAGATGGTCTGTCCCATAGCCATCAGTACGTCGTACTGGAGATAGTATACGGGTGCTCGTTGGGTTACGAGTACACTGGACAGGACTCGTCGGGAACTGAAAGGTTGGTATTATACCTATCGTCAGTTATCAGTTCCCAGGTGACATGAGTACAGCTTAGTCCGCTGACTTGATACCGGCACTTCGCCTCGAGTGTGTTCCCACTGTACTTTGATCACTACCCTACCACGGCTCAAAGGAGTCGTGCAAACAGGTAGTGGTTGGGTGCAGTCCCGAAGCACTTGGAGGCAGTGACGGTTAGACAGGATTCGTCTCTCCCGGTATTGGGGGTTGACATCGCGCTGTGTCTAGGAGAGCCATTACACGAGTAGTCCCTGGCCAGGGCAAGCGAGATATACTGGTAGGTTTCCAGTGTTATCTCAGGATGTTTTGGGCTTCACTCCGACACGACTTGTACCGCTATTGGGGGACTGACGTTTTACCGCCCCCTAGGCCCGACATGCGATGTATCAGACGAACAGACCGGACTGTACGGAGAATGTCACATTCAGACTCAGTAGGAGTTCAGATGGGGTTTCACCTCGTCAGCCTTCTTGTCGGCATCTACCTGGGGACCGTTACGCACAGCTAGTGCCGCTTGCGGTCTGTGGTTAAACCCACTGCCAGCATAGTGTCGAGTCTTTAGAGTCCCACACAGAGGGTATTCGCCTCTGGGCAAAACAGAGTAGAGGTCGCATGGTTTTGCGACAGGGTTCGTTCTCATCCGCGCACTTGTGCACGTTTGGAGTCCGGACGGATTATACTGGCAGGCTCTGGTTTGAGCCAGATACTGGTATATGTTTTATGGTTGCTTTTATATCTCGGTATTCTTGTTCCTCGGAACGAGAATGCAGGTATGTATGCACAGTTGCTTGAGGCGGAGGATGAGGTTTTTCATTAGGGTTTCGGAACGGGTGCGTATGCACAGTTGACAGTTATCATTTTCCAAACCCTAATGGATTTATGGATTATCTATTTATAATAGTAATTAAATGAGAATTTTGTTATGGTTGATTTTGTTGACTTGTTGACCATGGTTGACTTGTTGACCATGGTTGAATGTTGACCACCATCATGCTTTGAAAGATACTCCTTGATTCATGCTTACACTCATTTATTGAAAGTATGATAGTGGTCATTCCAAATTAACCATCAACTATTCTCATTTTCAATTATTATTATTAATTAGATATTTCCTTTTTCTTTTAGTTATGGTTGCAAAAGAAAAGAGCTCATTCTATCATAATCATTCTCTCTCCTCACTTCATCTTCTTCTTCCTCAAGCTCAAGGTGATTCCTTCTCATGTGTTGAGAATCCATCACCTTGAAAACAAAAGCAACCCCTAGTCACTCTCTACTCATTCTAGGTTCAAGGTTTAGCAAGCCGGAAACCCTAGTTCACTCAAAGATCGAGGAAGAGCCCAAAGGTCGAACCTTCGAGGTGGATCCATCTTCGACGGAAGAAGGCGACAAGAAGAGAACCATCAACCTCTACAAGGTTTAAAGAAGAAGGAGTTCAAGTTTAGGTATAACCATCTTCCATAGTAGCTAACTCTCTTTAGCAAGTTTGCTAGTTTAGTTTAGACACGATCCCGACCTTGTTTAGTCCATGTTGCCTCTTGCGATAAAAATTTGTTTTTTATACCGTTTCCGCCTCCCCGTAAGCACCGGGGGTCGCAACGTGGACTTACAGAGAGACGAATCCCCTCATATCGCTCATTGCCTCCATGTGATTCGGGACTGTACCCAAAAGCCACCTTTTTGCACGCCCACTTGGACATGGTATGATGGAAATCAAAATACAGTGGAAATCACACAAGACTCTATGACGATCTCGGGTCAACAGACTACTCTGTACCAGTGTCACCGGAGAACTGCCATCTGACGTGAGGTATAATACCATCTGGGAGTTCTCGGCAAGTCCGTCCAGTGTACCCAGTCTCTACTGAGCACCCGTATACCATCCTTGATGTCAAACACCGATGGATATGGGATCATCTATCGCCCATCATATGGGTCAAGATGCGTATACGCTAGTCTACTCTGGTGTATCGATGCCCTGTCTCGATACACCCTCGACTAGGAACAGTTATAGGATGTACTCGTCGACTACCGTGGCCCCACTAGTATGATCTCATCATAGTCCCAGTAGTCGAGTACATATCCTAAGGACTTTATCAACATGTAATATAGAAACAATCATAGTACGTGTTAAGATACAGTACAACCAGATAGCATACTGTCATGTCGAGCAAGAAAGTCCTCTCTATATATGTCCAAGCATCCATTACAATATACATCGTATGTACAGTAATGGCATCTAGGGTATACATATAACTAACAATCTCCCACTTGCACTAGGGCCATCTGTTGTGGTATCACATACCCAACAATTAGCTACGGTTGAAGTATCTCAAACTCAACCATCCCATAAAAGTCTCTACTGGGAAAAAGGCCTTCGTGAGTGGATCTGCGCTGTTGTCCTCTGTGTCTACTCTCCTAACCTCGATCTTCTTGGAGATCAACCATCTCCATGATCAGGTGATACTGCCTAAGAATTATATCTGGATTTCTGATGGGACGTGGGGTTCCTTGGCTAAAGCCACAACTCCATTGTCACACAATGGTAGAAACGAAGTTCATCTGATGAACTTATATATATCCAGACTGCCTCTTTGGTAGCATCCTTGGTAACGATGTATCTTGCCTTTAATCGTCTAGTAAGTCATGATATCTAGCTTGGAACTCTTCCAACATACCGTCCCTCCACTGAGGGTAAAGACAATGCCTGCGACTGACATTCAGTCGTCCTTATCACCCTGGAACCTTTCCAGTGATTCTCCCCAGGATCGATTGATACCATCTCACTACATCTAGTGAGAATCCTAATATCCAATTAGATCTATCTCATAGATCCAAAACCCAGGATTTAGGAGGTATCACTTTGATCCTATATGGAGAATCCTTGTGATAAGCGGAGATTGACCGAGTGTAGCATAGGAAACTCCTTCCCTATCAAGAGTATGTTATCCAAGTACTCTACGAGGATCACCACCATACTCCCTACTACCTTTTTGTATGTACAAGGTTCATCTACCATTTTAATGAAGTCAAACTCTTTGATTACCACATCAAAACAGACGTTCCAACTCCGCGATGCCTGTTTTATCACATAAAACATCTTGCACATGTTTCCGCTGCTCCCACTGTCTATGAAGCCCTCTGGCTGTGTACTTATAGACGCTCTCTTCCAAATCATCATTTAGAAAAGCAGTCATGACACCCAACCACCAGATATCGTAGTCATGGTATGTAGCCGTGGCAAGTAGGATCTGGATGGACTTAAGCATAGCTTTGAAAGTCTTAACTTTTCCATGTACACCAAGTAATCTTCTCAAGATATACTCGCTCCTGATGGGGATTTAACCCTTCAGATAAAGCAACCAAAGTCCATATTTTGTTGGTGTATAAGGATTCCATCTCAGATCGATAAGCATCCAGCCATTCTTACAGAGTCCCACTCTTGATGGCTAGCTCGAAAATAGTTGGGTCATCATCTCATGATGCAATCCTCGCTCCCACTGTCATAGAGAAACCGAAGTATCTCTCAGGTGGGTGAGGAACCCTACTAAATCGGCGGAGAGGCTGAGCTTCATTGGAAACTATTGAATCCTTTGGTTCTACCAAATCATCAGCTGCAGTTTGTATAGCTGGAACCTTTCCAGTTCTACATAACAGACCTTGCCTCGAGCTTGTTCGGATTTTGCTTTTAGACATAGGCCGGACAACCCCAAATCTTAACCAACTTAAGATATGGGCTCTTCCCTTTCCATATCACATATGAAGTGGTAGGCAACTGATTTGATTTGAACCCTATTCAATATGTATGCAGCTTCTCAAGTGCATAACTCGCAAAAGAAAATAGGAAACTCAGTAGTACTCATCACAGAGCACACCATATCACATAGGGTGCTATTGCTCCGCCCCGATATACCATCGTGCTATGGTGTACACGAAGGAGTAATACTGAGAGAGAATCTCATTCTCCTTTAGAATAGTCCAGGAATTCCGTGCTCAAGTATTCTCCTCCCTGATCTCATCAAAGGACATAATACTTATACCCGTTGTTGGTTCTCTACTTCTAACTTATGTTCTGTGAATATCTCAAAAGCTTCGGACTTATGTTTCAACAGGAACACATGTCTGAATCTTGAGAGATTATCAGAGAATGTAATTAAGTACAAAGAACCGGTCTTGGCATGTGTAGACAGGGGACTTTCATACATCAGCATGTATCAATCCCAAGTGTTCTCTAACTCTTTCTCTATTTCCAATAAACAGAGCTGTGGTCATCTTATCTTTGTGACATGACCAGCAAGTTTCACAAGATATAAATTTAAACAAATTTAAATATGCATCTAAATGTAACTTTGCTAGTCGGCTCGCATTGATATGACTTAGTCTACAATGCCTCAAGAAGGATCCGTTCATTTCTGAACTATTCCTCTTGTGTTTGTTCTGTATACTAAGAACTGTAGTTTGATTTAGAACGTCAATACTTTTAGATAACGTGCCTGAACTGATCAACTCTTGATATAGGAAATGTTCAAAACATTATCCAACGATACAAAATTATATCCTTCTTTACTAATAAAGAGACTGATATGATGTTGTATCTCAGGTTCGGTATCTAATAACATTTGTTCAGAATCAATGTATTCTTGTGATACAGGGTGATAGTGACCAACAGACTTGGATGCAACACTTGCACCGTTTCTATCTCATGAAACTTATCACCCGTTCTCAGTTCTCTACCTATCTGTAGCCCATGTAATAGATTACATATGCGGGATCCTGATCCGTTATCACATACTCAGGACGTAAAGGATACTGAGAAACAGTTCTCTGTAACGAACACACCCGAAGATGATGCATCAACATGCACTTTCTTCGTTTGGGCGGCATGGGAAATCTGGTATTCTCCAATTTCCTGCTCTGTCTTATAACAATTATAAGTTGGAGCGGGACCAACGATTCCTAGCTCAGTATAACAAGCGGGTTCGGTCAATACATCCGTATTATTATCTTGATTAAAGCGTGATATGGTCGCTACCTGGAGAGAGAGAGAAGAAAACACTCAGCGTATGCTCTTGCAAGATTAGATTGGTTATCTAATATATCTAATCAGAATGTCTACCACTGTTTTAATCAAATCTTCCTTCAAACCCTAAAAGGAAAGACTAGCCGGGATTAATTACACTTTACATGTTCGCTAATCTTTCAGCCAGACCAGTGTCGGTACTTTGTATTAGTTATATGTATACCCTAGAGGCCATTACTGTACATACGATGTATATTGTAATGGATGCTTGGACATATATGGGGAGGACTTTCTTGCTCGACATGATAGTATGCTATCTGGTTGTACTTTATCTTAACATGTACTCTGATTGTCTCTATGTTACATGTTGATAAAGTCCTTAGGATATGTACTCGACTACTGGGACTATGATGAGATCATACTAGTGGGGCCACGGTAGTCGACGAGTACATTCTATAACTGTTCCTAGTCGAGGGTGTATCGAGACAGAGCATCGATACACCAGAGTAGACTAGCGTATACGCATCTTGACCCATATGATGGGCGATGGATGATCCCATATCCATCGGTGTTTGACATCAAGGATGGTGTACGGGTGCTCAGTGGAGACTGGGTACACTGGACGGACTCGCCGAGAACTCCCAGATGGTATTATACCTCACGTCAGATGGCAGTTCTCCGGTGACACTGGTACAGAGTAGTCTGTTGACCCGAGATCATCATAGAGTCTTGTGTGATTCCTACTGTGCTTTGATTTCCATCATACCATGTCCAAGAGGGCGTGCAAAAAGGTGGCTTTTGGGTACAGTCCCGAATCACATGGAGGCAATGAGCGATAGGAGGGGATTCGTCTCTCCTGGTATAGGGAGTTGATGTTGTGCTGTGTTCGATTGGCTATAACCGGAAATCCCTAGCCGGGGTTGCTGATATTTACTGGTAAGTGTTATCAGTAGTTTCTCGAACTGTTATAGACCTCATATCGACATGACTTATCGAGCTACTGTGGTCTGACGTTTACCACCCCTAGGCGAGATATGCGACATATCAGACGACGAGACCGGACTGTACGGGAGTGTTACTGTTTGGATTCACAGGAGAATGTGCAGGCTTGCTTTTCGATCTTCTGAACGCTCAATACCTGGGTAGCTGTTACGTTTATCTGACCGCTTGCAGCTTTTGGGTGTTTGATATGATCATCACCTACTGCCGGCGTATTGACGATTCTTTAGAGTCCTACACAGAGGTTTCTTGGCTCAGGCAAAATGGAGTAGGGGCACATATGTGATATGTGCGGGATCGAGGATAATACGATATGAGATACCGTATTCTATTCTCGCGATATTTGATATCAGCCGCGTCATAGGATCAAGTGTTGATTCGATCAATCGGTACGGATAAATATTAGTCGGTTATATGCGATATAGCCGGATTGTCGGATCAAGTGTTGATTCGATAATTTACTGTATAATAATATATATGATATATTAAATTACATTAACTAATATTAGCTCACTAAAAGATTCTTTTTCTCACTTGGGTAATACATTGATATATATGCGATATATGTTTAATGTATTATTTTATTTTGTTACGATAAATATTATATATGTGATATATAATATTGTAACATGATATGATAACTAATGCAACTTGTTTAGTGGAGTTTAAACATGATTAGGGTTTGGATTAGGGTTAAGCTTTCTAGATAATTCAAGAAGGTTTTGGTTTTGTTTTGTGAAAGATATTTTCAAGTGACTCATTCTTAACCTAACCCAAACCCTAGCCTTGGTTAATTCTCTACAATGGTTTAGACAACCATGGTTGCATTATTGATCATTATCTTCTTTGCATTATTCATCACAAAAGGTTTTTCTATCATAATTCTATAATTCATCATCTTCTTCCTTCTTCTTTTCTTCATGGAAATAGCTTACTAGCTTTTTCCAAGTGATGAATAAATGTGAGAAAAAGATAAATAAAGAGAGCAAGAATCCTACTTCATCATCCTCATCTTCCCTTACCCTTTAGATGAGAGTTTTCACTCAATTTTAGTGAGTGTTAGCTTGTGTTAATGAAACTTCAAGATAGATCATCTTTGTATCGAAGATCGGAAGCAAGACTGCACTTTTCTCTTCGTAGAGCCTCTCGAGAGTCCGGAGCATGATGATCGCAGCGAAGGGACTTCAACACGGGGCTTATGAAGTGAAGGACCGGATCTACAAAGGTTGTAATCCCTCTCACTTAGTGTTAAAGTGTTTAACATGTTCGTTTTTCGCCTAAACCCTAGTTTAAAGATCCGTATTCGGGTTGTTCGGCACGGCTAATTTTTTAATCGGGCATGGTTGATGCCTCGTGGACCCTTGTACGTGTGCCTAGCAACCCTACACTTTGAGGGAGGTCCCCCGTGCTTTCGTACGAACCTAATTAAAGTAAACCTCGTTTTTCCAGGGGTGTAACCCCGTTGACACCTTTCTAGACACCTACTTGATCGGCTAATTGTAATGTGTAAAACTCTCCCAGGAGTAACTCTTACTCGCAGCGGGTATCGGGATCCAACTATCTCATAGAAGGTATGCAATCTCATTGCAAATTTCAACACTTGAAATTCCCAATAATATTTTACCCCTAGCAGCTTATGACCTTGGCTAAGGTCAACAAATCATAAGTGCTAGCCAAGTTCAACCCGTCATTTCCCGATTGAATTAAACCCACCCGCACGTCCCTTGGCTAAGTTAAACAAAGTCGCACGACTACCCTACCTCAATCACATCATATGCTTGTACAGATAAGCACTAATCAGCTACTGCACACTACGCCTTGGCTAAGGTCAACAAACGCAGCACGAATACTAACCAATACTTATCTGAAATGACGGAGGGATACGACAGGTTTTTAAGAAAAACCCTTTGCGTAATGAACTTGATATCGTTGTAGAATTGAGTGATTTTAAATGGAATGTTTTTTAGGCTTTTCTAGTTTTGCTAAAGGGGTCACTCCCGGTGAAGGGATCGTCGGCCCTTTCCTCATCGAATAAGGTGCAGGATATTTCACAAATATCGTTGTGCAAAGCAAGAACTATAGAAGCAATCAAAAGGCATACCGAGTTTGTAGCATCTGCTAGTTTCACTAAAGAAGTCACTCCCGGTGAAGGGATCTCGACTTTTTCCTTATCGAATAAGGTGCTGGATGTTCTACAAGGAACACCGCTATGCAAAGCAAGAACTAGAGCTACCGGTTTTTAAACAAGTTTCTACAACATCTTTGGTTTTTTTTATTTCATTAATCTCATTAATGAAGTCCTATTTTAATATGCTTCACAAGCATTACATTTGAAATGAAATCTGCAATATAACATATATCTCATATATATATAATATAAACATTCGTCTCAGGCAGTAATATGATCTCATCACAGAATATTGCAGCAGAAGAACATATATGAAATATTGGATATACTAGGACGTCCGTGTTTTCAATACGTGCCTGTATAAAACACGGATTCCACGGTCGTGATGAATAGCCAAACCCACATCCCTAGACCCCTACGAGAGCGGCAAGCAACACTGCCAATTCTAGGGTTAGGAGACCCGATCTTGACTCCTCGAGATGGTCTCTCACTGGACCCTAGAACCCGGTTACTTGTGCTCCCCGCCTTGGGTCTACCTAATGCGGAAAAGTAAATAATATACAATGGTGACATCATCCTCAACCCGGAAGTACCCCAATAAAAGAATATTACATACAAATGAATTTTACATGAATGAAAAAGAAAAAACTCTCATCTCACATAAAACCCCCGGCTATTCAAAACACGACGATCCGATATAACATATCACAGCAACACATAATATCTCATATCATCAACATAAGCAAGTATGCGTATCCCGTTTGTCGTTGATGTATAGCAACGAAGCCGGCGATACACCATTTACTACGCTTACGGTCACAGAAAAGAAAGTGTAAAACTACAACAGTTAGAATCCGCAACCTCCTTAGACATCGCATGCCTAACCAAATGAATTCTTTAGACATCGCATGCCTAACAATTATAAACCCCGCATTTTAGTCTCATTATCGAAAACTCCTTTCAATATCAAGTCAGCCAATTCAACAAGATTCCCGACATCCTGATCAAATGCTCGTCACAAAGTTTAGTAGACGGCCGCACCCCCGGATGCCGTCGATGAAGTGCACTAAGGTGGAACACCGCTGCCGCGAGCACCCGAACGGATGCTTTTGGCGACGGGGTTCTCCTACAGTCACTTGGTCGGGGCTATGGGGCGTGGCTGTCTATTAAGTTTACCCGGCGAGTATACGCGTACACTACGTGATTGCGACGGACTTTTGATCACATCAAAATTCCATGGCAACCGATCATCTAAGACTAAACTGCTTTGTTTATAACATTCAAATTAATTATCTCATAACTACCTGTGGATTCCAAATATTGTATCACATTCCAGATAAATAGACAATGTTAAACTTTCTGATCGAATAATCAAACACCCAAGATTTCCCCAATATATCTCAACACTTGAAATCAGTTTAAAAACATCCATCACATACCACAGTACCAAT
The DNA here is from genome assembly GCA_030015575.1 of Agapanthus africanus. Lineage (NCBI taxonomy): Eukaryota > Viridiplantae > Streptophyta > Magnoliopsida > Asparagales > Amaryllidaceae > Agapanthus > Agapanthus africanus. The sequence goes on along the minus strand of JASDDO010000026.1, from coordinate 109,405,908 downwards.
GGTCCAGCCGTAGAAGGGTCAAGCCAACGCCTCACATGTGGCACGCCGTACTGCCACAAACCTTAAGGTTTAGAGGCAGTTCAAGATGGTCACATAATCGAGTTAAGGTTTTTTATCTTCTAGAGGGTCCACCGCGTTACTTGCATGACTTTACGAAAGTTTCAAACACGAGAAAAAATCCAACTTTTGAAAATTTTCCGACAGGGGAAAAATTGAGTTATTGATATCCGTTCGAACCTTTTAACAGTTTCTAAAAATTATCTGGACAAACTAAACAAAATTAAATTATCCGATCGAATCAACGAGTCCCCAATACAACCCTAGAAAACTCAACACTTGAGTGGAATTAAAAAATTCCCAGAAAAAATAACAAGAAAGGACCTAAGAATAATTACATGAAATTCCAGGACTAAGTCACAAATTTGGCCACGGAACCGCCGCCAAACCCTTGGTTTGGCCGCGGTTCCACGGTCATATGAGCGAATTAGAGGGCCGTACTTCACAGTAATTCTTAGTTTTTCCTGCTTGTTTTTCTGAGCATTTTTAATTCAGACAAAATCAACTTTTTGAAAATTATCCAGAGAGGGGTAAACATCGGGGTTTTCGGGTTCGATCGGACTTTAAACTTCGTCTAAACTTCACCTAAAGCTCTAGCTTGGCTCTGATACCACTGTAGGGTTGTTGGGCACTGCCACAAGGATCTATGAGGCATCAACCATGCCCGATTAAAAATTTAGCCGTGCCGAACAACCCGAAGCCGGATCTTTAAACTAGAGTTTAGGCGAAAACTAGCATGTTAAACAGTTTAACACTAAGTGAGAAGGATTACAACCTTTGTAGATCCGGTCCTTTAATTCTAAAGCTCCGTGTTGAAGTCCCTTCACTGCTATCATCGTGTTCCGGACTCTCGAGAGGTTCCACGAAGAGAAAGATGCAGTCTTGCTTCCGATCTTCGATACAAAAATGATCTATCTTGAATTTTCGTTAACACAAGCTATCACTCATGAAATTGTAGGGTTCCTAGGCACTCAAGTGAGGTCTCCCAAGCCATCAACCATGGCAATTTCAAAAATTATGGTGCCTACAAACCCTAAACTACGGATCGATAACTAGATGTCTAGGCGAAAAAGAACTAGTTAACACTTAACTATTGGGAATACGGAAATACAACCTTTGTAGATCCGGTGCTCCACCTCCATAGCTCCGCAACGAAGTCGTCTCCGCTGTCCAAAACAAATCCGGGCTCTAGAGTCGGCTTCGTCGGAGAAAAAGGGAGCTAGGTCGTCGATGTCCATGCCGAAGATGATCTACGTCGAAGCATCGCAAGATCAAGCTCCACCTTCACCAAACCATGATGACTTGTGAAGGAAACACACTCTACTACTTGACAAGAGGTAGAGGATGAAGAAATAGGAAGTGAGTAGACTTTAGAATTGGATTTCTCACTCATATGCATCAATCACCATTGATGGAGGTGAAGCCTTTCTTCTTCAAGTCAAGAAGAAGAAGAAGAAGCTTATATGATAAGTTAAAAAATAAAAAGAAAAAGTAAATCAATCCTTATCATATATTCAACCTTAGTTAAGTGTAGAGAAAATACCATGTGGTTAATAGAATGGTTAAGGTTAAGGATAAGAACAAAATGGTCACTAGGTCAAAGTCTTCAAGAAGCTTCAATAAGAAACAAAATTAGCCACCATTTTCTTTTTATGCCTTTTCTAATTATTTCCAAAATGAATAAATATATATAAATAAATAAGAAAAGGAAATAAAACCCTAATCATATAAATAACCATGGTTTATTCTTAACATACACTTAAACAATCATGTATCATCAAACATGATACAAGCAAATGTACAAATGTATATCACATATACAATGTGCACATTACAAGTGAGAAGATCCATATAAAGTGAAACCAATACTAGTTAACGCAAAGTAATATATCAAATATATATTATGCATTAAATCATTAAATCAACACTTGATTCAATGACCCGGTCATGTCGCACACAACCTACTAGTATATAATGTATCGGCTTATCAAATCAACCTTTGATTCGATAACTAGGGTATATCGCATATGACCTAATCGATACATTCATCGCGAGAATAGAATACGGTATCACATACACGCATTATTCTCGGTCCCGCACATATCTCATATGCGCTCCTATTTCGTTTCGCTTGAGCCAGGAAACCTCTGTGTAGGACTCTAAAGACTCGTCAATACGCCCTGGCAGCAGATGATGATCATATCAAGCATCCACAAGCCGCAAGCGGTCTGCTAAACGTAACGGCCACCCGGGTATTGAGCGATCTGAAGATCGACGAGCAAGCCCGCTCACACTCCAGTGAATCCGACCAGTAACACTACCGTACAGTCCGGTCTGATCGCCTGATCTGTTGCATATCTCGCCTAGGGGTGGTATACGTCAGACCCCAATAGCTCGATAAGTCGTGTCGATATGAGGTCTATAACTGTTCGAGAAACTACTGGTAACACTTACCAGTAAATCTCAGCAACCCTGGCAGGGATTTCCTGTTATAGCCAATCGAACACAGCGCAACATCAACCCCCTATACCGGGAGAGACGAATCCCCTCCTATCGCTCATTGCCTCCATGTGACTCGGGACTGTACCCAAAAACCACCGTTTTGCACGCCCTCTTGGACGTGGTAAGATGGAAATCAAAGCACAGTGGGAACCATACGAGACTCTATGACGATCTCGGGTCAACAGACTACTCTGTACCAGTGTCACCAGAGAACTGCCATCTGACGTGAGGTATAATACCATCTGGGAGTTCTCGGCGAGTCCGTCCAGTGTACCCAGTCTCTACTGAGCACCCGTATATCATCTCTGATGTCAAACACCAATGGATATGGGATCATCCATCGCCCATCTGTATGGGTCGAGAAGGTATACGCTAGTCTACTCTGGTATATCGATGCCCCGTCTCGATACACCCACGACTAGGGACTTTGAAGGATGTACTTATGGACTACCATGTCCCCACTAGTATGATCCGCATCATAGTCCAGGTATTCAAGTACACATCCTAAGGGCTTTACCAACATGTAACAGAGAGACAATCAGCATACACGTTAAGGTAAAGGGTAACCAGATAGCATACTATCATGTCGAGCAAGAAAGTCCTCCCTATATATGTCCCAGCATCCACTACAATATACATCCTATGTACAGTAATGGCCTCTAGGGCATACATATAACTAACAATCTCCCAGTTGCACTAGGGCCATCTGTAGCAGTGGTTACAGTATCTCATACTCAACCATCCCATAAAAGTCTCTCTCTGGGAACAGGACTTTGTGAGTGGATCCGCTGTGTTGTCCTCTGAGTCTACTCTCCTAACCTCGATCCCCTGGAGATAAACTATCTCCATGATCAGGTGATACTGCCTAAGAATATGTCTGGATCACTGATGGGACGGACGTTCCTTGGCATAAGCCACAACTCCATTGTCTCACAATGGGAGGAACATAGTTCATCTCATGAACCAATATACACCCAAACAGCCTCTTTGGTAGCATCTTAAGTAGCGATGTATCCAGCCTTTATCGTCTAGTATGTCACGGTATCTAGCTTGGAACTCTTCCAACATACCGTCCCTTTACTGAGGGTAAAGACAATGCCTGTGACTGACACTCAGTCGTCTTTATCACCCTGGAACACTTCCAGTAATTCTCCCTAGGATCGATTGATACATCTCACTACAACTAGTGAGAATCCTAACATCCAATTAAATCTATCTCATAGATCCAAAACTCAGGATTTAGGAGGTATCATCCTACATGGAGAATCTTTGTGATAAACGGAGATTGACCGAGCGCAGCATAGGAAACTCCTTCCCTATCAAGAGTATGTCATCCACGTACTCTACGAGGATCGTCACCATACTCCCTACTACCTTCTTGTTTATACAAGGTCCATCTCCCATTTTGATGATGTCAACTTCTTTGACTAATCACATCAAAACAGATGTTCCAACTCCGCGATGCCTGCTTTATCCTATAGAGCATCTTGCACACGTTTCCACTGCTCCCACTGTCTACGAAGCCCTCTGGCTGTGTACTTCTAGACACTCTCTTCTAAATCATCATTTAGAAAAGCAGTCAAGACACCCAACCACCAGATATCGTAGTCATGGTATGTAGCCGTGGCAAGTAGGATCTGGATGGACTTAAGCATAGCTACTTGAAAAGGTTTCATCATTATCCACGCCTGGTCGATGATGAAAAGCTTTAACAAGTCTAGCTTTGAAAGTCTCAACTTTTCCATGTACACCAAGTAATCTTCTCAAGATATACTTGCTCCTGATGGGGATTTAACCCTTCAGATATAGCAACCAAAGTCCATACTTTGTTGGTGTATAAGGATTCCATCTCAGATCGCTAAGCATCCAGCCATTCTTACAGAGTCCCACTCCTGATGGCCAGCTCGAAACTAGTTGGGTCATCATCTCATGATGCATTTCTCGCTCCCACTGTCATAGAGAAACCGAAGTATCTCTCAGGTGGGTGAGGAACCCTACTAGATCGGCGGAGAGGCTGAGGTTCGTTGGTAACTATCGAATCCTTTGGTTCTTTCAAATCATCAGCTGCAGTTTGTATAGCTGGAACCTTTCCAGTTCTACATTACAGACCTTGCCTCGAGCTTGTCCGGATTTTGCTTTTAGACATAGCCCGGACAACCCCAAATCTTAACTAACTTAAGATATGGGCTCTTCCCTTATCATATCAAATATGAAGTGGTAGGCAACTGATTTGATTGGAACCCTATTCAATAGGTATGCAACTTCGTAAGTGCATAACTCCCAAAAGGAAATAGGTAACTCAGTAGTACTCATCATAGAGCACACCTTATCACATAGGGTGTTATGGCTCCGCCCCGATATACCATCGTGCTATGATGTATACAGAGGAGTAATGCTGAGAGAGAATCTCATTCTCCTTTAGTATAATCCAGGATTTCCGTACACAAGTATTCTCCTCCTTGATCTCATCATAGGACATAATACTTATACCCATATTGATTCTCTACTTCTAACTTATATTCTATGAATATCTCAAAAGATTCGGACTTGTGTTTCAACAGGAACATATGTCTGAATCTTGAGAGAATATCAGAGAACGTAATGAAGTACAAAGAACCTGTCCTGGCATGTGTAGACAGGGGACCTACATACATCAACATGTATCATCCCAAGAGTTTACTAACTCTTTCTCTGTTTCCAGTAAACGGAGCTAAGGTCATCTTATCTTTGTGACATGACTGGCGAGTTTCACAAGATGTAAATTCAAACTAATTTAAATATGCATCTTTATGTAACTCTAGCTAGTCGGGTCACATTGATCTGACCTAGTCTACAATACCTCAAGAAGGATTCGTTCATTTCTGAACTCTTCCTCTTGTGTGTGTTCCGTATACAAAGAACTGTGGTTTGATTTAGAACATTAATGCTTTTAGATAACGTGCCTGAACCGATCAACTTTTGATATAGGAAATGTTCAAAACATTATCCAACAATACAAAATTATATCCTTTCTTTACTAATAAAAAGACAGATATGATTTTGTATATCAGGTTCGGTATCTAATAACATTCGTTCAGAATCAATGTATCGGTAATACAGGGTGACAGTGACCGACAGACTTGGATGCAACTCTTGCCCCGTTTTCTGCCTCATGAAACTTATCACCCGTTCTCAGTTCTCTACCTTTCTGTAGCCCTATGTAACAGATTACATATCTGGGATCCTGATCCGGTATCATATACCCAGGACGTAAAGGATGCTGAGAAACAGTTCTGTGTAATGAACACACCCGAAGATGATGCATCAGCATGCACTCTCTTCGTTTGGGCGGCACGGGAAATCTGGTATTCCCTAATTTCCTGCTCTATCTTATAAAAATTATAAGGTGGAGCGGGACGAACGTTCCCCAGCTCAGTATAACAAGCGGGTTCGGTCAATATTCCGTATTATTATCTTGATTAAGGCGTGATATGGTCGCTACCTGGAGAGAGAGAGAAGAAAACACTCAGCGTGCGCTCTGTCAAGAATAGATTGGTTATTATTTTATCTAATCAGGATGGCTCCCACTGCTTTTTATCAAATCTTCCTTCAAACCCTAAAAGGAAAGACTAGCCGGGATTAATTACACACTACAAGTTCGCCAATCTTTCAGCCAGGCCAGTGTCGGTACTTTGAGGGAGGTCCCCCGTGCTTTCGCACGAACCTAATTACTGTAAACCTCGTTTTCCCAGAGGCGTAACCCCGTTGACACCTTTCTAGACACCTACTTGATCGGCTAATTGTAATGTATAAAACTCTCTCAGGAGTAACTCTTACTCGCAGCGGGTATCGGGATCCAACTATCTCATAGAAGGTATGCAATCTCATTGCAAATTTCAACACTTGAAATTCCCGATAATATTTTGCCCCTAGCACCCTATGACCTTGACGGAGGTCAACAAACCATAGGCTACTAGTCAAGTTCAACCCGTCATTTCTTGATCGAATTAAACCCACCCGCACGACCCTTGACGGAGGTCAACAAGGCCGCACGACTACCCTAACTCAATCTGCATCATATGCATAAGCAGATAAATACTGGTTAGCTACCGCACACTGCGCCTTGACGGAGGTCAACAAACGCAGCACGAATACTAAACAGCACTTATCTGAAATGACGGAGGGCTACGACAGGTTTTTATGAAAACCTATTGCGTAATGAACTTGATATCGTTGTAGAATCAAATGAATTTTGAAATGGAGTGTTTTTTAGGCTTTTCTAGTTTTGCTAAAGGAGTCACTCCCGGTGAAGGGATCGTCGGTCCTTTCCTCGTCGAATGAGGTGCGGGATATATCATATATATCACTGTGCAAAGCAAAAACACTTAAAAGCAATCAAAAGACAAGCCGAGTGTGTAGCATCTGCCAGTTATTGCTAAAGGAGTCACTCCCGGTGAAGGGATCTCGGTCCTTTCCTCATCGAATAAGGTGCAGGATATATCACATATACCGCTGTGCAAAGCAAGAACTGTAGCTACCTGTTTTATTTTGAAATTCAATTCTACAACATCTTAGGTTTCTTTTATTTCATTAATCACATTAATGAAGTCCTATCATTTAAGTACCTAATCATCACAGATAAATACGACGTACACTTATGCCATCCGCATTCGCCTCGATGTCCCCTCGTGCACCGTTAGGTTAGGTAACTAACGGCAGAGCGGGGCAGGGCTAGCGCGGGTGTAAAACATAAGTAACGCCTATATAATATATCATATATACTATATACTGTACCTATCACAGAACATCACATGATCACATCACAGATACCGCAGCAGAAGAAACATATGAAATATTGGATATACTAGGACGTCCGTGTTTTCAATACGAGCAGTATAAAACACAGATTCCACGGTCGTGATGAATAGCCAAACCCACACCCCTAGACCCCTACGAGAGCGGCAAGCAACCCTACCAATTCTGGAGTTAGGAGACCCGGCCTCGACTCCTCGAGTTGGTCTCCCACTGGACTCCAGAACCCGGTTACTTGTGCCCTCCTCCTTGGGTCTATCCTAGTGCGGAAAAGTAAATAATATACAACAGGTGACTACTTCCGCAACCTGGAAGCGTCCCAATAAAAGAATATTACATACAAGTTTTTACATGAATGAAAATGAAAAAACACTCATCTCACATAAAAAACCCCGGCTATTCAAACACGACGATCCAATATAACATATCCAGCAACACATAACATCACATGTCATCAACGTAAGTAAATATGCGCATCCCAATTGTCGTTGACATATAGCAACGAAACCAGCGATATCACATATTACCCTTACGGTCACAGAAAAGAAAGTGTAAAACTACAACAGTTGGAATCCGCAACCACCTCAGACATCGCATGCCTGACCAAATGAATTACTTAGACATCGCATGCCTAACAATTACAAACCCCGCATTTTAGTCTCAAAATCGAAAACTCTTTTCAATATCAAGTCGGGCAATTCAACAAGATTCCCGACATCCTGATCGAATACTCGTCGCAAACTTCAGTAGACGGCTGCACCCCCGATACCGTCGACGAAGTGCACCAAGGCGGAACACCGCTACCGCGAGCACCCGGACGGATGCTTTCGGCGACGGGGTTCTCCTACAGTCACTTGGTCGGGGCTATGGAGTGAAGCTGTCTATTAAGTTTATCCGGCGAATATCCGCGTACACTACGTGATTGCGACGGACTTTTGATCACATCAAAATTCCGTGGCAACCGATCAGGTGAGACTAAACTGCTATGTTTATAACATTCATTCAGTTATCTCATAACTATTTGTGAATTCCAATTATTGTATCCCTTTCCGGATAAATAGAAAATGTCAAACTTTCCGATCGAACAATCGAACACCCAAGTTTTCCCGATATAGATCAACACATGAAACAAGTCTAACAACATTCAGTTCGTACCTCAGTACCAACGGTCCAGCCGTAGAAGGGTCAAGCCAACGCCTCACATGTGGCACGCCGTACTGCCCCAAACCCGAAGGTTCAAAGGGCAGTTCAAGACGGTCACATAATCGAGTTAAGGTTTGTGTCTTCTAGAGGGACCATCGCGTTACTTGCACTACTTAGAACGTCGTTAAACTACGGAAAAATCCAACACTTGGAAATTTCCCGACGGGGGAAAAATTGGGTATTTATATCCGGTCGAACTTTTTAACATATTCTAAAATTTATCCGGAAAGCCACACAGAAAAAATTTGATACCCCGATCGAAACACCGAATCCCCAAAATAACTCAGAAAAATTCAACTCTTTAAAAAATATTAAAAATACCCAGGAAAACCAGCACAGCACAATATGAATTACTGTAGAAATTTGGATGCCAGAAACGACAAAATGGCCGCGCTTGTGCCGCGGAAGCGCGGCGCACTGTTGGAATTAGGCAGCCGAATTTTACAGTCTTTCTTAGAATTGCCTGCTGATTTTTCTGAATATTTTTAATGTTGAAAAATCCCAGATTTTAAAAATTGTACAGAGAGCATGTTTTGGGTTTCGGTTTTGTGTCGTTCGGACTTCAAATTCCGTCTACGCTTCGCCTAAGGCTCTAGCTAGGCTCTGATACCACTGTAGGGTTCCTAGGCACTCAAGTGAGGTCTCCCAAGCCATCAACCATGGCAATTTCAAAAATTATGGTGCCTACAAACCCTAAACTACGGATCGATAACTAGATGTCTAGGCGAAAAAGAACTAGTTAACACTTAACTATTGGGAATACGGAAATACAACCTTTGTAGATCCGGTGCTCCACCTCCATAGCTCCGCAACGAAGTCGTCTCCGCTGTCCAAAACAAATCCGGGCTCTAGAGTCGGCTTCGTCGGAGAAAAAGGGAGCTAGGTCGTCGATGTCCATGCCGAAGATGATCTACGTCGAAGCATCGCAAGATCAAGCTCCACCTTCACCAAACCATGATGACTTGTGAAGGAAACACACTCTACTACTTGGCAAGAGGTAGAGGATGAAGAAATAGGAAGTGGGTAGACTTTAAAATTGGATTTCTCACTCATATGCATCAATCACCATTGATGGAGGTGAAGCCTTTCTTCTTCAAGTCAAGGAAGAAGAAGAAGAAGCTTATATGATAAGTTAAAAAATAAAAAGAAAAAGTAAATCAATCCTTATCATATATTCAACCTTAGTTAAGTGTAGAGAAAATACCATGGTTAATAGAAAGGTTAAGGTTAAGGATAAGAACAAAATGGTCACTAGGTCAAAGTCTTCAAGAAGCTTCAATAAGAAACAAAATTAGCCACCATTTTCTTTTTATGCCTTTTCTAATTATTTCCAAAATGAATAAATATATATAAATAAATAAGAAAAGGAAATAAAACCCTAATCATATAAATAACCATGGTTTATTCTTAACATACACTTAAACAATCATGTATCATCAAACATGATACAAGCAAATGTACAAATGTATATCACATATACAATGTGCACATTACAAGTGAGAAGATCCATATAAAGTGAACCAATACTAGTTAACGCAAAGTAATATATCAAATATATAATTATGCATTAAATCATTAAATCAACACTTGATTCAATGACCCGGTCATGTCGCACACAACCTACTAGTATATAATGTATCGGCTTATCAAATCAACCTTTGATTCGATAACTAGGGTATATCGCATATGACCTAATCGATACATTCATCGCGAGAATAGAATACGGTATCACATACACGCATTATTCTCGGTCCCGCACATATCTCATATGCGCTCCTATTTCGTTTCGCTTGAGCCAGGAAACCTCTGTGTAGGACTCTAAAGACTCGTCAATACGCCGGCAGCAGATGATGATCATATCAAGCATCCACAAGCCGCAAGCGGTCTGCTAAACGTAACGGCCACCCGGGTATTGAGCGATCTGAAGATCGACGAGCAAGCCCGCTTACACTCCAGTGAATCCGACCAGTAACATTACCGTACAGTCCGGTCTGATCGTCTGATCTGTTGCATATCTCGCCTAGGGGTGGTATACGTCAGACCCCAATAGCTCGATAAGTCGTGTCGATATGAGGTCTATAACTGTTCGAGAAACTACTGGTAACACTTACCAGTAAATCTCAGCAACCCTGGCCAGGGATTTCCTGTTATAGCCAATCGAACACAGCGCAACATCAACCCCCTATACCGGGAGAGACGAATCCCCTCCTATCGCTCATTGCCTCCATGTGACTCGGGACTGTACCCAAAAACCACCGTTTTGCACGCCCTCTTGGACGTGGTAAGATGGAAATCAAAGCACAGTGGGAACCATACGAGACTCTATGACGATCTCGGGTCAACAGACTACTCTGTACCAGTGTCACCAGAGAACTGCCATCTGACGTGAGGTATAATACCATCTGGGAGTTCTCGGCGAGTCCGTCCAGTGTACCCAGTCTCTACTGAGCACCCGTATATCATCTCTGATGTCAAACACCAATGGATATGGGATCATCCATCGCCCATCTGTATGGGTCGAGAAGGTATACGCTAGTCTACTCTGGTATATCGATGCCCCGTCTCGATACACCCACGACTAGGGACTTTGAAGGATGTACTTATGGACTACCATGTCCCCACTAGTATGATCCGCATCATAGTCCAGGTAGTCAAGTACACATCCTAAGGGCTTTACCAACATGTAACAGAGAGACAATCAGCATACACGTTAAGGTAAAGGGTAACCAGATAGCATACTATCATGTCGAGCAAGAAAGTCCTCCCTATATATGTCCCAGCATCCACTACAATATACATCCTATGTACAGTAATGGCCTCTAGGGCATACATATAACTAACAGAAATGATGTGAACACCCTCATCTAAATGGCAAGGATAGATGAGGATGATGAAGTAGGATTTTTGCTCTCATTTGTTTTCTTATTCTCACTCATTTTTCATCACTTAGAAAAAGCTAGAAAGCATTTTCATGAAAAGAAAGAAGGAAGAAGATGAACAATCAACATGAAACCTTTTGTGATGAATAATGTAAAGATGATAATGATGAATAATGCAACCATGGTTAACCAAACCTTTGTAGATATTTAACTAGGGCTAGGGTTTGGGTTGGATTAAGAATGAGTCACCACAAAATATCTTTTACAAAACAAAACTAAACCTTCTAGAATCACCTAGAAAGTATTAACCCAAATCAAACCCTAATCTTGTTTAATCTCTACTAAACATGTTGTATTAGTTATCATATCATGTTACAATATTATATATCACATCTATAATATTTATTGTAACCAAATAAAATAATACAATTAACATATATCGCATATATATCAATGTATTACCCGAGTGAGAAAAAGAATCTTTTCGTGAGCAAATATTAGTTAATGTAATTTAATATATCATATATATTAATATACATTAAATTATCGAATCAACACTTGATCCGACAATCTAGCTATATCGCATATAACTGACTCATATTTATCCGTACCGATTCATCGAATCAACACTTGGTCCGATGACCCGGCTGATATCAAATATCGCGATAAAAGAATACGGTATCTCATATCGTATTATCCTCGGTCCCGCACATATCACATATGAGCTCCTACTCCATTTTGCCTGAGCCAAGAAACCTCTGTGTAGGACTCTAAGGAATCGTCAATACACCGGCAGTAGGTGATGATCATATCAAACACCTACAAACAGCAAGCGGTCAGCTAAACGTAACAGCCACCCAGTTATTGAGCGCTCAGAAGATCAACAAGCAAGCCTGTACATTCTCCTGTGAATTCAAAAAGTAACACTCCCGTACAGTCCGGTCTCGTCGTCTGATATGTTGCATATCTTGCCTAGGGGTGGTAAACGTCAGACCCCAGTAGCTCGATAAGTCGTGTCGATATGAGGTCTATAACAGTTCGAGAAATTACTGATAACACTTACCAGTAAATCTCAGCAACCCTGGCCAGGGATTTCCAGTTATAGCCAATCGAACACAGCACAACATCAACTCCCTATACCGGGAGAGATGAATCCCCTCCTATCGCCCATTGCCTCTATGTGATTCGGGACTGTACCCAAAAGCCACCCTTTTGCACGCCCTCTTAGACGTGGTATGATGGAAATCAAAGCACAGTGGAAATCACACAAGACTCTATGACGATCTCGGGTCAACAGACTACATTGTACCAGTGTCACCAGAGAACTGCCATCTGTCGTGAGGTATAATACCATCTGGGAGTTCTCGGCGAGTCCGTCCAGTGTACCCAGTCTCTACTGAGCACCCGTATACCATCCTTGATGTCAAACACCGATGGATATGGGATCATCCATCGCCCATCATATGGGTCAAGATGCGTATACGCTAGTCTACTCTGGTTTATCGATGCCCTGTCTCGATACACCCTCGACTAGGAACAGTTATAGGATGTACTCGTCGACTACCGTGGCCCCACTAGTATGATCTCATCATAGTCCCAGTAGTCGAGTACATATCCTAAGGGCTTTATCAACATGTAATATAGAGACAATCAGAGTATATGTTAAGATAAAGTACAACCAGATAGCATACTATCATGTCGAGCAAGAAAGTCCTCCCTATATTTGTCCAAGCATCCATCACAATATACATCGTATGTACAGTAATGGCCTCTAGGGCATACATATAACTAACACCAATATACCGGCCGAACCTCTCGGTGTAGGGTACCTAGGCACACTCAAGAGGTTCCACAACTGATCAACCATGGCAAAATCAAAATTTTCATGTGCTTAACAACCCTAATGATAGATCGATAACTAGAGGCAAAGGCGAAACATGCAAGTAAACAACTTTATTGTTAAGTGAATGGAAATATAACATTTGTAGATCTGGTTCTCCACTTCTCTAACTCCGTGTTGACGTCCCTCCGCTGCGATCATCGGAATCGCGGACCCTAGTGTCGATTTAATCGGAGAAATGGGCGGGCTAGGTCGTTGAGTTCGATGCCGAAGATGATCTACGTCGAGGCGACTCAAACTCAAGCTCCACCTTCACTAGGTCATGAAACTTGTGAAGATAACACACTCTACTACATGGCAAGTGGTAGAGGATGAAGAAATAGGAAGTGGGTTCACTTTGGATTTGGATTTCTCATTTGGATTCATCACTTGAAAATTTTTCTTTTCATCACTTGAAGAAAATGAATAATGAATTAAAATAATTCAAGTGAATCTTATCATTTAGCAACCATGGGTGAGTTAACTTGTGTAGAGAATAAACTAGGGTTTAGGTTTAATGGTTAGGTTAAGGCAAAAGACAAAATGGTAAAGACTTTCAAAACTTAATGAAGCTTCATAGATAAAACAAAGCATGCCTCCATTTTATTCTTTGCCAAAATGAATAAAGTAAATAAATAAATAATTCAAACCATAACCATTAACTTAATCATAGTTTAAAGTAAACACACACCCAAGTTTGCATGTATCATCAAACATGATACAAACTAGTGCACAAACATATATCATATATACAATGTGCACATTCAAGTGAGATAATCAATCTTAAGTGAACCAATACTATTTAATGTAAAGTAATATATCAAATATATAATTATACATTAAATCATTAAATCAACACTTTATTTAATGATCCGGTCATATCGCATATAACCGACTAATATCAATAGTAACAACTTATCGAATCAACACTTGATCCGATAACCCGGCTATATCGCATATAACCGATCAATGTCCCAAATCGCGAGAATCGAATACAGTATCACATACTGGTATCATTCTCGGTCCCGCACATATCTCATATGCGCTCCTATTTCGTTTCGCTTGAGCCAGGAAACCTCTGTGTAGGACTCTAAAGACTCGTCAATACGCCGGCATTAGGTGATGATCATATCAAACACCCACAAGCCGCAAGCGGTCTGCTAAATGTAACGGCCACCCGGGTATTGAGCGATCAGAAGATCAACGAGCAAGCCCGCTCACACTCCTGTGAATCCAACCAGCAACACTTACCGTACAGTCCGGTCTGTTCGTCTGATATGTCGCATATCTCGCCTAGGGGTGGTAAACGTCAGACCCCAGTAGCTTGATAAGTCGTGTCGATATGTGTTCTATAACAGTTCGAGGAACTAATGGTAACTCTTACCAGTAAATCTCAGCAACCCTAGCCAGGGATTTCCGGTTATAGCCAATCGAACACAGCGCAACATCAACTCCCTATACCGGGAGAGACGAATCCCCTCCTATCGCGCATTGCCTCCATGTGATTCGGGATTGTACCCAAAAGCCACCGTTTTGCACGCCCTCTTTGACGTGGTAAGGTGGAAATCAAAGCACAGTAGGAATCACACAAGACTCTATGACGATCTCGGGTCTATAGACTAACCTGTACCAGTGTCACCAGAGAACTGCCATCTGACGTAAGATATAATACCATCTGGGAGTTCTCGGCGAGTCCGTCCAGTGTACCCAGTCTCTACTGAGCACCCGTATATCATCTCTGATGTCAAACACCAATGGATATGGGATCATCCATCGCCCATCTGTATGGGTCGAGAAGGTATACGCTAGTCTACTCTGGTATATCGATGCCCCGTCTCGATACACCCACGACTAGGGACCTTGAAGGATGTACTTATGAACTACCATGTCCCCACTAGTATGATCCGCATCATAGTCCAGGTAGTCAAGTACACATCCTAAGGGCTTTACCAACATGTAACAGAGAGACAATCAGTGTACACGTTAAGATAAAGAGCAACCAGATAGCATACTGTCATGTCGAACAAGAAAGTCCTCCCTATATATGTCCCAGCATCCACTACAATATACATCCTATGTATAGTAGTGGCCTCTAGGGCATACATATAACTAACAATCTCCCACTTGCACTAGGGCCATCTGTAGCAGTGGTTGCAGTATCTCATACTCAACCATCCCATAAAAGTCTCACTCTGGGAAAAGGCCTTTGTGAGTGGATCCGCCACGTTGTCCTCTGAGTCTACTCTCCTAACCTTGATCTCCTTGGAGATCAACTATCTCCATGATCAGGTGACATTGCCTTAGAATATGTCTGGAGCACTGATGGGATGGGCGTTCCCTGGTATAAGCCACAACTCCATTGTCACACAATAGGAGGAACTAAGTTCATCTCATGAACAAATATACATCCAGACTGCCTCTTTGATAGCATCTTAAGTAGCGATGTATCCAACCTTTATCGTCTAGTTTGCTATGGTATCTAGCTTGGAACTCTTCCAACATACCGTCCCTTTACTGAGGGTAAAAACAATGCCTGTGACTGACTTTCAGTCGTCCTTATCACCCTGGAACCTTTCCAATGATTCTCCCCAGGATTAACTGATACTATCTCACTACAACTAGTGAGTATCCTAACATCTAATTAGATCTATCTCATAGATCCAAAACCTAGGATTTATGAGGTATCACTTTGATCCTATATAGAGAATCATTTGTGATAAGCGGAGATTGACCGAGCGTAGCATAGGAAACTCCTTTCTTATCAAGAGTATGTCATCCACGTACTCTACGAGGATCACCACCATACTCCCTATTACTCTTTTGTTTATACAAGGTTTATCTACCATTTTGATGATGTCAAACTCTTTGACTAACACATCAAAACAGACGTTCCAACTCCGCGATGCCTGCTTTATCACATAAAACATCTTGCTCGCGTTTTCGCTACTCCCACTGTCTACGAAGACCTCTGGCTGTGTACTTATAGACGCACTCTTCTAAAACATCACTTAGAAAAGCAGTCATGGCACCCAACCGCCAGATATCATAGTCATGGTATGTAGCCGTGGCAAGTAGGATCTGGATGGACTTAAGCATAGCTACTTAAAAAAGGTTGCATCATAATCCATACCTGGTCAATGATGCAAACTTTTAATAAGTCTAGCTTTGAAAGTCTCAACTTTTCCATGTACACCAAGTAATCTTCTCATAATATACTTGCTCCTGATGAGGATTTAACCCTTCAGATAAAGCAACTAAAGTCCATACTTTGTTGGTGTATAAGGATTCCATCTCAGATCGCTAAGCATCGAGCCATTCTTACAGAGTCCCACTCTTGATGGCCAGCTCGAAACTAGTTGGGTCATCATCTCATGATGCATTCCTCTCTCCCACTGTCATAGAGAAACAGAAGTATCTCTCAGGTGGGTGAGGAACCCTACTAGAATGGCGGAGAGGCTGAGGTTCGTTGGAAACAATTGAATCCTTTGGTTCTACCAAATCATCAGCTGCAATTTGTATAGCTGGAACATTTCCAGTTCTACATAACAGATCTTGCCTCGAGCTTGTCCGGATTTTGCCTTTCAGACATAGGCCAGACAACCCCAAATCTTAACAAACTTAAGATATGGGCTCTTCCTTTTCCATATCACATATGAAGCGGTAGGCAACTGTTTTGATTTGAACCCTATTCAATAGGTATGCAGCTTCTCAAGCGCATAACTCCCAAAAGGAAATAGGAAACTCAGCAGTACTCATCATAGAGCACACCATATCATATAGGGTGCTATTGCTCCTCCCCGATATACCATCGTGCTATGGTGTATACGGAGGAGTAATGCTGAGAGAGAATCTCATTCTCCTTTAGAATAGTCCAGGATTTCCGTGCTCAAGTATTCTCCTCCTCGATCACATCAAAGGACATAATACTTATACCCGTATTTTTTGGTTCTCTAATTCTAACTTATACTCTGTGAATATCTCAAAAGATTCGGACTTGTGTTTCAACAGGAACATATGTCTGAATCTTGAGAGATCATCAGAGAATGTAATGAAGTACAAAGAACCAGTCTTGGCATGTGTAGACAGGGGACCTTACATACATCAACATGTATCATCCTAAGAGTTCACTAACTCTTTCTCTGTTTCCAGTAAACAGAGCTATGGTCATCTTGTCTTTGTGACATGACTGGCAAGTTTCATAAGATGTAAATTCAAACTGATTTAAATATGCATCTAAATGTAACTTTTGCTAGTCGGGTCACATTGATCTGACCTAGTCTACAATACCTCAAGAAGGAATCGTTCAATTCTGAACTCTTCCTCTTGTGTGTGTTGTGTATACTAAGAACTGTAGTTTGATTTAGAACATCAATGCTTTTAGATAATGTGCCTGAACCAATCAACTTTTGATATAGGAAATGTTCAAAACATTATCCAACAATACAAAATTTTATCATTTCTTTACTAATAAAGAGACTGATATGATTTTGTATATCAGGTTCGGTATCTAATAACATTCGTTCAGAATCAATGTACTGGTCATACAGGGTGACAGTGACCAACAGACTTGGCTGCAACACTTGCACCGTTTTCTGTCTCATGAAACTTATTACCCGTTCTCAGTTCTTTACCTATCTGTAGCCCTATGTAACAGATTACATATCAGGGATCCTGATCCGGTATCAAATACACAGGACGCGGAGGATACTGAGAAACAGTTCTTTGTAATGAACACACCCGAAGAAGATGCATCATCATGCACTTTCTTCGTTTGGACGGCACGGGAAATCTGGTATTTCCCTATTTCCTGCTCTGTCTTATAGCAATTATAAGTTGGAGCGGGACCAACGTTCCCCAGCTCAGTATAACAAGCGGGTTCGGTCAATACATCCGTATTATTATCTTGATTAAGGCGTGACATGGTCGCTACCAGGAGAGAGAGAGAAGAAAACACTCTGCGTGCGCTCTTGCAAGATCAGATTGGTTATTATTTTATCTAATCAGGATGGCTCCCACTGTTTTTATCAAATCTTCCTTCAAACCCTAAAAGGAAAGACTAGCCGGGATTAATTACACGCTACAAGTTTGCCAATCTTTCAGCCAGGCCAATGTCGGTACATTGAGGGAGGTTCCCCATGCTTTCGCACGGACCTAATTACAGTAAACCTCATTTTCCCAGAGGCGTAACCCCGTTGACACCTTTCTAGACACCTACTTGATCGGCTAATTGTAATGTGTAAAACTCTCCCAGGAGTAACAATTACCCACAGCGGGTATCGGGATCCAACTATCTCATAGAAGGTATGCAATCTCATTGCAAATTTTAACACTTGAAATTCCCGATAATTTTGCCCCTAGCGTCCAATAACCTTGACGCAGGCCAACAAACCATAGTGCGCTAGTCAAGTTCAACCCGTCACTTCCTGATTGAATTAAACCCACCCGCACGACCCTTGACGCAGGCCAACAAAGTCGCATGACTATCCTAATCCAATCTGCATCATATGCATAAGAAGATAAATACTAGTTAGCTACCGCACACTACGCCTTGACGCAGGCCAACAAACGTAGCACGAATACTAACTACTACTTATCTGAAATGACGGAGGGCTACGACAGGTTTTTCTGGAAGCCTATTGCGTAATGAACTTGATATCGTTGTAGGATCGAATGAATTTTGAAATGGAGTGTTTTTTAGGCTTTTCTAGTTTTGCTAAAGGGGTCACCCCCGGTGAAGGGATCGTCGGCCTTTTCCTCATCGAATAAGGTGCAGGATATATCATATATATCGCTGTGCAAAGCAAAAACTATAGAAACAATCAAAAGACAAACCGAGGGTTCTAGCATCTGCCAGTTATTGCTAAAGGGGTCATCCCGGTGAAGGGATCTCGGCCCTTTCCTTATCGAATAAGGTGCAGGATGTTCTACAAGGAACATTGCGATGCAAAGCAAGAACTGTAGCTACCTGTTTTTGAAAATTCGATTCCATAACAACTTAGGTTTCTTTTCTTTCATTAATCATATTAATGAAGTCCCATCATTTAAGTCCACCTAAACATCACAGATAAATACGACGTACACTTATGCCATCTGCATTCGCCTCGATGTCCCCTCGTGCACCGTTAGGTTAGGTAACTAACGGCAGAGCGGGGCAGGGCTAGCGCGGGTGTAAAACCTAAGTAACGCCTATATAATATATAATATATACTATATACAATATCCATCTCAACATATCAAATGATCACATCACAAATAACGCAGCAGAAAATATCATATGAAATATTGGATATACTAGGACGTCCGTATTTTTAATACAAGACAGTATAAAACACGGATTCCACGGTCGCGATGAATAGCCAAACCCATACCCCTAGACCCCTACGAGAGCGGCAAGCAACCCTACCAATTCTAGAGTCAGGAGACCCGGACTCGACTCCTCGAGTTGGTCTCCCACTGGACTCCAGAACCCGGTTACTTGTGCCCTCCTCCTTGGGTCTATCCTAGTGCGGAAAAGTAAATAATATACAAACGGTGACATCTTCCGCAACCTGGAAGTGCCCCAATAAAATAATATTACATACAAGTTCTTACATGAATGAAAATGAAAAACAATCATCTCACATAAAAAAAACCCGGCTATTCAAACACGACGATCCAATATAACATATCCAGCAACACATAACATCACATGTCATCAACGTAAGTAAACATGCGTATCCCAATTGTCGTTGACATATAGCAACGAAACCGGCGATATCACATATTACACTTACGGTCACAGAAAAGAAAGTGTAAAACTACAACAGTTGGAATCCGCAAACTCTTTAGACATCGCATGCCTAACCAAATGAATTCCTTAGACATCGTATGCCTAACAGTTATAAACCCCGCATTTTAGTCTCAATATCGAAAACACTTTTCAATATAAAGTCAGGCAATTCAACAAGATTCCCGGCATCCAGAACGAATGCTCGTCGCAAACTTTAGTGGACGGCCGCACCCCCGATACCGTCGACGAAGTGCACCAAGGCGGAACACCGCTACCGCGAGCACCCGAACGGATGCTATCGGCGACGAGGTTCTCCTACAGTCACTCGGTCGGGGCTAAGGGGAATAGCTGTCTATTAAGTTTATCGGCGAATATCCGCGTACGCTACGTGATTGCGACGGACTTTTGATCGCATCAAAATTCCGTGGCAACCGATCATTTGAGACGAAAGTGCTATGTTTATAACATTCATATTAGTTATCACATAACTACTTGTGAATTCCAAATATTGTATCACATTCCAGATAAACAGAAAATGTTAAACTTTCCGATCGAACGGTCAAACACCCAAGTTTTCCCGAAACAGCTCAACACATGAAATAAGTTTAAAAACATTCACTTCATGCCTCAGTACCAACGGTCCAGCCGTAGAAGGGTCAAGCCAACGCCTCACATGTGGCACGCCGTACTGCCCCAAACCCTAAGGTCCAAAGGGCAGTTCAAGACGGTCACATAATCGAGTTAAGGTTTGTTGTCTTCTAGAGGGTCCATCGCGTTACTTGCACTACTTAGAACGTCATCAAACTACGGAAAAATCCAACAATTGGAAATTTCCCGGAATGGGAAAAAGTGAGTATTTATATCCGGTCGAACTTCTTAACATATTCTAAAATTACCCGGAAAAACACATAGACAAAATTAGACAATCCGATCGAATTTACGAATTCCCAATACAACCCAGAAAACTCAACTCTTGAGTGCAATTTAAAAATTCCCAGAAAACTCGGCAACTAAATAAAGAAATTAATGTGCAAAATTCACAACACAATGTTACTGTATGGCCGCGGAACCGCGGCACGAGCCATGCTCGTGCCGTGTATCCGCGGCGCTTTGGTGGAATCAGATGCAGGTGCTGCATAGTTTTTCTTAGAAAACCTTGCTGAATTTTCTGCATATTTTTAATTCACAAAAATCCCCGATTTCAAAAAATGTACAGAGAGTGGTATTGAATTAGGGTTTCGGGTTCGATCGGGTTTCTAACATCGTCTACTCATCGCCTAAGGCTCTAGCTAGGCTCTGATACCACTGTAGGGTTCTTAGGCACACTCAAGAGGTTCCACAACTGATCAACCATGGCAAAATCAAATTTTCCTTGTGCCTAACAACCCTAATGATAGATCGATAACTAGAGGCAAAGGCGAAACATGCAAGTAAACAACTTTATTGCTAAGTGAATGGAAATACAACCTTTGTAGATCCGGTCCTCCACTTCTCTAGCTCCGTGTTGACGTCCCTCCGCTGCGATCATCGGAATCCCGGACCCTAGTGTCGATTTCATCGGAGAAATGGGCGGGCTAGGTCGTTGACTTCGATGCCGAAGATGATTTACGTCGAAGCGACTCAAACTCAAGCTCCATCTTCACTAGGTCATGAAACTTGTGAAGATAACACACTCTACAACATGGCAAGTGGTAGAGGATAAAGAAATAGGAAGTGGGTTCACTTTGGATTTGGATTTCTCACTTGGATTCATCACTTGAAAATTTTTCTAGAAAGCTTTTCTTTTCATCACTTGAAGAAGAAGATGAAGAAGAAGAAAATGAATAATGAATTAAAATAATTCAAGTGAATCTTATCATTTAGCAACCATGGGTGAGTTAACTTGTGTAGAGAATAAACTAGGGTTTAGGTTTAATGGTTAGGTTAAGGCAAAAGACAAAATGGTAAAGACTTTCAAAGCTTCATGAAGCTTCATGGATAAAACAAAGCATGCCTCCATTTTATTCTTTGCCAAAATGAATAAAGTAAATAAATAAATAAATCAAACCATAACCATTAACTTAATCATAGTTTAAAGTAAACACACACCCAAGTTTGCATGTATCAACAAACATGATACAAACTAGTGCACAAATATATATCATATATACAATGTGCACATTCAAGTGAGATAATCAATCTTAAGTGAACCAATACTAGTTAATGTAAAGTAATATATCAAATATATAATTATACATTAAATCATTAAATCAACACTTTATTTAATGATCCGGTCATATCGCATATAACCGACTATTATCAATAGTAACAACTTATCGAATCAACACTTGATCCGATAACCCGGCTATATCGCATATAACCGATCAATGTCGCAAATCGCGAGAATCGAATACAGTATCACATACTAGTATCATTCTCGGTCCCGCACATATCTCATATGCGCTTCTATTTCGTTTCGCTTGAGCCAGGAAACCTCTGTATAGGACTCTAAAGACTCGTCAATACGCCGGCAGCAGGTGATGATCATATCAAACACCCACAAGCCGCAAGCGTTCTGCTAAACGTAACGGCCATCCGGGTATTGAGCGATCAGAAGATCAACGAGCAAGCCCGCTCATAATCCTGTGAATCCAACCAGCAATACTTACCGTATAGTCCGGTCTGTTCGTCTGATATGTCGCATATCTCGCCTAGGGGTGGTAAACGTCAGACCCCAGTAGCTTGATAAGTCGTGTCGATATGTGGTCTATAACAGTTCGAGAAACTAATGGTAACACTTACCAGTAAATCTCAGCAACCCTGGCCAGGGATTTCCGGTTATAGCCAATCGAACACAACGCAACATCAACTCCCTATACCGGAAGAAACGAATCCCCTCCTATCGCTCATTGCCTCCATGTGATTCGGGACTGTACCCAAAAGCCACCGTTTTGCACGCCCTCTTGGATGTGGTAAGGTGGAAATCAAAGCACAGTGGGAATCACACAAGACTCTATGACGATCTCAGGTCTACAGACTAACCTGTACCAGTGTCACCAGAGAACTGCCATCTAACGTAAGGTATAATACCATCTGGGAGTTCTCGGCGAGTCCGTCCAGTGTACCCAGTCTCTACTGAGCACCCGTATATCATCTCTGATGTTAAACACCAATGGATATGGGATCATCCATCGCCCATCTGTATGGGTCGAGAAGGTATATGCTAGTCTACTCTGGTATATCGATGCCCCGTCTCGATACACCCACGACTAGGGACCTTGAAGGATGTACTTATGGACTACCATGTCCCCACTAGTATGATCCGCATCATAGTCCAGGTAGTCAAGTACAGATCCTAAGGGCTTTACCAACATGTAACAGAGAGACAATCAGTGTACACGTTAAGATAAAGAGCAACCAGATAGCATACTATCATGTCGAGCAAGAAAGTCCTCCCTATATATGTCCCAGCATCCACTACAATATACATCCTATGTATAGTAGTGGCCTCTAGGGCATACATATAACTAACACTCGGCATGAGGACCGGTATAGCGATATTCAAGGGTAAAAAAGAGGGGGAATGCTGCCTCTCCCTAGCTCTGTCAGGCCTCAGCCTATGGGACTGATTCGGGCCTCGAGTCCCCCTCTGGGGATACGGAGGCCCTCCGTCTGCACGAAATATCAAGACAATCAATATTAAGACAAAGTTGTATTAATAAATAAAGCTTAAACGAAAATTGAAATATGATATATTCCTCCGGTGACTAACGCACGAGCCTGGGCCCGGGCAGCAGCACGAGCGGGACGATAGTTCCTTCGGTAAGGAACAACCGGGGTCCCGGATGCGGACGCATCCCCTCCAACTAGAAAATAAACATTGACGCGAAATTTCCATGAAGTTCATATTTATTCTATAGAGCATATGTAAAAAGAATAAATATTTTATATTTATTCATACTAACCTGCAGACGATGCGGGGGGTATGGAAGCGGCAGGAGTGGCCCCTGCGGAAGATGTGGACGCACCACCTATAATTAGATAATTAAAAATAGATTATATAAGTAATTGCAAAAAGAATGTGTAAATCAATAATATAACGTTCTAAATCAATATGCATGCACTATAGGATATATAAACATACCCGCAGGTGCGGTGGTGTCACCACCTTCAACTAGACAATAATAAAAGTTGCTAAGTAAGAGCAAAAGGAATGTGTGTATATTTATGATATAGCATTCTAAATCAATATACATGCACTATATGATTTATAAACATACCTGAGGAGCGAGAGTGGCCTCTGTCCCAGATGTCGATGCATCACCAACAACTAGACAATCAAACATTGCCAATATAAGTAATTTTGACATAAACAGGCATGAATATCTGTAATATTACATTCAAAATGGATATGCATGCAGTATACCTGAAGGTGTGGCAAAATCCACACGGAATGTGGCATCCGAAGGGGTCTCCGATCTGGGTGCAAGACCGGCCCTCTTAAGCTCCCTACGGAGCTCTCCGGGCGGCAGAACCGCTCTGCCTCTGCCTCTGCCTCTGCCACGGCTGGAGCTCCTGCCGCCCCTCTCTGCTCCCGACATTGTCATCAAATCTAGATAAACGGTTCGTGGACGCATTAGACAATCATTAAAAGTATTGACTATATATGTATAGATCGTAAAATGTGAAGTAATAATATAACATTACTGATAACCTTTTTCGTTTCGTAGGTGCATTATACATATCTACTTGGATTTCATCGTCGAGGTCATTTCTAACCCACGTAACTTCATGATCGGTCGAAGACAACCCGTCCTTCGAAACAGACGGTCAGAGCACTCTAAGCCTTCTCTCTTCTTCGTCCTCATCGCTGTCCTCGAATTCTGGGACATCGTAGACATCTCTGGGTTTCCATCGGCATACAACACTCCATCCCGGATGCTTCAAACACTGTGAGTAGTATACTTGGAACACTTGGTTCGGAAAGATAAACGGATCTTCCTGACCGTAAAATCGAAGTGTGTTCACACAGGTCAATCCATATTCATCTTTCCAAGTCCCAAGCTTGCTTCTCCACTTGTCCGTATCGGTTCGCGTATCGTACCAAGTACACTAGAATATATAAAAGGGTTCTGATCGTCCGGGATAGTGGATGCCGAGTATACAATTTAAGTACCCATAATAAATCACACCATCCGATCCTACCGTCGCAATCCTACTATTCTGAGTGTCTCTAGATGTTTCTATTTCCTTAACTTCGAATTTGTATCCAAGGACACCAAATCCTTTATAATATGAAACCTCCATACTAGGAAATTGAGCTAAATATCTTGAGTCACTCTCAAATGATGCAGACAAGTTCGGATCGTGGATCTAACAAAACAAATTTTACGAAAAATACATAACGATACAAGTTTAGATTAAAACTGATAGCAATAAAATGTTATTCGAATAACTTACATGATCTATGACCCAATCACAAAAATTATCCTGATGATATTTTTCCAATCGTTCTTCGTTTCAATCAGGATGCCCCTCACGTACCTCGTTAAAATGAATTCTGTTTTTGACAAATAATGGTGAGATTAATATTATATCATTTCATACACACACAAACACAGATATAACAATTAATCAAAAAAAACTTACTCTCTAATTTGTTCAAGACATGCGCAATTAAGCAAGATAAACCAATATATCTTGTTGATAAACATAGTGTCTACCCTCTTATACTCGGCATTGCCATATGTCCCGTCTTGAATTCTTCATGGCCGGTTAAGTCTTGTCTCAATGTTCTCGTCCAGATAGCGGGAACAAAATGTGGTTGCTTCATCAAGAAGATAACCTTGCATGCTAGAACCCTCTGGTCGATTTTTATTACGTATATACTTCTTAAGAGTGTAGAGGTACCTAATGAAAATATGTTGAATTAATAAATACGGGCATACAGGACAACAATAAATTTATAAATTGCGTGAAACGAAAAATTACACGTGCCTCTCGATGGGATACATCCATCGATATTGTACCGGTCCGGCTAACTTAGCCTTAGTTGCAAGATGAACCGTCAAGTGTATTATGATATCGAAGAATGACAGTGGGAAAATACGCTCGAACTTGCAAAGTATCAACGCAATAGAATTTTCTAGTTTATCCAGCGTCACAACCTCCAGTGTTTTAGCACACAACTCCCTGAAAAAACAACATAGGTCGTTGATTACTAGACCAACCGATTTTGGGAGGGAAGTCCTGAGGGCTAATGGAAGAAGGTGCTCCACGATAACATGGTGATCATGACTTTTCATCCCATCGATCTTGCCCTTCATAATTTTTATTTTCTTGCTGAATGATCCTGAGAAACCTGTGGGAACTTTCAAATCAAGCAACACCTGCAGGAATCTTTTCTTCTCCGGTTGTGACAAATGATAAGCGGTATAGGGAAGTACAAACTTGTCCGGTTTACCCACTACCGGTCTAGGGTGCAATTCACTTCTTATTCCCCACTCTTGTAAATCCATCCGAGCATTCAGGCTGTCTTTCGATTTCCTGTCTTTACAAAGAAGCAAGTTAAGTATGTGCTCTGATACTCCCTTCTCTATATGCATGACGTCCAGACAATGACGCACTAAATTTGTAGACCAGTACGGAAGCTCGAAGAAAATGCTTAACTTATTCCAAAACGGTGGTTTGACCTGTTTCGTCGGATCCATCCCGAAGGTCACATTATTGTAACCATCCCATTTAGCAGTCACGTCCTCTCCAGACAATGGGGATGGAAGTCCAAGAAGCTCCTGATGACCATCAAAGTGAACCGTGTCTAACCTATAGGGATGGTCTGGAGGCAGGAAACGTCGATGGCCGTAATAACAAACCTTCCTGCTAAAATTCAAGAATTTTGATGTTGTGTGTTCATGGCAATGAGGACATGCTTTGTGACCATGTACGGACCAACCTGATAGCATTCCATACACAGGAAAGTCATTAATTGTCCACATTAAAGCCGCACACAGTATGAAGGTTGTATTTGTGTTTGCATCATATGTCTCTACACCATCAATGAATAAAGATTTCAATTCCTCGATCAGAGGTCAGAGATAGACGTCAATATTGTTCCCCGGCGAGTTTGGTCCGTCGATAAGAAGAGGAATTATAAAGTATGATTGGTCTATAGCTAACCAAAGAGACAGATTATAAATTATCATTACAACGGGCCATGTGCTGTGACTTCATATGGAAAAAGACAATAAATAATTTTCTAATACTACTTCTTTATTACTTTCCAAAAGAAGAAATATAATGTTCACATGAATCAACTTTTTTTTCCTCATACAACAAGTGTAAGAAATTACTCCATAACAACTTCTATCTTCAAATAAATAAGCAAACAAACACTAAAAATAAATTTTAGCACTTCTCACATGACTTTTTTGTTGGAAGTTATTTCCGGTCATCCAAATGGGTCCTAAGGGCCTGTTTGGTTGTGGGATTATTGTGGATTTAGATTGTGGAATCCTAAGATTCCATAATTTTATGTTTGGTTGAGAGATTTGGATTTCTAGGATTCCTTTGATTTTTATGGAGGGCCACCACAAAACAAGGATTGTTGAATCCTAAAATTTTTTAAGGATTTGCAAGGATTTGACACTATTCATTGTACTTTTAGATGGGACCCGTGTACTTTATTTATTTAATAATTCTCTCTCTCTAAAATCTTCAAATCCAAATCCCACTTTCTTTTCACTAACCAAACAAAAATTACAAGGATCTACAAATCCAATACCAGAAATTCAAAACCAATCAAACAACAAATTACCAAATCCAGAAATTTGCACCGTACTATTTTGGAATCCAAATTTCTAAATCCTACAATTAAACGGGCCCTAAGGGCATGTTTGGTTTGAGGATTTGTTAGGATTTGGATCGTGAAATCTTAGGATTCCACAATTTTGTGTTTCGTTGGAGAATTTGGATTTTTAGGATTCCTTTATTTTTTATGGGGAGCCTATCACAAAACATGGATTCCTGAATCATAATTTTTTTTAAAGATTTTCAAGAATTTGGCACTATTCATTGTATATTTGGATGGGACCCATGTACTTTGTTTATTTAATAATTCTCTCTCTATCTATCTCTTTCTAAAATTCTCAAATCGAAATCCTACTTTATTTTCACCAAGCAAACAAAGATTACAACAATCTATAAATCCAATATTAGAAATCCAAAACCAACCAAACAACAAATTACCAAATCCAGAAATTTTCAACCGTACTGGTTTGGAATCCGAATCTCATAATCTTGCAACCAAACGGGTCTAGTCAGGCAAATGACATGGATTCTACCGCACATTGGGCAGGAAAAGTTTTTCTAATTTAATTTAATTTAATTTTCTTCCATCGATATTCACATTGTAGACAGAGGAGCTGAACGTAAAAGGTACACACGTTAAAAGCAACACCTCTTCGTTCTCTTTCTCTTCTCAATTACTATATTTTTTGCCCTTTTAAATTCCGGAACCCAAACAACCCTCGCTTTCAATCAAATCAATGGCGGTGAGTTCGCCGCTCTCTTTCGCCCCATCCCGTTCTCTCTTCTCTCCTAAATTGCCGAAGCTCGGTTCCAATGGCAACGGGCCGAGGATACTGGCGTTCCGTTCCCGCGCCGCGAACCCTGACGCCGACGGCGCTGCTGCGATGGCGTCGGCGGAGTCTTCTCCTGCTTCCAACGCCATCGATTTCCTCACCCTCTGCCATCGTCTCAAGGTGAATCAACTGTTCGATCGATCGATCGATCGATCCAACAATTGCAATGCCATCTCTTGAATTGAAATTGGGGTTTCTTTAAGGATCATGCCATCTGATAAATTTGTCCCATTTGGGTTCTATTTCGATGGGAATTATTTTTACTATTTTTTCTCTCCCAAAGGGAACCATGATATTGTTTATGGTCCATGAACGTTGTTTTCTTCCCTGCGTGTGGTCTTACAATATGGATTTTTTGAATTCTAGGGTTGAAATGATGATGCATTGCCTTCAAATGCGTGCTTCTTAAGTGTCTGTTCAATGGGCATGCTTTATGTGTTTGCATGAATTACTTTAGTTTATACACTTGAGGATATAGAGTGGTGCTCTTCATGTGCAAATTTACGCATGATTGATCCGTGTACTGATTTATTTGTTGTCATTGATTAGAAATTGTTTGGTTGTTTCATGAATCGTGATAGTTCTTCAAATACAAGGCTGCACTTTTATTAGAAAGGATTTGCTTAGCTGCTACTTGAATAGCCTACGTGTAGTTTGGAATCACCAACTCTGTAAGTCATAAGTTTGATCAACCGAATTTTTTGGGATTGATCAATTGAATTTTAGCTTATTTGTCTATTCAGATCACGGCTTGATCATCCTTATGCCTAACATCTCTATGCAAACTAGCGCTTGTAAGCTGTGATCGTTTTGCCAATATAGTTTTGTGTAGACTGTAGAGTATATGATCTATTTGCCAATATATAAGGAATGGCCCTTCTTCCAATGTGGCTTTGTAGATGCTGTATGTCCATTAGAGAACCTTAAATGACCAGATGGAACTATCCGCATGCACCATTTAAATCTTGGTTTTCTTATACATCGCCCCAAAACTTGTGCATTTTAAAATATCACCCTAAAACTTATTTCCTCCTAGTACCCCTAATTCTTTGAAGTTGTTCAAGTAACTCCCCATGGTTACTTTGAGGAATAAAAAAAGGAATATTCTGTGAAAAATCATTAAAATTTACCAAAATGACCTCAATTGTCATCTTCTTCATTAATTTCATAGGTTTAAATAATGAATCCTCCATCTGAAAAAAATAAGGGTTTAAAAATGATTAATTTGTTCTAGAAATATTCATCAGAAAGAAAAATTTTAGGTTCGAAACTTGACCATGTCTAAAAGCGATGACTGTTTGGAGTATGGAGGAATTGATGAGCCGTTTTTGTGAAGGATTGAACATGGAATTTGTAGGATTTTAAAAAGATGTAGATGTAGTGAGGGATGATTGAAGTGGCCATGAAAAGCTTCAAGCTTTAAGAATTGAAAAAGGATTGTGCATTAATGGAGCTTGGTTCATGAGGTTAAAGGGGAATGAGAATGTGAATGAGAATGTTACACTCATGGGATTAGAGGAGGAGAAGCATTGTTTTTTTTTGTTTTTTGGCCAAAGGCGAGGGCAAAAAGCCCAATTATTTTATATATTTAAGATAAAAGATAATGACAAAACGAAAACGAAATATAAGAGAATAAAATCAAGTCTATTACAAGACAATAGCTCAAGATTGCACTTTTAAAAAAGTAGGTAGTGCACTCCAATTTCGATCAATTAGTCCACTACCAAGATCCGTAGCATCAAAAAACTTAACCACTCTAATTAAAGTATCGGAGATAACATCCCGAAGAACAATCTCATTATATCTCAATTGAGACCTAAAAATTGTATAATTTTGTTCTTTCCAAACATTCCAAACAACATTTGGAATCACAATACGAATGAGTGCTCCAACTTGTTTCTTACATGAGACCTTTATTTGGATAAAACATGATGTCATGCAGATTAGATGGTTGATTGTAAAGTTTGCAGCGCGTTAATGATGCTCAGACCACCCAATTAGAGAATTCGCACTAAAAAGAAGATACTTATGACTTTCGGATTGAGCTTTGCGTAGAATGCATTGTCCTCCTTTCCCTATACCTTTTGCTTGAAGTAGGTCAAGGGTTTTCAACTTTCCAAGAATGGATTGCCATAGACAAAAAGAGTTTTTCGGAATGGACTTGTGAAACCAAATAAATTTAGCCCAAGAATATATAAAGGATGGCTGTAGTAGAAGTGATGCTTTTGCCGATTTTGTGGTGAATGTGTCCAAATGAGATGGTTTCCAAAATAAGGTATCGCCAGTGATAGATCCATCAATATCAATCGATCGAATCAACCTCCATTCCTTAATTATTTGTAGTGAAGTAGAATGAGGTAAAATCCATTTTCCATTTCGAATAAGGGTCGAAAGCTTGGTGTCGAGGAATATTAATATCATATGCCAATTGCTTTCCAAAAATATCCAAAGGAGATGTTCTTTCGATCCAAGAATCTAGAAAAAGATAAGTTGAAATCCCATCATGAATATGATATTCAACTCTATCTTTAAATAGATCTCTTGTATGAAGAACTTCTCATGATAAGAGATCTCCACGATGATGAAGTGGTCCAAAAAATTCCAAAAATGTATGATGCATCTTCTTGAAGGTGCCAAAAAACCGAGTGAGAAGCATTGTTGAGGTCATAGGATTAGAGGAGAAGAGGGTGGGCTATGAAGCACGGAAACAGTTACAAGTATCCGATACGACATGATATAGATACGCGGAAACACAATTTTCCAAAAGCCTAGGATACGGGATACGTTTTTATATTGAATTTTTCTAACTATATATATATATATATATATAAATCTATATGCTTATTTTTAATATATACATAAATATATAAACAAATAGAATGGCAAGACTATATCATATATATTCTATTAACAATTTAACATGCTATTCTAAGAAAACAATTGTAGCATTCTTATTTATCATGTTCTATATCAAAAGACTTTAATTTCAACTACCAATTCGATCCCATCATATACTAATTCTCTTAAATAACATTTAATTGAACAATTGAAAATAGAGTATCATAACATTAAATCGTAAATCTAGCCATAAACCAAAGAGAGCTGATTCGAATCGATGAGGAGGTTGCGGCTAGGTCTTTAAGTCACGTTCGATCTCCGGTGGGGTCTTTAGATCCAAGAGGGATGCATGACCAGTCTTAGAATTTGTCGATATTTTAAAAGACCTAGAGGTATCAGAGTTAAAAGTAAAAGTAACTGGGGTCAAATTTCAACCTCGAATTGAAAAAATAACTATCATGAATCAGGCGTCCAATTCACAAATCGAGAAATATCCCAAAGTTTCTAAATATTTTTTGATTTATTTAAATAAAAAATAAGGGATTCGCGTTTCCAAGAGTATTGGTACCAGATATGCATTTGAGGACGATTTGTAAGGCTGTTCAGAGTATTCGTGCTTCATAGAGGGTGGAATGATGTCTTTCTGGGTTCATGGATCCAGAGAAGGGGAAAGGGGTTGTGTGCGTGCCCGCCAGAGAGAGAGAGTCTAACCCAATTCTAGGTAAGAAGCTGATAAAACAGTTGGGTGGGTTTTTTGGATTACTGAGCGGTTTTTGGTGTGATCAATGGAATTATGAAGTTTTTTTGGGTTAGGGGGTTAGCGATATTTAGAAATAGTTTTGAGGGTGACATGTAGAATAAACCTTTTATTTTAGAGATGTGATAAATCCTTGTTCTTGTGATTTGCATGCTATGATATTCAGAATTATACACATCGATATGTTCCCTTTTTAATCTCGTTTTAAAATCGCTCGGTTGAGTAGTTTGCTATATGCATCAAGAATAGTAGCTTGAGCTGGTGTAGTAAGCACTTGTCATTAAGTGATGATTATTAAAGAGCACTTTTGCCCTGCTCTTCTTAGCTATCCTTAAGTAATAAGGGTGATGCAGATCTAGCTGCTGGCTTATAAGAGTTCATTTTGTGATTGTATCATTCCGATACAAATTCAGATGAAGTTCCTAGTTCCCTTGCTGCTAACCTGCGGTCTTTGCGGAATTAAAAACTTTAATTTTATTACTAGACACTAGCAACTTAAATTTAGAATCTTAACCAAACACTAAACTAGTAAACTAGAATATCTAAATTATATAAGTTTGAAAGGCTAGTTACCTTCGTAGCGTGTCCGCCTAATCGCGGAAAACCTCTTTAACGCTCTTTGGCCACTAGGAACGAGCTTGTTTGCCGGAGGTCGTGTAGCGTCCATATGAACTCGTAGGGTGCTTGTGACGAACTTGTGAACTCCAACTAGGCCTCCAATAAGCTCCGGATCATGCTTGCAAGCCGGTCCACGTTCGCCGAAGATGATCCACTCGAAGGAAACGATTCAAGGCTCTAGCTTCATACCAAATAACCTAGTGAAGCAACTAAGGTTTACAACTTGCTAAGAAGTGAAGCTTAGGGATATAGAATGCGTTCTTGTAATTTTCCTTTCTCCTTTTCTTCTTGATTCTCAACTCATGAGAGTGTAGGAGAAAAGGAAGAAGGAGGAGCTCCAAAAGATGAGAGAGAATGAGAATAGTGAGAATGAATTCCTTGAGGGAGAAAAATAGCTAGCATGGTTTTGTTGAAATATTTTTACAATTAAAAATATCAACCATACTTGAATAGTGTTCACAAAAGAAATAAACAATTGCAAAGCCAATTCTTTCACTATTCTCTATTTCATTTTCTAATTTCCACAAATGGAAAATCAATAGAAATGAGGTGTACTTTTAGAATGTATCTTTGTATGCATACAAAAACACGTCCCCGCAAATATATGCCCGTATTTGTATAAATATGAATATCCAAGAGATAGGAAAAATACAATGCACATAATACTAGAATATACATATAGAAATATATATATGTAAATTATTAAATCAACACATGATTTAATAATCCGGCTTAATCCTAAGCCGGCTAGTATTGTCATCCGCCCGATTAAAGTCCGTGTAGCTGGTATACGTAGTTAATCGAAATCCTGCACGTATCAATATACTGCCACTACATCATTTCGCCTGAACCGGGAAAACCCTGTTAGTTATATGTATGCCCTAGAGTCCATTATTGTACATGAAATGTATATTATAATAGATGCTCGGACATATATAGAGATGACTTTCTTGCTCGACATGATAGTATGCTATCTGGTTGCTCTTTGTCTTAACATGTTGACTTGTATAAGTGATGCTGTCTTGCTCTCACATGTTGATAAAGCCCTTAGGATGTGTACTTGACTACCAGGACTATGATGGAGATCATACTAGTGGGGCCAAGGGTAGTCTACAAGTACACCCTATAATTGTTCCTAGTCGAGGGTGTATCGAGACAGGGTATCAATATTCCAGAGTAGACTAGCGTATATGCATCTTGACCCATATGATGGGCGATGGATGATCCCACATCCATTGGTGTTTAATATCAAAGATGGTATACGGGTGCTCAATGGAGACTGGGTACACTGAACGGACTCGCCGAGAACTCCTAGATGGTATTATACCTATCGTCAGATAGCAGTTTTCTGGTGACACTGGTACATGTTAGTCTGTCGACCCGAGATCGTCATAGAGTATTGTGTGATTCCCACTGTGCTTTGATTTCCACTATACCACGGTCAATAGATCGTGCAAAAATGTGGTTTTTGGGCACAGTCTCGAGTCACATGGAGGCAATGAGCGACAGGAGGGGATTCATCTCTCCTGGTATTGGGAGTTGATGTTGCACTATGCTCGATTGGCCATAACAGGAAATCCCTGGCCAGGGTTGCTGAGATTTACTGGTAAGTGTTATCAGTAGTTTCTCGAACCGTTATGGACCTTGCATCGGCATGACTTATCAGGTTATTGGGGTCTGACGTTATACCACCCCCAGGCTGTGATATGCGACATATCTGACGAAGAGACCGGACTGTACGATAGTGTTACTGATTGGATTCGCAGGAGTATGAGCAGTCTTTCTTGTTGATCTTCTGATTGCTCAATAACCGGATGACCGTTACGTTTAGCATACCGTTTGCGACTTGTGGGTGTTTGATATGATCATCACCTACTGCCGGCGTATTGACGAGTCTTTAGAGTCCTACACAGAGGTTTCCTGGTTCATACGAAACGAAGTGGGAGCACATATGAGATATGTGCGGGACCGAGATTAATGCGCGTATGTGATACCACATTCTATTCTTGCGATATGTGATATCGGTCGGTTATATGTGATATAGCCGGGTTATCGGATCAAGTGTTGATTCGATAAGTTGATTCATATGATATTAGTCGGTTGTATGTGATATAGTCGGATTATTAAATCAAGTGTTGATTTGATGATTTAATGTATAATTGTATATTTGATATATTAACTTATATTAACTAATATTTGCTCACTAAACATTTCTTTTTCTCACTTATGTACATATAGTATATATGTGATATATATTAATATACAACTTTTGTATCATGCTTGATGCCACATGTGACATGGGTGTATGAGTCTTACACCATGCTAATAATAATGGAATGGTTTTATTTATTTAAAGTTAATCAAAATTAATGGTAATTAGTCACATGGTTGAAACTTGTAGAAGCTTGTGGAACCATTGATCAAGTTCACTAATTTTGTTTTACTTGTAGATATTTATTAACCTAACCATTATTGTTAACCCATGGTTTATTCTCTACATGAGTTAGTGTATGACACTAACTCACCTATGGTTGCTATTCTCACCTCATGAGTTCATTCTCATTCTTCACTTGAGCTTCTTCTTCCTCATGAGAAAGCTCACTAGCTTTTCTCAAGGTGAGAAAATATTGTGAGAAAAAGAAAACTAAAGAGAGCTCATTTCCTACTTCATCATCCTTTACTATTAGCCATTTAGTTTAGGATGTTTGCTTTACTAATTCACATATTAGTGAAGAGCTAGCATGAGCTTAAGTCTCCTCGACGTGGATCATCTTCGGCCTCGAAGAATTCGTGTAAGCTTGTTCATTTCTCCAAGGGAACCCATACTAGAGTTCGGAAGAACACTACTCGCAGCGAAGACTACACGGAGCTTTAGAAGTGAAGGACCGGTCTACAAAGGTTGTATTTCTCATTCACTATACTTGCAAAGTTGTTTGTATGCTTATTGTTTAAATCTCTAGTTAAGATTCTAGAGTTAGGGCTCCTTGGAACGACAAATTTTTGAAAACGGCAAGGACGATGTCTCCCGAAACCTTGCTGCCACCCTAGGGAACCCTACAAACCCTCTGCGTAGGACTCTAAAGACTCGGCAATACTTTGGCAGTGGGTTTAACCACAAGCACGTCAACAACACTAGCTGTACGTAACGGCTATCCTGGTATTGAACGAAAGGAAGGCCGACGAGCAAACTCATCCGTACCCTACCGAGCCCGTGACAATCTCCGTACAATCCAGTCTCTTCGTATGAAAGTATCGCATATGGGGGTCTAGGGATGGATAACGTTAGATCCCTAATAACCCGATAAGCCGTGCCGGTATCAAGCTCATCACTCACTGAGAAGCTACTGATCTTCTATCAGTAAATCTCATCCACCTTAGTCAAGGATTTATGGTGATAGCTGACCGAACACAGCTCGACATCGACTCCCAATACTGGGAGAGACGAATCCCTGACGATTGCTCACTATCTCCATATGGCTCGGGACTGTATCCAACTAAAACCCGTTTGCACGATTACTTTGAGCCGTGGTAGGATAGGAATCTGAGTACAGTGGGAACTCACACGAGACAAATGCCGATCTTAGGTCAAAGGACCAACATGTACTCATGCCACTAGAGAACTACAATCTGATGATATGTATAATACCATCTAGAAGTTTTCGGCGAGTCCGTCCGGTGTACTCATTCCAGTGAGCACCTGTATACTATCTTAGGTGACACTACCAATGGCTTGTGAGATCGGCCATCGCCTTTTGTCGGTGTCTCGAAACGTATATACTAGTTTACGTCGGAATATCGATACTCTGTCTCGATACCCTCTTGATTATGGACATTTAAGAATGTGTTTACGGACTATCCAGCTCCCGCGTATACGATCGTCATCATAATGCTAGTAGTCGACCAAGAATCTTACGGGCTTTATCATTATGTATTAGCGACATGTAATAGCAAGTAAAACTTATACACACAATGATAAAGACAAACCATATAACATACTATTATCTCGAGTAAGACTCCTCCTTCAATTATCATAATCGTCTACCTGCGACTATAATAATTGCCTTGAGGGCACTATATCCAACAATCTCCCACTTGCACTTAAGGCTAATTATTGCGGTGTCGCTTACCCACATCCCGTATGCTATTGAATACCCAACTTCTCTACTAATCAGTTTCGCAAACTATATTTGAGAAACATCCGTGTTCGAGAAATAGTCTCAGTGAGTGAATCCGCTACAATGTTCCAACTTCATCTATCTATATCTCAATTTCGTGGAGATCAACAATCTTCCGAACTGAGCGAAACCCCGCCTTAAGAATTTTTCTGGATACTTGATGTGACCAAGTTCATAAATGAACAATTTTATCCAACAAACTTCTTGGGCTGTATCCTCCGTTGAGTCATAACCAACATCCTGCACCATGCCTACCTCAGTAGTTCTATTAGAACTCTATCCAATATACTGCTCCTCAGAAGAGGGTAAACTCAAAACCCCGACAACATTTCTGTCATCCAGGTCACCTGTCAAGCTAGAACCGGTAACCACCTCTTATAGGAGGCTGCCATTACCACACACTAAGAACATCCTCACATGTTCTTCACTGTTTCCCTTTGTTTCTTCAGGATTGGATTAATATTTGCTTACTACAACAAGTGTAAAAGCAATATCTAGTCTGGTACATGATATCGCATGATTGACTCAATTACCTAAGCAAGTGATATCATTCATGCGAGTCTCTCTCCTCATCAGTCTAGAAGACATCTCTTTAGAGAGAGACTCCATCACCTGCGGGTACACCACGCCATGAGTTCTCCATTCTAAATTCCTTTAGAATGATGACCAAATATTCAAATTGGGACACTTCCCAAATCTAGATTTAACGACATAGATTTAGTTACCAGAATTCTTGATATATTATCCAGATCCTATATGGAGAAACAAGTGGGACAACCTTAGTTTGACCGATTGTAGTATAGGAATATCATTTCCTTTCCGAAGTATGTCATTCAAATGTCAGAATAATGCTTTCTATATCTTTCTCACTAGCTTCATCTGTTGTTTTGATGAAGTCAATCACCTTGACTGTCACATCAAAACAGATGATCCGTCTTCGCTATGCCTTCTTTAGTCTACAAATAAATATAAGCTAATTGCATACCTTATGCTGCTTCTACTGACTATGACAATCCTCTGGCAGTCATATACACGAGCACTTCTAAATTCCTATTTAGAAAAATGTTTTAGTCATCCACTTACCAGATCTCATAGTCATGGAAAGCAGCAGTGACAAGTCACATCGATATGGTCTTCAGCGTAGACACTGAAATAAAGGTTTCATTACACGCCGAACCAGGTATTTGATGAAAAACCTTTTACTGCAAGTCTAGCCTTATTAGGTTAGTACCTTTCCACCCGCACAGACCTTGAAAGATCTACTTGCTCATAATGGGTTTTACCATTTCAGGAGCACCCAACAAATTCCATAATTTCCTGAAGTGCGTGGAGTCCAATTTGGATATATTGCATCTGGTCATCTGGAAGTTATCACTTTCTATGACCTGCTGATAACTAGTAGGGTCATCATCACAATGATGCTGACCTTTCTGTCACTGTCTACGAGAAAACCGAAGTATCTTTCGGGTGGTTGAGATCACCTACTAAAATCCACGGAGTGGCTGATGTTTGTCGAGTCCAATTGAATTCTTAGCTTCTACTAAATTTTCAATAACCGTTCGTGGTTCTGGAATCAATTCCAGCTCTACCATACTCCCACTTGTTTCTTTTGCAAAGAAATCATTTTTATAAAAAGGTGGCGGGTCAAGAATAAATCAACATTTGATCTTGCAAATGGTAGAAGTTAAATCCTTGCGAATGTTGGGATAACCCATAAACTGCCATTACTGAAATGTGTCAAAAGTTTGTCCGGATTCTGCTTTTAAACAGAAACCAGATAACTCCATATCTTAACATCCTTAAGATATGCTACCATTCTATGTCCATATAGAATCAAAGATATTAATTTAGATTGAACCATATTCAATTGGTATGCAGCTGTTTTCAGTGCACATCACAAATGGAAAAAGTCCATGCAGCATTATTCATCATGGAGCGCACCCACAGATGAGCGACCGGTGTAAGAAGCAAGTTCTCGATATTACTACGTTGGAATACCTAGCATCAGTATCTACATCTTCAATCATCTTGAAAAATCTTGATTCTTTCAACATATGGTTCTCTACTTTATTCTTATATCTATAAACTTCTCAAAATCTTTGGACCTTGCATTTTAACGAATGTGTGTCCAAAATCAGAGAACTCATAAGTAAACTGAATGAAATAAGATTATCAACCCCTTGTCCTAAAGGACACCGGACAACATACATTACCATGTATAAGTCCCTAGAGTATACTAACTTAACTTCGTGTGTCGTAAATTGGAAAGCCGTATTTTGGTTAAGAACGTCTATACCATTATTCAATACACCTTATCTTATACTCAACTAAAAAAGGTAAGTGTTTAGAACACAATTTTCAAAATTTATATCTCACTTGATAAAATAAAGATACATATATTTCAGTTTTGAAAAAATGGTGCATAATGTTTATTATAATGTTTATTCAAAACCAGGTAATTTAATCCAATATCATCAATTACTACGAATTCCGATATTGAGGATCAAATCGTCCATTTCCCAATATTTTACTCCTACTCAGTATCTGTAACGTCATACAGGTGTGAGATTCTAAGCCGATATATACATACCCTGGACACAGAATTAATTGGGAAAACAGTTCAATTATAATATCACAGAAATTCTGAAACATAAATGTTTCAAGGGGGTGGACGGGTATTGCTAGTAATGCATCTTTCACTATCCAGATTTACGACAGTAATTGCAATTCCCTTTGCCCTCACTCCAACCCATCATATGTCTCTACATCTTACTTTCTATACACCACACTTACGCTAGTTGGTTTTTTTCCTTCTCCACCTTTCTGCACCAGTTTAAGATTTGGAAGAAAACTATCCAATAAGCGTAACATGTGTACTCTCCTAGTATAAAGAGCTCTCAACTAGAGAGAAGGTGAACTAGGAGAGACAAAAGAATTATACAATCCAAATTCTCCAGAACCATTGGTCATCCTCGACTGAAATAATTTCTTCGAGTTCGTATGTAATTATACGACGACCTTTCCAAGCAATATGAATTATCGTAGTGGTACAGAGTGTTTTGGAGAAATCAAAGGGAAAGTGGGAATGTCAGGGAAATATGCGACTTTGTCGTGAATCATGACAATCCAAAACCAGATGGTAACAAGGTTCGGTCAACTTGGTTTACTAGTTTTAGTTCAAGGTCAGTCATGGTCGCAAACCAAAGAGAGAAAAGAAACACTCAGCATGCACTCTATCAAGATTAGATTGGTTAATCAATTTATCTAATCAGGATAACTCCCATCGTATCCTCGAATTCTCCTTCAAATCCTAAAGTAGAACTACTCGAGATCATATACACCTTACAAGTTCGCTGACCGTTCAGCCATGCCAGTGTTCCGAGGGAGGTCCCCCGTGCTTTCACATGAATCCAATTAAATAACCCCATTTCCGCAGAGGCATAAACTCGTTAACACTTTCTAGATACCTAATAGGTTAGCTAATTGTGAAGTGAAAATCTCCCGAGTAGTAATACCTACTCATCAGTGGGAATCGGGACCCAACTATCATTGTGTGATAATCTTGACGGAAGCCGACCAAAATTACCACACTCTAGAATGTATGCTCATACTTGGCAAGTTTCCTTTATATTTGAAACTCCCGATATGGTTTTTGCCCATAACGCTTATGACCTTGATGTAGGCCAACGTATCATAAGTCGTTTGTCAAGTTCAACCCGTCATTGTCCTGGATTAATTTAGATCCATCCGTATAAGTCTTTGACATAGGCCAAAATAACTGTACGACTGTCCTAGATAATCGTATCGCTACAATAGAGAAGCAACATCTAGCTACTGTACACTATGTCTTGATGTAGGCCAACATACATAGCACGAGTACTAGGCGCTGCTCATCTGAAATGACGGAGAGCTACGGCTGGTTTTTGGCGAAAAACATTTAACGTAATAAACTTGATATTGTTGAAGGAACCCGAGTGGCTTTGAAAAAGAGTGATTTATGGTCCGCTTTTAAAACAAGTTTTGAAGAAAACCGAATGTTTATAGTAACATAAACTTTTGCTTTAGAGCGAACTCCCTGTGAAGGGTCCAAGACTCTTTCCTTATCGAATAAGGTGCAAGATATTCCTAACCGAATACCACTATGCAAAGCAAAGAATAAGACTATAGTTATAAAAATTGGTTCCAACAACATCATTTAGGTTTATTTTCCTTGCAATAACGCAGTCCGTCATTTAAGTTTCTAAGCCACACCAGAAACAACCAAAATAGCATGGTTTATATGCCATCCGCATTTGCCATGGGTCCCCAGTCTTCACAGTAAAGTTACTTAACTTACGGCAGGGCCGGGACATGGCTAGCGCGGATGTAAAACATATAGAAGCATTTAATATATATAATATATTTCATTATCACATGCATATAGAAACATCAGAGGCATGCGGTAAACAAAATGGAATAGCGGATAATTTAGGAGCCCCGCGTTTCATTTGAGTCGCAAATAAAATACGACGTTCCCTGGTCGTGTGGATAGCCCATACAACATCGACCCTAGACCTTTACGAGCGCGGCAAACCATTTGCCAATTCTAGAAACCGGATAACCCGTCCTTAATATCATGAGTCGGTCATCCGTCGTTTTTTAGAATCCGATAACTTGGGCACTCTTTCACGAGTCGATCCTATAACCTCTACAAGTGCGGCGAGCAACCTGCCAATTCTAGAGCGAGGCGGTCCGGTCTCAAACTTCATGAGACGGCCATCTACCGCACTCTAGAACCCGGCTACTCGAGCACTTCTCCTAGGTTAATCCTAGT
Source organism: Agapanthus africanus (assembly GCA_030015575.1). Taxonomy (NCBI): domain Eukaryota; kingdom Viridiplantae; phylum Streptophyta; class Magnoliopsida; order Asparagales; family Amaryllidaceae; genus Agapanthus; species Agapanthus africanus. The sequence goes on along the minus strand of JASDDO010000026.1, from coordinate 109,364,009 downwards.
ACATAAATGAAATATATACAACAGTGACATCGATTGCATCATGACCGAGCCCCAATAAAAAAATACAAACATGCAGAAACGACAGTCTACAAGTTGGACGCTCGTCCCGCAATAATGAATATACAAATGACATAACTGTACAAACAATATCGTACGAGGGGCTATTCAACACGGCAATCCGTCTAAACCGTCACAGATATATACACCACAACAACACAATCAAGTATATGTAACCCGTCTAATCGACCTATAGCAATTAGACGACGTTTAAAACACATATACAACATCATAAACAATAAACGATGCTAAAGTTTCAAGTTTTAAAACTTTCCGTATTTTCCTTAATCCGAAACAATACTTCACCAAATCTGGTCGAAAACAAAGTATGTCAAAAATCCCAATAAATCCCAATTCCCTGATCCTAAGACACAGGATGAATACGAGGCCAGACCAAGCAAGTCTGGCCGTCGATAGTGGCCAAAACCAATATTTCAGTGGCCACAATTTCTCTAATCTACCTTGTTTTCATTCCGTGTCATTTTCTTGAAAAAAATACTCCTCTGCCATGCTTTTAAATTTTTTTTGAAAAGTTTTCAAAACGGGGACAAAAACTAAGATTTAGGGTTTTGAAAATACAGAAATTTTCGGTTTGGAAACTTAAGCATTGTCTAGTACAAGTTCTAGTATTTGGATGGCTCTGATACCATGATGAAGTTCCTAGTGCCCTTGCTACAAACCCGCGGCCTTTGCGGAATGAAAAACTTTAATTTTATAACTTAGCACTAGCAACTTAAACCTAGAATCTTAACCAAATACTAAACTAGCAAATTAGAATATCTAAACTACGAGTTCGAGGGGCTAGATACCTTCATAGCATGTCCGTCTAATCGCGGAAGACCCCCTCTTACGCTCTTTGGCCGCCGGGAACGAGCTTGTATGCCGGAGGTCGTTGTAGCATCCATATGAACTCGTAGGGTGCTTGTGACGAACTTGTGAACTCCAAAGAGACCTTTAATAAGCCACGGATCGTGCTTGCAATCCGGTCCTCCTTCGCCAAAGATGATCCATCCAAAGGAAACATTTAAAGCTCTAGCTTCATACCAAGTAATCTAGTGAAGTAACTAAGGATCACAACTTATTAAGAAGTGAAGCTTAGGGATGTAGAATGTGATCTTGTAATTTTCCTATCTCCTTTTCTTCTTGATTCTCAACTCATTAGAGGTCAGAAGAAAAGGAAGGAGGAGCTCCAAGAGATGAAGGAGAATGAGTATGGTGGGAATGAATTCCTTAAGTGAGAAAAATAGCTAGCATGGTTTTATTAAAACATTTTTACAATTAAAAATAGCAACCATACTTGAATAGTGTTCACAAAAGAAATAAACAATTGCAAAGCCATTCCTCTCACCATTCTCTACTTTCCACCTCACCCTCCACCTCATTTTCTAATTTCCACAAATGGAAAATCAATAGAAATGATGTGTCCTTCTAGAATGTATCTTTATATGCATACAAAAATACGTCCCTAAAAATACATGCCCGTATTTGTATAATACGAATACCTAGATAGGAAAAATACAATGAACATAATACTAGAATATACATATCGAAATATATATATATATATGTAAATTATTAAATCAGTACATGATTTAATAATCCGGCTTAATCCTAAGCCGGCTAGTATTATCGTCCGCTCGATTAAAGTTCATGTAACTAGTACACGTACTTAATCCGAATCTCGCACGTATCAATATACGATCACTACATCATTTCGCCTGAACCGGAAAAAACCTCTGTGTCAGACTCTAAAAACGCGACAATACTATGGCAGTGGATTTAATCACAAGCACATCAGCGACACTAGTTGTACGTAGCAGCTACCTAGGTATTGAATGAAAGGAAGGCCGACGAGCAAACTCATCCGTACCCCTACTGAGCCAGTCTGTGACAATCTCTTTACAGTCTGGTCTTTTCATATGAGATTATCGCATACGGGGTCTAGGGATGGATAATGTCAGATCCCTAATAACCCTATAAGTCATGCATTTGTCAAGTTCATCACCCATTGAGAAACTACCGATCTTCCATCAGTAAATTTCATCCACCATAACCAAGGATTTATGGTGATAGCTGACCGAACACAGCGCGACATTGACTCCCAACACCAGGAGAGACGAATCCCTGACGATTGCTCATTGCCTCCATGTGGCTCGGGATTGTACCCAAGTAAAACATGTTTGCTTGACTCCTTTGAGCCGTAGGGTGGTAATCTAAGTACAGTGGGAACTCATACGAGACAAATGACGATTTCATGTCAAAGGGCTAATCTGTACTCATACCATTAGAGAACTGCTATCTGATTATAGGTATAATACTATCTAGAAGTTTTCGGTGAGTCCGTTCCGTGTACTCACTTTCAGTGAGCATCTGTATACTATCTTAGGTCACACAACACCAATGGTTTGTGAGACCGGCCACCGCCTCTCGTCGGTGTCTCGAAACGTATATATCAGTCTACTCTGGAATATCGATGCCCAGTCTCGATACTCTCTCGACTACGGACATTTAAGGATGTGGTTATGGCTACCGAGCTCCCACGTATATGATCGCCATCATAATACCCGTAGTCAAGCATGAATCCTACGGGCTTTATCATTACGTATCAGCGATACATAATAACAAGTAAAACATATATACACAACGACAACGACAAATCAAATAGCATACTATCATTTTCTTGAGTAAGACTGTGCTACCAGTATAGGTCCTCCTTCAATTACTAGGATCGCCTACATGCAACTACAATAATTGCCTTGAAGGCAATATATCCAATAAATTCAGCTGTATAACAGTCTTCAAATTGGTCAAATAAATACTCTATATGTATGTATATCTTTTTATTTCCTTTTGTATGCAGGCAAAAGATTGCCTTTTCTAATGTGTATTGCAACACATTGGTCGTGCCCATTTTTTTAAATTGTAGATTAATATATGCATATTTTTAGATGGATAGCGTGCATGCATAATTTCTATGAAAATAATATTGCAGATGCTGTATTATTTGGAGTATTTTTGTCTTGTTAATTTTATGACTGTTTCATACTTTCATTCTTAGACGACCAAAAGGAAGGGATGGATCAACCATGGAATTAGAGGCCCAGAGTCGATTGCGGATCATATGTATCGCATGTCATTGATGGCTCTGATTGCTGGAGACATTCCTGGTTTGAACAGAGAAAGGTTAATTTTACTACTAGTGCCGCGATTATATACATCCTTCCTTTTTTAGATTCTTCTTTTCTAGGTCTTAGTTCATTTAGCGGTATCCTATTTATTGATTTTCCTGGTCTAATCATCTTTATTTATAGTTTTCAGTGCCTTTGCTTCATAAAGTCCTAAAAGCTGTGTACTAGAAATTTGGTGCCTCCCTTCAAGCGTATACACAGTAACATGTTTTAGTGGCAATAGTAGCGGTTTTACATGTATGTGTATCATCCGTTGAAACTTACTAAATTTATCCATTTACATGCTGTTGCAATTTCATGTCCGAGTTCAACTTAGATAGATCACATATCCTCAATATGTTTTGTTTATATGTTTTCTCTTGAAATATCACCATTTTATACTTTAAGAGAAGGTTGGGTTCATTAGATAAAATCTAAGCTATAATATCTTAGCCTTTTGAGTTGACCTAGGCTGTATTTCAGTCTGTTTCTTCGGCCAGTTCATCTGAGAGGATGCAAAGGTTTATGAAGTAATGATGTCTAAGAGGAAGCAAAGGCTTATGAAGTTATGATATCTAAGTATTAGATATCCATACTCCGTGACATGTGGGGGCTTATCATAAGGGATATGAGTGTAATGTTTTGTTTCTTTTTTAAAAATAATTTAAAGGCATTTATATACAGAATTTCCTTAGAAATATTATATGTATCTACAGTTCTATTACCTGCTAGCATCTTCATATAGTTTTTATCTATGAAAATCAAGTGCTTCTCCTGTATGAGATTCCCTGTGGTCATCATGTTGTGTTATCAAGATATCCTTTTTGATTTGCTGTTGCATTAGCAATTGCTCAGTCTGGTTGTTACCAAATTTTTAGTCTAAGTGGGCTAATCTACTTTTCTTTTTACGTATAAAACAGGTGTATCAAGATTGCAATTGTGCATGATATTGCAGAAGGTAATTAATTTCCAGTTACTCTCTTTGTGTGTGTGTGTGTGTGTGTGTGTGAGCATAGCCTTCTTTATGCATGGTGTGTGCTTAAAGGTCTTTTTGGCATGCTGATATTTAATAATTTTTATTTTATATATACATATGTGTTGTTGTATACGTGTCATGCGGGTATTCATGTGTATTTATATTTGCATGCTTGATAGACTCTTTATTTTTTCAGCTATTGTTGGTGACATCACTCCCTCGGACGGCGTTCCCAAAGCAGAGAAGAGTAGGCTTGAACAGGCAGCTCTGAATGAAATGTGTGAAGTCCTTGGTGGAGGATTAAGAGGTACACATTTTGTATGAATGACGGCATAATGAAAACAACCATAATTGGATGTGCCTTATTTTTAAATTTGCAGCTGATGAAATAAAGGAGCTGTGGGCAGATTATGAGAACAACGCCTCGATTGAGGCCAATCTTGTGAAGGATTTTGACAAAGTATTGTGCAATTCGGAACTTCACTTAATTAGTACAAAGGCATTTATCATTATAATAAAAATTCGCTCGTGTACTGTGGGCAGATTATGAGAACAACGCTTCGATTGAGGCCAATCTTGTGAAGGATTTTGACAAAGTATTGTGCAATTCGGAGCTTCACTTAATTAGTACAAAGGCATTTATCATTATAATAAAAATTCGTCGTGCATTCCAACTTTTAATTCAAATTGATCACATGAGTGAGTGTATTAGATAGTGGGGTATAAGTTCCACTTGTATATGCCAATTTTAAAAAGCCATTTCTTAATTTTTCATGTGGCATTTAATAGGGAAAACAAATCTCCAGCGACTGCATAATTGCATTTCAATGAGGTCTTGTATAATAATTTTTGTTGGTGCAATGATGTAGTTGGGATATGCTAGTTATTACATCATTTCTCCTCTTTAGTATTACTAATATATACTTGGCGGCCTTGCAGACTAGAACCTATTAAAAGAGGGGTATGTTTTTTTTCTAGAAGGCAAAGTCTATTGGACATAATAATTGTCAAGTCATATGCTTCAAACTTCTGAGGGAAATGAAAACATACAGTAAAATGACATGACATTACTGCTCAAAAAGCATTTCTATTAGCATCCTAACTTCGGTATGCACAAACTTTCTATAAGCGTGTATATCACCACATACATAAATATTTTGATTTTGTGCCTTCCAACATGAGGAAAGAATAAAAAACATATACAGTTGAATTTTTGGAGAAATACAATAACTTTTTGGGTGTGATTTGTAACTTCAATGATATCTGAAGTTAGAATTTGGCTGTCATGGCCTTTTTGTTTACTTTGGTTCCCTAGCATATCTGCATCTACATAATATCATCATTGATCATGTGACGCGCACACCCGCAAATCTGCAATATGTATCATTTTTTGCGGAGTTCTGGTCATTCTGTATATTTATGAAATTGACTGGCTGATGACCTTCAAAACTCAGGTGGAAATGATTCTTCAAGCTTTGGAATATGAAATGGGTATGTATTCTTTTCTGAGTCAGCGACTTGTTTCCTCCTCATGCTAAATTTATATGTGAATCACATCATATATTTTATAATATTTGGCACACATCATTGTCGGATATCTTCATCTTTTGCATATATGATTTTGCCGCTGCCTGTAAATGTTTGACGAATAGTACTATTATAAAATTCTGATTCAAGTATTTCGTGTTCCTGAGTCGGGGTGTATGTGCTGGGGATACTAAATGGATATATGGATTTTTAACATAATTGAATTCTTGTGGTGGATATGATAAGCATACTGATATTTTACAAATAGTGAACCGGATAATTAAACATTATTTTACAGTCTATCTGGATTAATCTGAAGACAAACTGATCAACAAGTTTAAGAAATTCATTAGTTAAAATTAAATTTCTTATGATCAAGATTAAATAAAACCGCTGTGCTCATGGGAAGAGTTAATGAGGTGCCACGTTAATTTTTTTTCCCTAATAGTTATTACCTCTCAGATCAAAAATCATTTTTCTCCCATACCCATTCCAGTGATCGATTAAGTGAGGGCGGCTAAGCAGTTAAAGACGGGCAATTTTGGAAAACCTGCATTAACGTGTATTTCCTAATAACCTATCTTAGATGTGTTAAAGAGTATAACAGCATTTCGCCACCACAACTTCAGCGTTCATGCAGTGAAATCTCTTTCATAGGGTATTGATACCAGTATATTTGGTCATCTCTAATTTTGCCTAAATTTAAATCTCTTCTTACACTAGATAAAGAAATATGTAAAGCCAATGGGCTAATTGCAGGGTAAAAATGTTCTGCCTTTAAAGAGATTTACAATTAATTAAAAAATAAAGTAAAATGAGATTTACATATCTACCTTTAAAAATTGCGAAAGGTCCAAACTATTCTTTCTTAACTACCAGCTTCCTAGTCAAGTCAAAATTTTACACAGATCTCGTAAGCAGATTTTCGCATCAATCTTCTTGTATTATACAGTAGTCACTGACTACTTGGAGTGGGCTGTATGTCCGCTTTGCTAGGCTTTAATATAACTAATGGTCGAAGTATGCTTTTTCCCCATGACATTCGGTGTAATAATCTGTTGCAGAAATCAAACATGTTGCTAATGTGCATGCTTGTTGAAAGAGCAACGGATCACTTATTTCCACATACAAGCCCTAAATTGATCTTTGAGGTAGAAATGCTTGTCTTTGTTGAAGAACTGAGTAATCTAAGAAGCAAGTACATCAAATAATTCATGGGAGTAACACTATATTTGATGTCCCTATCTTAGCTGTCTAATTTATGCTTGGCTGATTCAACTTGAATTCCTTGCAGAACATGGAAAGGTCTTAGATGAGTTCTTTCTTTCTACAGCAGGTACCGACAAAACCAGTGATTCATTAAGAAATGTAGTGAAAAGTTTGGCTTGTGTAGATTGCTTACATGATCCAATTTCTAAATTTCAATCTTTCAGGCAAATTCCAGACGGTTGTCGGGAAAAGTTGGGCGGCAGAGGTTATTGCAAGAAGGAATAGAAGGCTTGGAAAACAAGCATAAAGTTTTGAATCATTTTTTCTCTCCGTATAAGCAGATTGGATTATCAGAGTATACATGTTTTCTATTTATTTTGATAGTCTATTGACTTTAAGCTTAAACAGCTACAAATAGAAAGCGGGAGAAATTCGAAGGTGCTTAAAATTTGAACTTTTTTCAATTTCTCCATTAGCGGCCATCAATTTTGTTCTTATAATTTATATCCAATTAAAGAAGAATGTAATAAAGAGAGTGACACCGTCTACAAGTATTCTCATGGAGAAATAATAAAAGGAGCATCAGCTTTTTTAGTTGGGTGCCTCATCGGCAAACAAAGTATCAAGTTTATAGTTTTTGTAATTTTTATCAGAAACATCATATACTTGTTCAATTTTTGTGCCTTGAACGCTCCACAGCATTCTTCTCATCGACAAATTTGGCAGACAATTTATACATTTTATTAAAACATTTATTGGAGTATGGTATAACCAGTGTCTTAAATCGCCATGATTTCTAATTGAGTGAAGATTGTTTGTGTGATTTTTTCCTTTAATTGCTGTTATATGCTATCAATAAATACCTGATGGTGATTTTGTTCGCTCAAGTAGATGAAGATGCTAGTTATTGCAAGTTATTTTTGCGAGCCAGAAAATGATGTGCCGCTGCTCTCTTAATTCTGAAACCAGAGTTTCTATTGATTGAATGGGATGATTGATAATTGGTTCTTTGTTGAAGATGAATTGTATTTTGCTTGGGGCAATCTTTCTTTAAATTTCAGGGTTAAGATATTATGATGTTGAGAATCCAATTTGTTAATGGATCAACAATGTTGAATTAATATGTCTTGGATTTTTGGAGAGATGCTTATTCTGAACAGATTGTGAGGAGCATCCGTGCCTCATACCTTTAGCTTGCACCACCTGTTTGATTCTCACCGTATTTGAATAATTTATGTTGCTTGCTATAAACATCAAGGTAGTTGAGTCTTCCATTTGACAAAGAGTTAAACTGGCATTGCGATTGCTACAGCGTAAATGTGAGTAAAACTAAAACAGGTGGACGGATCCCTACAAATAAATTGAGGAGAGATTGACCTCCCGGGGCTGGGTCTTGCAATCTCATCCCCACCTATATAAAAGAGTCTAGGATTAATATATTCCGATCTCAGAACAAACATATTTTTTTTTTTCTTTTTACTGGCTCGTAAGCTCTAATCTATACACACATCCACACACACGCGACCAGGAGCCCATGGATTTGCCTAATTTGTGCCCATTTACATGGGTTCCAAATGTTCGAACCCTGCACCTCTCCCTTGAGGGAAGTGTCCATACCAACCGAGGTATTTGCTCATTTGTCGAACCTTATTCTCTATGATAAGTTGGTATACCGCCGTTTTGCTGGATTTATTGACCAAACTTATTTATTCAAATCTATAATTTCCAACGCAAATAAAAAGTTTGTGTAGATTTAATATTTCAATGTCAATTATATAATATACCCAGAACAACGGAAAAATCTACTATGTAAGAATTTGTATAATACAAGTTCTCGCATAGCGTTTGGATGGGCTCCCCCACCTGCAAAGCAAGGAGAGCTTATCGAAGGGCTTTAGATTAGTTTTTTTTTCCAGAACGACTATGCAAAAAGTCAATTCCCTAAAAAAGGATTCCATTGATGACTAAGCCCCGTCCAGATTCCATAGAGCACAAATGAGAAACCTCCGAAAAGCAATGGAAACGTTTTCAGACAGCAACCTGCCTCCTCTCTCTCCCCTCTCTTCTCCTTTCCCTTTCTCTGCCTTTCTTTCTTCCTTCTTTCTCTCTCCTCTCTATCCTTCATCATCATCAATCAATGGAGGATGAAGTCATCCAAAGAGTTTTAGAAGAAGGCGGCAGAGATTATACAAGCAGACTCTGCTCTTATCCCAACTCTCCCCCATCTCCAACCCCATCTGCTTCTTCGATTCTCCAATCACTTCCTCTTCATGTGGTAAGTTTTTGTGATCATGGGTATTGACCCATCTCTTAAAATTTGTTCATTTTGAATGATTATTGATTCATGTTTCACTTTTAAAACAGTCTTTTGATCATGGGTACTATCTGTTGGTGAAAGCCATTCAAGAACTGAGGGAGAAAAAAGAGGGGCATGTGGTCACTGTTGGGATTGGTGGCCCAAGTGGGTCTGGTAAAACTAGGTAAAAATCAGAAAATATTGTTGTTTTTGTTGATCTTTTTTTTTTTTGGGATTTAATTGTTTTGATTCTGTGGGTATTGTAGTTTGGCTGAGAAGGTGGCTTCAGTTCTTGGGTGTGTTGTGATTTCCATGGAGAATTACCGCAGCTGCGGAACGGATGATGGGAATGACTTGGATTCCACAGATTTTGATGCCCTTGTCAGGAATTTGCAGGTTTGTGGGTTCATTTTAGAGGATTGCAAAAATTTTTATTGGACACAAAGTTTGGATCAGTTGGTTTGATTATTGTGGTTGTGCTGCCTGGTATTGTTGTGTTTTTGATATTTAATCCAGACATCGAAGAATGCTAGAAATATTTGATGTTGGGTTGAGGCCTAGTTCAGCAACAACTTTGTTTTTGTTGAGTTAGAAGTTTTCAGCTACTGAAACCTTACTTTTGTGGAGTTTGGAAAGCCCGAACTGCAAAAATGTAAAACCTGGATTGTGTTTTGGGATGAAGTATATTATTAATATCGAATTGGGATTTGGGAGCTCGCGAGTGGGTAAACTTGGTTTTGAAAATGAAAAATCATATCGGAGCAGATATTTTCCATGCTTGAAGCTAAAAACGAAATTCGAGTTACATTAGGAACCAGATTTTGTATGTAAATGAGCCTTAGTTTCACTATAACATAAAAATGCAGGCCTGATTAATTCCTTAAAACATACATTAGGAACTAGATTTTATATGTAACGAGCCTTTGTTTGATTATATCTTAAACATAACCGTGCTGCCAAACTAGGCCTGATTGATTCGTTGAAACTTACATTAGGAACTAGATTTTATTTGTAAATGAGCCTCAGTTTCATTATATCTTAAATGTAACCTTGCTGCCAAACTAGGCCTGATTGATCCATTGTAAGGATCTAAAATTGCATGAATATGCTACTTGAAAAAGAGATTTAGAAGTTATCTATAATCCTTGCTCTTCATAAAAATTTAAAAACTTGATTTTTCTGAATGTATTGTCTCATTGGAGAATATTGATTTATAGAATGACTACCCATATGGTAAGAGACGATAGCCATCCCCCCCCCCCCCCCCCCCCCAAAAAAAAAAAAAAGATGTACTAGACTCAACAACATGAAACAGAAATATTTCTTTATCCTATGGAACCTTTTCACCTTGTGCAAGGAGACTTCTCCAAGAAATTTTCATTTCCACTACTTTTCAGCAGTTATGGTATTGACGCCCTTTCTTCCAAGCTAATAATGTGGCTTTTTGCATGATAAGGATTTGGTGAAGGGCAAGGATACTCTGATGCCTTTGTTTGATTTCCAAGAGAAACGACGCATTGGTTCGAAGCCACTGAAGGTTTCTTCATCTGGAGTGGTTGGGCCCTCTTGAGTTATCGGTTTAAAATTTTAATAATAACTCGTTCAATATCCATCACATTTCCTAGATTTACTTCACATTGCAGGTGATTGTAGAGGGTGCTTATGCATTGCATTCAACACTCCGATCTTTACTCGATATTAGAGTTGCTGTGGTAAATTGATAGACTCCAACTCCATTTCTGGAAGGAAAATAAATAAATAAAAGTCTAAATTGCACTAAACAATCCTTAAATGTAAGCGTTTTTCAGTTAACTACCTTAAAGTTTTTATTTATTCCAGTAAACTTTGGTTTTAAGGGCATTTTATTATAAGAATTCTCTTAAAACCAAGTTTAAGATAGTTAACTGTAATTAAAAAAATAATTTAAAGTAATTTACTGAAAAATGCTCACCAAAAAATTATAATAATTTACTGAAAAACGCTCATAGATAAGGGTAGTTTAGTGTAATTTATCCTAAACATATAAAATATTCTTCTTACTGAACTTATTTTGGTACCTCAGGTTGGTGGTGTTCATTTCAGCCTCCTTTCTAAAGTTCGGCATGACATTGGAGACACATGTTCACTTGACCATCTCATTGATAGCATATTCCCATTATTCAGGAAGCACATTGAGCCGGACCTCCATCATGCTCAGGTTTGGTTGATATGGTTTCTCTCTTTGCATTCTGTTTTACATGTTTATCTCAGTTTTTCAATCTCTTCTCTGGGTTTCTGGAACAGATTAGAATCAACAATAGTTTTGTTTCATCTTTCAAAGAACCTTACTATAAGCTGAAATGTAAAAGTGAGGTCCGTATCTCTTCCCTTTACATCTTGTATAATGGTGATGCATAATTCTTGTGTCGTTTGCATGATTGCTTGAAAGATCTTTCCTGGCCCAACATATACTCTAAAGTTCTGATGTCTGCTTTTTAATCCAACTTTGATGTCTTGGTGTTGCATGCATTAGATTCAAGTCAGATAGACTGAATCGAGATTGTTTGAACATGTGCAGCAGAGGCCAATAAATGCTCCAGTAAGGAATAGTGACAAAATTGTAGTTAGGATGCAACAAAGGTTAGGGGTAAACCTAAACAAATATGGACAGAGCATAATGGAGGAAACTGATTCATATACCCAGCCCCAATTATTTTATTTTTTTTGCTGCTGCTGCTGTTTTTCGATCGAAATCAGAAGCATATGCATTTAATGTCTAGCTGCTAATCACAAATATCATAGAATATACCAGCGCTTTGTGATAGGATACATCCTTTATCATCATCATTATCACTATTCATGCCTTAAAGCATCCCCCAAATTCCCCTAGACTACGAATTATCTAGATTGAGATGGCAAGCTTTTCTATCGAATCACCTGCGTTTATTCGGCATAAGATTAATGTGACTAGTCGCAAATATCATTGCATGTGCCCAAATGGAGACACGTTATTAAAGTAATACTAATCAATGATTATTGCTAGATAGATCTCCAATTGCCTATGATGCACGCGTGCATCATAGATAAGACGCACTCGTATTGGATTCATATCCATATCCAGTTCAATCGGATTCATCAGGGATGCCTTTGAATTCTTTTTGTCACATACTAAAGTGTGTATTCTATACTAGATGTATCAAACAATGTGTTAATGACTCAGACAAATAACAATCTATGCATCATTATCTGTATACTTGGTTTAGATTTGCTAAATTTTTGTTATTATGTGTGTCTAGCTTATCCCAACAAATCGTATCCCATATTTTTGAAAATTACGAATCATTGAATCCAATTTGTCCAGCATCCGAATCCTAATCCAAATCTGTGCTACTTAGCAAATTGCCTATAGGCGAACAACAAATGGGGGTGAAGACTTACTCTTCGTGTAGAACACCATGTAGCTGAGGAGTGATTCCCTTCCTAAGCAGAACCTAATAGAACAGCAAGTATCTGCCTGAGGATAATACTGAAACTACACATATTTGGTTCATTACATGACTACGGCGCTGGTATTTTTGCCTCATTGATTCTTGAGGTATATCCTTTAGTAGTTTTTTGGGCCTTGTTGTAAAACAGTATCACAAAAGCCTTGAGGAAATTTTTTCTCTGTTTATATTAATTAAGGTGTGGTTCATTTATGTTAAAGTTTATAACATCACTTGTATCGTAGGCTATACGTGTAGCTGACACAGTTATCTGGTTAATTTTCTGTTCATTATTAAATTCGTCTTTTAAATAGATATATATGTACTTTTTTGGTGGATAGGCTGTGGATGGGCATGCAGTTTACTCCTTTGATCAGAATGGAGCAGAAACAGAGAAGTAAGTGCCTTAATCTGACCTGCTTCTCAATCTATATACTTACGAAGATGTGTTGAGGCATGTTTTTGCACTTATTGTTATATGCATCACTTCAAACATCTTATTGCATAAATTACAGAAAAGAGTTGGGATGTCATAAGTCAAACTTTATCAATTAGCCTAAAATAGAATGTCGATTCAAGAAAAAGGTATGAAATAGTATATAATTTTGGCATCAAGTTATGAAATACGATATCTTATTGCCACTGAGATTTTTGTTGGATATTTGTAGTGTTAAATACATTTTAACTTTTCATAGCAACTGATAATGAATCTATCATCTTTTCACGTGTGCACATGACTAGTTCAAACAAAAGGAAAATAAAAAATCTGCTTCAGGATTGTTTTTTTCACTTTCATAGAGCAGTTAATTGGAGCAAATGATGATATAAATCTTGAAGAAAATGGCGTTAACTTAAATAATACGTGCAAAATATTCAGAGAATAATTTATGTTTTGATGCTGTTTGGTATTGTAACGTTTGAACTTATGTTTCATTTCTCTAATGAAGATTGGTAGATTGACTATATATATATATATATATATATATATATATATATATATATATATATATATATATATATATATATATATATATATATATATATATATATATATATATGAGGGGGAAAAAATCAAAGCCATAAAATTAACTCAACATAAAATGTTATTCCAATACACACAGAAATATAGAACCGCAACAATCTGAAAATTATGAAACCCCATCTTGCACGTCAAAACATTGAAATTTATTCACAAACTACCATCGGATACTTATAGCATATTTAATAAAGCTCAATTCCCTCCATCTCCATCACCATTACCATTATCATTACCTTTTCCTCCATTTCCTTTACCATTCCTGTTGCCTTGTCTGTTTCCATCTCCACCTCCGTTATCGTTACCATTACCTTCTCCTCCATTTCCTTTACCATGTCCATTTCCATCACCTCCATTTCCTTTACCATGTCCATTTCCATCACCTCCATTACCGTCACCATTACCTCCTCCTCCATTTCCTTTACCATTCCCATTACCTTGTCCGTTCCCATCTCCACTTCCGTTCCCGTTACCATTACCTTCTCCATGTCCTTTACCATTCCCGTTACCTTGTCTGTTTCCATCTCCTTCTCCGTTCCCGCTACCATTACCATTACCTTCTCCTCCATTTTCTTTACCATTCCCGTTGCCTTGTCCTTTTCCATCTCCACCTCCATTCCCGCTTCTGTTCCATTCCCTTCTCCTCCATTTCCTTTACCATTACCGTTACCTTGTCCATTTCCTTCTCCACCTCCGTTGCCACTACCGTAACCATTCCCTTCTCCTCCATTACCTTGTCCATTTCCATCTCCATCTCCGTTACCATTATCGCCAGCTTCTCCATTTCCTTCACCATTCCCGTTTTCTTGTCCGTATCCATTCCCATTACCCTGTCCTTGGTCATTTCCAAATTTCCCTCCAATAGAAACATTAGCACCAAAATTTCCTTAAGGAGAACTCACACCAAATTTAAATCTCTGCCTGAGACTAATATTATCTTTCGCGCCAACCTCAGCATTTTCCTCTAACTTTCTTCCATCAACAGTGGAGAAAAATAGAACACCAATGATCATAAGCACAAAAAGCTTGGCCATCTTCTCTAGTATTGTGTTTGTATTGTGAATGTTGTGGTTCGGATTAAGGGCCATGAGGGCTATTTATATATTAAGCTTGCTAGGGATATTCATAAGATTAATATATTGAAACACATTAATCTTTTTTAATGGCTTGAAAGGGACCTTGAGCAATAACGAGGGTATATATTGAGACCCATGAACTAGATTTTTTGTCAAGTGTTGATTTCTGGGAATGTGTATTAAGGCAGTCACTAATAAATAATAAGTGATTAGAAACATCATTATTCATGTACCATGCAGAGGGGAATCATCATTGAATCAGTGTTTAAGGCCAACATCATGGTCAAGACTTAAGAATGCTATGGGTGATGTGCTATCACTTTTAGGTTTTTCAGGTAACAATTGCAAGGAGTGAAGTAGATTGAGATGTTTTACGCCAAATTGCTCTGGTAAAATAGGTAACATGATCTAAGGATTAATCTCTGATTAAACACACAAAGTTTTCTGAGGAAATGCACCTAGATTTAAGGATGAATTACACTAAAATACCCTTGACTATCGTTTTTCTTCACTAAATTACCTCAAGTTTTTTTTAATTACAGGAAAATAAACGAACACAAATTCTTTAAATATTAATCTTTTCATATTCTTTTCTATTTTATTGTTTCTTACAACCTCTCATAATTATATTCACTACTACCACTCCATTTTGCTAAATCCTACACCATAACATATATAATATAATTAGAATAAAAGAGTGGAGTATAATAATAATTTGGTATGAGCATATAAAGGGAACTACCAAAACTTGTTTCTCATTTTCATTTAGTAGAGTACTATAGATTTGGATATCCACAAATGTGGATCCAAATGACTTCTGCTATCAAAGGAAGAAGGAAGAATTTTGTGCTTTTCCATGAGATTGGACATAAAACAACACTTTCTGATAAGAAAGAGATAGGTTTGCAACTTGTGCTTTTGCGCAGGAGAAAGCCATACCCTCTAGCCAAATCCGAAAGGCACAAATTGAGAAGGCCAAATTCAGCGGTCTTGATTATCTTTCTTTTAGTTTTCAAATTCTCGGGTTTCCGAAAAGGAAGGAATACTCACAATGGAACGCAGAGTTAACAATTCTGAAGCTAAACTTTGTTTTGTCTCTTAATTGCAGCATTGGGTGTGGCACATGTTTTTGTTTTGAGCTGATGATGGTTGTTTATAATTTTTTATAAAGAAAGCCACAATTTCTTTTCTGCAATTGATCCAATTTTACTTTCTAGATAATTTCTAAATTGTCTCTATTTTGTATAAATGTCAGCTTTATAGAGATGTACCTCCGCCCACCATGTGCAAGTGAGGAGGCAAGGATCAATGACTGGATAAAGGTTCGGCAGTGTGGTATCAGATACTATTTGTCATTAGGTGATCAGAGAATTGTTGACAAGCATTTCATTATTCGTCCAAAAGCAGAATTTGAGGTATATCAAAAACCTTTCTATGCTTACTACTGCATATGGTGCTGGCATCATCCAGTTTTAATCATAGGTTGTCATTGTCAAGGTGCAAAATAATTTAAAGAAAAACAAGCATGAGATCTATAAGTGGGCTGTGATGTTTTTCACTAAGATTTCAGGTAACTTAGTAAAGTTTTTTTTATGTCTGGAAACTGTTGAAAAACAATTTACCCTAAAGCTTTTAAGCTGGTGAGTAGTGGCAATGATTAGTTTTCTGCTATTGTACACCACCTCTTACGTGGAAGAGACAAGAAAATATGTTTTTTTTAAAATTTAATTTTGGTGGTGGGATTTGAACCCACCATCTTCTCCTAGAACTCTCATAAACTTGTAAGCAAGCGAGTGGGGACCGTGGGTGGAATAACTGTTATGTGTGCCTCATTCACCCCTATTGATTTTTCTATTTGATCCGGCGTTATCACGAAGCAGATTTGAAGTTACCTCCAGAACAGACGTCTGCCTCGCTCTGTCAATTCTGGAGTTTCGGTAAATACCTTACAGACGTCTGCCCCATTGTAGGCCTGGACAGAGAGTTGATGTTTCAGGATATACTTTGACAGACGTCAGCTCATAGGAGACGGACGTCTGTCGTCAGGCCTGATGCGAAATTTCCTTAAGGAATTAGTTTTTAGCGAATATCTTTTGTATGCTATATATATGATAGCTTAATTTAGACCTAGACATGATGGCAATTTGATTATTGGTGAGAACTCATTGTTATTGTGAGAGATCTAGGGTTTGAGAGTGATCTGTGTTTTCTCCATCGATTTGTACTCTTCCGTATTTGGATTATTAATAAAGCTTTGCCTATTTGTTTTGTAGTAAGTTCTCATATTTTCATCTTGCCTGTGATTTGTTTCTTCTCTTTATCGTTAGGTTCGTGCTTGGTGATTGCCTTATTTGCAACAAACTGGTATCTGAGTTATTGTTGCGTTGTGGGATTTTTGGTTGAACCATTAGGTTTTTGATTTTGCGATCTAGGTCAACGGTGGGTAACGACCGCTATGTCATCTCCCCATTTTCTTAAATCGTGATTTTGAAGTTTAGGGTTCGTTAGTATTCAAGTAATTTTGATCCCACATCATGTCTATGACAATCATGAAGTTCGATATCGAGAAGTTCGATGGGAATATGAGTTTCTGTTTGTGGCAAGTCCGTATGGTTGCTGTTTTGACTCAAAACAATTTGAAGAAAGCAATTTATGGAAAAGAGAAGAAACCTTCCACCATGACAGAAGCTTGGAAAGAGATGGATGAAAAAGTCCTCACAGCTATCCACTTATATCTGACGAACGAAGTACTATAAAAAGTCTTGGTGGAGAAGACGACGGCTGATTTATGGAATAAATTGGAGTTATATTTAAGGAAATCGCTCATGAATCGACTCCTGTTGAAACGACGTCTCTACACACTTTGCATATCAGAAGCCTCTCCAATAAAATTTCACGTTGATGAGTTTAATATGATCATTACGGATCTGGGTAAGATCGACATTAAAATTGATGATGAAGATCAGTCTTTTCTCTTGTTGTGTTCGTTGCCATCCTTATATAAGCACTTCCATGACACCATGGTTTATGGACGAGATACGATCTCAATCAAAGATGTCAGGAAGAATTTGATGAACAAAGAAAAAATCGACAAGGAGTTGACTTCTACCGAAACAGATGGTTCATCGTATGGTTTTATTTGTTAGAAGGAGAGCGGAGAAGAGAGATCATGAAGTAAATAGGAAGAAGTCACAGTCTAAGTCCAAGGCTGAGAATGTGACTTACAATTATTGTATGGAGAAAGGGCATTTCAAGGTCGATTGCTTTAAGTTGCAGAATAAGTAGAAGCAGGAAGAGATCCAAGGAGTCTTCGGCTGAAACGAGTATAACGGAAGGAGAAAGAGATCTTGTGGTTCTCGACAACACACAGCGATCCAAGGACGAGTGGATCATGGATTCAGGTTGTTTTTATCACATGTGTCCCAATAGGGATTTGTTCACCACCCACGAGTCAGTTGATGGTGGAGTGGTTTTGATAGGCAACAATAGCTCGTGCCAAGCTATTAACAAAAGGACAATCCAAATCAAGATATTCGATGGTGTTGTGAGGACATTGGGAGAAGTCAGGCATATACCTGACTTGAAGAAGAATCTCCTCTCTTTAGGTGCATACGACGACAGGGATTACAAATTTTCCGCTGAAGGTGGAGTTTTGAAGGTAACCAAATGTGCTCTTGTTGTGATGAAAGGCTAGAAAAAGGGTCCTTGTATTCATTGCAGGGTTTGACGACTTCTGGATTGGCAGCGATTTCATCATCCAAATCTACGAATGATTCAGAAACTATCAGATTATGGCATATGAGATTCGGGCATATGAGAGAGAATTGGCCGAGTTGTCGAAACATGGTCTACTTGGTGAGAAGAGTACAACGAAGCTGGAGTTTTGTCAACATTGCGTTTTTGGAAAACAAAAGCGCGTTAGCTTCAGTTTGGCGGTGCACAACACGAAAAGTACTCTAAATTATATCCATTCGGATCTTTAGGGACTCTCTCCGGTTGCTTTTAAAGAAAGCGGTGCCAACTATCTGCTTACCTTCATTGATGATTTTTCGAGGAAGGTTTGGGTCTATTTCTTGAAACACAAAAGTGATGTGTTTACTATATTTAAGTAATAGAAGACGTTGCTTGAGAAGCAGATAGGGAAGCATATCAAAAGACTGGGGACGGATAATAGGTTAGAATTTTCTGGTGGAGATTTCAACAATTTCTGCTGAAACGAAAGGATAGTTCGGTATCATACAGTTGTCTACACACCACAGTAAAATGGAGTTGTGGAGCGAATGAACCAGACTCTTTTGGAGAAAGCACGGTGCATTTTGTCCAACGGAAGGATCGAAAAGGTGTTTTGGGAAGAAACGATAAATATGGCGTGTTATATTGTGAACCTGTCACGTCATACATCGTTAGGTTGTAAGACATCGGAGCAGGTATGGTCGGGAAAATACACTGATTATTCAACACTAAAGGTGTTTGGTTGTCCCGCTTATGCACATTGCCGTGAAGGAAAATTGGATCCTCGAGCGAAGAAATATATATTTCTCGGTTTTACTACCGGCGTTGAGCGTTATAGGTTGTGGTGTTCGGATTCTAAATCGCTTAAATTTATGATTAGTAGAGATGTTACTTTTGATAAATCTGCTATGTTGAATCCGAACAACAAGGAATTTTCAGTTGAAGACGATTCGAAGAAGGATGAGCCGAGGGTTAATATTGAGGTTGGTAATATCTCGGGTTCTCAGGAGATCTCTCCTTCACCATCGTCTGAGGAAACTCAAGATGAGCAGTCCCATGATGATGAGTATTTACTTACTCATGACCGACAGAGAAGGGACATTAGACCGCCTCAGAGGTATGGCTACGATAACCTAGTGGTGTATGCGATATCTGTTGCAGAGACAGTTGATGGTAGAGTCGACGGGCTATAAAGAAGCCATCTTATCCGATGAAGCAGTTCGTTGGCTAGTCGTTATAAATGAAGAGATTGAGTCTGTTCATAAGAACCAAATTTGGAAGCTTATGAAGTCCGAAAGAGGAAAGATGATTGTTGGCTGCAAGTGGGTTTTCAAAAAGAAAGGTGATCAAGAGGCGGTTGATACGAGGTACAAAGCGCGGTTGGTAGCTAAAGGCTATTCGCAGGTGTGGGGAGTTGATTCCACTAAGATATTTTCTCCGGTTAAACACACCGCTATTCGTTTCTTGTTCGGTTTGGTAGCTTTGCAAGATTTGGAGTTTGAGCAGTTCGATGTGAAGGCCGGTTTCTTACACGGTGATTTGGTGGAGAAAATCTACATGCAACAGGACGAAGGTTTTGAAGTTGAAGGAAAAGAAGACCACGTTTGCTTGCTAGAGAAGTCTTTTTACGGTCTGAAGCAGTCATCTAGACAGTGGTATAAGAAGTTCGACTTCTTTATGAAAGAAGTTGGGTTTATGAGAAGTATGGGCGACGGTTGTGTCTATTTGAAGAAGCTCGCCATATTTGCTGCTTTATGTTGATGATATGTTGATAGAAGTATGATATATGGTTGATACTAAGATTTTGAAGGAACAATTGAAAGGAAAATTTAAGACCAAGGATTTGGGAGCAGCCAAGAAAATACTTGGTATGGAGATCAGGTGAGATCACAGAGGAGGAAAGCTATACTTGTCTCAATAACGATATGTTGAGAAAGTTTTGGAGCGTTTCGGAATTGCAGACGTTAAATCTGTAAGTACTCCGTTAGCAGCTCATTTTAAACTTTCATTTCGTTCATCACCGCAGGCAGAGGATGAGATTAGATATATGTCGAATGTTCCATATGCGAGTGCGGTGTGTAGCGTTATGTATGCCATGGTTTGTACACGACCTGGCATTTCACACGCCATTAATGTTAGTCGCTATATGGCATCTTCTGGCAAAAGCTATTGGCAGGCGGTGAAATGGATATTACGATACCTGCGAAGTAAATCTGACGCGGGGTTGGCATTTTGAAGGAACGATGATAATTTGGTTGGATTCAGCGACTCTGACTATGCGGGTGATCTTGACAGACGCAGATCGATCACCGGTCATGTATTCTCCTTGGGAGGATGGCTCCATAGTTGGCATGCTTCTTTGCAGCCTATGGTAGGGTTGTCTATGACGGAGGCGGAGTATATGGCCATTGTTGCGGCTGTTAAGGAGATGATCTGGTTGAAGAGGCTATTTTAGGAACTTGGTATTCCAAAAAATACCATAATACTGTGATAGATAAAGCGCTATTCGCTTGACAAAAAATCAGATGTATCATGATAGGACGAAGCACATCGGAGTAAGGTTATGGTTTGTGCAGGAGGTCGTTGAGAAAGAAGAGATTACAGTGAAGAAAGGTGGCAAAACGGATAATCTGGCCGACATGTCGACGAAATCTCTTTCAGTTGTTAAGTTTAAGCATTGCTTAAACTTTAATTGGAGTGCGTAGCACTCATTGAGCCCTTGAGGGGTTTTGTCGTGAAGGTGATGCTATTATTATTTTGATGGAGGAGTTTGTAGAATGCGAGACAAGATGGAAATTTGTTATGTGTGCCTCACATTCATCCCAATTGATTTCCTTATTTGATCCGGTATTATCACGAAGCAGATTTGAAGTTACCTCCTGTTCATACGTCTGTTCAGACGTCTGCCTCACTCTGTCAATTCTGGAGTTTCGGTAAATACTCTACAGACGTTTGTCCCATTGTAGCGGACGTGCCTGGACAGAGAGTTGATGTTTCTGGATATACTCTGACAGACGTCTGCCCACAGGAGAAACATTTCTCGTCGGGCCTGATGCGAAATTTCCTTAGTTAGGAAATTAGTTTTTAGGGAATATTTTTTGTATGCTATATATATGATAGCTTATTTTAAACTTAGACAGGATAGCAATTTGATTATTGGTGAGAACTTATTGTTATTGTGTGAGATCTAGGGTTTGAGAGGGATTTGTGTTTTCTCCATCGATTTGTACTCCTTCGTATTTGGATTATTAATAAAGCTTCGCCTTCGCCTATATGTTTTGCAGTAAGTTCTCATATTTTCATCATGCCTGAGGTTTGTTTCTTCTTCTCTTTATCGTTTGGTTTGTGCTTGGTGATTGCCTTATTCGCAACAATAACAATTGTTTTATAACATCCATCACAAACCGAATTGGTCTAGAAATATCCATTGTTTAAAGATTTGCAACCAGAGTAGTGGATCAACGCGTGCACTGACAATATAATACTTGGTTCATTTCCCACTGCGTTTTAGATAAAACTGTCTGATTATTTCTTGCATGCTCTTTTCCTTTTCTCCTATCAAGTTAATACTTATACTGGACATAAAATTGTGAAAATCATGAAGATAACGATCCCTTCCTGTCGTCGATATCCTTGTATTTCTCGATTCTGATGTATATCACTTGCTTAATTCAATAATTTCTATGTATCACCTCTCATATCTAATTGACTGCAGGTTGGGCGAACTACCCTTGGTGGATTGCTTGCTTTAGGATACAATGTTGTTGTTAGTTACAAGCGATCATGCACATCAATTCATAATGGCCACATCTTGCTGGCGCTAGAAACCGTCGAGACTCTGAATGAGACATTCCTCGTATTAAAGGGTACAAGCAGGAAGGTGTGGATTCCTTAACATCTGATCAAAAAACCTATAATATACTTATTCAGCACAGTGAGCTTTATGAACATGGCTGCAATATCTAATGAGCAACTAGTGTTGTCAACACTGTTCACTGTGTTGGAGCTTTAAGTTTGTTAGTGATTGATTCGAGGCTGCCTTTTGACACAAGTTTTGTTTATTTTAGTGTACTTATGGAAATCTATAAGTAATTTAAATTGCATAATGATCTGATAGATGATCATGTTTTCTGAAATAGGGCATAGTGTTCCTTGAACTGAGTCATGCGTGATGAACATGTTGTAGAGTGAATAAAAATTTACCTCTATTTTCCAATGGACGAGGTTAATAAGATGATAGTAGAAGAATTTTTTGTAATTAGAAAAAAAGACCTTTCATAAAAACACGAGTTTGGATGAGATAATTATTACTTCTAAGTTTGGTTACATTAATATTAGATACCTATTATTGCAGGACAGCGTTGTGCATATTAGCAGTAATCTAACAAACTCATTATTTGCAAGAAGGCCCAGTAGTTTTTTGGTAAAGGTACATAAGAATGCTGCTGTTTCACCTGTCTAATAATTGAAAAGAGCTTATTTCTTCGTTTATTTTTTCCCAACAATATACCATTCGTTCAACCTCCATGACACTATAAAGAGTAACTTTCTTATAGCCTTCAGAGATTTTTTTAATAATATATCCGGAAATGAGGCACAGGTAATCGCAGCAGAAGCTTGCAGATTGGGCATTAAGGGTCCATGGAACACCAAATCATACTTGGAAATGATTCTAGAAGCCAAAGGTATATGATAATCCTCTTTTTTAATTAGATACATGCATGTATCTAAACATACATAATGCATCACGATATATCCTTGAATGCACGCGTGCACACATTTAAGTCTGGCTTGGGCCTTTGAATTCTCAAGAAATCTGCATCTCTTTCTTGTTCTCCTTTTCTTTTTTCAGCACAGCATCAGTGTCGGGTACAGCTTAAACTTGTAAATCCTAGACTACAAGTTTATTGCCAAATCTTTAACGTGCATTGTCCCTTGAACATGCACAAATTTAGTATATTAAATCTTTTTATAATCAATGAGCTACCTTAAATACCCATCCACTAGTTTTCAAGAATAGTGGCCAGCCTTTTCGCCTATAGTTGCCTCGGTCGAGAATATTGCACTATTTGAGAGGGTCTATGTAGGCTCAACAACCAGTTGTAATATTTGGAGGAGAAAAGGAGGAACGAAACCCCATTTCAAAATCTGAGGATTAGATGTTCATGTTCTGGTGCCATGCCAAAACCTTAGAATTTAGATGATAATAAAGAGAAGAATGGAATGGAAAGGACTGAGAATTTATTAATCTCTATGGGCCTGGTAGATAGGATTATATAGTTGACACATTGCAATATTGCCCCTCGTTTATAATTATAACTATATCCACAATAGCCTCTAACATTTTTGTAAATTCCGAAATCGATTCTTCTACTGTGTGCCATAATGCTACATCACTTTCTCTGACAACCTGGAGATACAGCTCCATGTAAATTTTGCAATATCGATATTATCTCTATTCTCATAGATGTTCAATAGAGCTATTTGAAAAGGAAGGATGTGAATTAAGCAAACAATCTTGGATTGCACAATCATTGTCTCAATTGCATATTTGAGGATTTAATTCCATAGCCATATGAGTGTAAACTATTTACATATTTGCGCGGCTTGTTTTGTTGGATATTTGTAATCATCTTCTTGTTTGCCATCTAATTTTATGTCAACACTCAGGTGTACCACGTGTTAATACTCCTCCACCATTATCTGGTACTCTTTCAACCGGAAACCAAGAAAGGCTCATTCCTGCTCCTCGTCCAATTCGTTTATCCACAAATATTTCTCACAAGCTTGGGGATCTTACTCAACCTTGGACTCGATCTCCAACAAAATCTGGCTTGGATCCTGTACTTCCAAAATGGAAATTTATTTCAGGTTTGCAATAAACTCAGTTCTCATGAATATAATATATACTATCTGTTTCGGTGTGCAATATTTCTCTAGTATCTATATTTATATTAGATCGACTGTAAAAAATGTGTTATGTATTTTTTAATTATCAACTTCTCTTATAAAACAATTGCAGATTCTTCTGCTTTCAGGGGTAACATCCAGCTTGTTCCCATTCCTGATTCATACAACTTGGATAGGGGCTTGTTTTTCTCTGTTCAAGCTATTCAGGTGATTATCGTAGTGAAAATGCTAAATTGTTTCATATCAGTAGCTTTTTATCGTAAATAAATAAGTCATACTGTACTGTGCTTCATACTTCTTTAAATTTCTTTCTTTTAGGCATTGTTGGAGAACAAGGGGTTTCCAGTGATTGTCGGCATAGGTAACGAATGTACCTTTTTATACATAAATTATATCAACAGTAATAGGTAAATGTGCTTGTACATAAATTCAGCCTACGCTCTTCCTTATACATAGATTATATTATCTAATTTTTTACCCCCTGAAAATCAATTTTCTATTTCATGTATCAGATCTTATACCTTTTTCTGATAAATAAAATTACTGATGTTGCATCTCTTTTGTGCCTGAATTACAGCATATATCTAGATAGACTGGTTTGCATCATATTATTTAATTTCCTTCCTCATATTATTACTGTTGCAATTCATCTCATCTAGGGTTTATTTTCTACAATTATTTTGGCTTCTTTCAATTAATTAGATATTTCATCTGCATAATCATGTGTATGCATTCACATCTTCTTTCATTCAAGCCTTTAATTCATACTGCTTAAGTGGAATTATTTCCTTAAATATTTAGGCTACTCAATTGTCTTACATTGATTCTCTCAACAGGCTTTATATCTCACTACTCTTTGCATGAATTGGCTTGAACTCTAAACTGCCTTGGGTATTCATTATCTATTGATTGCAATTTTTTTCAGTTTGATTTCCTTTCTTGATGTAGCAGTTCCTGGGATGTACTCCTTGAGCCCTTCTCTATAATAGCCTATACATATTAAATGTTATTTGCATTTATCAAGATGTTTTTTCATCAATATTTCTTTATTTGAGTAGGGTGTTCAATAGATTTGGAATAAATGTTGTAGGGTGAGTTTGAATGAGAATAATGTGCGAAAGAGAGCCTGGATTAGGATGCATGAGGGAGATAAAGAGGTTTTCATAAATTTCAGTAGAGAATTAGGTTGTATGAGAGAAAAGTTGAAAGCAAAAGAGAGGAATAGAGAATACAGCTAACGTAGGTTTCTAATTTTTAGACATGTTTCTGCTTTTCTCAATCATGGATTTTAGGCATTCACGTCCTAAATAACCTCCTAAGAAATGTTGAGTAGTGTAACGCCTCAATTCCCGGAATACAGAAATATGGACCGAAACCGCCAGTGCTTGTAACACCCTAGAACAAGGTGCGGTATTTTTTTCTTTGAGATTTATCAGTTTATTTTGAATTAATAAAATTATTTTGTTTCATTTGGAGTTTAATATTCTATGTTTTTTCTAAATTTGTTAATTATATGATAATTAGTATTTTAAATATTTGTTTGCTAATTAAAATATAATTGTTTTAATATTCATATAATATTTTATCATAAATTAGATATATTTTAAAGAATATTTTAGTATGATAATTTTAAAAGAGACATGTTATTAATATTTAATATATTATTTTGCTAATCTATTTAAATCTTATTTATTTGCAATTAAGATATTTTTTTAATCTAATTTAACCATAGATTTATTATAGTTTAAAATTAGGTTATGATGAGGTGTTTGATATAATCCCTTCAAATAGTTTAAACTAATCTCCTAACTAATAGCTCTCAATAAATATTTTATAAACAAACTAATTTAAAACCTATATATAATAAAACCCTATCTATCTATCTCTCTCCTCTTTTATAACAGAGAATCTCTCACAAATCTCTTTCTCATGTTCTATCCCTCTCTCCCTTCCACCTCTCTCTCTATATTATACTATATATATATATATTCTAATCATCATCACCTCCTTTTATTTTCTTTCTTAAAAACTCAAACTCCAATCATCCTTACTCCTCGCCGCAACATCCTCATCATCTCGATCCCTCGCCATTGCCGAGCAGCCATCAAGTCGAGCAACCCCACTGCAGCATTGACGCCGTCGTCTCCCTGATCCTAGCCGAGCCGAGCAAGGTCCAGACTGAAATCCAAGTTGGTATTTTGATTCGTCGAGTCGTCGTGTTTTTCGTCTTCAGGCAAGTACTCTTGCTCTATTTCTAGTCGAAGCAACATCGCCAAGGCATTATATTTATACTTTAATCATATTGGTTTAAATTAAATATTTATAATTGTAAAACAATGAATACCAACAGGGTTGGTGCCAATTGTCAAACGAGAAGATAAACCCTACTTTTTTGTTATCTCGTCTACAAACATAAATATAAGTGTTTTTTACATACATATATGGATCTATGAACCTACATACATACAAAATGTGCAAAAATACTTTTTTGGGTCCTTAAAGATTAAGCAAGGGTCCTAGGGTTTTATTAAAAAAAAGTTGTTAGGTTGAGGGTTTTTGTTCAAATGCTAAAATAAAATTTCACTTGTACTAATTTGTTTCAATATTAAACAGAGTAGAATATTCTTAATGCACTAAATAAGATGGAGTAGATGCATATACTTAAGACACTAAATTAATTTAGATAGTTGGCATACTATATATTAGGTTATGTATCACTCATATATAATTAATGTCTATTCAAAATATTAGGTACATAAGCTGTTATATTCATAGTTAATTTAGTTAATTGGACTCGAAATCCTAGTGCTATTCTAATCCAGTACTATTATTTAATAGGAAAACTATAATATATTTTATATTATCTAATCTCAACATTCACCACAACTTAAAAATGAAAGTTTTTGGGAAGCTAAAACTCTAGTAAGATTAAACATTATCAACCCCTTTAAATATCTCAGCTGTTCTAATTTTTTTGTGCATAGATATATTTGTACATTTATTATTTCTGAACATGTTCAATCTAAAAATACAATAATTAATATTCTGAGACACATAACATATCATCTGATATTGTTGATTGACATATACGAGACCCCTTGACATGCTTTATACATTTGTGACCAATAGCGTTTGAACGATAGAACGTGATCACCGACTAAAATACCGAGACATAAGTATATATTGATTCATTCGGCACAAATTCATGATTCAGTGATTATTCGTGATTCAGTGTTTATAAATGATACAAGTGTTTATGAGTGCTTCAAGTGATACGAGTGATTTTAAGTGATTCAAGTGATATAAATGATTCAAGTGTTTCTTCATGATTAATGCTTATTCATGACACGTGCCGGTAAATCGTTCCTTTATGATAGTGACTAAATTTAGAAACACGGGGATTGAGGAAATTGAGAGTGGAATGTGGACCCGTTCTTTGGAGAATTCAGTATTAGAGATTGGCCAGTCGAATGCGCAGTTTGCGCAAGAGCGGTGTGCTGAACATCACCCACAGTGATAGTGAGTGTATATTTCGCCTAGCGGCAAGCTTGAGATCAGCTCCGAGCATAGTGGGCCGTGGTCTCGGGTACGTACGGGATATCCTCCAAGGTCCGAGAATACTTTTCACTGAATCAATTTCAACCTTGTGCAAGATTAATTAGGGTTCGTGTTAGTGACATCTAGGATTCACCCGACTTGTTATTATTGCATCTTTCCGTTATTATACCTGTTATTATACATAATACCTTTATTGATATATCCATATCTACATGTGCACGCGGGCTTTACTACACCCACACATTCATGATATCACACACATACACAATTTACGATTGAGTACTTGTTGGGATATTCTGATATTTTTGGGACTTGCCATATCTGGTTTAGAGACCGGTTCACATGCAGAACAGGATCAGAGTGACTATCAGGAGTTTGCCGAAAATCAGTAGGTTTAGTTCTATTTTATTTTAGTTGCTATTAGAATGTGCGCCATCGCGGGACGTTAGGAATAATGTATCTTTCTTTTCGGATCTTGTATTTCGTTTATTTGGAATTCTTTGTTATTTGGATCTTTTATTGACTTTATCTGCATCCCGTGAATTCATCAGTATTATTTGTTATTTATGCAGTATGATGTTAGTATTATATCTTGGATATTATCGTACAGCTTTAGCTATAGCCTTAGGTGTGACTATGGCAAGGCGATTTCTCCTTGTACGGGAGCACTGTAACGCTCCAATTCTCGGAATACGGTAATATGGACCGAAAACATCAGTGCTTTCCCTTGTACGGGAGCACTGGTATTTTCGGTAAGCACTGGTGTTTTCGGTCCATATTACCGTATTCCGAGAATTGGAGCATTACAGTGCTCCCGTACAAGGAAAAACCGCCTCTCCATAGTTACACCTAAGGTTCTAGCTAAATTTGTACGATGATAATATCTAAGATGTCATACTAACATCATGCTGTATAAATAACAAATAACACTGATAAATTCACGAGATAAAAATAGAGTCAATAAAAAATCTAAATAACAGAGAGTTCCGAATAAACGAAATACAAGATCCAAAAAGAAAGATACATTATTTCTAATGTCCTGCGAGGGGCACACATTTTAACAGCAACTGAAATAAAATAGAAATAAACCTACAAATACCACCGATCTTCGGCAAACTCCTAATGGTCACTCTAATCCTGCTCTGCCTGTAAATCAGTCTCTAAACCTGAGTCGGCAAGTCCCAGGAATATCAGAACATCCCAGCAAATACTTAATAGTGTGTGTATGTGTGTGACAGCATGAATATGTGAGTTGAAGCCCGTGTGCACAATATGAAAATGGTTATGGCAATACTGTAAAACAAGCATATATACAGGTCCAGTTATATCCTAGCCGGTCAGCCCTATTATGAGTTTGAGTGGGTATGTCAAGCGCTGCAGGAGTATTCCTAACCCATGGGTAGGGCCCTGGGTTAGGAAACATGGGCCTAGATGTGGAATGAACAAGCGACTGTATATGGTCCAGTACGAGCCGTAGGAACAAGCGACCGACATAGCCCGGTATGAGCTGCCAACGGTGGGACTCCTGAGATCCTGTCGAACGAACTCATACTCAAACTACCCCCCACCCTGCGAATTTATAACTAACATGGTAATAAACTGAATCACTAATTAAGAATGCTGACTGGACTGGAACATGTAATATCATGTTAATGGTACATAGTGGAAACTTGTAAACAAGAAAGATTGTGTCATGGCATGTAATTCGGCATTCCAATCGGTGATTTCGTTTTAATATAAATAAACAAGGATCATGATAGGCATGTCAAGTCAAGGTATTTTATACATGTAAATCGACATTAGTCTTGAAGGTGTATAAAGCATGTAAAAAGGGATCTTGTGCATGGTAATCATGTCATAGCATCTATATTTAACAAGGTTATTTATGCAACACCGTTTTAAAAGTTTCGATTCTGATTTGAACAATTCCAATAGTTGTGGTATTTTATCGAGCATGTAACAAGCATGATGTTTATAGTTCTAGTTAATGGGTGTGCTAAATACCATCATATATACAAGGATCATAGGATTGCATATTAATGAAGTTTCTGATATCACAATTTATTTAAACATTAAAGGTTAAGAATTTATTGAGAATCGCTGATATTGCATCATCCAAAAGAAAAGAGCAAGAGTACTTACCTTATAGATGATCACGGAAACAATACGACATCACGGCACGTTACAAGATCGAATCTTGATCTCAGCTGGCTAACCAGTCTTGGGTCTCGACTTGATCTGTAATCTTGGTCGAGGAAACACAAAGGAGACGACGGCTGGAGTCGATCTCGAGGCCTGGCACTGTTCGGTTGTGGGTTCTCGGTTGAGGTTGGTTGGCGGTGAAGACGAGGAGATAGGCTCGGCTGCTAGGGTTGCGGGTTAGGGTTCGGTGTTGGCTAGCTTGAGGGGAAGATGAATATGATTGTGGAGGTGGTGCTTGAGGCGATCGATGGGCTCAGTTGAGGGTAGGGTTCGGTTCTAAAGTCGGGGTCGATGGGTGATGGCTCTCGATGCTGAGGAAGACGAAGCAATGATGGCGAAGGGGTTATCGGTTGATGAGAAGAGGAAGACGAGGGTAGCGGCGGCGATGAAAAGGAGGCGGGCGGGCGGTAAGGTGATGGAGACGGTGGGATCTCAACGACAAGGGTGCTCGGTTGTGAGGTTGATTAGCAGCGAAGAAGGTTCGAGAGGATGTGGTGACGAGGTCGAGTTGAGGGCTGAAAGGTTCGGGTGTTTGGGTGATCGAGGAAGAAGATGAAGACGAAGTCGGCGGCAGGGTAGGGGCTCGGCGGTTGATGGGAGTTGTGTTCGTGTTTGGCAAAGATGAGGGGTTTGTTTTGGAGAAAGAAAAATATTTGATGAGGGTGAGATAGAATATAGGGTCATATATATTTATACAGGTTTAGTAAAAAATATATATACATAGTAGGGTTTTGTTAGGATGATAGCTTGGTTAGGATTGTTAAGGAGATAGAAAATATTCGGAGAGAGAGACTAGGTGAAAGAGAAATATTCTCGGGGAGAGAGATGAAACCGTTGAAGATATATATATATATATATATATATAATTGTATATGTATATATATAATTGTATATGTATATACATAGGTTTAGGAAAAATGCCGTAACCCCCATCAGTTTAATTTTAAAAGATTTAAAAGTGATTTTAAAGATCTCTATTATATTTAGTTTAAAACCAACAACCAAAAATTTATCTTTTGTTAAACTATAATACTAAAATATAAATATGGTTACCCAACTAAATGTTAGAGAAATAATTTATATGCATACTAAATAGGATATTAATAACCTAGCAACCAAAATTATATATATATATATATATATATATATCTTAACCAAAAACATTAAATTCCTAATTAATAATATTAACAATAATAATAGTAATAATACCAACACCAATACAAAAAGATAAAAGAAAAAAAAGAAAAAAGTACGATCGGGCTAGGGTGTTACATCCTATCCACCTTACAAGAAATTCCGTTCTCGAAATTAGAAGAACGAAAAACAAGATTCGAGAACTAATAACGTGGATCAAGGAAAATAGATGGATATAAAAAATCAAGGATCAAGAAAACTAGTGTGGATACGTAAAGTCACGGTCTTGGCCCAACAATCAAAGTGTGTAAAGAAGGTATCTAACCAATCATCTGAGACAAAGTCGTACTTTTTAGTCTTGTGTCAAAGTTCTGTGTGGCATAGGATGTGTGGTGGTGAAGATAGTGGACAAGAAGTAAAGTGTGTGCGTCTCTGGAATTAAAGTAATCTCTAGAAAGAACTGAACTACAAAACAGTACTTGTGATATCTTCTGACGCCTCCACTTGTGGTCGTTAGGGTAAAGGCTCGCTCCTGACCATGACCTGTGTTGCCTCGTTTCTGCGCATAAAGTTGCTTCTGGGAATTAAGTACTTTCTATTGTTGGTTGAGCTCTGCTCTCATAGGGCAACTCCCAATCTGGTGGTCACTGGCACCACATACCAAACAAGAAACCCTTGACCCTGCGGCAATTCCTCTCAACATGTCCCGCTATCTGGCAGTATCCGCAAACCAATGCTTCCCGCCGCTGTGGGGTTGCGGTAGGCTTCATCTGAATTTCCCTACTCTCTGACTGGATCCCTCTATTTGATCGCCTCCATTTGATCGGACTGGGTCTCTCCTGAAGTTTGACTACCCAAGCGTTTAAATCCTCCATTTTGGAATTTCTTCTTTTTATTCACATCCGCCTCAATCCTGCGGGCTGCATTTAATACCTTAGAATAAGTCCTCAAATCATGCGAAGCTAACTTCTCATGTATCTCTAGAGTAAGACACTGCAAAAGCCTCCTGGCCCTGCCCTCCTCCTGAGCTACCATCATAGGAGCGAAACGACTCGGTCGGATAAACTCGGCCGCTGCTCCTCCCCGACGAAGATTGATAAACTGCTGCTCCATATCTATTCTGGCCGACTTTGGAAAGAACTCAAGAAAAGCAGTCGAAAAGCCAGCCTATGTAATCAGTTTCTCTAATTTGTTCTCTTCGGTGAGCCACCTAATTCTAGCTACATCTTGCAGCTGAATCTTTACTATATCCACACTGTCAGCTTATGGAACTCGAGCTAAGTTCTCCATATCGATTATCCACTGCTCGGCATTTAGTGGACTATCCGTACCAGTGAAATCAGCCGGCTGCAGTCTCCTGAAATCAGCGACACTGTCCGGACATCGATCTCCACGAACTTCAGTCACCCTATTCAAGGCTGCAGTAGTTGTCTACTGAGAAGTGAGCAGACCCTCCTGAAGTATACTAGTCTTTTGCTGTTGATTCTCTGACATACCACGTATAACCCTAAGTAGTGCGACATTGTTGTCACGCCCCCCATACACCTGCAAATTTTCTTCCATCTTGTTTCTGAAATAAAAACGAACGACGAGATTTAGCAATGGAAACAAGATTCAAGTTCAGAATATAAAAATAATTGAGCGAAAAAGAAAAGCAAGATAATATAGTATAATCAAATCAATGGGTATGAATCAAGGGTAGAACTCTAAGTTACTCAAGTAGAATACCGTATTATAACCATGCCGCGGTACATGTGTTCAATATCGTAACTTTATCCAAGTCGTCTGAATCCTACAATTAGAGTCAGAAATATACAGCATTACACACCGAGGGAGACCTAAACATGTGATCCTAACCTAAAAGGTTGGTGGAACCAAGTTTAACTTCACGTCAGCCTTGGCTCTGATATGAACATGTAAAACCCCAATTCCCGGAATACGGAAATATGAATCGAAACCGCCGGTGTTTCTAGACAAGAGAAAATCACCTTGTCATAGTCACTTCTAAGGCTCTAACTAAATCCGTACGATAATAATATTCAGGATGTAATACTAACATCATGCTGTATAAATAACAAATAAGACCGATGAATCCACGAGATAAAGATATAGTCAATAAAAGATCAAAATAACTGAGGGTTCCGAATAAACGAAATACAAGATCCAAAAAGAAAGATACATTATTTCTAAAGTCCTGGGAGGGGCGCATATTCTAATAACAACTGAAATAAAATAGAAATAAACCTACAAAAACCACCGATCTTCGGCAAACTCTTGATGGTCACTCCGATCCTGCTCTGCCTGTGAATCGGTCTCTAAATCCGAGATGGCAAGTTCCAAAGATGTCAGAACATCCCAGTAAGTACTCAATCATAATAGTGTGTAATAACATAAGTGGGTGTAGTGAAGCCCGTGTACACAATGTGAATATGGATATGGCAATACTGTAAAACAAGCATATTTACATATCCTGCTATATTCTAGCCGGTCACTAAATGATTAATCTATCCTATCGTGAGTTTGAGTGGGCACATCAACTTCTGCAGGAGTATTCCTAACCTAAAGGTAGGGCTCTAGGGCCCAGATGTAGAATGAATAAGCGACCATATATAGCCCTGTACGAACTGTAGGAACAAGCGACCGATATAGCCCGGTATGCGCTGTAGTAACAAGCGACCGATATAGCCCTGTATGAGCTGCCGGCGGTAGGACTCTTGAAATCCTGTTGAACGAACTCACACTCAAACTACCCCACACCTTGTGTATTTATAACTAACATGGTAATAAATTGAATCACTAATTAAGAATACTGACTGGACTGGAATATGTAATATCATGTTAATGGTACATAGTGGAAACTTGTAAACAAGATTGTGTCATGACATGCAATTCAGCATTCCAATCGGTGATTTCGTTTTAATATAAATAAACAAGGATCATGAATAGGCATGTCAAGTCAAGGTATTTTATACATGCAATTCGACAATAGTCTTGAAGGTGTATAAAGCATGTAAAAAGGGATCTTGTGCATGGTAATCATGTCATAACATCTATATTTAACAAGGTTATTTATGCAACACCGTTTTAATAAGGGTTCGGTTTTAATTTTAACGATTCCAATAGTTGTGGCATTTAATCGAGCATGTAACAAGCATGATGTTTATAATTCTAGTTAATGGGTGTGCTAAATACCATCATGTATACAAGAATCATAGGATTTCATATTAATGAAGTTTCATGATATCACAATTTATTTAAACATTAAAGGTTAAGAATTTATTATGTTGCATCGACCAAAAGAAAAGAGCAAGTGTACTTGCCTTATAGACGACGATCACATAAACAATACGATGACACGGCACGTTGCAAGATCGAATCTTGATCTCGGCTCGACAACTAGTCTTGGGTCTTGACTTGATCTGTAATCTTGGTCGAGGGAACACAAAGGAGACGACGGCTGGAGTCGATCTCGAGGCCTGGCACTGCTCGGTTGTGGGTTCTCGGTTGAGGTTGGTCGGCTGTGAAGATGAGGAGATGGGCTCGGCTGCTAGGGTTGCGGGTTATGGTTTAGTTTAGGCTAGCTTGAGGAGGAAGATGAAGATGATTGTGGAGTTGGTGCTTGAGGCGGTTGATGGGCTCAGTTGAGGGTAGGGTTCGGTTCAGGAGTCGGGGTCGATGAGTGATGGCTCTCGATGCTGAGGAAGACGAAGGCAATGATGGTGTAGGGGTTATCGGTTGATGAGGAAAGGAAGACGATGGTAGCGGCGGCGATGAAAAAGAGATGGGTCGGCGGCAAGGTGATGGCGATGGTGGGATCTCAGCTTCAAGGGTGCTCGGTTGTGAGGTTGATCAGCGGCGAGGAAGGTTCGAGAGGATGCGGGGATGGGGTCGAGTCGAGGGCTGAAGGGTTAGGATGTTTGGGTGATCGAGGAAGAAGAGGAAGACGAAGTCGGCGGCATGGTAGGTGCTCGGCGGTTGATGGAAGTTGTGCTCGTGTTTAGCAATGGTGAGGGGTTTGTTTTGGAGAGAAATATTTGACGAGGGAGAGATAGAATATAGGGTTATATATATAGGTTTACTAGAATATATATATATATATATATATATATATATAGAGAGAGAGAGAGAGGGTGTTTTAATGGAGGAAAGAGGTCATAGGAGGGAATTTCTTCTTATGGGTCGAAAAAATACACCCTCCCTCATTTTTTCCGACGATCGGCACCCACCATCTTCATCATTATCATCTAAGATATGGGTACACCAAATTTCATGTGATTCTACAACTTTTTCACCGTTGATTTAGTGGGTTCAAAATTAACGGTTTACCGACAATAGAACTTTTTACATTGCTAAATCAACGGTGAAATGGTTGTAGAATCACATGAAATTTGGTGTACCCACATCTTAGATGATAACGATGAAAATGGTGGGTGCCGATCGGCGGAAAAAATAATGGAGGACGTATTTTTTCGACGCCATAGGAGGAAATTCCCTCCTATGGCATCTTTCCTCCATTATTCTCATATATATATATAGTTAAATAGGTGTGGGTTTTGTTAGGGTGATAGCTTGGTTATGATTGTTAAGGAGATAAATATTTGGAGAGAGAGTGACTAGGTGAAAGAGAGAAATATTCTCAGGGGAAGAGATGAAACTGTTGAAGATATATATATATATATATATATATATATATATATATATATAATTGTATATGTATATACATAGGTTTAGGAAAAATGCCTATAACCCCGATCAGTTTAATTTTAAAAGATTTAAAAGGAATTTTAATGATCTCTATCATATCTAGTTTAAAACCAACAACCAAAACTATATCTTTTGTTAAACTATAATACTAAAATATAAATATGATTACCTAACTAAATGTTAGAGAAATAATTTATATGCATACTAAATAGGATATTAATAAACTAGCAACCAAAATTATATATATATATATATATATATATCTTAACTAAAAATATTAAATTCCTAATTAATAATATTAACAGTAGTAATAGTAATAATACCAAAACCAATACAAAAAGATAAAAGGAAAAAAGTAGGATTGGGCTAGAGTGTTGCATCCTACCCACCTTACAAGCAGTTCCGTCCTCGAAATTAGAAGAACGAAAAACAGGATTCGAGAACTAATAACGAGGATCAAGGAAAATAGATGGGTATAAAAAATCAAGGATCAAGAAAACAAGTATGGATACGTAGAGTCATGGTCTTGGCCCAATAATCAAAGTGTGTAAGGAAGGTATCTAACCAATCATCTGAGACAAAGTCGTACTTTCCGGTCTTATGTCAAAGTTCCGTGTGGCATAGGATGTGTGGTGGCGAATATAGTGGACAAGAAGCAAAGTGCATGTCTCCGGAATTAAAGTAATCTCTAGAAAGAACCGAACTACTAAACAGTACCTGCGACATCTTCTGACGCCTCTACTTGTGTGGCCGTTAAGGTAAAGGCTCGTCGCTGTCCACGACCTGTGTTGCCTCGTTTCTGTGTATAAAGTTGCTTACGGGAATTAAGTATTTTCTGTTGTTGGTTGAGCTCTGCTCTAATAGGGCAACTCCCAATTGGATGGTTACTGGCAGCACAGACCAAACTGACCCTTAGCCCTTCGGCAATTCCTCTCAACATGTTCCGCTATCTGACAATATCCGCAAACCAAGGCTTCCCGCTACTGTGGGGCTGTGGTACGCTTCATTTGAATTCCCCCATGCTCTCTGGCTGGGATCCCTCTGTTTGATCGGACTGGGTCTCTCCTGATTTTGACTAGCCGAGCGTTTAAATCCTTCATTCTAAAATTTCTTCCTTTTATTCATATCCGTCTCAATCCTGCGGGCTGCATTTTATACATCAGAATAAGTCCCAAAATCATGCGAAGCTAACTTCTCCTGAATCTCTAGAGTAAGACACTGCATAAGCCTCCTTGGCCCTGTTCTCCTCCTGAGCTTCCATCGTAGGAGCTAAATGACTTAGTTGGATAAACTCGGCCACTGCCTCATCTACTGTGTGTCCTCCCAGACGAAAATTGATAAACTGCCACTCTATATCTATTTTGGCAGACTTTGAAAAGAACTTATCAAGAAAAGCAGTCGAAAAGTCAGCCTATGCAATCGGTTTCTCTAATCTGTTCTCTTCGACGAGCCACCAGATTCTAGCTACATCTTTCAGCTGAATCTTGACTATATTCACTATCAGTCTCTGGAACTCGAGCAGCTGATATAAGTTCTCTATATCGACGATCCACTGCTCGGCATCTAGTGGACAGCCCGTACCGGTGAAAACTGCTGGCTGCAGTCTGCTGAAATCAACGACACTGTCCGGACGTCGATTTCTATGAACTTCAGCTACCTTATTCAAGGCGGCAGTAGTTGTCTGCTGAGAAGCGAGCAGACCCTCCTGAAGTATACCAGTTTGTTGCTGTTGATTCTCTAACATACCACGTATAACCCCAATTAGTACGACATTGTTGTCACGCCTCCCATACACCCGCAAATTTTCTTCCGCCTTGTTTCTGAAATAAAAAACGAACGACAAGATTTAGTAACGGAAACGAGACTCAAGTTCAGAATATGAAAATAATTGAGCGAAAAAGAAAAGCAAGATAATATAGAATAATCAAATCTGTAACACCCGAGCCCAATAATACTGGTTATATTACAAGTTGAGGGTTATTTATTGCTCATTTCAATTTTCCTGATTTTCTGGTGTGTATGGCTAAATTATAACCGGTTAAATCATTTTGGCACATAACAAATTTTAACTCCTAAAATGAAATTTAAGATGTCCATGTTAGCCTACTCGTCGCCACTAGTCGCGTGGTAGCGTCCGCGTGTCGAGATTCCGTTCCGTTTGGCTAAACGGGCCAGTTTGGGCGACTACGCGCGTGTGCAAGTGTCCGACTTGGGGGCATGCATTTTAATCGCTAAACACCTATTTTCAAAATTTGGAACCCGCTTAAAATCTTATAATTTGAATTTGGAACATTTGGGCGCAACCCGGGCGCGATTTGGAAATGTTTCATTTCGCGCCAAAAAGGGCCCATTTTAATTTAATATAAAACTTTATATATATATATATATACGAATATAACTTTAACTGTGCAAATCCTTTAAAAATCTTTACACAAATATTTTCCTCACCTCCCCCAGCCAATCGCGAGGCCCAAATCTGCGCATGGGCCCCACCTCCCATTTCCCTATCTCTCTCTCTCTCTTCCTTCAATCCCTCGCCCTTTCTCTCTCCAATCTCTCTCTCTCTTCCTCTATTAATTCCCATGCAACTGCCTTCTTCTCCCCATCGACCACGAGAACACCCGAGCAAACCCTAACCCTAGCCTCGCGATCCCACCGCCGACTTCCCCGCGACTTCGCCGTCGCCGCCAGCAACGCCTTCTCGACCGCCGCACCTTCCTCCTCCCTCCTTCCTCCTCTCTCCTGCGCCTACACCCATTCCCGACCTCGCCTCCACCTTCGCAGACCTCGCCGTCGACGCCACCCATCGTCGTCGACGACTCCCGCGGCACCCTCTCACCCTACTCGACCCGACCTCGTCGTCGCTGCCCTCCTCCCCTCGCCGGAACACCCACACGAGCCCTAACCCCTCGGCTAACCTCCGCTGTTCGCCGGAGAAGCGCGCCGGCGACCTCGTCGACGCCACCTCCGACCACCTACTTCTTCCCCTCGACCACCAGAGCCGACCCCCTCTCCTCCAGCTCGCCGCAGCACCCTATCCCGCGCACCCCGAAGCCTTCAACCCCCGCTACAGCCGCTGCCGTCGCTTCGCCGGCGTTCCAGTGCCGTCGAGCTCGCCGGGGTCACCTGGTATACCTCTCTGTAAGTGCCCCTTTTCCTTCCTTTGTGCAAATCATTCCCCTTGCTGGTCGTAGTCGCTTGTATCCTATCGTTTTGCTAACTTCGCTCCCTTTTGTCGTTGCCGGAACCCGACCGTGCCGTCTTGGCGAACCCGACGCTCCAGCGAAGCCCCCTGGTCCGTGTGATCCCGTGGACCTCTGTTGGGACTCGATCCGTGGCCCGTGCTATCTTATCGCGTTTTCTGCCGATATCGCATCCGTGTTTCGGTTTGCGGAACCGCCGAGGCAAGTATCCGAATACTTGCTTTAACATGCTACAACTTAATCATCATATTATAACCACACAACTATTATAACATCGATACCTTTTATAACTTAGAATTGCTAGTCACAATTATCCGTAACTTTAAATCAATGAAATCATTGCTCGTATTAACCGGTCTGCTATTAATTCATACTTAACTAATCAAACCAAGTAGATCATCCCCACTTCATTTGTTAAAATCACTCATGAGACAATTATTATGCTTAGTTCAAATTCATGTAACTCCATTACGTATATTATCGATATTGTTTCGTCTTGTGGCTATTGCACCTCAAAGGTGCGTGAACCGGATTAATAAGAGAATACGAAACATCACTGTGTTTACCTAGATTAATATTGTTATTTACTGTTTCCTGCTACTGTTCATTATTGATTGCATACCTGTTGCGAGCACACACCTGATTGCATTACATATTGACCGATCTTGATACACATGACACATGTACTGATACACCGGACATGACACCCTGTGCATATCGACTCGACTTGTTGAAAGTAACCTGACCTGTTACCTGATTT
The DNA here is from genome assembly GCA_030015575.1 of Agapanthus africanus. Lineage (NCBI taxonomy): Eukaryota > Viridiplantae > Streptophyta > Magnoliopsida > Asparagales > Amaryllidaceae > Agapanthus > Agapanthus africanus. The sequence goes on along the minus strand of JASDDO010000026.1, from coordinate 109,323,998 downwards.
CATGCCTAATGCCGACAAACCTGACCATTCCCGCTGTCTATCCAGACAGACCTACTCTTACTGGATCTTGCGTTGGCATTAGTCCTTGACAACTGAATACCTGACCTGACATACATAGCTTGGGGGTATGGGGAAATCAAAGGTGAAACCGACTTGTAACTCAACAGTTCGATACTTGTTCTGATCAGTCTTACGGGCTTGGCCAGCTCCGGAGTGTTGATGTTGACATCACTCATCTATCCTACTACCTTTTACTGCTTAGCGGCACGTCTCGGATTCAGCCCCGAGGATCATGACCGTGGTCCCGGGCATGCACGGGATACTATTGAGTTACATCGACGATTCATCAATTGGTTTCAAAGACTATAGAGTAGAAAACCTGATAGGACAGTTTGGACACCATTGCACATTACCCTGCTTGTTATTCCTCGTTACTGCTTTATTCATGTTCATACTTGCATTGTTTATTACCATGTTTATGCTATATACTTGATGTCATGACGCGCTGACGTCTGGGTTTTGCATGGCCCAGATTCCTTACCACTATCGACGACCGAGCAGGAGTACTTCAGCCAGCAGGCTGAACTGTGAGTTCCTTAGAGTTTAGTTTGTTTATTTTCATTTCATTTCCAGATGTGAGCCCGCATTATGGGACGTACTGTTTATTCATTGTATTGGATCATTAGCTTCCGCACTTATTGTTTATTGATTCTTGTTATATTGGATTTGGACATGTATTAGTTTAGTTTATTTGTACTGTTCTTGATAACCTTACAACCGTAATGTGACTGTGGATGGATACTTCCTACCCACAGGCAGCATGGTTGGCTATGTCACGTGCCCAAACGCGCGTACTCTGACAAGCGGGGCGTGACATGGTTTTATGGTATCAGAGCCATATGTTAATTGGGTTGATTCTTGTAGTTGGGTATTGCACCCGATACATGAATCAGAATACCCGTGATTAGGAAACATGTCCTGCCACTTTGACCGTTTTACTATCCTTGAATCATTCTTCCGGATCATGTCGACGTGCAAACTTACTTTGCATTTGTCAACTCAAAAACCTAATTTCTTGTTATCTCTAGGACTTAGGCGACTTGGGTGGAGTTAAGTAATTGCGGCTATGATACCGCGGCATAGCTACAATGCAGTACTCTATTTAAGTATCTTGGAGTTCTAGCCTTGATCTATACTCAGAATCTATCATCATGCTAATGTTGGGTACTTTGATTTCCAGGATTCATGGCAGGTACGAATTTGAAGATGGACCAAAGAAGTGCGGTCTTAGCCGCCAGGCGTAGAGTGATAAGGGGATTGCTGGAGAGTCTAAAGGAACAGATCGAACAGATCGAGCTGGAACCGGCTTTTGCACTGAACCAAACGTCGGTACGTAGAAGTATTCCAGTGAACAGGCGCAGCGTAGCACCGATGAAGAAAATGATTGTGGGTGATCGAAAGGGGAGCGTGATCTGTAGCCACTGCCATAAACCCGGACATGTGCGAAGGGAGTGTCGTTTGAGGCTGGGACTCTGTTTGAGATGTGGAGCGGCAGATCACACCGTTAATGCTTGTCCGTCGAAGCCTCCGCAGAGACCGTTCCAAGGGCAGAGACAGTCGAATCAAGGACCAAATCAGGCTCGAGCGTTCACATTGACAGCCGAGGAAGCTAAGGCATCGGGAGAAGTGGTTTCAGGTACTTTACTCGTTCATGGTTTTCCTGCATTGGCATTATTTGATTCCGGAGCATCCCACTGTTTTATGTCGTCCAAATTTATAACTGCACACTCGATTACCTGCACGACCCTGTCTAGTTTTGGGACATACACACTGGGAATGGGAAAATCATAGCTAGTAAGGAATGTAGAGATTGTACAGTCGTTTGCGGACGAGAGCTTTTTGCAGATTTCTTGGTGATAGATACGGGCAGTTATGAGATTGTTTTGGGGATGGATTTTCTTGGCACTTTCCATGCCCACATGGACTGTAGGGCAAGGAAGGTAAATTCCAGATTCCCGGACATCCTAAGTTTACCTTCATTGGAGAAAGCAATTCTGTCGGGCCAGTCGAGTTTAGGGCTAGGCCGACGAACAGTGTTCTTGCGGCTATGGTAGTGGAAAGTAATGAAGAGCCGGCAGTTGTCCGCGACTTTATGGATGTGTTTGAAGATATTTCGGGCTTACCGCCGAAGCGAGATGTGGAATTTGCGTTTGACCTTATTCCTGGTGCAGCGCCAGTATCAAAATCTTTTATCCGATGGCACCGGTGGAATTGGAAGAAGTTAAGAAACAAGTTGGTGAACTACTCGAGAAGGGATGAATTCGAAGCAGCAACTCACCTTGGGAGCTCCAGTTCTTTTAGTGAAGAAGGATGGCACGAGAAGGATGTGCATTGATTATCGAGAATTGAACCGGGTGACTATTAAGAACAAGTACCCGATCCCTCGCATTGGAGAACTCTTGAGCAGCTTAGTGGCGCGAGGGTATTCTCGAAACTGGATTTGCGATCAGGATATCATCAGGTTCGAGTAAAGGCAGAAGACATTTGTAACACCCGAGCCCAATAATACTAGTTATATTACAAGTTGAGGGTTATATATTGCTCTTTTCCAATTTTCCTAATTTTCTGATGTTTATGGCTAAATTATAACCGGTTAAGTCTTTTGGCACATAACAAATTTTAACTCCTAAAATGAAATTTAAGATGTCCATGTTAGCCTACTCGTCGCCACTAGTCGCGTGGTAGCGTCCGCGTGTCGAGATTCCGTTCCGTTTGGCTAAACGGGCAAGTTTGGGCGACTACGCGCGCGTGCAAGTGTCCGACTTGGGGGCATGCATTTTAATCATCAAACACCTATTTTCAAAATTTGGAACCCGCTTAAAATCCTATAATTTGAATTTGGAACATTTGGGCGCAACCCGGGCGCGATTTGAAAATGTTTCATTTCGCGCCAAAAAGGGCCCGTTTCAATTTAATTTATAAAACTAATATATATTTATACGAATAATTCCCAACGGCCAAATTCATTCAAATCTTATTCCAAATAATTTCTCACCTCCCTTCAGCCAATCACGAGCTCACAATCGAGCTTGTGGGCCCCGCCTCCTTTTCCCTATCTCTCTCTTTCTTCCCTCAATCTCTCTCTCATCATCAGAAATCTTCCTCTCTCTCTCTCCAATCTCTCTCTCTCTCTTCCTCTTTAAAAAGCCCATGCAGCAGCCGCCTTGCCCCCATCACCCATCGCGACCACGAGAACCCAACAAACCCTAACCCTAGCCTCGTTCTCGCGCAGCCACCGTCGCCACCGCGACCTCGCCGTCGCCGCCAGCAACGCTTCCTCGACCGCCGCACCCTCCTCCTCCTGTTCTCCCGACGATCCCGCGCCTGCACCCATTCCCGACCTCGCCTCCAACCCTGCGTAGCCGACGTCGACGCCGCCCCTCGCCGCCGACGCCTCCCGCGACACCCTCTCACCCTACTCGACCCGACCTCGTCGTCGTTTCCCCTCTCCCCTCGCCGGAACACCCAACACGAGCCCTAACCCATCGCCTACCCCGCTGTTCGCCGGAGAAACGCGCCGGCGACCTCGTCGACACCACCTCCGACCACCTCCTTCTCTCCCTCGACCACCAGAGCCGACCACACTCTTCCCCACTCACCGCAGCACCCCTTTCCAGCGACCCCGAGCCCTTTCAGCCGTTCCAGCACCCTCGCCGCACCTCCTGTTCACCGCCGGTGGGTCCATCGCCGTCGGGCCCGTCATAGTTACCCCTGTTTCTCCTCTGTAAGCATCACTTTACTTCCTTTGGTGCAAAATCCCGTTGATCTTGTATGTTTATCTTATTGCTAACTTGTTGCCGATAGCTTTTGCCGGAATCCGACCGTGCCGTTTGACGAACCCGACGCTGTAGCGAAGTCCCCTGGTCCGTGTGATCCCGTTGATCTCTGTTGGGACTCGATCCGTGGCCCGTGCTTCCATATCGCAGTTTCTGCCGACATCGCATCCGTGTTTCGGTTTGCGGAACCGCCGAGGCAAGTATCCGAATACTTGCTTTAACATGCTACAACTTAATCATCATATTATAACCACACAACTATTATAACATCGATACCTTTTATAACTTAGAATTGCTAGTCACAATTATCCGTAACTTTAAATCAATGAAATCATTGCTCGTATTAACCGGTCTGCTATTAATTCATACTTAACTAATCAAACCAAGTAGATCATCCCCACTTCATTTGTTAAAATCACTCATGAGACAACCATTATGCTTAGTTCAAATTCATGTAACTCCATTACGTATATTATCGATATTGTTTCGTCTTGTGGCTATTGCACCTCAAAGGTGCGTGAACCGGATTAATAAGAGAATACGAAACATCACTGTGTTTACCTAGATTAATATTGTTATTTACTGTTTCCTGCTACTGTTCATTATTGATTGCATACCTGTTGCGAGCACACACCTGATTGCATTACATATTGACCGATCTTGATACACATGACACATGTACTGATACACCGGACATGACACCCTGTGCATATCGACTCGACCTGTTGAAAGTAACCTGACCTGTTACCTGATTTCATGCCTAATGCCGACAAACCTGACCATTCCCGCTGTCTATCCAGACAGACCTACTCTTACTGGATCTTGCGTTGGCACTAGTCCTTGACAACTGAATACCTGACCTGACATATATAGCTTGGGGGTATGGGGAAATCAAAGGTGAAACCGACTTGTAACTCAACAGTTCGATACTTGTTCTGATCAGTCTTACGGGCTTGGCCAGCTCCGGAGTGTTGATGCTGACATCACTCATCTATCCTACTACCTTTTACTGCTTAGCGGCACGTCTCGGATTCAGGCAAAAGTTATCGGCAACAAGTTAGCAATAAGATAAACATACAAGATCAACGGGATTTTGCACCAAAGAAAGTAAAGTGATGCTTACAGAGGAGAAACAGGGGTAACTATGAAGGGCCCGACGGCGATGGACCCACATGCAAAATGGAAAAGTCATCGCGTACGCATCGAGACAACTGAAGACTCATGAGAAGAATTATCCGACCCATGATTTGGAGCTTGCAGCCGTGATCTTCGCCCTGAAGATTTGGAGACACTACCTGTTGGGCGAGAGAGTCGAAGTCTTTACAGATCACAAAAGTTTGAAGTATGTATTCACTCAGAAGGAGTTGAACATGAGGCAACGCAGATGGTTAGAGTTGATGGCCGACTACGACCTTGATCTTAAGTACCATCCGGGAAAAGTTAACGTCGTGCCGGATGCGCTAAGTCGGTTGCCAGCCATTCAGGTATTGACCGCACAAAGGGAGATCATTGCGGATTTTCAGAGATTTGACTTGGAGGTCGTGCTACCACATGCTAAGGGACAGTTGATGCAACTGCAAGTACAGTCGTCTTTAGTTGAGAAGATTAAAGCAGCATAATCGCAGGATCCTAGACTGCAAAAGTTTCGGGAGCAGGTTGAAGCCGGATTGCGAACCGATTTACTAATCCATGAAGACGGTTCTTTGAGATATGGTAGCCGTGTGTGTGTGCCAAAAGGAGATGTGCGTGAAGAGCTTATGAGGGAGGCACACAGTTCAGCTTACTCTGTACATCCAGGAGGGACGAAGATGTACCGAGATATTCGACAGCACTTCTGGTGGGAAGGTATGAAACGGGAAATTGCTCGCTTCGTGGCTAAGTGCTTGGTGTGTCAGCAAGTCAAGGCTGAACACCAAAGGGTTGCTGGTTTGTTGCAACCACTTCCGATTCCTCAGTGGAAGTGGGAACATATAACCATGGATTTCGTGACGGCTCTACCGCGGAGTCCAAAGGGTAACAATGCTGTATGGGTGATTGTCGATCGGTTGACCAAGGCAGCTCACTTTATTCCTTTTCGGGTTGGTCAATCGACAGAGACTTTGGCAGAGCGATATATGCAGGAGATTGTCAGATTGCATGGAGTACCGGTAAGCATCGTGTCCGATCGGGACACTCGGTTCTTGTCGCACTTTTGGAGGAGTTTACAAGAAAGTTTGGGGACTCGATTGAAGTTCAGCACAGCTTATCATCCTCAGACTGATGGACAATCGGAGAGAACGATCCAGACCCTTGAAGATATGTTGAGAGCTTGCATGTTGGACTTTAAAGGTTCTTGGGAAGACCATCTACACCTGGTGGAGTTTTCATACAACAATAGCTTCCAAGTAACTATTCAGATGGCCCCGTTTGAAGCGTTGTATGGTCGTAAGTGCCGTTCACCTGTATGTTGGGATGATGTGGGTGAACGAAGGTTACTAGGGCCAGACTTGGTGGTACAGACAGTTGAGAAGGTGAATACGATCAGGAAGCATATGAAGGCAGCTCAAGACAGACAGAAAAGTTGGGCCGACACGTCAAGAAGACCTCTAGAGTTCGCCGTGGGTGATTTGGTGTTCCTGAAGATATCACCGACTAGAGGGGTGATTCGCTTTGGAGGTCGGGGAAAGCTTAGTCCTCGATTCGTTGGACCCTTCGAGATTTTGGAGCGTGTCGGAGAGGTATCGTACCGGTTGGCGTTACCACCGTCATTAGCAGGAGTTCATGATGTGTTTCATGTGTCTCAACTACGGAGGTATGTTCGTGATGAGACCCATGTTTTGGATCACTCGGAGTTGACCGTTCGGGAGGACCTGACTTTTGAGGAGCGACCAGTCGAGATCAAGGATCGAAGAGAAAAGGTTCTTAAGAACAAGGTTATCCCTCTTGTGCTAGTTTCTTGGGGTAACCGATCGCATGGGGAATCCACTTGGGAGCGAGAAGACGAGATCCGGCAGAAATTCCCTCATCTTTTCCAGTAGTTAGTTATCTTGTATTCTTGGAATTTCGAGGACGAAATTCTTTTTGTAGTTGGGTATAATGTAACACCCGAGCCCAATAATACTAGTTATATTACAAGTTGAGGGTTATATATTGCTCTTTTCCAATTTTCCTAATTTTCTGATGTTTATGGCTAAATTATAACCGGTTAAGTCTTTTGGCACATAACAAATTTTAACTCCTAAAATGAAATTTAAGATGTCCATGTTAGCCTACTCGTCGCCACTAGTCGCGTGGTAGCGTCCGCGTGTCGAGATTCCGTTCCGTTTGGCTAAACGGGCAAGTTTGGGCGACTACGCGCGCGTGCAAGTGTCCGACTTGGGGGCATGCATTTTAATCATCAAACACCTATTTTCAAAATTTGGAACCCGCTTAAAATCCTATAATTTGAATTTGGAACATTTGGGCGCAACCCGGGCGCGATTTGAAAATGTTTCATTTCGCGCCAAAAAGGGCCCGTTTCAATTTAATTTAAAAACTAATATATATTTATACGAATAATTCCCAACGGCCAAATTCATTCAAATCTTATTCCAAATAATTTCTCACCTCCCTTCAGCCAATCACGAGCTCACAATCGAGCTCGTGGGCCCCGCCTCCTTTTCCCTATCTCTCTCTCTCTCTTCCCTCAATCTCTCTCTCATCATCAGAAATCTTCCTCTCTCTCTCCAATCTCTCTCTCTTCCTCTTTAAAAAGCCCATGCAGCAGCCGCCTTACCCCCATCACCCATCGCGACCACGAGAACCCAACAAACCCTAACCCTAGCCTCGTTCTCGCGCAGCCACCGTCGCCACCGCGACCTCGCCGTCGCCGCCAGCAACGCCTCCTCGACCGCCGCACCCTCCTCCTCCTGTTCTCCCGACGATCCCGCGCCTGCACCCATTCCCGACCTCGCCTCCAACCCTGCATTGCCGACGTCGACGCCGCCCCTCGCCGCCGACGCCTCCCGCGACACCCTCTCACCCTACTCGACCCGACCTCGTCGTCGTTTCCCTCCTCCCATCGCCGGAACACCCAACACGAGCCCTAACCCATCGCCTACCCCGCTGTTCGCCGGAGAAACGCGCCGGCGACCTCGTCGACACCACCTCCGACCACCTCCTTCTCTCCCTCGACCACCAGAGCCGACCACACTCTTCCCCACTCACCGCAGCACCCCTTTCCAGCGACCCCGAGCCCTTTCAGCCGTTCCAGCACCCTCGCCGCACCTCCTGTTCACCGCCGGTGGGTCCATCGCCGTCGGGCCCGTCATAGTTACCCCTGTTTCTCCTCTGTAAGCATCACTTTACTTCCTTTGGTGCAAAATCCCGTTGATCTTGTATGTTTATCTTATTGCTAACTTGTTGCCGATAACTTTTGCCGGAATCCGACCGTGCCGTTTGACGAACCCGACGCTGTAGCGAAGTCCCCTGGTCCGTGTGATCCCGTTGATCTCTGTTGGGACTCGATCCGTGGCCCGTGCTTCCATATCGCAGTTTCTGCCGACATCGCATCCGTGTTTCGGTTTGCGGAACCGCCGAGGCAAGTATCCGAATACTTGCTTTAACATGCTACAACTTAATCATCATATTATAACCACACAACTATTATAACATCGATACCTTTTATAACTTAGAATTGCTAGTCACAATTATCCGTAACTTTAAATCAATGAAATCATTGCTCGTATTAACCGGTCTGCTATTAATTCATACTTAACTAATCAAACCAAGTAGATCATCCCCACTTCATTTGTTAAAATCACTCATGAGACAACCATTATGCTTAGTTCAAATTCATGTAACTCCATTACGTATATTATCGATATTGTTTCGTCTTGTGGCTATTGCACCTCAAAGGTGCGTGAACCGGATTAATAAGAGAATACGAAACATCACTGTGTTTACCTAGATTAATATTGTTATTTACTGTTTCCTGCTACTGTTCATTATTGATTGCATACCTGTTGCGAGCACACACCTGATTGCATTACATATTGACCGATCTTGATACACATGACACATGTACTGATACACCGGACATGACACCCTGTGCATATCGACTCGACCTGTTGAAAGTAACCTGACCTGTTACCTGATTTCATGCCTAATGCCGACAAACCTGACCATTCCCGCTGTCTATCCAGACAGACCTACTCTTACTGGATCTTGCGTTGGCACTAGTCCTTGACAACTGAATACCTGACCTGACATACATAGCTTGGGGGTATGGGGAAATCAAAGGTGAAACCGACTTGTAACTCAACAGTTCGATACTTGTTCTGATCAGTCTTACGGGCTTGGCCAGCTCCGGAGTGTTGATGCTGACATCACTCATCTATCCTACTACCTTTTACTGCTTAGCGGCACGTCTCGGATTCAGCCCCGAGGATCATGACCGTGGTCCCGGGCATGCACGGGATACTATTGAGTTACATCGACGATTCATCAATTGGTTTCAAAGACTATAGAGTAGAAAACCTGATAGGACAGTTTAGTCACCATTACATATTACCCTGCTTGTTATCTCTTATTGTTGCTTATTCATGTTCATACTTGCATTGTTTATTACCATGTTTATGCTATATACTTGATATCATGACGCGCTGACGTCTGGGTTTTGCATGGCCCAGATTCCGTACCTTTGTCGTCGACCGAGCAGGAGTACTTCAGCCAGCAGGCTGAACAGTGAGTCCTTAGGATTTATTTATTGCTTTTCATTTCCAGATGTGAGCCCGCATTATGGGACGTACTGTTTATTCATTGTATTGGATCATTAGCTTCCGCACTTATTGTTTATTGATTCTTATTATTATGGATTTGGACATGTATTAGTTTAGTTTATTTTTACTGTTCTTGATATCTATACAACCGTAATATGACTGTGGACAGATGCGTCCTACCCACAGGTAGCATGGTTGGCTATGTCACGTGCCCAATTTTGCGTACTCTGGGAAGCGGGGCGTGACAACATTTGCAAGACGGCATTCCGAACTCGGTATGGGCATTTCGAGTATTTGGTGATGCCCTTCGGAGTGACTAATGCGCCGGCAATATTTATGGATTTGATGAACAGGGTCTTTTCACCATACCTGGATCAGTTTATTGTGGTATTCATTGACGATATTCTGGTGTACTCGAAGAGTCCGGAGGAGCATGCTGAGCACTTAAAGATCGCACTGCAGACACTGAGACATGAGAAATTATTCGCGAAGATGAGTAAATGCGAATTCTGGCTGGAAGAAGTAAAGTTTCTGGGACATGTTGTGTCGGGTAACGGAATCGCCGTTGATCCCGAGAAGATTGCAGCAGTTCGAGATTGGCCTATTCCGAAGAATGTTGCGGAGATAAGGAGTTTTCTTGGACTCGCCGGATACTACAGAAGATTTGTGGAGGACTTCGCTCGCGTAGCCGAGCCGTTAACCAAGCTCACACGAAAGGAGGTACCGTTTGTTTGGACGGATGGATGTGCTTTAGCCTTCGAGACGTTGAAGCAGAAATTGATAACCGCCCCGATCCTGACCGTACCGGATAATTCGGGAGGACTGGTGATTCATAGCGACGCATCTGGAAAGGGTTTGGGATGTGTATTAATGCAAAATGGAAAAGTCGTCGCGTACGCATCGAGACAACTGAAGATTCATGAGAAGAACTATCCGACCCATGATTTGGAGCTTGCAGCCGTGATCTTCGCCCTGAAGCTTTGGAGACACTACCTGTTGGGCGAGAGAGTCGAAGTCTTTACAGATCACAAAAGTTTGAAGTATGTATTCACTCAGAAGGAGTTGAACATGAGGCAACGCAGATGGTTAGAGTTGATGGCCGACTACGACTTTGATCTTAAGTACCATCCGGGAAAAGTTAACGTCGTGCCGGATGCGCTAAGTCGGTTGCCAGCCATTCAGGTATTGACCGCACAAAGGGAGATCATTGCGGATTTTCAGAGATTTGACTTGGAGGTCGTGCTACCACATGCTAAGGGACAGTTGATGCAACTGCAAGTACAGTCGTCTTTAGTTGAGAAGATTAAAGCAGCACAATCGCAGGATCCTAGACTGCAAAAGTTTCGGGAGCAGGTTGAAGCCGGATTGCGAACCGATTTACTAATCCATGAAGACGGTTCTTTGAGATATGGTAGCCGTGTGTGTGTGCCAAAAGGAGATGTGCGTGAAGAGCTTATGAGGGAGGCACACAGTTCAGCTTACTCTGTACATCCAGGAGGGACGAAGATGTACCGAGATATTCGACAGCACTTCTGGTGGGAAGGTATGAAACGGGAAATTGCTCGCTTCGTGGCTAAGTGCTTGGTGTGTCAGCAAGTCAAGGCTGAACACCAAAGGGTTGCTGGTTTGTTGCAACCACTTCCGATTCCTCAGTGGAAGTGGGAACATATAACCATGGATTTCGTGACGGCTCTACCGCGGAGTCCAAAGGGTAACAATGCTGTATGGGTGATTGTCGATCGGTTGACCAAGGCAGCTCACTTTATTCCTTTTCGGGTTGGTCAATCGACAGAGACTTTGGCAGAGCGATATATGCAGGAGATTGTCAGATTGCATGGAGTACCGGTAAGCATCGTGTCCGATCGGGACACTCGGTTCTTGTCGCACTTTTGGAGGAGTTTACAAGAAAGTTTGGGGACTCGATTGAAGTTCAGCACAGCTTATCATCCTCAGACTGATGGACAATCGGAGAGAACGATCCAGACCCTTGAAGATATGTTGAGAGCTTGCATGTTGGACTTTAAAGGTTCTTGGGAAGACCATCTACACCTGGTGGAGTTTTCATACAACAATAGCTTCCAAGCAACTATTCAGATGGCCCCGTTTGAAGCGTTGTATGGTCGTAAGTGCCGTTCACCTGTATGTTGGGATGATGTGGGTGAACGAAGGTTACTAGGGCCAGACTTGGTGGTACAGACAGTTGAGAAGGTGAATACGATCAGGAAGCATATGAAGGCAGCTCAAGACAGACAGAAAAGTTGGGCCGACACGTCAAGAAGACCTCTAGAGTTCGCCGTGGGTGATTTGGTGTTCCTGAAGATATCACTGACTAGAGGGGTGATTCGCTTTGGAGGTCGGGGAAAGCTTAGTCCTCGATTCGTTGGACCCTTCGAGATATTGGAGCGTGTAGGAGAGGTATCGTACCGGTTGGCGTTACCACAGTCTTTAGCAGGAGTTCACGATGTGTTTCATGTGTCTCAACTACGGAGGTATGTTCGTGATGAGACTCATGTCTTGGATCATTCGGAGTTGACCGTTCGGGAGGACCTGACTTTTGAGGAGCGACCAGTCGAAATCAAGTATCGAAGAGAAAAGGTTCTTAAGAACAAGGTTATCCCTCTTGTGCTAGTTTCTTAGGGTAATCGATCGTGTGGAGAATCTACTTGGGAGCGAGAAGACGAGATCCGGCAGAAATTCCCTCATCTTTTCCAGTAGTTAGTTATCTTGTATTCTTGGAATTTCGAGGACGAAATTCTTTTGTAGTTGGGTATGATGTAAAACCCGAGCCCAATAATACTGGTTATATTACAAGTTGAGGGTTATTTATTGCTCATTTCAATTTTCCTGATTTTCTGGTGTGTGTGGCTAAATTATAACCGGTTAAATCATTTTGGCACATAACAAATTTTAACTCCTAAAATGAAATTTAAGATGTCCATGTTAGCCTACTCGTCGCCACTAGTCGCGTGGTAGCGTCCGCGTGTCGAGATTCCGTTCCGTTTGGCTAAACGGGCCAGTTTGGGCGACTACGCGCGCGTGCAAGTGTCCGACTTGGGGGCATGCATTTTAATCGCTAAACACCTATTTTCAAAATTTGGAACCCGCTTAAAATCTTATAATTTGAATTTGGAACATTTGGGCGCAACCCGGGCGCGATTTGGAAATGTTTCATTTCGCGCCAAAAAGGGCCCATTTTAATTTAATATAAAACTTTATATATATATATATACGAATATAACTTTAACTGTGCAAATCCTTTAAAAATCTTTACACAAATATTTTCCTCACCTCCCCCAGCCAATCGCGAGGCCCAAATCTGCGCATGGGCCCCACCTCCCATTTCCCTCTCTCTCTCTCTCTTCCCTCAATCCCTCGCCCTTTCTCTCTCCAATCTCTCTCTCTCTTCCTCTATTAATTCCCATGCAACTGCCTTCTTCTCCCCATCGACCACGAGAACACCCGAGCAAACCCTAACCCTAGCCTCGCGATCCCACCGCCGACTTCCCCGCGACTTCGCCGTCGCCGCCAGCAACGCCTTCTCGACCGCCGCACCTTCCTCCTCCCTCCTTCCTCCTCTCTCCTGCGCCTGCACCCATTCCCGACCTCGCCTCCACCTTCGCAGACCTCGCTGTCGACGCCACCCATCATCGTCGACGACTCCCGCGGCACCCTCTCACCCTACTCGACCCGACCTCGTCATCGCTGCCCTCCTCCCCTCGCCGGAACACCCACACGAGCCCTAACCCCTCGGCTAACCTCCGCTGTTCGCCGGAGAAGCGCGCCGGCGACCTCGTCGACGCCACCTCCGACCACCTACTTCTTCTCCTCGACCACCAGAGCCGACCCCCTCTCCTCCAGCTCGCCGCAGCACCCTATCCCGCGCACCCCGAAGCCTTCAACCCCCGCTACAGCCGCTGCCGTCGCTTCGCCGGCGTTCCAGTGCCGTCGAGCTCGCCGGGGTCACCTGGTATACCTCTCTGTAAGTGCCCCTTTTCCTTCCTTTGTGCAAATCATTCCCCTTGCTGGTCGTAGTCGCTTGTATCCTATCGTTTTGCTAACTTCGCTCCCTTTTGTCGTTGCCGGAACCCGACCGTGCCGTCTTGGCGAACCCGACGCTCCAGCGAAGCCTCCTGGTCCGTGTGATCCCGTGGACCTCTGTTGGGACTCGATCCGTGGCCCGTGCTATCTTATCGCGTTTTCTGCCGACATCGCATCCGTGTTTCGGTTTGCGGAACCGCCGAGGCAAGTATCCGAATACTTGCTTTAACATGCTACAACTTAATCATCATATTATAACCACACAACTATTATAACATCGATACCTTTTATAACTTAGAATTGCTAGTCACAATTATCCGTAACTTTAAATCAATGAAATCATTGCTCGTATTAACCGGTCTGCTATTAATTCATACTTAACTAATCAAACCAAGTAGATCATCCCCACTTCATTTGTTAAAATCACTCATGAGACAATTATTATGCTTAGTTCAAATTCATGTAACTCCATTACGTATATTATCGATATTGTTTCGTCTTGTGGCTATTGCACCTCAAAGGTGCGTGAACCGGATTAATAAGAGAATACGAAACATCACTGTGTTTACCTAGATTAATATTGTTATTTACTGTTTCCTGCTACTGTTCATTATTGATTGCATACCTGTTGCGAGCACACACCTGATTGCATTACATATTGACCGATCTTGATACACATGACACATGTACTGATACACCGGACATGACACCCTGTGCATATCGACTCGACCTGTTGAAAGTAACCTGACCTGTTACCTGATTTCATGCCTAATGCCGACAAACCTGACCATTCCCGCTGTCTATCCAGACAGACCTACTCTTACTGGATCTTGCGTTGGCATTGGTCCTTGACAACTGAATACCTGACCTGACATACATAGCTTGGGGGTATGGGGAAATCAAAGGTGAAACCGACTTGTAACTCAACAGTTCGATACTTGTTCTGATCAGTCTTACGGGCTTGGCCAGCTCCGGAGTGTTGATGTTGACATCACTCATCTATCCTACTACCTTTTACTGCTTAGCGGCACGTCTCGGATTCAGCCCCGAGGATCATGACCGTGGTCCCGGGCATGCACGGGATACTATTGAGTTACATCGACGATTCATCAATTGGTTTCAAAGACTATAGAGTAGAAAACCTGATAGGACAGTTTGGACACCATTGCACATTACCTTGCTTGTTATTCCTCGTTACTGCTTTATTCATGTTCATACTTGCATTGTTTATTACCATGTTTATGCTATATACTTGATGTCATGACGCGCTGACGTCTGGGTTTTGCATGGCCCAGATTCCTTACCACTATCGACGACCGAGCAGGAGTACTTCAGCCAGCAGGCTGAACTGTGAGTTCCTTAGAGTTTAGTTTGTTTATTTTCATTTCATTTCCAGATGTGAGCCCGCATTATGGGACGTACTGTTTATTCATTGTATTGGATCATTAGCTTCCGCACTTATTGTTTATTGATTCTTGTTATATTGGATTTGGACATGTATTAGTTTAGTTTATTTGTACTGTTCTTGATAACCTTACAACCGTAATGTGACTGTGGATGGATACTTCCTACCCACAGGCAGCATGGTTGGCTATGTCACGTGCCCAAACGCGCGTACTCTGGCAAGCGGGGCGTGACAAAATCAATGGGTATGAATTAAGGGTAGAACTCAAAGTTACTCAAGCAGAATACCGCATTGTAACCATGCCGCGGTACATGGTTACAATATCATAATTCTATCCAAGTCGCCCGAATCTTATAATCAGAGTCAAAAAAAATATGTAGCATGACACACTGAGGGGAACCTAGACATGTGATCCTAACCTAAAAGATCGGTGGAACCAAGTCTAACTTCACGTCAGCCTTGGCTCTGATACCAATATGTAAAGCCCCAATTCCCGGAATACAGAAATATGAACCGAAACCGTCAGTGCTCCTAGACAAGAGAAAATCGTTTTGCAATAGTCACACTTAAGACTCTAGCTAAATCTGTACGATGATATTATCTAAGATATAATACTAATATCATGCTACATAAATAACAAATAAGATTGATGAATCCATGAGATAAATATAGAGTCAATAAAAGATCCAAATAATAGAGGGTTCTGAATAAACGAAATATAAGATCCAAAAAGAAAGATATATTATTTCTAAAGTCTCGCGAGGGGCGCACATTCTAATAGCAACTGAAATAAAATAGAAATAAACCTACAAATACCACTGTTCTTCGGCAAACTTCTGATGGTCACTTTGATTCTGCTCTACCTGTGAATCAGTCTCTAAATTTGAGATAGCAAATCTCAGGGATATCAGAACATCCCAACAAGTACTCAATCATAATAGTGTGTAATAGCATGAATAAGTGAGTGTAGTGAAGCCCGTGTGCACAATGTGAATATGGATATGGCAATACTGTAAAACTAGCATATATACAGGTCCAGTTATATCCTAGCTGGTCACTAAATGGTTAATCTATCTTATCGCGAGTTTGAGTGGATACGACAACTTCTGCCGGAGTATTCATAACCCATGGGTAGGGCCTCAGGGGCTAGGAAACACGGGCCCAGGTATAGAATGAACAAGCGACCGTATATAGCCCGGTACGAGCTGTAGGAACAAGCGACCGATATAGCCCGGTACGAGCTGCCGGCGGTGGAACTCCTGAGATCCTGTCGAACGAACTCACACTCAAACTACCCCACACTCCGCGTATTTATAACTAATATGGTAATAAATTAAATCACTAATTAAGAATGCTGACTGGACTGGAACATGTAATATCATGTTAATGGTACATAGTGGAAATTTGTAAACAAGAAAGATTGTGTTATGATATGTAATTCAACATTCCAATCGGTGATTTTGTTTTAATATAAATAAACAAGGATCATGAATAGGTATGTCAAGTCAAGATATTTTAAACATGCAAATCGAAAATAATCTTGAAGGTGTATAAAGCATATAAAAAGGGATCTTGTGCATGGTAATCATGTCATAGCATCTATATTTAACAAGCTTATTTACGCAACACCGTTTTAAAGAGGGTTCGATTCTAATTCGAACAATTCCAATAGTTATTTCATTTAATCAAGCATGTAACAAGCATGATGTTTATAGATCTAGTTAATGTGTGCTAAATGCCATCATGTATACAAGAATCATAGGATTTCATATTAATGAAGTTTCATAATATCACAATTTATTTAAACATTAAAAGATAAGAATTTAATGAGAGAATCGCCGATGTTGTATCGACCAAAAGAAAAGAGCATGAGTACTTGCCTTATAGATGACGATCACAGAAACAATACGACACGGCACGTTGCAAGATCGAATCTTGATCTTAGCTTGCTAACTAGTCTTGGGTCTCGACTTGATCTGTAACCTTGGTCGAGGGAACACAAAGGAACGACGGATGGAGTCGATTTCGAGGCTTGGCACTGCTCGATTGTAGGTTCTCGGTTGAGGTTGGTCGGTGGTGAAGACGAGGAGATGGGCTCGGCTGCTAGGGTGATGTTAGGGTTCGATGTAGGCCAGCTTGAAGGGGAAGATGAAGATGATTGCGGAGGTGGTGGTTGAGGCGATTGACGGGCTCAATTGAGGGTAGGTTCGGTTCTGGAGTCGGGGTCTGTAACATCCTAGTTCATTTATACCAATTCCAGTTCTCGTATTTCTTTATTCGTGGTATTTTCTTGATTTATCGTATTTTGGGTGCAAATGATATTTTATATTTTACATTGCATTCGACCCGACCCGCTTGCTTGAAACTTGTTTGATTCATATTTATGAATCACCCTGACTTGTTACGTAGACTTGTGCATTTTCAACTTTACCGCATACTGGCATTTTATCTGGCATGGTATCTTTTACCATATAACATTCTAAGTCACGTAAAATAATTCAAAATTTCATAACTTGGCCTGCATGATACCCCTAACCCCGTGGTAGCATCCGCGCATCTTGTTCTCGTCCCGTTCAGTGAAATGAACGTGTTTGGATGGCTACGTGCATGTACGTGCATCCGTTCTTGGGGGTATGCATTTTCGTTGCCTGAGCATTCATTTTGAAATTTGGTCGTCGCACATATTTTTCGTATTTTTAAAACTGAATTTTTGACCTTACCCGGGCGTGTTTTGGAATATTTTTGTATCCCGCCAAAATTCGAATTTATTTAATATTTAAAATTCTTTAATAGTTCATAAAATTTAAACTAACAAAAAAATATTTTTCAAAATAAAATTTTAACAGAATAACAAACACAGCTCTCTCCCTTCCTTAACCCCGTGGGCCCCATCATTCTCGTTCTCTCTATCTCCCTTTCTTCCCTCTCTCTTCTCTCTTTCTCTCTCCCCAATAAAAACAAATTTCTTTCTCCTCCTCTTTCTCTCCTCTCGTTCTCTCTCTATCTCCTCTCGCTTCTCACTCTCTCTCCTCTCGCGGTGGATTGGATCCGCTCACCTCCCTCTCCCCTTAGGTAACCTTCCTCTTTTCCTTTCTTTCTTCTGCATTTCTTTTCTTGTCGCCGGGAGAACCCAAGCGAACCCTATCTCTCCTCGTCGCTGTCGTCGCTTCCATCGCCGCCTCGCCATTTTCCCGATCTCGTCACCCTCGCCTCCACCTCCACTTCAACACCAACCCAGAAACCCCAGCACCTTCCCTCGTCCCCGAGCTTACAACCCACACTAAAAAGAAAACCCTAACCTTCTCTTAACCCATCAACTCCTCTCGCCGTCGCCACCTCTCGACGACGACCTCCACCGTCTCCTTTCTCCTCCTCGACCTTGTCGGTCATCTCTCCTTCTTCTCGTCTCCCATGTGCAGAACCCTACACACTCAAGATCCCCTGCAACCCTAGCCTATCACCGGAAGCTCCGACCTCTCGTCACCGACGACGCCCTCGACTTCGCCACCCCGTTCATCTCCTTTCTCTGTCCTTTTCCCTTTCCCCTGCACCCATCTCGAACCCACCGCAACCTCCTTCCTAAGCACGTATACCTGCACACACCCGATCTCGACCTAACGCCGCCGGCGACCTCTGTGTCTCGCCGTCATCCTCATCGCTTTCCTCTCCTCGGCAGACCTCGACAACCCTTTCCCCACAGAGCCTAACCAAGCCATCTCCCTAACTCCATCAACACAAAACCCATAAAAACCTAGCAGCACTTTGCCTCGCCTGCTTCCTCGTCGGAGCCCCGACCCCGTCGCCTCCGTGCACTCGTCATCACAATCACCTCCTCGCCTTCCTTTCTGTCCCAGAAAACCCAAAGCGGCAACCCTTTCTTCCTCTTCTTTTCTTTTCTTTTCCCGTTCTTGAATTTTGGATTTCAGCGATCGCCGGAGCCGTGACCGTCGCTGCCATTCCAGACGACCCAGTGGACGTACCTCACCTGCGTGATCAACCTCTTGCATTGCTTGGACCCGTCCCGCGTGCCGTGCGTGCGTTGCGACGTGTTACCGACGTCGGACGTACCGTGTGTATCCGTATTGTGATCCGTCGAGGCAAGTTAATCTTGCTACATACTATATAACTCATTATATACCTATTTAAATAATATCATACCTGTACTTTAAATCATGCACCCCATGTTTAGTTTTATAACTTTTCGATGTTCCGTTTGCATCCACTCATATCATTTTAGATCTAGGTCATGAAAACTTATCTTGTTACATACTATACTATCATATACTGCATCAAATTGAATAGTTGCATCTCATATTGCTTAGTTATATATCTCGCACGTGTTAGTTTATCATTTACGGTTATATGATGTCCGCTTGCATCCATATCATATAGAATGCATATAGCTGCATTTACAGATCTTATTAATAACCTAATACTGTTTTTTTAATACCCCATGTTTAATAAAGTGCAATCTAATTAGTTTTAGAACTATTAAAAGTAACCCTAATTGATAGTGTGCATCCATGTCATCGACTTTCTATCTATGTGCATACCATTTTATTAGTACTCTATACTTGTTTTTGTGCATCCATACTTGTTATAGTTTGATTATGAGCACCCACTCGATACTTGTGCACTACCTGACCTGACATGACTTAATACCTGTGCACTACTTGACACTACTTGATACATGTACACTACCTGACATGACCTGATGTACCACAGCTTGACATGTTACCCGATCTTGTTACTAATGCCGACAATCTTGACCTGTTTTCCCTACGGACATTTCCTGTTGTCTATATAGAAATACCTGTTCCTGCTTGATCCTGTGTTGGCATTAGTCTCAGATTTATAAATACCTGACTCACACACTTAACTTGGGGGTATGGGGAAATAAAAAATGTAGCTGAACGTAACGCAAAGGGCTATTACATCATTTTACCGTGGTCCCATGGGGAATGAACGGGACATAGACTCACAGTCTATTACATCATTTTACTGTGGTCCCGTAGGGAATGAACGGGGCATAGACCGATGAGTTACGGTGAGGATTACATTAATTGATTTCGAATAACCTTAGAGTAGATAACCCTATAGCACAGTTTAAACTACTCACTGCACTTCACCTGCTTATATCCTGTTCACTGATCTATATTCATGTTACGGTTTACTTGCTACTGATGACTTGTTACTGTTCATACTTCATGCTTGCATATTTCATCATATCCTGCTTAGAATTATTGATATTATGACGCACTGACGTCTGGGTTTTGCATGGCCCAGATTCCTTATCTTTATCACAAGCAGTCCTGGAGTATTTTGATTAACAGGCCGAGCGGTGATGACCTGTTATTAGTTTAGTTTAGTTTCCTTTCAGTATTTTCATTCCTGATGTGAGCCCGCATTATGGGACGTACATTCCAGTTTATTATTGTACTGGATCTTTTTGCTTCCGCATTATTTTATTCTTGACTCGTTATTCTGGCTCATGGACATATATTAGCTAGTTGTTTATTATTGTTCTTGATATCTCTACAGCCGTAATGTGACTGTGGAGGGATATTTCCTATCTACAGGTAGCATGGTTGGCTCTGTCACGTGCCTATCTTAGCACACTCTGTGAAGCGGGGCGTGACAGGGTTTGTTTGGTATCAGAAACATAGGATCTAGGTTAATCGGGTTTGATTCTTTTGTAGTTGGGTATTGGACCCAATACACAAATCAGAATACTCGTGATTAGGAACATGTCCTGCCACTTTACCATTTTGCCATTCTTGAATCTTAACTTCCTCATGATCCTTACCTTGACGATATATAAACTTCTTTGCATCTCGACTTGAAACTTTGGTTCCTTATTGTTTATTTCTAGAATTTGGGTGACTTGAGTGGAGTTATGTGATTGTAACTATATACCGCGGCATGGTTACAATGCGGTACTCTATTTAAGTAACTTGGAGTTCTAGTCTTGATTCATATCCTTGATTCATGGTCATCATTCATCGCAAATTTTGAATCTTGTTCATCATACTAATCCTCTTTAGTGTATTGGTTGCAGAATCATGAAGAATAGAAGTTTGAAGATGTACCAGAGGCGTGTTGATGACGCCGCGTTACTTGGAGTAATTCGTGGCATGCTGGAGAACCAGAAGCGGCAGACCGAGCTGAGCCAGCGGCAAGCCGAAACTTTGCAGGAAGGTTTATGGACCGTCCAGCAGTCCGTAAACAATGTTGTGGCCAAACCAGTTGAGCGTGTGGGTACTGTGGCGGATTTCAAGTGACTTGGTCCGTTCGTCTTTACTGGTCTGGAGGAGCCGTTGCCAGCAGAGCAGTGGCTAGTCGATACGGAGAATTTGCTCGTTGCAGCACAGATTCCAGAGGACAAGAGAGTGGATGTGGTACGCATCCAATTAGTGGACTATGCCCGTGAATGGTGGCTTGTGGAGGAGACCCGTTTGCCCAAGCCGATCAGTTGGGCAACGTTCTCGCAGAGCTTCTTGGAAAAGTTCTTCCCGCAGACTGCACGGGAGGAAATGGAAGAAAAGTTTATCAGTTTGAAGCAGAATGACAGATCCGTGGATGCACATGCGGCTGAGTGGACACGGCTCAGTCGTTTCGCTGGACCTTTGGTGGCTAAAGAAACTGATAGGGCACGAAGGTTTATGCGCAGTTTGGACGTGGAAATCCAGAGGCACATTATATTTCTGGGATTGACCACTTTCTCGCAAGTGCTTAAAGCAGCCAGGGAGCAACAGAGTTTATCATTGAAGACTGGGGGTACGCAGCAGCAAGCAGTGGAAGTACGAAAGCCAGCGTTTACACCAAACCAAGCGCATACACGAAGAGGTATTCCGGTGAATAGGCGTGGTGTTATACCAATGAAGAAGCCAGTTTTGCCCAAGCAAAAAGGAAGGGTGTTGTGCGATTACTGCCAATGACCTGGTCATTTCTGGAGAGATTGTCGAAGGAGACTTGGACTTTGTCTTATTTGTGGATCAGCTGATCATACCACTGATACTTGTCCGTCGAAGCTTCGCATGAAAGATGATGTTCAGAAGCCACCGCAGAAGCAGTTTCGGGAGCAGGAGCAGTTAACTTAGGGATCCAATCGAGCTCGAGCCTTATCCTGACGACTGAAGAGGCCAAGGTTTCTGAGGAAGTCGTTTCAGGTATCCTACTTCGTGATTTTTCCCGCATTAGCATTATTCGATTCTAGTGCATCCCATTGTTTTGTGTCGTCCAAGTTTATTGTTACACACTCGATTCCTTGCACGACCTTGTCTAGTTGTTGGGAGATACACACCGGGAATGGGAAGATCATAGCTAGTAGAGAATATAAGGATTGTTCTGAAGTTACTTGCGGACGGGAGTTATTCGCAGATTTTTTGGTGTTTGATAACCAGAAGTTATGAAGTTGTCTTGGAAATTGATGGTCTCACTTTCCACGCTCACATTGATTGTAGGACAAAGAAAGTGATTTTCCAGATTCCCGGACACTCGGAGTTTGTTTTGCTGGAAGAAGCTGTTCTGTCGGACCAGTTGAGTTTAGGCCTAGGCCGACAAACAATGTTCTTTCATCGATGGAAGTTGAAGCGCCAGCTGTAGTTCGAGATTTCATAGACGTATTCGAGGACATCTCGGGTTTACTTCCGAAACGAGATGTAGAGTTCGCGATCGCCCTTGTTCCTGGTACAACGCCAACCTCAAAGGCGTATTATCTGTCACGCCCCGCTTCCCAGAGTACGCAAGATTGGACACGTGACATAGCCAACCATGCTACCTGTGGGTAGGAAGTATCCATCCACAGTCATATTACGGTTGTAAGGATATCAAGAACAAGATAATAAGCCAATCTAATACATGTCCAAATCCATAATAACAAGAATCAATAAACAATAAGTGCGGAAGCAAATGATCCAATATAATCATAGAAAGGTACGTCCCATAATGCGGGATCGCACCTGGAAATAAAATGCAATAAACAAACTAACCACTATAGAACTCAAATCAGCCTGCTGGCTGAAGTACTCCTGCACGGTCGGCGACAGTGGTAAAGAATCTGGGCCATGCAAAACCCAGGCGTCAGCGCGTCATGACATCAAGTATAAAATGTAAACATGGTGATAAGCAATGCAAATATGAACATGAATAAGCAGTACTAAGAAATAACAGAGCAGGGTAATGTGCAATGGTGACTAAACTATCCTGTCAGGTTTCTACTCTATAGTCTTTGAAATCAATTGATGAATCGTCGATGTAACCCAATAGTATCCCGTACATACCCGGGACCACGGCCACAATATTCTCGGCTGCAGCCGAGACATGCCGTTAGGCACAGAATAGGAAAGTGTACACTCGGTATTACCCCGTACATACCCGGGATCACGGCCACAATATTCTCGGTCGAAACCGAGACATGCCGTTAGGCACAGAATAGGAATGTGTACACTCGGTATTACCCCGTACATACCCGGGATCACGGCCACAATATTCTCGGTCGAAACCGAGACATGCCGTTAGGCACAGAATAGGAATGTGTACACTCGAACGGTAGTGAACTGTCGAGTTACAAGTCAGGTTCATCTTTGATTTCCCCATACCCCCAAATTATGTATGTCAGGTCAGGTATTCAGTAGTCAAGGATCAATGCCAACATATGATCAATAAAAGTAGGTCTGTCTGGATAGACAGCAGGGATGGTCATGTTTGTCGGCATTAGGCATGAAATCATGAAACAAGTCATGTCACGGTACAACAGGATGAATCGGTATGTATGTATATGTCATGTGTAGCAGGGTCAGGCCAATATGTAGTGCAATCGAGTAGATGCTCACAACAGGTATGCAATCAAATAATGAACAGCAGCAGGAAACAGTAAATAACCATATTATTCCATGTAAACACAATGATGTTATGTATTCTCTTATTTACAGGTTCACGCACCTTTGGGGTGCAATAGCCACAAGGTGAAGCAATAGCCACAATCATAAAGTAATGAAACTACATGAATTTACACTAAGTATAAAATTGTCTCGTGAATGATTTAACAATTAAAGCAGATATGACCCAATTGTTTTATTTAGTTGAAATATGGATTGGTAGTGGGTTGATTAATTACGAGAAACTATTATAACGATTCCATGTTAAAGATAACTGCAACAATCAATTCCAACTTATAATATAATATCAATTACCATCATTAAGTCGTTGTATTATATAGTATGAATTCAACTGCGTGGCAAGACTAGATCTCGCACGCTAGCATGTTAAAGCAAGTATTCAGATACTTGCCTCGACGGTTTTGCAATCTGGAACACGGATGCGATGTCGGCAGAAAACACGATATGGTAGCACGGGCCACGGATCGAGTCCCAACAGAGAACAACGGGATCACACGGACCAGGGGCTTCGCTGGAGCGTCGGGTTCGCCAAGACGGCACGGTCGGATTCCGGCAACAACACGGCAACGAGTTAGCAACACACGATAAACTTAATACGATCAGCGGAGGGGGGGGGGTGATTTGCACAAAAGGAAAGATGAGGAAGGCTTACAGAGAGATATACCAGGGTGCCCCCGGCGGGCTCGACGGCGCTGGAACGCCGGCGAGGCAGCGACGGCGGCTGCGAAGACTTGAACGGCCTCGGGTCTGTTGGTTAGGGTGTTGCGACGAGTAGCGGAGGGTGGTGGTCGGCTCTGGTGGTCGAGGGGGAAAGGAGGTGGTCGGAGGTGGCGCGGTGACGTCGACGAGGGTCGACGGCGTGGTTCCCGACGAACCCGGGGATGGTGCAGGGTCGGGCTCGGGCTTGCTGGTGATCCGGCGAAGGGAGGATGAAGGCGTCGACGAGGTCGCGACGAGGAGGAGGAGAGGGAGTCGCGGGCGTCGTCGGTGGCTGGAGGCGACGTCGACGACGGGGTCTGCGGTGCGAAGGGTGGCGTCGGGGTTGGGTGCAGGCACGGAAGATGGACGGAGGAGGGAGGAAGCGGGTGCGGTGAGGTCGACGAGGTGGTGACGGCGACGGCGAGGTCGCGGGGAGGTCAGCGGCGAAGAACGAGGGGCTAGGGTTAGGGTTTCGGAGGGTTTCTCGTGGTCGAGAGATGAGCAGGGAGGCGGCTGCATGAGGAGAAGAAGAGGGGTTTAAATATATGAAGAGAGAGAGAGGGAGATTGAAGAGAGAGAGGGAAAGGATTTAGAGTGAGATAGAGAGATAGGAAAGGGGGCCCACGCAGATCCTAGCCACGCGATTGGCTGGGGATTGTGCGGGTGGTTTAAAATTTACAACTAAAAGATTTAATAGGGATTTACGTTAGATTTGAACCAGAAAATTTATATAGTAAAGAAAATAATATTAAATTAAAAATGGGCCTTTTGGCGCGAAATGAAACATTTCCAAATCGAGCCCGGGTTGCACCCAAATGTTCCAAATTCAAATTATAGGATTTTAAGCGGGTTCCAAATTTTGAGAAGAGGTGTTTAATGATTAAAATGCATGCCCCCAAGTCGGACACTTGCACGCGTGCGTAGTCGTCCAAGTTTGCCCGTTTAGCCGAACGGGACGGAATCTCGACACGCGGACGCTACCACGCGACTAGTGGCGACGAGTAGGCCAATATGGACACTTTTAATTTCATTTTAGGAGTTAAAATTTGTTATGTGCCAAAATGACTTAACCGGTTAAAATTTTAGCAATAAATACCAGAAAATCAGGATAATTGGAAATGAGCAATAAATGACCCTCAACTAGTAATATAAATAGTATTATTGGGCTCGGGTGTTACATTATCCAATTGCATCAATGGAGTTGGAAGAAGTCAATTACTTGAGAAGGGCTGGATTCGCAGCAGCAATTCATTTTGGGGAGCTCCAGTTCTTCTAGTAAAAGGACGGCACGCGGATAAATGTGTGTCAGTTTTGAGACATTGTAGCAGAGATTGATAACCGCTCCTACTTTGACCGTACCAGACGGTTCCGGAGGATAGGTGATTCACAGCGATGCATCTGGGGAAGGATTGGGATGTGTTTTGATACAGCTGCAAGTACAGTCGTCATTAATCATGAATATTAAAGCAGCGCAGTTACAGGACCCAAGATTGCAGAAGTTTCGGGAACAAGTTGAAGCGGGCTTGTTGATTCATGAAGATGGTTTGCGGTATGATAGCCGTTTGTGTGTGCCAAAAGGAGACATTCGGGAAGAAGTTATGAAGGAGGCACACAGTTCCGCATATTCTGTACATCCAGGAGGCACGAAAATGTACCATGATCTAAGACAACATTTCTGGTGGGAAGGCATGAAAAGGGAGATTGCTCGCTTTGTAGCGAAGTGCTTGGTGTGTCAGCAACTTAAGGCTGAACATCAAAGGGTTGCTGGTTTATTACAACCCCTTCCGATTCCTCAATGGAAGTGGGAACATATAACCATGGATTTCGTGACAACTTTATCGCAGAGTCCAAAGGGTAGCAATGCAGTTTGGGTGATGTTGATCGATTGACCAAGGCAGCTCATTTCATACCATTTCGAGTTGGTCAGTCAACGGAAACGTTAGCAGAACGGTACATGCAGGAGATTGTGAGATTACATGGAGTACTTGAGAGTATCGTGTCTAATCGTGACACCCGATTCTTATCACACTTCTGGAGGAGTTTACAGGAAAGTTTGGGGACGCGATTGAACTTTAGCACGGCTTATCATCCCCAGAAAGATGGTCAGTCGGAAAGAACGATCCAAACTCTTGAAGACATGTTGAGAGCTTGCATGTTGGACTTCAAAGGTTCGTGGGAGGATCATCTACACTTGGTGGAGTTTTCTTACAACAACAGTTTTCGGACGATTATTCAGATGGCTCCAATCGAAGCATTGTATGGTCGCAAGTGTCGTTCACCGGTTTGTTGGGACGATGTTGGAGAATGAAGATTGTTGGGACCGGATTGGATCGTACAAACCGTGGAGAATGTTAATACTATCCAGAATCATATGAAGGCAACACAAGATCGACAGACGAGTTGGGCTAATACATCGAGATCTCTGGAGTTCGCTGTTGGTGACCTGGTATTCTTGAAGATATCACCGACTAGAGGAGTGATTCGTTTCGGGAGTCGAGGCAAGCTTAGTCCTTGATTCGTTGGGCCTTTCGAGGTTATAGAGCGTGTTGGAGAAGTGGCTTATCGATTGGCGTTAACAAAATTTTTGGCGAATGTTCATGACGTGTTTCACTTATCTCAACTCCGTAAGTATATTTGAGATGAAACACACGTGCTGGGTTATTCGGAGCTGACTGTACGAGAAGATTTAACTTTTGAGGAACGACCGATGTCGATTGTGGATCGAAGGGAAAAGGTTCTTAAGAACAAGGTTATCCCTCTAGTACTTGTTTCTTGGGGGAATCACTCGCACGGAGAATCAACTTGGGAGTGAGAAGACGAGATTCGACAGAAGCTTCCACATTTATTCTTTTAGTTTTTGAATTGTTTATCCTTTCTTGTTCTTGGAATTTCGAGGACGAAATTCTTTTTGTAGTTGGGTATAATGTAACACCCTAGTTCATTTATACCAATTCCAGTTCTCGTATTTCTTTATTTGTGATATTTTCTTGATTTATCGTATTTTGGGTGCGAATGGTATTTTACATTTACATTGCATTCGATCCGACCCGCTTGCTTGAAACTTGTTTGATTTATATTTATGAATCACCCTGACTTGTTACGTAAACTTGTGTATTTTCAACTTTATCACATATTGACATTTTATCTGGCATGGCATCTTTTACCATATAACATTTTAAGTCACGTAAAATAATTTAAAATTTCATAACTTGGCCTGCATGATACCCCTAATCCCGTGGTAGCATCCGCGCATCTTGTTCTCGTCCCGTTCAGTGAAACGGACGTGTTTGGATGGCTACGCGCACGTACGTGCATCCGTTCTTAGGGGTATGCGTTTTCGTTACCTGGGCATTCATTTTGAAATTTGGTCGTCGCACATATTTTTCGTATTTTTAAAACTGAATTTTTGACTCAACCCGGGCGTGTTTTGGAATATTTTTGTATCCCGCCAAAATTCGAATTTATTTAATATTTAAAATTCTTTAACAGTTCATAAAATTTAAACTAACAAAAAAATATTTTTCAAAATAAAATTTTAACAGAATAACAAACACAGCTCTCTCCCTTCTTTAACCCCGTGGACCCTATCATTCTCGTTTTCTCTCTATCTCCCTTTCTTCCCTCTCTCTTCTCTCTTTCTCTCTCCCCAATAAAAACAATTTTTTTTCTCCTCCTCTCTCTCTCCTCTCGTTCTCTCTCTCTCTCTCCTCTCGCTTCTCACTCTCTCTCCTCTCGCGGTGGATTGGATCCGCTCACCCCCCTCTCCCCTTAGGGTAACCTCCCTCTTTTCCTTTCTTTCTTCTGCATTTCTTTTCTTTTCGCCGTGAGAACCCAAGCGAACCCTATCTCTCCTCGTCGCCGTCGTCGCTTCCATCGCCGCCTCGCCATCTCCAAGACCTCGTCACCCTCACCTCTACTTCAACACCAACCTAGAAACCCCAGCACCTTTCCTCGTCCCGAGCTTACAACCCACACTGAAAAGAGAACCCTAACCTTCTCCTAACCCATCAACTCCCCTCGCCGTCGCCACCTCTCGACGATGACCTCCACCGTCTCCTTTCTCCTCCTCGACCTTGTCGGTCATCTCTCCTTCTCGTCTCCCATGTTCAGAACCCTACACACTCAAGATACCCTGCAACCCTAACCCATCACCGGAAGCTCCGACCTCTCGTCACCGACGACGCCCTCGACTTCGCCTCCCCGTTCATCTCCTTTCTCTGTCCTTTTCCCTCTCTCCTGCACCCATCTCGAACCCACTGCAACCTCCTTCCCGAGCACGTATACCTGCACACACCCGATCTCGACCCAACACCGCTGGCGACCTCTGTGCCTCGCCGTCATCCTCATCCCTTTCCTCTCCTCTGCAGACCTCGACAACCCTTTCCCTACAGAACCTAACCAAGCCATCTCCCCAACTCCATCAACACAAAACCCATAAAAACCTAGCAGCACTTTGCCTCGTCTGCTTCCTCGCCGGAGCCCCGACCCCGTCGCCTCCGTGCACTCATCATCACAACCACCTCCTCGCCTTCCTTTCTGTCCCAGAAAACCCAAAGCGGCAACCTTCTCTTCCTCTTCTTTTTTTCTTTTCTTTTCTTCCCCGTTCTTGAATTCTGGATTTCAGCGATCGCCGAAGCCGTGACCGTTGCTGCCATTCCAGACGACTCAGTGGACGTACCTCACCTACGTGATCACCCTCTTGCATTGCTTGGACCCGTCCCGTGTGCCGTGCGTGCGTTGCGACGTGTTACCGACGTCGGACGTACCGTGTGTATCCGTATCGTGATCTGTCGAGGCAAGTTAATCTTGCTACATGCTATATAACTCATTATATACCTATTTAAATAAATATCATACCTGTATTTTAAATCATGCACCCCATGTTTAGTTTTATAACTTTTCGATGTTCCGTTTGCATCCATTCATATCATTTTAGATCTAGGCCATGAAAACTTATCTTGTTACATACTATACTATCATATACTGCATTAAATTGAATAGTTGCATCTTATATTGCTTAGTTATATATCTCGCACTTGTTAGTTTATCATTTTACGGTTATATGATGTCCGCTTGCATCCATATCATATAGAATGCATATAGCTGCATTTACAGATCTTATTAATAACCTAATACTGTTGTTTTAATACCCCATGTTTAATAAAGTGCAATCTAATTAGTTTTAGAACTATTAAAAGTAACCCTAATTGATAGTGTGCATCCATGTCATCGACTTTCTATCTATGTGCATACCATTCATGTTAGTTCATTTTATTAGTACTCTATACTTGTTTTTATGCACCCATACTTGTTATAGTTTGATTATGAGCACCCACTCGACACTTGTGCACTACCTGACATTACCTGATACACTACTACTGACATGACTTGATACTTGTGCACTACTTGACACGACTTGATACATGTACACCACCTGACATGACCTGATGTACCACAGCTTGACATGTTACCCGATCTTGTTACTAATGCCGACAATCTTGACCTGTTGTCCCTACGGACATTTCCTGTTGTCTATACAGACAAACCTGTTCCTGCTTGATCCTGTATTGGTATTAGTCTCAGATTTATGAATACCCGACTCACACACTTAACTTGGGGGCATGGGGAAATCAGGAATGTAGCTGAACGTAACTCAAAGGGCATAGACCGATGAGTTACGGTGAGAATTACATTAATTGATTTCGAATAACCTTAGAGCAGATAACCCTATAGCACAGATTAGACTACTCACTGCACTTCACCTGTTTATACCCTGTTCACTGATCTATATTCATGCTACGGTTTACTTGCTACTGATGACCTGTTACTGTTCATACTTCATGCTTGCATATTTCATCATATCCTGCTTTCTTAGAATTATTGATATTATGACGCATTGACGTCTGGGTTTTGCATGGCCCAGATCCCTTATCTTTATCGCAAGCAGTTCAGGAGTATTTTGATTAACAGGCCGAGCGGTGATGACCTGTTATTAGTTTAGTTTAGTAAAGAAGCAGGTTACCGAATTGCTAGAGAAGGGTTGAATTCGTAGCAGCAATTCACCTTGGGAAACTCCAGTTCTTCTAGTAAAGAAGAAAGATGGCACAAGGAGAATGTGCATCGATTATCGAGAATTAAACCGGGTGACTATTAAGAACAAGTACCCGATCCCTCGCATTGGCGAATTGTTCGAGCAGTTTAGTGGCGCGAGGGTATTCTCGAAGTTGGATTTGCGGTCCGGATATCATCAGGTCCGAGTTAAATCAGAAGATATTTGCAAGACTGCGTTCCGAACTCGGTATGGACATTACAAGTATTTAGTGATGCCATTCGGAGTCACGAATGCACCGGCGATATTTATGGACTTGATGAACCGAATCTTTTCACCGTTCATGGACCAGTTTATACTGGTGTTCATCGATGATATTCTGGTCTACTCGAGGAGCATTGAAGAGCATGCGGAACACTTGAAGATCACACTGCAGAAATTGAGGTAAGAAAGATTATATGCAAAGATGAGCAAGTGCAAGTTTTGGCTTGAAGAAGTGAAGTTTTTGGGGCACGTCGTATCCGGAGATGGAATCGCCGTTGATCCCGAGAAGATTGCAGCAGTTCAAAATTGGCTGATTCCGAAGAACGCAGAAATCAGAAGTTTTCTTGGACTTGCCGGCTATTACAGAAGGTTCATGGAGAATTTTGCTCGTTTGGCTGAGCCTTTGACCAAGCTTATGCGCAAGGAAGTACCATTTGTGTGGACGGATAAGTGTGCGTCAGCTTTTGAGGCATTGAAGCAGAGATTGATAACCGCTCTTATTTTGACCGTACCAGACAGTTTCGGAGGATTGGTGATTCACAGCGACGCATCTGGGAAAGGATTGAGATGTGTTTTGATGCAATATGGGAAGGTTATAGCCTACGCATCGAGACAGTTGAAGACCCATGAGAAGAATTACCCAACTCATGATTTGGAGCTAGCAGCTGTGATTTTCACTTTAAAGATTTAGAGACACTACTTATTGGGCGAAATGGTCGAAGTATTCACCGATCACAAAAGCCTGAAGTATGTGTTCACACAGAAGGAGCTTAATATGAGGCAGCGTAGATGGTTGGAGCTGATGGCTGACTACGATCTTGATCTTAAGTACCATCCGGGGAAAGTTAATGTTGTGCCGGATGCGCTTAGTCGGTTGCCAGCAATTCAGATGTTGACTGCACAGAAGGAGCTTATGGAAGACTTTCGGAGATTCGAGTTAGTGATCGTGCTACCGCATTCTTAAGGACAGTTGATGCAGCTGCAAGTACAGTCGTCATTGATCGAGAGTATTAAAGCAGCGCAGTCGAAGGACCCAAGATTGCAAAGGTTTCGAGAACAGGTTGAAGCTGGACTTCGAACGGACTTATTAATTCATGAAGATGGTTCGTTGCGATATGGTAGCCGTTTGTGTGTGCCAGATATTCACGAAGAAGTTATGAAGGAGGCACACAGTTCCACGTATTCCGTACATCTAGGAGGCACGAAGATGTACCGTTATCTACGACAGCATTTCTGGTAGGGAGGCATGAAAAGGGAGATTGCTCGCTTTGTAGCAAAGTGCTTGGTGTGTCAGCAAGTTAAGGCTGAACATCAAAGGGTTGCTGGTTTATTGCAACCACTTCCGATTCCTCAATGGAAGTGGGAACATATAACCATGGATTTCGTGACAGCTTTACCGCGGAGTCCAAAGGGCAACAATGCAGTTTGGGTGATTGTTGATCGATTGACCAAGGCAGCTCACTTCATACCGTTTCGAGTTGGTCAGTCAACGGAAGCGTTAGCAGAACGGTTGTAACACCCGAGCCCAATAATACTATTTCTGTTACTGGTTGAGTGTTCGACATTGCTCATTTCATTTATCTTGCTTGTTTGGTTCTTATTGCAAAATTTTAACCGGCTAAGTCAGTTTTGCATATAACAAATTTTAACACCTAAAGTAAAATTAAAAATATCTATATTGGCCTACACGTCACCACTAGCCGCGTGGTAGCGTCCGTGCGTCGAGTTTCCATCCCGTTCGGTGAAACGGGCGAGTTTGGACGGCTACGCGCGCGTGCAAGTGTCCGACTTGGGGGCATGCATTTTAATCATAAAACATCTCATTTTAAAATTTGGAACTCGCTTAAAATCCTATTATTTGAATTTCAAATATTTGGGCGCAACCCGGGCGCGAACTGGAAATGTTTCATTTAGCGCCAAAATCCCAATTTAATTTAATAATCTAAAACTATACTAAAACCATAATAAATATATTCAATCTCAGAACTGTTACTGAAATAACGAATGAACCCTTTTAAATCTTTTGAAATTGTTCCCCAGCCAATCACGAGGGGATTAATCCCTCGTGGGCCCGTCTCTCTCCCTCTCTCTATCTCTCCTCTCTCCTTCTGTGTCTCTCTCTCTTCCTCTAATCTCTCTCTCTATCCCTATATATATATTTCTTCCTTCGTCTTCGCGAGAACCCCCACCGAACCCACGCGAGCCTAACCCTAGCCTCGTCGTAACCCTAGCCAGCCTTGTTCCCCGTCGCCGACGCCACCACCACCACCACCATCACCCTTGCCTCCGCAGCCTCGACCGCACCTCCTTCCTCCTTCTCCCTTCCGTCCAGCGCCTGCAACCAAGCGCCGTGGCCACCTGCACCGTCGCCGCTTGCCGTCGCAGCCGCCTCTCGTCGCCGACGACGCCAACTTCTCCCCTTCGCCCTCTTCCCGACCTCGACACCTTCCTCCTCCTTCCCGTACGCCGGCGCCGCAACAGAACCCAAGCTGCAACCCAACCACCTCCTCTGGTTCGCCGGAAATCGCCGCCGTCGACTCTCGTCGTCGTCACCCGCGCCACCGCAGACCACCTCCTCTTCCCCTGCGACCAAACCCCGGCCATTACCTCCCTCTACTCACAGCATCACCCGATCCAGCAACCTCCAGCCTTTCTGCCGTGTTCACTGTTCACCGCCGGAGCCAATCACCGTCGACCCCATCGCGGTTGCCATCCTTGATATCCCAGTAAGTTTCTCATGACCTCTCCCCTTCCCTTACCCCTTCGCTGGTCGCTTTTTTGTCCGTGCGTAGTTTGCTAACCGTCGTCGCTGTTTTGACATTTCGCCGGAATCCGGCCGTGCCGACGACTTGACCCGACTTTCCAGCGAAGTACTCCGGTCCGTGTGGTCCCGCTGTTCGTTGATTGGACTCGATCCGTGACCCGTGCGTCCGTCGCGTGTTTTCCGCCGACGTTACGTTCGTTTTTCCCGGTTCGCGAAACCGTCGAGGCAAGTATTACTTGCCACATGCTATGCTATACCAATTAAGTGTGCTTGACTCATTAAACTTGCAAAGATTAACTAGTGTAGTTACTTTTCTTATTTGGACGCATTATGACATATATCATGATACAGTTAACCTAAACCGCATTTTGCCACTTTAACCCTAATAACTAAACTACCGGTTAATCATTTTGCTGTTTAAAGGACGATAGCCGTACACATGTAGTTTTATTACTTTCTGTTATTGATATTGCACCACCTTGTGATTACTGCACCCCAAGGGTGCTCGAACATGTTAATATGATAATACAACTGCACTATATTAATGCACCATTGTGATTAAATGAACTGTTATTGTTGTTTACTTTATTTCCTGCTGTTATTCCTTATTCGATTATATACCTGTTGTGAGCACACCCTCGATTGCGTTACATATTGACCTGACCTTGATACACATGACATATACATATACCGATGCACCGGACATGGTACCCTTTACTATCGACTCAACCTGTTGTACCATGACCTGACCTGTTACCTGATCTCATGCCTAATGCCAACAAACCTGACTTGGGGTCCTCATGGACCATTCCTGTTGTCTATCCAGACAAACCTGCTTTTACCTGATCCTGTGTTGGCATTAGTTCTTGATTACTGAATACCTGACTCGACATACATAACTTGGGGGTATGGGGAAATCAAAGGTGAAACCGACTTGTAACTCAACAGTTCGATACCTGTTCTGATCAGTCTTACGGGCTAGGCCAGCCCCGGAGTGATGATGCTGACATCACTCATCCATCCTGCTACTTGTTACCGCCTAGCGGCACGTCTCGGATTCAGCCCCGAGAATCTTGACCGTGGTCCCGGGCACGCACGGGATACTATTGAGTTACATCGACGAGTCATCAATTGATTTCAAAGACTTTAGAATAGAAACCTGATAGAACAGTTTAGTTACCCACTGCACACTACCCTGCACTGTTGTTTCATATTATTGCTTTATTCATGTTTATCCCTGCATTGCTTATTACCATGTTCATATTATATTATTGGTTGACATGACGCGCTGACGTCTGGGTTTTGCATGGCCCAGATTCTTTACCACTGTCGCCGACCGAGCAGGAGTACTTCAGCCAGCTGGCTGATTTGTGAGTTCTGTAGTGATTAGTTTATTCATTGCATTTTATTTCCAGATGTGAGCCCGCATTATGGGACGTACTTTTCTATTATTGTATTGGATCATTTGCTTCCGCACTTATTTATCATTGACTCTTGTTATTATGGATTTGGACATGTGTTAGATAGTTTATTTTATCTTGTTCTTGATATCTCTACAGCCGTAATGTGACTGTGGATGGATACTTCCTACCCACAGGTAGCATGGTTGGCTATGTCACGTGCCCAATCTTGCGTACTCTGGGAAGCGGGGCGTGACATGGTTCTTTTGGTATCAGAGCCATAGGTTAATTGGGTTGATTCTTTTGTAGTTGGGTATTGTACCCGATACACGAATCAGAATACCCGTGCTTAGGAAAACATGTCCTACCACCTTGACCGTTTTACCATTCTTGAATCACATTCTTCCGGATCATGTCGACGTGCAAACTTACTTTGCATGTTAACTCGAAAACCTGATTTCTTGTTATCTCTAGGACTTAGGCGACTTGGGTGGAGTTAAGTAATTGTGGCTATGATACCGCGGCATAGTTACAATGCGGTACTCTATTTAAGTATCTTGGAGTTCTAGCTTTGATCCATATTCAGAATCTATCATCATGCTAATATTGGGTGTTTTGAGTTCAGGATGATGGCAGGTAAGAAGTTGAAGACGTACCAGAGGCGTGTGAACGAAGCCGCCATGCTTGGAGTGATAAGAGAAATGCTGGAAAATCAGAAGAGGCATACTGAGCTGATCCAGCAGCAAGCAGATTCGTTTCAGGAAGGTTTGCATATTGTTCGGCAGTCTGTAAACAACGATGGAGCTAAACCAGTTGACCGAATAGGGACCGTGGCAGATTTCAGACGTTTGGGTCCGACTACATTCACTGGTTTGGAGGAGCCGTTGTCAGCCGAGCAGTGGCTAGTTGACACGGAGAATTTGCGGTTTGCGGCACAGATTCCAGATGACAAAAAAAGTTGTTGTGGTACGCATTCAGCTAGTGGACTATGCCCGAGAATGGTGGCTTGTGGAGGAGACCCGCTTGCCCAAGCCGATCAGTTGGGCGGATTTATCTAAGAGTTTCCTGGAGAAATTCTTCCGGCGGACTGCACGGGAGGAAATGGAAGAGAAGTTCATCGGACTAAGGCAGAATGGAGCAACCGTGGATGTGCATGCAGCAGAATGGACGAGACTCAGTAGTTTCGCTGGACCTTTCGCGACCAACGATGCAGACAGCAGTTGCGGTAAGGAAGCAGTTCGGTCGGGCCAGTCAAGTTCAGGGCTAGGCCGACACACAGTGTTCTTGCAGCTATGGAAGTTGATAGTACTGAAAAGCCGGCAGTTGTTCGCGACTTTATGGACGTATTTGAAAATATATCGGGCTTACCGCCGAAGCGAGACGTGGAGTTCGCGATTGACCTTATTCCTGGTGCAGCGCCAATGTCTAAAGCTTATTATCCAATGGCACCAGTGGAATTGGAAGAGGTTAAGAAGCAAGTTGGTGAATTACTTGAGAAGGGTTGGATTCGAAGCAGCAACTCGCCTTGGGGAGCTCCAGTTCTTTTAGTAAAGAAGAAGAATGGCACGAGAAGGATGTGCATTGATTATCGAGAATTAAACCGGGTGACTATTAAGAACAAGTACCCGATCCCTCGCATTGGAGAACTTTTTGAGCAGCTTAGTGGCGCGAGGGTATTTTCGAAACTGGATTTGCGATCCGGATATCATCAGGTCCGAGTGAAAGCAGAAGACATTTGCAAGACGGCGTTTCGAACTCGGTATGGACATTTCGAGTATCTAGTGATGCCCTTCAGAGTAACGAATGCGCCGGCAATATTCATGGATTTGATGAACCGAATCTTTTCACCATTCTTGGACCAGTTTATTGTGGTATTCATTGACGACATTCTGATTTACTCGAAAAGTTCGGAAGAGCATGCTGAGCATTTGAAGATCGCACTGCAGACGCTGAGACAGGAGAAATTGTATGCGAAAATGAGTAAGTGCGAATTTTGGCTGGAAGAAGTGAAGTTTCTGGGGCATGTTGTGTCGGGCGATGGAATCGCCGTCGATCCCGAAAAGATTGCAGCAGTTCGAGATTGGCCTATTCCAAGAAATGTGGCTGAGATAAGAAGTTTCCTTGGTTTGGCCGGATTCTACAGGAGATTTGTGGAGAACTTCGCTCGTTTAGCAGAACCGTTGACCAAGCTTACGCGTAAGGAAGTACCTTTTATTTGGACGGATAGATGTGCATTGGCCTTCGAGACGTTGAAGCAGAAGTTGATAACCGCCCCTATCCTGACCGTACCAGACAATTCCGGAGGACTGGTGATTCACAGCGACGCATCTGGAAAAGGATTGGGATGTGTTTTGATGCAGAATGGGAAGGTCGTAGCTTACGCATCAAGACAACTGAAGACCCATGAGAAGAATTATCCGACTCATGACTTGGAGCTTGCGGCTGTGATCTTCGCCTTGAAGATTTGGAGACACTACCTTTTGGGCGAGAGAGTCGAAGTCTTTACAGATCACAAGAGTTTGAAGTATGTGTTCACTCAGAAGGAGTTGAACATGAGGCAACGCAGATGGTTGGAGCTGATGGCCGACTACGACCTTGATCTTAAGTACCATCCGGGAAAAGTTAACGTCGTGCCGGATGCGTTTAGTCGGTTACCAGCGATTCAGGTATTGACTACACAGAAGGAGATCATTGCGGATTTTCGAAGATTTGACTTGGAGGTTGTGCTACCACACTCTACGGGACAGTTGATGCAGTTGCAAGTACAGTCGTCCTTAGTTGAGAAGATTAAAGCGGCACAATCGCAGGATCCTAGACTGCAAAAGTTTCGAGAGTAGGTTGAAGCCGGACTACGAACAGATTTACTGGTCCACGAAGATGGTTCGTTAAGGTATGGTAGCCGTGTGTGTGTGCCAAAGGGGGATGTGCGTGAAGAGCACATGAAGGAGGCACACAGTTCAGCTTACTCTGTACATCCAGGAGGTACAAAGATGTACCGAGATATTCGACAGCATTTCTGGTGGGAAGGTATGAAACGGGAGATTGCTCGCTTCGTGGCTAAGTGCTTGGTATGTCAGCAAGTCAAGGCTGAACACCAAAGGGTTGCTGGTTTGTTGCAACCACTTCCGATTCCTCAGTGGAAGTGGGAACATATAACCATGGATTTCGTGACAGCTTTACCGCGGAGTCTAAAGGGCAACAATGTTGTATGGGTGATTGTCGATCGGTTGACCAAGGCAGCTCACTTTATTCCTTTTCGGGTTGGTCAATCGACGGAGACTTTGGCAGAACGGTACATGCAGGAGATTGTAAGATTGCATGGAGTACCGGTGAGCATCGTGTCCGATCGGGACACTCGGTTCTTGTCACACTTCTGGAGGAGTTTACAAGAAAGTTTGGGGACTCGATTGAAGTTTAGCACAGCTTATCATCCTCAAACTGATGGGCAGTCGGAGAGAACGATCCAAACTCTTGAAGATATGTTGAGGGCATGCATGTTGGACTTCAAAGGTTCTTGGGAGGATCACCTATACTTGGTGGAGTTTTCGTACAACAATAGCTTCCAAGCGACTATTCAGATGGCTCCGTTTGAAGCTCTATATGGTCGTAAGTGCCGTTCACCTGTTTGTTAGGATGATGTTGGTGAACGAAGGTTACTGGGACCAGATTTGGTGGTACAGACAGTCGAGAAGGTGAATACAATCAGGAAGCATATGAAGGCAGCTCAAGACAGACAGAAAAGTTGGGCTGACACGTCAAGAAGACCTCTAGAGTTCGCCGTGAGTGATTTGGTATTCTTGAAGATATCACCGACTAGAGGGGTGATTCGCTTTGGGAGTCGAGGAAAGCTTAGTCCTCGATTCGTTGGACCCTTCGAGATATTGGAGCGTGTTGGAGAGATAGCGTACCGTTTGGCGTTACCACAGTCCTTGGCAGGTGTGCACGATGTGTTTCATGTATCTCAACTACGGAGGTATGTTCGAGATGAAACCCACGTCTTGGATCATTCGGAGTTAACTGTACGAGAGGACCTAACTTTTGAGGAGCGACCGGTTGAAATCAAGGATCGAAGAGAAAATGTTCTTAAGAACAAGGTTATCCTCTTGTGCTAGTTTCTTGGAGTAATCGATCGCATGGAGAATCCACTTGGGAGCGAGAAGACGAGATCCGGCAGAAGTTTCCTCACCTTTTCCTGTAGTTGTCTATCTTGTAATCTTGGAATTTCGAGGACGAAATTCTTTTTGTAGTTGGGTATGATGTAACACCCGAGCCCAATAATACTATTTCTGTTACTGGTTGAGTGTTCGACATTGCTCATTTCATTTATCTTGCTTGTTTGGTTCTTATTGCAAAATTTTAACCGGCTACGTCAGTTTTGCATATAACAAATTTTAACACCTAAAGTAAAATTAAAAATATCTATATTGGCCTACACGTCACCACTAGCCGCGTGGTAGCGTCCGTGCGTCAAGTTTCCATCCCGTTTGGTGAAACGGGCGAGTTTGGACGGCTACGCGCGCGTGCAAGTGTCCGACTTGGGGGCATGTATTTTAATCATAAAATATCTCATTTTAAAATTTGGAACTCGCTTAAAATCCTATTATTTGAATTTCAAATATTTGGGCGCAACCCGGGCGCGAATTGGAAATGTTTCATTTAGCGCCAAAATCCCAATTTAATTTAATAATCTAAAACTATACTAAAACCATAATAAATATATTCAATCTCAGAACTGTTATTGAAATAACGAATGAACCCTTTTAAATCTTTTGAAATTGTTCCCCAGCCAATCACGAGGGGATTAATCCCTCGTGGGCCCGTCTCTCTCCCTCTCTCTATCTCTCCTCTCTCCTTCTGTGTCTCTCTCTCTTCCTCTAATCTCTCTCTCTATCCCTATATATATATTTCTTCCTTCGTCTTCGCGAGAACCCCCACCGAACCCACGCGAGCCTAACCCTAGCCTCGTCGTAACCCTAGCCAGCCTTGTTCCCCGTCGCCGACGCCACCACCACCATCATCCTTGCCTCCGCAGCCTCGACCGCACCTCCTTCCTCCTTCTCCCTTCCGTCCAGCGCCTGCAACCCAGCGCCGTGGCCACCTGCACCGTCGCCGCTTGCCGTCGCCGCCGCCTCTCGTCGCCGACGACGCCAACTTCTCCCCTTCGCCCTCTTCCCGACCTCGACACCTTCCTCCTCCTTCCCGTACGCCGGCGCCGCAACAGAACCCAAGCTGCAACCCAACCACCTCCTCTGGTTCGCCGGAAATCGCCGCCGTCGATTCTCGTCGTCGTCACCCGCGCCACCGCCGACTACCTCCTCTTCCCCTGCGACCAAACCCCGGCCACTACCTCCCCCTACTCACAGCATCACCCGATCCAGCAACCTCCAGCCTTTCTGCCGCGTTCACTGTTCACCGCCGGAGCCCATCGCCGTCGACCCCATCGCGGTTGCCATCCTTGATATCCCAGTAAGTTTCTCATGACCTCTCCCCTTCCCTTTTCCCTTCGCTGGTCGCTTTTTTGTCCGTGCGTAGTTTGCTAACCGTCGTCGCTGTTTTGACATTTCGCCGGAATCCGGCCGTGCCGACGACTTGACCCGACTTTCCAGCGAAGTACTCCGGTCCGTGTGGTCCCGCTGTTCGTTGGCTGGACTCGATCCGTGACCCGTGCGTCCGTCGCGTGTTTTCCGCCGACGTTACGTTCGTTTTCCCGGTTCGCGAAACCATCGAGGCAAGTATTACTTGCCACATGCTATGCTATACCAATTAAGTGTGCTTGACTCATTAAACTTGCAAAGATTAACTAGTGTAGTTACTTTTCTTATTTGGACGCATTATAACATATATCATGATACAGTTAATCTAAACCGCATTTTGCCACTTTAACCCTAATAACTAAACTACTGGTTAATCATTTTGCTGTTTAAAGGACGATAACCGTACACATGTAGTTTTATTACTTTCTGTTATTGATATTGCACCACCTTGTGATTACTGCACCCCAAGGGTGCTCGAACCTGTTAATATGATAATACAACTGCACTATATTAATGCACCATTGTGATTAAATGAACTGTTATTGTTGTTTATTTTATTTCCTGCTGTTATTCCTTATTCGATTATATACCTGTTGTGAGCACACCCTCGATTGCGTTACATATTGACCTGACCTTGATACACATGACATATACATATACCGATGCACCGGACATGGTACCCTTTACTATCGACTCAACCTGTTGTACCATGACCTGACCTGTTACCTGATCTCATGCCTAATGCCAACAAACCTGACTTGGGGTCCTCATGGACCATTCCTGTTGTCTATCCAGACAAACCTGCTTTTACCTGATCCTGTGTTGGCATTAGTTCTTGATTACTGAATACCTGACTCGACATACATAACTTGGGGGTATAGGGAAATCAAAGGTGAAACCGACTTGTAACTCAACAGTTCGATACCTGTTCTGATCAGTCTTACGGGCTAGGCCAGCCCCGGAGTGATGATGCTGACATCACTCATCCATCCTGCTACTTGTTACTGCCTAGCGGCACGTCTCGGATTCAGCCCCGAGAATCTTGACCGTGGTCCCGGGCACCCACGGGATACTATTGAGTTACATCGACGAGTCATCAATTGATTTCAAAGACTTTAGAATAGAAACCTGATAGAACAGTTTAGTTACCCACTGCACACTACCCTGCACTGTTGTTTCATATTATTGCTTTATTCATGTTTATCCCTGCATTGCTTATTACCATGTTCATATTATATTATTGGTTGACATGACGCGCTGACGTCTGGGTTTTGCATGGCCCAGATTCTTTACCACTGTCGCCGACCGAGCAGGAGTACTTCAGCCAGCAGGCTGATTTGTGAGTTCTGTAGTGATTAGTTTATTCATTGCATTTTATTTCCAGATGTGAGCCCGCATTATGGGACGTACTTTTCTATTATTGTATTGGATCATTTGCTTCCGCACTTATTTATCATTGACTCTTGTTATTATGGATTTGGACATGTGTTAGATAGTTTATTTTATCTTGTTCTTGATATCTCTACAGCCGTAATGTGACTGTGGATGGATACTTCCTACCCACAGGTAGCATGGTTGGCTATGTCACGTGCCCAATCTTGCGTACTCTGGGAACCGGGGCGTGACAACGGTACATGCAGGAGATTGTGAGATTGCATGGAGTACCTGTGAGCATCGTGTTCGACCGTGACACCCGATTCTTATCACATTTCTGGAGGAGCTTACAGGAAAGTTTGGGGACTCGATTGAAGTTTAGCACAGCTTATCATCCTCAAACAGATGGCCAGTCGGAGAGAACGATCCAAACTCTTGAAGACATGTTGAGAGTTTGCATGTTAGACTTCAAGGGTTCATGGGAGGATCATCTACACTTGGTGGAGTTTTCGTACAACAACAGCTTTCAGCCGACTATTCAGATGGCTCCATTCGAAGTATTGTATGGTCGCAAGTGTCACTCACATGTTTGTTGGGACGATATTGGAGAACGAAAATTGTTTGGACTGGATTTGATCGTGCAAACCGTAGAGAAAGTTAATACTATCTGGAATCATATGAAGGCAGCGCAAGATCGGCAGAAGAGTTGGGCCGATATATCGAGAAGACCTCTAGAGTTCGCTGTTGGTGATCTAGTATTTTTGAAGATATCACCGACTAGAGGAGTGATTCGTTTTGGGAGTCGAGAAAAGTTTAGTTCTCGATTCGTTGGGCCTTTCGAAATTTTGGAGCGTGTTGGAGAAGTGGCTTATCGATTGGCGTTACCACAATCTTTGGCGAGTGTTCATGACGTGTTTCATGTATCTCAACCCCGTAAATATGTTCGAGATGAAACACACGTGCTGGATCATTCGGAGCTGACTGTACGAGAAGATTTAACCTTTGAGGAAATACCGATGTCGATTGTGGATCGAAGGGAGAAGGTTCTTAAGAACAAGGTTATCCCTCTCGTACTTGTTTCTTGGGAAAATCGCTCGCATGGAGAATCAACTTGGGAACGAGAAGATGAAATCCGGTAGAAGTTTCCATATCTATTCTTGTAGTTTCTTGATTGTCTATCCTTTCTTGTTCTTGGAATTTCGAGGACGAAATTCTGTTGTAGTTGGGTATAATGTAACAACCTAGTTCATTTATACCAATTCCAGTTCTCGTATTTCCTTAATTGTGGTATTTTTCTGATTTATCGTGTTTTGGGTGCGAATAGTATTTTACATTTTATATTGCATTCGACCCGACCCACTTGCTTGAACTTATTTGTTTCATATTTATGAATTATCCTGACTTGTTACGTAGGATGGTGCATTTTCATGTTTAGTGCATACTGGCATTTTATCTGGTATTTGCATTTTTACAATATAACATTTTAAGTCACATAAAATATTTTAAAAATACATTGCATGACCTGCATGATACCCCTAGCCCCGTGGTAGCATCCGCGCATCTTGTTCTCGTCCCGTTCAGTGAAACGGACTTGTTTGGATGGCTACGCGCACGTGCGTGCATTCGTTCTTGGGGGTATGCATTTTTCGTTATCTGGACATTCATTTTTTTATTTTGGTCGACATGTATATTTTTCGTATTTTAAAACTGAATTTTAGACCCGACCCGGGCATGTTTTGGACTATCTTTGTATTTACCAGAATATCAAATTTTATTTATATAATATTAATTTTATAAATTGATACAAATTAAAATTTAGTTAACTAATAAAAGATTTTTTAAATTTAAATCTAAACTAATTTCCTAACAAACTAACCCCTTTCTCTCTCTCTCTCCCCTCTGCATATATATATTTATATATATTTTATTTATTTAATTTTTCTTTCCTTATTTAATACACAGCCTCTTCTTCTTCTTTCTTTTTCTTGATCTTGTTTCTTGATTCCGGTGATCACCGCCGGAGCCGTGTTCGTCGCTGACGATCCGAGTGATCCAGTGAACGTACCTGACTTGCATGATCACCCTCGTGCGTTGTTTGGAACCGTTCCATGTACCGTGCGCGCGTCGCGATATTTCGCCGACGAAGGATGTTTCGTACACATCCGTTCTTGTTCCGTCTAGGCAAGTTAATCTTGCTATATGCTATACAACTCATTATATACCTATTTAAATAAATATCACACCTGTATTTTAAATCAAGCGTCCCATGTTTCATATTGCAGCCTTTCGACGTTCCGTTTACATTTGTATAGTGCATTTCAGATCTAGGGCATGCAAACCAATCTTAATTACATGCTATACTACTTTAGACGCATCTATTTTAACAAATGGAATACCTGTATTTAAAATCATGCACCCCATGTTTAGTTTTATAACTTTTCAATGTTCCGTTTACATCCATTCATATCATTTCAGATCTAGGTCATGAAAACTTATCTTTTTACATACTATACTATCATATACTGCATCAAATTGAATAGTTACATTTCATATTGCTTAGTTATATGTTCCGCACTTGTTAGTTTATCATTTTACGATAATGTGATACCCGTTTGCATCCATATCATTTAAAATATATATCGTCGTAATATTTCTTATTATTATCCTTAATTAGTTTATAATCTGCATTTTATAATGTTATACATTTGAAAATATTATGTGATACCCGTTTGCATCCATATCAGTATTTTCATTTCTGATGTGAGCCCGCATTATGGGACGTACATTTCAGTTTATTATTGTACTGGATCTTTTTGCTTCCGCATTATTTTATTCTTGACTCGTTATTCTGGCTCATGGACATGTATTAGATAGTTGTTTATTATTGTTCTTGATATCTCTACAGCCGTAATGTGATTGTGG
This sequence comes from Agapanthus africanus, assembly GCA_030015575.1. Classification (NCBI taxonomy): domain Eukaryota; kingdom Viridiplantae; phylum Streptophyta; class Magnoliopsida; order Asparagales; family Amaryllidaceae; genus Agapanthus; species Agapanthus africanus. Next base: position 109,279,075 of record JASDDO010000026.1, on the reverse strand, counting down.
AGGGATATTTTCTATCCACAGGTAGCATGGTTGGCTCTGTCACGTGCCTATCTTAGCGCACTCTGAAAAGCGGGACATGACAGGGTCGATGGGTGATGGCTCTCGATGCTGAGGAAGACGAAGGCAATGATGGCGAAAGGGTTATCGGTTGAGGAGAGGAAGACGAGGGTAGTGGCGGTGATGAAAGAGAGATGGGTTGGCGGCAAGATGAAGGCGACGGTGGGATCTCGGTGACAAGGGGGCTCGGTTGTGATGTTGATTGGCGGCGAGGAGGGTTCGAGAGGATGCGGCGATGGGGTCGAGTCGAGGGCTGAAAGATTCGGATGTTTGGGTGATCGAGAAAGAAGAGGAAGACGAAGTCGGCGGCAGGGTAGGGGCTCGGCAGTTGATGGGAGCTGTGCTCGTGTTTGGCAAAGATGAGGGGTTTGTTTTGGAGAGAGAAAAATATTTGATGAGGGAGAGATATAATATTGGGTGTTATATATATATATATATATATATATATATATATATATATATATATAGGTGCTGGGTTTTGTTAGGGTGATAGCTTGGTTAGGATTGTTAAGGAGATAGAAAATATTTGGAGAGAGAGAGACTAGGTGAAAGAGAAATATTCTCGGTGGGAGAGAGATGAAACTGTTGAAGATAGAGATAAATAATGGTATATGTATATACATATGTTTAGGAAAAATGCCCATAACCCCCGTCAGTTTAATTTTAAAAGATTTAAAAGGGATTTTAAAGATCTCTAACATATCTTGTTTAAACCAACAACCAAAAATATATTTTTGTTAAACTATAATACTAGAATATAAATATGGTTACCCAACTAAATGTTAGAGAAATAATTTATATGCATACTAAATAGGATAAGCAACTAAAATTATATATATATCTTAACTAAAAATATTAAATTCCTAATTAATAATATTAACAATAATAATAGTAACAATACCAAAGCCAATACAAAAAGATAAAAGGAAAAAAGGGAAAAAGGTACGATCGGGCTTGGATGTTACAATTAGACACTGAAGTTTATTAAAACAGCCATTTATTTATTTGATAGTTGTGAAAGTGCTTTTCCAAACTGTAATTACCATTATTCTGCATATTCATTTCTTTGTTTTGCTACCTTCTGTAATTTATTTTGTCCAATAACCATTTTTTCCGAGTATTTGTGGTCAACCTTTCATATTTGTAAAATATATTTTTTTACAATTTCTTAAATCAGTTTGCGAAACATTTGTGTAGGAGGACCAAGTGGCTCTGGAAAAACAAGCTTGGCTCATAAAGTGGCAAATATAGTTGGCTGTGAAGTTATTTCCTTGGAAAGTTACTACAAGCCTGAACAAGTGAAGGACTTTAAATATGATGAATTTAGCTCCTTGGATTTAGCATTGTTGACTAAGGTACAAAAATCAGTATCCTTGCTTCATGTTCAGTGAGAAGTAATTTAATACTTAGTTTTACTGTATAGTAAAACTTGAAAAGTAGTATGATACAACACGCTATTTGATATTCACTTTCCTCAAACAAAGAGTCTCTTTATTCTTCAATGAATCCTGTGCCTCAGTCATTTATGAAAGGGATACAATAATCCCCCAATTTCATGCTTCTCTAGTGCCAAAGAGCCAAAATATAATCATGCTCCCATAAAGTAGAGTATATGGGTCTTCCCTCTAGAATTGTCATTTCATCAGTGCTTATGATCTAATCAGTTAACATACTTCCAGAAACAGTCTATAACATGTAAATTTATTTTCTTGTAAGAAAACTTTTTTTTAACCTTCATATTGCAAGTTCATCTTGGAATAGTTTGGCCTTTAACAGAAACAGATTGCTACCACCACGCATTTAGTTTTTTGCTCATTCATTGTAGTTTGTTCCAGGAAAACACATTAAAACAATAAATATCATGTTTCCTCGCATGTGTTTTAGTTTTCTTAGAAGCAAAGTAAAGCAGCTCACGTTTATGATACTTAAGTTGTTTGATCAAGATTTTGGCCTGGCAGTTGTTGAAAAATTAAGCCATTGCTCATTTGATGCAACACTTTTTCCCTGTAAACCACTTCCAAAATGAAGTTATTATTTTGTTGGAACATATTGCTCGACAGATCTGTTATATTCGAGCCGGGATTCAAAGGATAGCATACACTAGAGAATACTGGAAGAATGTCCAAGACAGTATGGAAATTACTACACAATGTTATATAACATAAGACTGATAGTATTATGATCTGTGGCAATATTTTCCCTCTGCACGCTTGGCCTTTAATCACCAGGCCTGAGTTTGGGTATTCAATTAAATACTCGTATCGTAACCAATAATATACATTGGCTGAAGGTTGGTTTTGGGTTGGCCTGATCTTGGTCTGGAATTCATTTTTTTTGCCATCAGCAGAACCTTCATTAATTATATAATAAAACGATCTCATCTAAAAAGTAAAGGACGTGAGAAACCGATATTAATCCATCCACTTCTAATAAGATTCCTTATGTAGTTTATCAATAACCGGGGTTAAGATGGTAGACCACAAAGAGGATGGTGCCCTTGGCAGGAACTAGCTCTTTGGTACAAGAAATCAACAAGGAATTGTGTATACATTCATGATTGCTTGCAGGAAGTAATATCGTTTATTACCAGAAGTATATTTTAAAAATGAAGTCTGTAATATAACAAGGCCAGAGATTCATATGTTACTTCATATGAAAAGGAGTCATTTTTTGTGTGAAGTATAAGTGCTATTATATCTGACCATGTGTCTGATGTATTGTTTATACTTGTTCTTAATATGTTTTTATGAAAGAATTACACACTTTATCTCTGAGTAGTAGTTTGGAGCACATTTTATTAGTAGATTCAATTATAAAGGCATGGAAAAAGAAGACATCATTTTAATTCCTCATCAATATTTTTTAGCTACTCTTGGTGCTTGTAGCTGTTGTATGAGGTAAGTGTATCCAGTTGGGTGGACGCTATATCTTAAATTCCTGGCTAACTCAAATGTATCCATGTAGTTTGTTAAGGTTCAGAATTAAAGCGTGTCAATGTTGTATGGATGTTCTTGCGCCTATAAATTTCTTGCGGTGCATAATAAATTTCTGACCTTCAATACTCTTACATTGAGTAATGATAAAAATCGAGTTACTTTCTTTATGGAAGCAGAATTTTTTGATCTCCAAAAATATTGCAGAATAGTGATGATTTAAGGAGCTGCCATAAAACAAAAGTGCCTTGCTTTGATTTTGAGAATTGTAGTCGTAATGGATTCAAGGAACTGCAAGTTTCGGAGGATTGTGGTGTGGTAAGGCCTCAATATCATATACATTAGTTCCATTTGTTCTGGTTTAGTTTTCTTTGTAATTGCACTGTTTTCAGTTTTGATAAAAAGCCTGATTACAATAAAACCATGCATGAATGAAATTGAACGCCTTTAAAACCTTGACTTTCTTGATGTGGTGCTTGCATCATTTTGTTGCTTATAATCTGATACTCAACATACGGAAGATTGAAGCAGGAGATTCAAATTAGCATGCTGAAATGTTTTAAATCTTATAAAATGAAATTTAAAAAAAAAAACTATAAACTGTCGTATTTATGTTGTGTATGTATGCTAATAAATGTCCCAAGAAGTATGTGAAAAGCTGTTAGGTATATAGTGGAGAAGCTCAGAAGATTATGGGTTTTCCATTTCAATTCTCGGTATCAGAAAATGGTTATAGGATCATTGGAAGGGACCTTGGAGCTGATTAAATGAACAAGAATATATTGTGCATAAGTTATCATGGTATGTGTTCTGCTGTATAAAGCCCCCAAAACCCTCCCTTCAATGGAAAGTGACCACAAGGTGCTTTAGCATAAAGCATTAAAATGAGTGTATAAAGCCTTTGCGGTGGGTCAAAATGGGACGAAGCCTTCATTCTATTAAAAACTGCAAACACTCATATTAAATGCTGTAGTCATTGTTTTCTTTTATTCATAACATGATGTTTTTAGACCTTATATTATGACATATTTATTATTGTTGTCTTGAAATGATTCAATAGATTTCTTTCATTGCTTATAAACTTCATAGACATCAATATTTTTATTTGTATGGTCTAAATCTAAAGCTTAAACCCTAACCTTTGATCCGCTATGCTTTTCTCTTTGCACAACATTTGGTTGTGTTGGTCCCTAACTATGGGTTTCAACTTTGGTCCATTTTCATCTTCATGAGTCAGAGATAAGCTTGTTGGAGATGGTATAGACTAAGATAATTATAGTATGCTTGTAAGGGGATTAATGCCCAAAAGGAGTTGTCTATGAATTTTTAAAAAAGATTCGATAAGAAGTATTGCCAATAATGTCATATGTGAACCACATGTTGCAGTGATTATTTTTCACCTGGTCACTCTAATTTCAGTTACCCCATTGCTAAAAGATTTCTTAAGTAATGGGATATAGCTTGCTTGAAGTAGAGAAGGGCAGTGACAAGACTAGGATTTCTCCTGATACTGACATTAATTTCAATTGTAAGGTAACTGTAACATTTCCAATAGGGAATGTTACTTCCATTGGCCAAAGGGCTTGTATGTTTTTTTTGTTAAATAATTTCCTGCGCCATAAATGCACAACAGTAAATATTGCTGGTTCTCCCAAATGTATTCAACTATATGTTGATACCATTTATAGCTAATTACATCTGATCCTCGTGGGGTTTCTGCATCCATTTCTTATTACCTTTTCACCTTATAGTCACATAACTTGTGAATTGCTTAATTATCCTTGAACATCTTACTGGATCTAAATTTGCAACAGTGTTAAAATGGCGCTCTTAATAATTTTTTTTTGATCTATTGGCTTTATAGGAATTTTTGTAAATAATCTCGAGGAAAAAGCACCTATGCTGATATTAGAGCAGTTGTCACTGACTTGCCATTTTTTGTTGGCCAGAGGACTTGTCATTTACTTAAGAACCAAGTCTGTTTTAGAACCAACAAATAGTGATTTGTATTTTTATTGTCTTACAATTATTTTCTTTATTCTTTTCTTCTACATATTTCCAGGTTATTTTCGAAGGGGTATATGCATTACACCCTGACATACGGAAATCATTGGACTTGTGGATTGCTGTTGTGAGTTTTAAACCCTGATAATTTTTTTGTTCATTCTTTCGTGATTATATCAAATTATTTTGTTTTTTTAGTTTATCTTAAAGTTATGATTCTTATGTCCCATCTTCGGTGTCCAAAAATAGGTAGGTGGTGTCCATTCACATCTTGTCGCTCGAGTGCAGAGGGACAAGAGTCGTGTTGGTTCTTATATAACTCAGGATGAAATTATGACAACAGTCTTCCCAATGTTTCAGCACCACATTGAACCTCATCTTGTCCATGCACATGTTGGTACATGCACAACATTTGAACTTATAATGTTGGTTCTACCTTTATGATTATTATGAAATAAATTTTAAAATTTATCATAGTGTTCATTCTCTTATTCTGTTTCTTACAGCTAAAGATTCGAAATGACTTTGATCCTGTACTTTCCCCTGAAAGTTCATTGTTTGTATTGAAAAGCAACAAGAAGGTCTCTCTCTCTCTCTCTCTCTCTCTCTCTCTCTCTCTCTCTGTGCACGCGCGCGTGTGCATGTGCTTGTGCTGTTTGCTTGTGCCTGAGCATGTGCATGTGTGTTCAGATCTATTGACAAGTACTTTTTCCTTATTGTTTATCTGTGTAATATTAGAGTGTTTATTCTATATGGATTTATTTCGACAAACATTTCACCTGGCCAATATTTTAATATAGACTGTCAGTTTAGACACCTAGACAGGTGCTTGAGATTCTTTATATACACAAAAAGCAGATAAATTTAATCCGGTGAGGTGTATAAGTGTATTTGTTATATTTAAGATATTTTAATAAGTGTTCCCATGATTACCCAATTTAAAAGCTCACTAAATTTAGTTAACATCTTGAACTTATTTTTTGTATAATTGACAAGCTTAGTCATGGGGAATAAGTTATTGAAGACGTAGTTGTTGGGTGCAGATTGCCTTCATGTTCAGTGGTGAGGAGGAAAAAAGTGCATTAAAGTTCAGGGTATTAGTTATATAGTTGTGTAGGGTACAGTGTAGGGTTCATACTGTTATTTACTTGATTCCTTTTAAAAAAATGTTTTCTTGTACTGTACTAAGAACTGTGTGCGTAGAAGTAGTGCATGGAAAATACCGATCGCGTAATTTTCTGACTTTTTTGGTCACATTTTCTTGACACTTCCCAAATACTTCTTTTATACTTGTTACATATTGAGATATTTATTACTTTCTTTTGCATTCCATTGTCATATTTTATTTGAATTGGACATGAAAATAGTGTCTGGAAAGTATCACACTTTGGGTATGTTTCATTATAAAATTTAAGACATGTCAAGATTGAGAGATGGAAAGTTAAAATAAGTTCTATCTATTGAATTGTTTCAAGATACGTGCATGGTGCGATGAATTATTTGCTGACGTTTTATCGCTTTCGCTGAATGAATGACAAAGCTAAGCCCTCATGGGACACTTCCTCCAAATATTATTTATTAAGTGCATAGCCATGCCATTTACATAACATACAGTCTCTAACACGAAACACCGAGGATGTAAAAATTAGCTAGTATTTACTGCTGCCATTCTGCCCCATTGAGTTGGTGACTTGGTGTTCTATGGTCACTAGATTCTTTATATGCTTGACACATTTTAGGTGGCTTATCAAGACATATTGAAAGTTCTTGACGCTGGCAAAGTTTGCAGTTCTGTTCAAAATTTCATCGATATATATCTTAGGCTCCCTGGACCGCCTTCAAATGGACAACTTACAGAAAGTGAATGCATTCGAGTTAGAATTTGTGAAGGGAGATTCGCATTGTTAATACGGGAGGTCAGCAGATTGTCTCTTTTATATCAACTTTATTTTAAAAATATTCTCAAAAATATCTTTCAAGTTGCTTTGAGGATCCTGACAATTTCTTTTCTTCTTTTGAGTAGCCTATTGTTGAAGGGAACTTTATTATACAGCCAAAAGTAGATTTTGATATCAGCGTCAGCACAGTTGCAGGTCTTCTTAATCTCGGGTAAGTAACAATGTAACATTCAGGTTGACGGTGTCATAAAATTTAGGGTAAATTTTCAAAAAACCCCAAGCACTTTTTTCTTTTTCCTGTGATATCTAAGTAGTATCCAGCGATATCTAAACAGTTGCCTATGATATCTAAACCGCAACATGCGATATTTTCAAAAACCCCCAAGTATCCAGCAATATTTAAGCAGTTACCTGTGATATCTAAATCGCTACCTGCGATATCTAAATTGATTGTATGAATTGGTTAGATATAGCAACTTACTATGTAGATACCGCAGGAAAAATTTCTAGGGGTTTTTTGACTACAGTTTTGAGGCCGAGGGTTTTTGACAGCAGAAAAAAGTGCTTGGTTTTTTTGACAATTTACCCTAAAATTTATTATTCCTACAACATGTTCTTTAAACTTGTGTCACGACCCACCCCCAACACATACGGTATTGTCCGCTCTGGCCGAAACCGTACGGTTTTGTCTTTTGGGGAGAACCGGACCCGACCATGGGCCACTCTCAGGAGTTACCCATCCTAGAATTTCCTTGGCTCGAGCACGCTTAACTACGGAGTTCTTAAGCTCCTGTAGTGCCGGTTCACTTAAAAAGCGCCTCTATATTATAGGAGTTGTAGCATTTCATTTATAGTTCCGGATCTGCCCTCTTTCGGAATTTATTCTGAAAATTCCCCATTGTTCTACAGTGGGTCCCACAGACTCAAGAGGTGGCTCCCGCCCCCTTAGCATGACACTTGGCGTGACACTTTGTTTCGTGAGTAAGAACCGAGTCCCGACATCCTCTCCACCTTTGAACAATGGTTCGTCCTCGAACCACAGACCTACTATTGAGGGACCGGCTCTGATACCATTCTGTCACAACCCACTCTCAACACAGACGGTATTGTCCGCTCTGACCGAAGCCGCACGATTTTATCCTTCGGGGAGAACCGGACCCGACCAGGGGCCACTTCTCAGGAGGTCACCCATTCCATAATTTTCTAGGCTCGAGCACGCTTAACTACGGAGTTCTCATGTAGTGCCGGTTCACTTAAAAGGCGCCTCTATGTTATAAGAGTGGTATCATTTCATTTATAGTTTCGGATCAGTTCTCTTTCGGAATGTATTTTGAAGATTCCCCATTGTTCTACAGTGGGTCCCACGGACTCAAGAGGTGGCCCCCACGGATTCAAGAGGTGGCCCTCTTGGCATGACACTTGGCGTGACACTTTGTTCCGTGAGTAAGAACCGGGTCCCGACAACTTGTTTAGAGATTGTTTCCGTATTTCAAAAGAAGGAAAAAAGCGGAGTAGCCGGGGGCCTGGCCTTAGGTGATTGTTCAGGTATCAGCAGGCTCATTTGCCTATTCGATTCACTTCGTGGGCCTTTGCAGCGTTGCCAGCGCTGAACCGTTGGAGCGGGGGTTGCAAGGATATTTCATGCCATATCACTTCTCACCATGACCATCATCCATTACTGTTGGCATTAAATTGGGTTGACTACAGGGACATTCAAAGAGTTCCCCTACCACCAAAAAGGGGCCAGCTTGATATACATGAACCAATAGCAACCATATAAATTCCTTTAAGACAGAGAAGTTGGATGCTTCGATCTTCTATAGGGAATTGAACTTATATCTGGGGAAAAAAGAAATGACCAATATTTAAATGGAATCACATTCTGAATTGTAGAGGAACATGATATGCATTACTTTTTTCAGCCTAGTAGATACCTACAGTCCTTTAATATTTTGAAGCCTAAAACAAGGAGAATAGGGAGGAATGAATCAAACTCACTTATGGTGTATGCAGCCAAACTGCCAAAGTGATACTGATATTAAATTATAAAACCTAAAGCACCAAAACTACATGAAACAGAACTCTTCCTTTGTATATGTAAAGAATTCAAGTTTTTCATCATCTGTTATTTCACTATGTTAGGGCGTAGTATAGCCTATCGCAATATGTCGGACTTGTCGAGTCTTTCTGTAGATGTCAGTTGTTCCTTTACTAGTAAATCATAATGCATATATCAAGTTCACCATCTTTATTTGTGATTTATGTCAGATATCAGGCTGTAGCATATATCGAAGCATCCGCCTTAATTTACCAAGACGGAAAGGTCAGTGGTTTACAAAACTGGTTCGATGCTTCCTTTTGATGAATTTGTTGGACAGTTAACTTGCATACTACATAAATCTACTGCATATTCAAATTCTTTACGTCGTTTAATGTTATTCCAAACACAAACACTTGATGGGTTTTTAAAGAAACTTCGTAGATGTTTGCATACAAAAGCATTCGTGCTATATTCTTGCGTCCTCACTCTTCCATTTGATCATAGATTCTCATTGAGGTTGATCACTTGCAAGAGACTCCAAGCCCTTACCTCCAAATTAAAGGAGCAAACAAAGAGGTGGTTCTAGCCGCAGCTTCGACTCTTAATCTCGATGGTTCATACACCACAAAGGTTTGCTACTGAGCCCTAATTAGCTTTGTTTCCATAGAAAAAAATTGCTTTATATATGTCTTTGTAATGTTGGACGGTATATAACTGATGGCTTACCATTGATCAGCTTAGGCTTTTAGGCGAAGTGGTAACTAACACGGTCCCAGAGTTTTAGGAAGTAAAGGGGCATGGGCTCAATCTTCACCATCAATACAAAATATAAAGAATATTGCCCTTGTATCAACTTTTGAATTTTGGTGCAGTGGTTGCTATATTGTTACAGAAAATCACAAAGTGGAACAAAAACAATTGATAGAAGAACAAAATCAAAATGAAACATAACACAGATTTAACGAGGTTTGGCCAAATTGGCGAACATTCTTGGGCGAAGGAGAAGCAATTTGCTAATATTAGATATTGTGAGGTTACAATAATAGTGGAGAACTCACAAACCGTAATCCCAGATATACACAAAAGACAGTTGCCTTCATAAGTCCACACAGTTTCACATGAAACCCTAATCCTAACAGAAATATATAGTCTTCACTCTTCAGAAACTTGCGCATCAAGTTAAGGTCTGAACCATGGGCATCGGCTCGTCCTATGAACTCATCATCAAAGAGGGCTCCGTTTACCCTCTTTAGGAACCTCCAATGCTTGAACGTTGAAACAAAAGTGAGTTTAAACAAAATACATTATTTAGTGTTTTAAAAGCTGACGAAGGTTCTGGGTTCGATACTTCCGACACCTCAAGCGTATGTCGTTAATTACACCCTATTGTCTTAGAATGCATCTGGACGGGATACTATGTTAGCTCACTTCAAATTGCATCATTTTATAAGGAAATGTTGCATAAACAGCAGTAGAAATGAATCAAGGCACAATTTGAACAAAAGAATGTATATTTTATTCATTTTGTTTGTGTCTATATATAACTTGAATATAAGTTACATATATCATTACAAAAGAATGCAAAATTGCAGAGTTATATGAGATCTTCATTTAAATACTTTGGGGTATTTTAGTGTCGACATGGTAGAAGTTGATGGACACTGCCTTAATATGGGAACCACATCATTTCTTTTGAAGTACTGGCAAACACTTATTTTGATGTGTAGATGGCATTTCATTTGAGATGCAAGTGGGACATCCGAGGTAGGGTCCACACTAGTCATGTATGAGTGGGACACTCTGGATGGGGTCCACACTACTTCATTTGTGTTAAAATGGGGTCCACACTACTTCATTTGTGTTAAAATTATTTTAAAAGTAGGGTAGAGTTCAAAATTAAAGAGTTGGAGGAATGATGGGCTTTCACACATGGACTTTTAATGATAAGTGGGTTCCAGCAATAGGATCCAAGCCTTGTTGAGGTGTGACCCATTTTATATTTTATACCCATGTGTTTTTTTGTTGTTTACAATGTGGGACTATTTTTAAAGTCCCATCATTTAGGTATTTTACTTTCAACACTCCCCTCACGTGCAACCATCACTTTTTTTATTTGGTGTGGTTATCATGTGGAAAGTACAATACTTGGTAGTATTATTGAGTCGAGTTTGGATTGAGCCATTTGCTCTGATACCAAATTAAAGTTATTTTTAAAGTAGAGTAGAGTTCAAAATTAGAGAAGTGTTTAAAGTTAGAGAAGAGTTTGAAAGAGTGATGCGCTTTTACACATGGGCGTATGATAATAAGTGAGTTCCAATAATAAGACTCAAAGTCTTGTTGAGTCGTGACCCATTTTGTATTTTATAACCATGTATTTCTTTTATTGTTTCCAATGTGGGACTATCTTTAAAATCCTATCATTTGTTTTTTTTCTTTACATTTGAAGTGTGAATGGGACCCACATATGTTAAGGAAATTGAGAAGTTTTTACTAGGGAGGCCTATTTAGGGGCCGCCTGAAGGACTGGAAGGGGGTCCCGAAGCAACCGGGAAGCCTAAAGATGGCCTTCTGATGGCTGCTTTAAGCCATATAAGAGAACTCTGAAATGGAGTTTTCTTGGATGAAACTCATTTATTTGAGTTTTTTGCACATATTGAGAATGCATAGTGTTATTCTTAGTAGTTTGTGCAACATAAATACATGGATTTGTTTTCAAGAGTGAAAACGTGACCTTTGGGTCATGTTTAAGTAATGAATACAGTGTTTTTAGCACTGCAGTCACTGAAACAGACATGGTTTGCATGACTGTAAGGTGAATAGGATATTCCTATTCACAAGTGAGTTAAGAATAGGGTTTTACTATTCATAAAGGTCTTGAAGACATGATTTTTCATGTCTCGGGATATGAATGGAGTATTCTATTCAAATGTCTTTTATAGACATCACGCACATACATGTTCATATTTGAAAATGAATAGGGTTTGCTTATTCATAAATTTCCTTGAGACATGATTTTCATGGCTTAGAGCATGAATGGAGTATTCCATTCACACATGTTAGTTATTGACATGTTTAAAAACTGAATAGGTTTTCCTATTCATATGTCAAAAGACATAATTTCTTATGTCTTAGGAATAGGGTTTTCCTATTAACAGATATTCCCAGGACATGTTTTCATGTCTCAGAAATGAATAGGATTTTCTTATTGACATGTTTTTACATAGGACATGGAGGTTTTGATTCATGTCCTTCAAGAAATAGTCTTTCTATTTCTATTTGTATGTGAAAGAAATATGATGGCCTATTTCTAACTATATAGAACATGGGGTGACTCATGTTCTTGGTTCAGTCCATGAAGATCAAGAACTTCTTTATGTTCTAATCTTCCTCATTCTTTATGAAAGCCATGACCATGGCTTTTAAACTCTTTTATTAAGAGTGAAAAACTTATATAAGTTTCGACCATACTGTCTAATCAAAGAGAAAGGGAGATATAGAGTGGCAGGGAGATAGAAAAGATGAAGGAATGAGGTTATCCCATTCCATGTCCTCACCTTCTTCTTTTTCTTCAGTCTTCTTTTTCAGAGAGAACTTTAGTTAAAAGTTCTAGGGTTTTAAGGGCAAAGGGTTTCTCTTTTTAATCAGTTGCTCACATGGGGTATTTATACTCTTCAGTAAATGGGTAACCACTCCCTCAATATCAAGTGGAGGGGATGGAGATCCCTTATTATTTCCTAAAGAATAGGTCAAACCTATTCTATAGGAAGAGGTCCCGACCATATTAGTGTCGGGACAACCCAATTAAAGGCCTTCCGAGTTCGAGAGAGGGCATCCTAATAGGGGATGCCACAAATTAACTTAATTTTGAGTTGAGACAACTCAATTTTGAGTTGTGTAAAAGGGGACCTTCCAAGGCAGGGGGTCCCATTTATGATGAACAAGCATTTGGCTAATAAGTGCTTGAACATTTGTTTAAATACTTGTATGAGTATTATAAATATCTTGGGAGTTAAGATTTTAACTCCAATATGCACAGTTTAGTGCATATCTTATTGGTGTTAAAATATCTTAAACTAGATTTTCTAGTTCAAACCCACCGGCGTAGAATTCAAAGAGAATTCTAGTGTATCCTTAGGTCAAAGTTTTGGGAAGGTTCTCTTGCATGCAATAAATTGCATGCTGGTGTCCAAGGGTTGTCATTAAGTGCCCTTCTCTACTATAAATTGAGGGGAAAGGGTTTTCTTTTCTTCCACATTCTTCTCCTACCGTCACGTCTCGCTTCCCAGAGTGCACTAACTACGGCACGTGACAGAGTCAACCATGCTACCTGTGGTTAGGAAATATCCCTCCACAGTCACATTACGCCTATCTATAGGATATCACGTATAATAAAATATAAAACTAACTACTACATGTCCATTTGTGAAAATAAAAAGAGTCAAGAAAATATATAAGCGGAAACGAATTAATATCCAATAAGCAATATATGAAAATACGTCCTAATATGGGCTCACATCAAGAAATAAAAGTGCGGAAAAAATAACTAAACTAAGCATCACTAAACTCAATTCCTCACTGCTCGGCTTGACGGCTAAAGTACTTCTGTTCAGCCTGCGATAGAGATAGAGGAAGTAGGCCATGCAAAACCCAGACGTCAGTGCGTCATAATACCAAAATAGCAGTAATAACCAGGATGTAACAAGATATGTAAACATAAATATAAATCACAACATAAATATAAACAGTGAGGTACGTGTGTGTATGTAATGTGTAACCTAAAACTAGACTTCTAGGTATCTGTTCTAAAAGTTTTTGAAATCAATTAATGTAATTCTCATCGTAACCCATCAGTCCATGTCCCGTTCATTCCCCACGGGACCACGGTAAAAGGATTATTTCGTAACGCTCGGAAAAACGGTAAACAGGATATTCCGTAACGTCCGGAAAAACGGCTAACATGTAATTATTCCGTAACGTCCGGAAAAACGGCAAACGAGATATTCTGCAACGCCCGGAAAAACGGCAAACATGTAATAATAGCCTTTTGAGTTACGTTTCGGTTACAATCTTCATTTCCCCTTTACCCCTAGGTTTGTGTTCTCGTCAGGTATTGTCAATGTAGATCTAATGCCAACACAGGATCAAGCATGTACATGTTTTCGTCTATACAAACAAGTAACGTCCGCCAGGACAACAAGTCAGGATTGTTGGTATTAGTAACTAGATCGAAGTAATGAATCAAGTAGTGTGTCGTGAACATGTTATGTGATGCATATGTATCAGATAAATGCCCAAATGTACTACGGTAACGAATATCTGAACACGGTAAGCACGGCGGATATCAGGATGCATATGTGTCTATCTGTAATAACCTGTATACGTATCCATGACTACGTATGATGCAACTAGACAACATGTTGCACTGATATAAATGTAATATGATATAATGAGGTTCCGGCATGCCGCTAGATATGTAATTGTCAGTACGGATATGAACGGATATCGAAAAACGGTAAAACTATAACATTGGATGCACAATTAAAATACATGTATTATTTTTATTCATATAGATATAAATATATAAATATAGCATGTTGCAAGATAAACTTGTCTTATCGGATCTCACGTCGGGATACGTACGTCACGTTCGACGTTGGGTAAACGTCGCGATGCAAACCACGTGCGTACAAGACTGGACTCGGCTACTCACAGACGTGACCATGCTGGATGGTGACGACGACCAGGTCGCTCGGATCGTCGGCAACGTGCGCGACTCCGGCGACGGCCGGAATAAACAAGAACTCGAGAAAAGAAAAGAAAGAAAGAAAGAAGAGAAGAGATGAGTAGGGTGTAGCTTGGCTTGGGATTTCTAGGACAGATGAGATGAGGGGTGACGACGGCGACGAAAGGAAGCTGTCGACGTCAAAAAGCAGAGGGGTTTCTTGGGTTGGTTGGATGCTCGGGTTTGTAGTGTCGGGGGTCTGCAGGGAGGTGAGGAGAATAAAGAGGGAAGAAGGTGAAGGCCAGGATGAGGGTGACGGCGATGAGGTGGTGAGGTGATCGGCGGTGGAGGTTCAGGCGTCGGGTTAGGGTTCCTGGGTGATGGGTTCTCAGATAGAGGAAGAGAAGGTGGTTGAGGTCGGGGTGATGGCGATGTCGAGTCGCCGGCGATGAGGGTTGCTGCGACGGTGAGGTTTCTATGGTTATTGGGGAGTTTGCAGGGGTCGTGGTCGGGTGCTCGGGGATTGGCGAGGATGAGAGGAGAAGGAAAGAGTGATCATGAGAGCGAGGTGATAGAGTTGGGATGGTCGGCAGCGAGGTCAAGCACATGTTAGGGTTTTAGGCGTGGGTTCTCGCGGAGGCAGGGGAGAAGAAAAGAGGAAGGAGAGAGAGTTGTAAAAAAATATATTAGGTTATATATTTTATATATATAGGGGAGAGGGAGTGAGTAGAGAGAGAGAGAGAGAATATATTTTTAGGATTAAAAAATATATTATATGTATAAATATTAACTGTTAGGGTTTAAAAATATTTTAATATATATTCTAGGATTTTATAGCTAATACAAAAATACTCCGAAAAATACCCGGGTCTTATCTAAAATCTAGTTTTAAAATACAGATAATATACGTATCAGCCAAAACCATAATGCGATATCCGGTTAGATAAAATGCATACCCCCAAGAACGGATACACGTAAAAACATGTAGCGATCCAAACGAATCCGTTTCATCAAATTGGACATGAACACAATGTCTGGATGCCATAGGATATAGGATATGATATAGGCCATCCTAGATATTAAAAATATTATTTGATTATAATTTGTATTATTTGAAAATATATGCAGATACTAAAATATGATACATGTATATATCAAATCTAAATGTGCATGGATCCTTTGTACTGGTAAAAGATATACCATAATCTTGAACTATAATGGGTTTCAATTATGCGGGTCAGGTCGGATACTATCCACAGATACTAAAAGCACTATCCGCACCCAAAAACAAGACTAAACAAGAAAACTGTTGTAAAATTAGGAAAATACCCAAATCAAATATGGTATAAATGAACTAGGGTGTTACATTATACCCAACTACAAAAGAATTTCGTTCTCGAAATTCCCGGAACAAGAAAAGACATGAATTTAAGAAAATAGGCGTGGAAACTTCTGTCGGATCTCGTCTTCTCGTTCCCAAGTTGATTTTTCGTGCGAACGATTCCCTAATGAAACAATTACTAGAGGGATAACCTTGTTCTTGAGAACTTTTTCTCTTCGATCTACAATCGCCATCGGTCGTTCTTCCTCCCTAACTGTCGGCTCCGAGTGATCTAAGACGTGCGTCTCATATCTAACATACGTACGGAGTTGAGATATATGAAACACGTCATGAACATTTGCTAAGGATGGTGGTAAAGCCAATCGATAAGCTACTTCTCCCACGCGCTCGATAATACCGAAAGGCCCCACGAATCGAGAACTAAACTTGTCTCGACTCCCAAATCGAATCACTCTGGTCGGTGATATCTTCAGGAATACAAGATCGGTCTTCGTCCTGTATCGGCCCAACTTTTCTGTCGATCTTGTGCCGTCTTCATATGATTTCGGATCACATTAACTTTCTCCACGGTTTGCACGATAAGATCCGGTCCCAATAATCTTCTTTCTCCAATATCGTCCCAACAGACAGGCGAGTGACACTTATGATCGTATAAAGCTTCGAATGGAGCCATCTGAATAGTCGCTTGAAAACTGTTATTATATGAAAACTCAACCAAGGGCAAATGATCCTCCCATGAACCCTTGAAATCTAACATGCATGCTCTCAGCATATCTTCAAGAGTTTGGATCGTTCTTTAGGACTGGCCATCTGTCTGCGGATGATAGGCGGTGCTAAATTTTAATCGAGGCCCAAACTTTTCTATAGACTTCTCCAAAAGTGCTATAAGAATCGGGTTTCACGATCGAAAACGATGTTCACAGGTACTCCATGCAATCTCACAATGTCGTGCATGTTCTGTTCTGCTAAAGCTTCCGTCGATTGACCAACTCGAAACGGTATAAAATGAGCTGTCTTGGTCAATCGATCAACAATCACTCAAACTGCATTATTGCCTCTTGGACTCCGTGGTAAAGCTGTCACGAAATCCATGGTTATATGTTCCGACTTCCATTGAGGAATCGGAAGTGGTTGTAATAAACTGGCTATCCTTTGATGTTCAGCCTTGACTTGCTGACACACCAAGCATTTCGATACATAGCGAGCAATCTCCTTTTTCATGCTTTCCCATCAAAAATGTTGTCGTAGATTTCGGTACATCTTTGTGCCTCCCGGATGTACGGAATATGCGGAACTATACACATCTTTCATAACTTCTTCACGAATATCTCCTTTCAGCACATATAAATGGCTCTCATATCATAACGAACCATCTTCATGAATCAACAAGTCCGCTCGAAGTCCCGCTTTTACCTGTTCTCGAAACTTCTGCAATCTTAGATCGCGCGACTGCGCTGCTTTAATATTATCGATCAGGGACGACTGTACTTGCAGCTACATCAATTGTCCCCAAAAATGCGGTAATACGATCTCCAATTCGAATTTCTGGAAATCATCTATAAGCTCCTTCTGTGCAGTCAACGTCTGTATTACTGGCAACCGATTTAGCGCATCCGGCACTGCATCAACTTTTCTTGGATGGTATTTTAGATCAAGATCATAGTCAGCCATCAGCTCCAACCATCTATGTTGCCTCATATTGAGCTCTTTCTGCGTGAACTCATAATTTAGGCTCTTTTGATCGGTAAATACTTATACCCTTTCGCCCAATAAGTAGTGTCTCTAAATTTTCAAAGCGAAAATCACTGCTGCAAGCTCCAAATCATGAGTCGGGTAGTTATTCTCATGAGTCTTTAATTGCCTCGATGCGTAGGCTATAACCTTCCCATTTTGCATCAGAACATATTCCAAACCTTTCTCAGATGCGTCGCTGTGAATAACCAACCCTTCGGAACCGTCTGGCACTGTCAGAATAGGAGCGGTGGTCAATCTTTGCGTCAACACTTCAAAAGCTGACGTACATTTATTCGACAATACGAACGGTCCCTCTTTTCGTGTTAGCTTGGTTAATGGTTCTGCTATTCGAGCGAAATTTTCCATGAACCTTCTATAATATTCGGCAAGCCCAAGAAAATTTCTGATCTTTGCTACATTTTTTGGAATTGGCCAATCGTGAACTGCTGCAATCTTTTCATGATCAACGACAATCCCATCTTCGGATACGACATGACCCAAGAACTTCACTTCTTCGAGCCAAAACTCGCACTTACTCATCTTTGCATATAATCTTTCTTGCCTCAACGTTTGCAGTGCGAACTTTAAGTGTTCAGCGTGTTCTTGGCTCCTCGAATAGATCAGAATGCCATCAATAAACACTACTATAAACTGGTCCAAATACGGTGAAAAAATTCGGTTCATCAAGTCCATAAATATCGCCGGTGCGTTCGTGACCCCGAATGGCGTCACTAAGTACTCATAATGCCCATATCGTGTTCGGAACGCTGTCTTGCAAATATCTTCTGATTTTACTCGAACTTGATGATATCCGGATCGCAAATCCAGCTTCGAAAATACCCTCGCGCCACTGAGTTGATCGAATAATTCGCAGATGCGAGGGATCGGGTACTTTTTCTTAATAGTCATCCGGTTTAATTCTCGATAATCGATGCACATCCTCCGCGTGTCATCCTTCTTCTTGACTAGAAGAACTGGAGCTTCTTAGGATGAATTGTTGCTGCGGATCCAACCCTTCTCTAATAATGCAGCAACCTGTTTTTTTTACTTCTTCTAGCTTCACCGGTGCCATCGGATAAAATGCCTTGAAATCGGCGCCGCTCCAGGAACAAAATCAATCGCAACTCCACATCTCGTTTTGGTGGTAAACCCGAGATGTCTTCAAACACATCCATAAACTCTCGAACTACTGTTGGCGCTTCCTTCTTATCTGCTTCCATTGACGAAAGAACGGTGCTTGTCGGCCTAACCCTAAATTCGACTGGCCCGACAGATCTGCTAGCTCCTGAAAATATAAACTCCGGATGTCCGGGAATCAGGAAGATCACTTTCTTTGCCCTACAATCGATGTGAGCGTAGAAAGTGCTAAGAAAGTCCATTCCCAAGACGATATCATAGCTGCCAGTATCGATCACTAAGAAATCAGCGAAAAGCTCTCGGCTGCGAATAACAATCGAACAAATCCTTGCACTCGCTACTAGATATAATTTTTCCATTCCCAGTGTGTCCCAGCAACTAGACATGGCCGCGTTTAGAATCGAGTGTGCATTAATAAACTTGGACGATATAAAATAATGGGATGCACTTGAATTGAATAATGCTAATGCGGGAAAATTATGAACGAGCAGAATACCTGCAACGATTTCTTCTGAGGCCTTGGCCTTCTCGGCAGTCAAAGTAAATGCCCGTGCTTGATTAGGCTCCTGAGTAATCTGCTTCTATTCCTGAATCTGCTTCTGCGGTGGCTTCTGAATACCGTCCCTCAATCGTAGCGTTGAAGGACAACATCGATGGTATGGTTAGTTGATCCGCAAACAAGACATAGTCTAAGCCTCCTTCGACATTCTTTCCTGAAATGATCCGGTCGTTGGCAGTAATCACAAAACATCCTTGCTTTTTGATCTGGTACAATGGGCTTCTTCATAGGCACAATGCCTCGCCTGTTCACTGGGATGCCTCTGCGTACAGGAGCTCGGTTTGGCGTAAATGCCCTGTTCACTGGGATGCCTCTGCGTACAGGAGCTCGGTTTGGCGTAAATGCCGGCTTCCGCACTACGACGGATTGTTGTTGCGTACTCTTCACTTTCTCCGATAAGCTCTGCTGCTCCCTGGCTGCCTTGAGAACTTGTGAGAAGGTGGTCAATCCCAGAGATATAATATGTCTTTGAATCTCCACATCCAAGCTACGCATGAACCTTCGTGTCCTATCTGCATCGTCGGCCACCAAAGATCCCGCAAATCGACTGAGCTGAGTTCACTCAGCCGTATGCGCATCAACGGATCCACCATTCTGCTTCAAGTTAATAAACTTTTCTTCCATTTCTTCTCGAGCAGTTTACGGAAAGAACTTCTCTAAGAAACTTCGCGAAAACGCTGCCAACTGATCTTCTTGGGCAGACGGGTCTCCTCTACGAGCTACCACTCGCGAGCGTAATCCACCAGTTGGATGTGCACTACATCCACTTGTCATCTGGAATCTGCACGGCGACGAGCAGATTTTCTGTGTCAACTAGCTACTGCTCCGCTGGCAATAGCTCCTCCAATCCAGTAAATGTGGATGTACCAAGTCTCCGGAAGTCCGCCACGGTGCCCTCACACTATGCTGGTCTGGGTGCTACTATATCTATGGACTGTCCGCAGACCCTCCTGCAAAGTCTCGGCTTGCCACTGATTAAGCTCGGTTTGCCGCTTCTGGTTTTCCATCATTCCATGTATGACTCCCAGCAATGCGGCGTCATCAACATGCCTTTGGTACGATCGCAAATCTCTATCCGCCATTATTCTGAAGCCAAGACACTGTAGAGGATTAGCAACGGTAAACAGGATTCAATAAACAAGATAATTATAGATTCAAGATTGGCAAGATAGTAATGTGGCAGGACATGTTTCTAATTACGGGTCTCTGGTTAGTGTTTCGGGTTTAATACCCAACTACAAAAGAACCAAACTCGATTAATCCTAAATCCTGTAGCTCTGATACCAAACAAATCCGGTGACGCCCCGCTTCTCAGAGTGAGCTAACTACGGCATGTGACAGAGCCAATCATGCTACCTGTGGTTAGGAAACATCCCTCTACAGTCACATTACGGCTGTCTATAGGATATCAAGAATAGTAAAATATAAAACTAATTAGTACATGTCCATTTGCCAAAATAAAAAGAGTCAAGAAAATATATAAGCAGAAACGAATTAATATCCAATAAGCAACATCTGAAAATACGTCCCAATATGGACTCACATCAAGAAATAAAAGTGCGGAAAAAATAACTAAACTAAGCATCACTAAACTTAATTCCTCACCGCTTGGCTTGACGGCTAAAGTATTCCTGTTCAGCCTGCGATAGAGATAGAGGAACTGAGCCATGCAAAACCCAGACGTCAGTGCGTCATAATACCAAAATAGCAGTAATAACCAGGATGTAACAAAATATGTAAAAATGAAAATAAATCACAACATAAATATAAACAGTGAGGTACGTGTGTATGTGATGTGTAACCTAAAACTGGACTTCTAGGTATCTATTCTAAAAGTCTTTGAAATCAATTAATGTAATTTTTATCGTAACCCATCAGTCTATGCCCCGTTTGTTCTCCACGTGACCATGGTAACAGGATTACTCCGCAACATCCAGAAAAACGGCCAACATGATATTCCACAACGTCCGGAAAATGGCAAACATGTAATTATTCCGTGACGCCCGGAAAAACGGCAAATAGGATATTCTGTAACGTCCGGAAAACGGCAAATATGTAATAATAGCCTTTGTTAGTGTCCACTATCAAGGACATGACCTGCATAGGTTTTTGCCGTCTACGAGGCTTTTGGGTTCGCTCAGGTTTTTCATGCGTATATGCTCAGTAATCTTCGAGCAGCGCATGATTGACATTTTCCAATTCTGCTAGTGGCTCAAACAACGGAGCAAACATTTTATATTTCGCCGACAAGAGGAAGAATCGGATTCGCCCTGGATTGCTGTGAAGCAACAGTCGTACCAATTGCTCCTCGGGGATCAGGGGATCACAACGTATGCTGGCTCTCCACCTTTGTTCGAATTCTAGGAGGGTTTCATCCTTTGAGGGTTTTAGCATGGTGAGCTAGGTAAGCGTCATCTTGTTAGAGACACTAACTCCAAACTGATGTCTGATTTTTTTTTTGCCAACTGGTTCAAGGTGAGTATCGAATCCGGTTCTAGTTCAGCGAACCATTCGAACGCCATACCGTGAAGACTTTTGGGAAATTGTCTTAGCAGGAGCTTGTCGTTCCTGGCTGAGTCGCCACATGCCACTTTAAAGTGAGCCAGGTGTTGCTGCTAAGGGGTTCCGGATCCGTTATATGTGTGGAACGTGGGAATGGTGTACCCTACTGGATACGGCACATCGTCGTACTCGTCAGGATACGGCTGGTTGGCTATCGGCACTACCGTCGTTTGGTTCATTTGCTTCATTTGTTCAGCAATGAACCTTTGCAGAGCAGCGATGATCATGTTAGCCAAGGACGAAGGCCCCCTGTCGAGGTCAACGGGGATCAAGAAGGAATTGTAATTGCCGGTGTGGTTGCGACCACTACCGTTGCTGCGTGGTTGGAGACTATCGAAGGCAGACCGTCTTCTTTTCGGGTGGAGGAGTTGCCTCATGTGATGCAGACGTAGCTTGAGGAGTTGGGGAGGTCTGCTCCTTCCTGGGAGCTGGTGTTGCCTGTGGCGTAGAAGATTGTCGGTCGCCGCGGGACGTATTAGTTGTTGAACTTGTTGGAGTGGGTGGCTGCCACACCCTTTGTGTTTGTGGCTCTGGTCACGGCGTTGTTGTCAGGCTTTGCATTTGGCCCGCTATCGCCTGAATGAGATTGGCCATGTTGGCCATTTGTTTTCGCAATTCTTCGATCTGACGATCCCTACCTTTTAGTAGGGCTTTTTCGCCAGCATCACCACCTTGCTCAGTGAGCAGAAGGTTTTCATTGATATTGTTAGATTTATATATTTTTTTTCAAGAAGGGGGTGGTGGTGGTTATATATTTATATTTGTGTGTACACGGGGTTTTGATATAAGTGGGTTCGAGCAATAACACTCCAGTCTTGTTGAGGTTTATCCCATCTTATATCTTATACCCATGTACCTATCGTAGTTTTTCCAATGTGGGACTATTTTAGTCTCTCATATCTCAATACTCCCCTTCACGTGCAACCATACTTTTTCTTGGTGTGGTTATATGGACTGCACGACACTTGTAGAGCCAGGTCTCTCAAAATCACTTTTTTGGTGCCTATAGCCTGCTTCTCTCAGAGATATTGTCGAGATTTTGGATCGAGCCAATGATTCTGATACCATACTAGAGATTTATATATATTTTAAGAATGACGGGTGCGATTATATATATTTTATCTATGAGCATACATGGGTTTTTGATATAAGTGGGTTCAACAATAAGACTCAAGCCTTTTTTAGGTTTGTCCCCATCTTATATCTTATACCCATATACCTCAGTTTTTCCAATGTGGGATTATTTTAGTCTTACATTTCAATAGATATGAAGCAGGTTTTCGTCTGCTTCGTTGATTTGCGCGACTTTTTTCTAACCGTTGGGTTGAGAATGTCCACATCCGACGTCCTTTCGGATTGAGGGCGACTGTCCTGGCTTCTTGTGCCTCCTGCTGGACCTTTTGGACGAGGGGGCGGCTGATCGCCCAAATTGCTTGCCCTGTTCATTCGACAAGTATGTACGATTGATCAGATCGGAAAGGCCATTATTGGGCTTGGCGAGCGATCTTTCGCAGGGCTAGCGGAATAAGACCTTGATGGGGGTGGGTTCTTTCGTTTGAAGTGCACCTGGCCTGCCTCTGGCTCTGAGTAAACTGGAGTCGGGCTTCGCTCTTCATGTGGAGGCACATATGCCTCATTGGCGAGCCTATTGAGGATCTTCCTCTTCTTCTGGTAGAAGACCCGGGGAGGAAAAGTCTTCTGGAAGTTCCTTGCCTTTCGGTAAGCCCTTTAAGTCTTCTGGTTGGTAGTCCTCTGCTTGCGAGCAGGGTTGGCGATTTGTATATCCTGCCTAGGCTGGGTTTGCAGCTGTCGGAAGGGTGCGAATGAGTTTTGGACGGGCAATGTAGCCATTCGTGTGTGTTGCGGAATGGGAAGGGTGCCCTCCTCTCAGGCTCTTCTTGTGGCCCTTCTCGCATTGCGAGAGGACCCGCTCTTATTGGCACGGGCCAGAGCAGTGAAGCAACCTACCTTGAAGACGATGTCGTCTTCCTGGGGATCTTGTTGGGGCCTCGGAGCAATTGAAAGTCTCTCGAATATGGACTTTCGTTTAGATCCAACACGGGGAGCCATCACCGCGAGTGGTTGCCTCTGTAAATAGTGTTGGTGTCATTGAAAACCACCTTTCCATCCTGAACTTGTCGGGCAGCCCTCCTTGATGGTAGAGGGAAGTCGGGAGTGTCTTAGTTGGAAACCGGCCTCTTCTCGGACCAGGTCTTAGTTGGCTGTATCGGCCTTTGAGTCGAAGTCGTTGTCTTAGTTGCATGGCGGCTTATCTTTTGTTTCGGGGGCTGAGTGCTCCCTTATCCGGTTTGCAGCACCAGGAGTCATTGATGGTGCCAAATGGGCAGACTTCTGGATAATATCCTGCAAGTCCTGCAGGGGATATGACGAATTGGGGGCTAGCCCCCGTATCATAAACAATGTTCTGGCGATCTTGGCCGATGCTGCGAGGTCAGCGGGTGATTGAGTGGTGTTATGAGCTATTGTCCTGAAAACGGGTAGACATGATGGCGTTGTGACCCACAAGATAGAATGAGCCTTGGCCGAAGTGCTTGGCCATGCCTTATTAATTACGTAATGTTGCCGGCATGCACGGTATAGCTGCGTATAAGCCAATGTTCGGACTTAGCAGGCGTTGTCGGTGTTGCGCGTGTAATGGCCCAATGGTACCAGAGATTCTGGGATGAAACACACAAAGCGATGCAATTTAGGACGAGCTAAGGAGAAATAAATGTCCCCAATGGAGTTGCCATTTTTGTTAACCCTCTTTAGGAACCTCCAACACTTGAACTTTGAAACAAAAGTGAGTTTAAACAAAACAAGATATTTATTGTTTTAAAAGTTGATCAGAAGGTCCCGGGTTCGATACTTTCGACACCGTAAGCGTATGTCGTTAATTACACTTTATTGTCTCAGAACGCATCTGGACGACATACCATGCTAGCTCACTTCAAATTGCATCATTTTAGAGGAAAATCGCATATATAGCAGTAGAAATAAATCAAGGCACAATTTGAACAAAATATATATTTTATTCATTTTGTTTGTCTATATACAACTTGAAAATAAGTTACAGATATCATTGCAAAAGAATGCAAAATTATATAGAATTCTCCTCTGAGATCTTCATTTAAATACTTGGGGGTATTTTATTGTTGACGTAGTAGAAGTTGATGGGCATTGCCCTAATATGGGGACCACATCACTTCTTTTGAAACATTGGCAACACTTCCTTTAAGGCGTAGATATCATTTCATTTGAGATGCAAGTGGGACACCCGAGATGGGATCCACTCTAATCATGTATGAGTGGGACACCTTGGGTGGGTCCACACTACTTCATTTGAAGTAGTGAACACTTCATTTAAAGTGTGAATGGGACACCGGGATGGGGTCCACATATGTTAGGGAAACTGAGAAGTTTCCATCAGGGAGGCTTATTTAGGGCCTCCTGATAGACCGGGAGGGGGTCCCGAAACGACCGGGAGGCCTGAATTGGGCCTCCCGTTGGCTGCTTCAAGTTATATCAGAAAACTCTGATGTGGAGTTTTCTTGGATTAAACTCATTTATTTGAGTTTCTTGCACATATTGAGAATGCATGGTGTCATTCTTAGTAGTTTGTGCAATATGAACACATGGATTTGTGTTCAAGAGTAAAAACATGACTTTTAGGTCATGTTTAAGTAATGAATACTTTGTTTTTGGCACCGCATTCACTGAAACAGACATGTTTTGTATGTCTGTAAAGTGAATAGGATATTTCTATTTACAAGTGTGTTAAGAATAGGGTTTTACTATTCATGAAGGTCTTGAAGACATGATTTTTATGTCTCAGGATATGAATGGAGTATTCCATTTAAATATGTCCTTTATAGACATCATGCACTTGTATTTTTATGTCTGAAAATGAATAGGGTTTTGCCTATTCATAAAATTTCTTAAGACGTGATTTTCATGGCTTAGGGCATGAATGGAGTATTGCATTCACATGTCAGTTATAGACATGTCTGAAAACTGAATAGGGTTTTCCTATTCATATGTCAAAAGACATAATTTCTTTTGTTTTAGAAATATTGTTTACTATTCATAGATATTCTCAGGATATGTTTTTTATGTCTCAGAGATGAACATGATTTTCCTATTCACATGTTTTTACATAAAAGGATATGGAGGTTTTGATCCATCGGGTGGCACATGCTCTTGGTTCTGTCATGAGGGTCAAGAACTCTTTTATATTTTAATTTTTCTCATTCTCTATGACATGGCCATGGTTTTTTAAACTCTTTTATTAAGTGTCAGAAACTTATATAAGATTCCACCATCCTCTTTAGTCAAAGAGAGATAAAGGAAGAGATTGAGTGCCAGGGAGATGGAAAAGATGAAGGAACGGAGCTATCCCATTCCTTGTTCCCATCTTCTTTTTCCTCGGTTTTCTTCTTTTTCAAAGAGAGTTTTAGCTAAAAGTTCTAGGGTTTCGAGGGCAAAGGGTTTCTCTCTTTGATCAGTTGTTCACAGGGATAGTTACATCCCTCTGTAAGTGGGGGAGTAATGGTAAATACTCTCTTGATATCAGGGAAGTGGGGGTTGGAGATCCCCATTATCTCCTGAAGAATATGTTAAATATATTCTAGAGGAGGAGCTCCCGATCCTATTAGTGTTGGAACATCCTAATTAGGGCCCTTCCGAGTTCGGGAGAGGGCATCTCGATAGGGGATGCCATGAATTAACTCAATTTTGAGTTGTGTAAAAAGGGACCTCCCAAGACAAGGGGTGTTACTTGTGATGAACAAGCATTTGGCTTGTTCTTTTTAGGCTTATTTACCAGAAACTAACCTAAAGTTTTCAGTTTTTTCAAATAACTACAACTTTTAAAATAGAGGAGAACCCCTATTTTTAACGGTTAAATTTAACACGTTTGTGCGACGTCAACAAGCTCGTCACGTCAGCAAAAAAATTTTAAAACCCAAAAATACCCTTATCTAACCCTAAAACAATTTCTAAAAAAATTAATTTTTTTTTAAAAAAATCATTGCCGGCTGGCTCATCTGGCGCCTACCTTCGACCTCCTCTCTCTGCCGGCACCACCACCTGCTACTGGCAACACCACCCCCTCCATCCTCCTTGCCCCTTCTACCATCATTTTCTTCATCCTCACCCGCTTTCCCAATCACCATCATCCCACCCAACGCCCCTTACCTCTTCTCCCGCCCTTCCGTCGTCGTCACCTCCTGCGTGGGATCACCACCACCTTCATCAATCAAATCCAATCATAACAATCACCATTACCACCACCACCATCTTCTTCATCCCCACACCCCTTCCCCTCCTCCTTTGCCACCCCCGATCACCACCATCATCAGAATCATCACCATCATCATCTTCTTCGTCAACCCCCACCCTCCCTCATCACCATGAGCCATCCCATCCCTCTTCTACATCATCATCAGAATCATCCTTTACCATCATCATCATCATCAATTTTCTTCTTCTTCCTTCTCCCCTGCCCTCTTCCCAGCCTTCCCGGCCCCCACCCTCCGCCACCTCACCCATGCCTCCTCCTTCCACTGCCCCAACATCGCCTCCTCCCGCCATCGCCCCCAGCCCCCTTTATCTCATCCCCAAACTAATAATCCTTTATTTAATTAATATTTAATAATTTAAAATTGTTAATAATGTATTTTGAGAGGGGCCAAATAGTCTTTTGATATGGAATTTAACATGTTAAATTTGACCTTTAAAAATGAGGGTTATCCGCAATTTTGAAAGCTTAGGGTAGTTATTTGAAAAAGATGGAAAATTTAGGGTAGTTTTTGGTAAATAAGCCTTCTTTTTATGACAACTCTAATTTTTATGCTTAGGTGATCAGGTTCTTGAACATTTTTTTAAATACTGGTATGAGTATTTTAAATATCTTGAGAGTTAAAGATTTTAACTCCAACAGGCTGAAACAATCATATTGGCTTGCTATAGAGCTCGGCAAGTAGTGCAAAGGTCTCGATATCAAGTAATGTGGATCTGAGTCGCTAAATTCAAGGCACACATAACATACATCAATATGGTAACAAAACAACACAAGCTAAAATCTTAGAATCTGCACGTTTGAAAAGTAAATTAAAAACTATACCATTGCATGAATACCTAGGTTTGGGCCCACAAATTGTGGCAATCAAACTGCATGGGTTTGTTAGAATATAAAATTGTATCCTTCAATCCTCACAACTTTGGACTTGCGTAACTTTTTTTCCTAGCATCTGCAAAATTCAAGCAGGAAAACTAAATTTTCTAATGTTTTTTTGTGTAGACGTATCTCCAAATCATTCTTGAGAATTTACCAGATTTTGAAAGAAGCTCTACAGGAATCCATAATCATCAAGCTGCTAGACTCCAGGAACTTGTGGAGTTTATTCAATCCCAAGTATGTCTCTGACATTCTTTGGTGTGTTCATTTTGTGATGCTAGCCATGAAATCGAGGCTTTTTTGGGTGCTTAAAACTTATTTAAAAGATGTTTTCTTTTCGTTTTCATATTTATGATTATTAGTATGCTTATTAGAAAAAAAATTGTGAATTTTTTGGTTATCATATTTATGATTATTAGTGTGCTTATAAAATTAATTTAGCGAATTTTTTAAATCTTATTTATGAGTATTAGTATACATGAACCACTCGATGATTTCTACACATTGAATGGTGCATCTTCAATTCTGCTGATGGTCCAAAGTCTTCAATTAGTTCTTCATGTTATTAATTAGAAAAACATTGGGCAGGTAAGGAGTTTGAATGCGGAATCTTCGACAGATAGTGAAATTTTGCCAGAAAATGTTGTGATTGAAGATATGCAATATAGGATCAAGAAGCTCGAGCGGTGGCATGCAGTTAATATGGTAAATTTTTGTTCTTATAATTTTTGTTGCAATTCCTGCATCGTAATTAACCAACTATGAATTTTTTTTGATTTTTTTTTTCAACCATTCGTCTGCTCAAATCTATATTCAGGTTTTGTGGACTTTTCTTTTGTCGGCCATTGTTGGCTACTCGCTTTACAAAAGGAAAAAGCATTGATGAGGAGTTCCCATGTCAAACTCTTTTTTCCATTGCGAATTTCATCTCTTTGTTTTGTCACTAACCGTGGCCATTTCACGTTTGCACTCTACCAAAATTGTTCGAGGAACAAGTGCCAAGATTCAGAGAAAAAGAAGAGGGAAGCAGATAACTCAAGTACATCGTGAAGAGGCAAGGAGCTTGTCTATTGATGTTCACAATGAATCGAAATTTCTTCAGATTTACATTGTTTCACAAAAAGAAAAAGACACAAGACGTTGTTGTACAGACTGATGAATCTAATTTTGGGTTTGCCATGGATTGTGGTGACGCTAATAACAAAATTTGAGACTGACCCTTAAATTTACGAAGCTTGATTTAAGTGATAAAATATCACATGTGATTGGTTTATGATGTGAATTGCAGAGTTATTTTGTGAATTGCTTACTATTTTGTGAATTTCTTTTTAATAAATGATTAGGTGAATAGGCCTCTCAAAAATTTATTTATAAAGATAGACCCTTTTGTGCTAACTAATTACAAGTGTGTGCATCACAAAAATTAAAAAGGAAAGGAAAAAAATAAAGAACTTTTAAATATTTGATGAAAATTAAACTCAAAAATAAAAACTAAAAATTATTTACGAAGAGTCAAAATGCAAGAAGTCAAGCAGATATTTGAAGATTTAAAAATCTAGATAAAAACCGAAAAATCGGATTTAAAAAATTAATAATAAATAAAAGCTAAAAATATTTTTAAACAATTTATTTTTAAATTTCAACACATCTAGAAATACATGTATAAAAAGATTTACAAGAACCTGAAAAGAAATTAAGTTGAAAAATAAAGACCAAAGTAAAATGCTTTTAAGGATCTAAAAGCCCAAAGATAAAAACTAAAAAGAAACAAATTAAATAATAATAATAATAATAATAATAATAATAATAATATTCATCATCGAGAAATAAAAATAGCAAAAAGATACAAAGATTTGAAAATATAAAAATCTAAAATGATTTGCTAGATATCAAACTATTTTAGTAATTATTGTTTTTATAAATTATATATACAAAAAATAAACAAAGATTTAATTATTCTCTTTTATAATGCAAAATAAAGGAGGATCAATGATTTTAAAATTAATTGGTGACGTGGCTTCGTCTTTTTTTTTTTAAAGAGAAATCAAAGGAAAAAAACACCATTATTTTATATGCTATGCACGTAATTAAATTACACGTCATTATTATTTTACAAGTGTGATGCATGTACTTAAGTAAACAATGAAATTTATCAAAACAAGTTTAGAAGATTTGATAAAAATTGATTTGAAAAGATGCTAAAAGACTGTTAGTCAAGATAATCTTTACTATTTTCCCCAAATCGATTTCAATTTGATGCTTCAACGTAGACCTTAAATAGCGTCACATCAGCGATAAAAAAATTAAATGTAAAATATTCTTTAATAAATACAATCATCAAATGAATCAATTATAACTAAACAATTATCTTTATTGATTTTAAATAACTACCAAAATCTTTATGAATTATTATAGAAACAAGTTAACTACTCCCTTTAATCTTCTTTAATTTTTTCGAATTCAAATTTATAATTTTTATTTGAACACGTGCCTCTCACGTGCAAGATACTAGTAGATATAGAGATCTTTTATTAGGATAATGAAATCTCCACACATCATATGTCTATTTTTTTTATAGATGTGCGAAATACCACGACAAAAAATATAAAATATTTACAAAAATAATGACTAACTTGTAAAATCTTTTTCAAACATTTTAAACCTACAAATTAATAACAAATTAAGCTAATACAACAAAGATACGTTTAAATCACAAAATGCAAATTCCATTTATTTTTGGATATTATTAATAAGAAAGCCGCCCCTTAATGCTTAATAAGTATTAATGTCGTATTCAAGATAAAATTAGGATCCCAACCCTACTTTGATTTGGAGAATAACAACCAAAGACTGCTATAAATATAAAGCAACACAAACTTTTGATTTCAAACTCTCATCTCAACCTTCTCTTACGTTTCTTCTTATTATTATTGGTGTTTAAGTTTTTAAACTTCAAGTTCTATTCATGGCTTCTTCTCGAGATAAGAAGATAGAGCTCAAGAGCTCTGATAGCGAAGAATTCTTGGTTGAGGTGGCCGTTTCCTTCCACTCACAAACAATCCAGCTAGCATACAATCGAAGATGACTGTTGATGATGGAATCCTTATCATGGACGTGAAGGGAAACATCCTTGGAAAAGTCATTGTGTTCTGCAAGAAATATGTCGATTCTTCGGCGGCAGAGGATGATCTTAAGTCATGGGAGGCTGAGTTCGCAAAGGCCGATCTTTCTATCCTCTACGAGCTTCTCACGACAGCATACAGTCTGGATATCAAGAATCTAGTGGAACTGCTTTCCCAGGCTGTGGCTGACATGATGAAGGGCAAAACAGTGGAGCAAATCCACACTGCTACAAATGTGGGTCGTCTTACGGACCGAAAAATCCATAGGGGTAATTTTTGTTTGCCGGGTTCACAGAATAAGGAGAAACAATGTCACTACGGTTCATATTATTAAAAACTTACTTCAGTTGTTGCTCCTATGGTACCGCAAAAGAAACGGTGGACACCGTAGCGACAATTAAGGGTATTCTAAATAAAAAAATAAAACCAAAATGTCTTTCCTTTTCCCAAAATTTTTTCCCAGTCCCTTGATCCTTTCGCATCCCTCACAAAAAATTCCCTCGTCCAGCTCCATCGCCGTCTTCTCATCGTCGATCAAGCTCTCATGTGCATCGCCTCCTCCCTGTGTTGCCTCCTCCTCGCCGGCCTTCTCCTCCTCCTTCCTCCTCGCCGCCACCCTTCTAGTCATCAGTGGCTCTACTTTAGAGGTTAGCTAATTAATTTCTTCAAATTTAATTTTAATTTTCCTAAATTTAGTTTTTGATTTCTTCAATTTTAGGAATTTAGCAATTAATTTTTTTGTTGCTGGTGTTATTGTTGTTGTTAGGGTTAGAGGTTAGGGCCGCGTTAATTAGGGTTAGGGTTAAGGGTCATGGCTTAGTTAGGGTTAGGGTTAGTGATTAGGGTTAGGGTTAATTATGAAATTATTCCTTAGGGGAGTGAATAGGGATAAGCTACCGAAATGCCCAATTTAAAAATTCTAAACACTTACTAATACACAATCACAATTGAATAGCTTAGCAAATGATATATCAATGAGATAAGCGACGTAGCAAGTCTACAATTGTGAACAATGAACATATAGCAAGATATTAAAATATATCAAGTATGAGCAATAAGCATATAGGCAAGGAAACACTTGCAAGATATCACAATTGAAATAGCTTATGCAAACATATAAACCCAATAAGAGAATAGTATACGCAAGACTATAAGCATGCAATTTTGAATAATAATCAACAAGCAAGAATTATGCTAAGTATAGCGATAAGCATAAGGTGTTATCAAGCAATTTCTAAGCTAATGAGCAAATAAAAGATAGGAAATTGCAAACTCAAACACGCAAGATTTGTAGTGGTTCGGAAGATCCCATGGTCCACTTTCTTTAGACGCACAAGCATGTTCCACTAAACACGTTTTTCTCTTGGAGACAAACACATTACCCACAAGCAACACACAACTCCACTTTCGGTGGAGGCTAAACCAAATACGTCTCCTCAAAACACCACACGTTGTTCACCACTACGAATAACACTTTCCTTATAAGCTCATCGTTTTACTCTCTACAAAGATACCCTGCTCTTTTACAATAGCAATCTTACACTCAAGATCCTAAACATAAAAAAGAAGAAATTACACTTGAAGCACAATACTCTTGATAGTGTTTCTCTCAAGTTCACTCTCTAATACTCTTTCAAGTATGGATAAAATTAAATGAAACTCTTGATCTTTTGTGTGTGAGCAAGATGATAGAAATGCAAATGAAAACTCTTTTTCTCTCATAAGATGTGGGATTTTTTTTTTGAAGATCACTCGGATATTTGCAATAGAAAAACCCAAGAAATTAAGTGATGCCAAGAAAAAACCAACTCAAAACCCTTTTATAGCCTAAAGAAAAACAACTCAAACTCAAGTAAGGACAAGCAGTTTAAGCACACGACAGACGTCAGACATCTGTTCTCAAATAAAACAAATTCCCAATGGCTATAAACGACTACTTTTTCAAACATTTAACACTGCAGGCATTTGTCGAATATAGGTTCAAACGTATGCCGCGGTTTTTCAAAGATGGCCAAAGAAAGTATAGAGAACAAACAGATGTCTGAAGAATTATTGACAGACGTTTGTTCTGTCAAAAGTTTTAAGGCAATGAGAGTACAGAAAACAACCAGAAGTTTGTTCCGGTAAGCTTCAGACATTTGTTCTTTAAAATGTCTCATCCCAATGAAAACTCAGAGAACAGACAGACGTCTGAATAAGTACGAGACAGACATCTGAAGCACACATAGCATGAAAACTGATATTTCAGACATTTGGAGGTTTTATAAATACACAGATCAACAGACGTCCGAAGCACATGGGGATAGACGTCTGAAGTGTAAAAACTCAGAAACTTGAGTTTTATAATGAAAATCAATTTTAAATCGAAAACCCCGATGTGCATGCAATGTAAAACGTTTGTGCAAGTGTGTGAGAGTGTTCAAGAGCTTTAATGAATATAAACCATACTCTATAGAGTACTTACAAAGATTCCTATGTCGGTTTCGCAAATCTTCGAATTCTTGAATCTTTATTGTCTCTAGCTTTTGAACTTCGGAACTCGCCAAACCACTTACCGGCCTCTTGAAGTTGACATCTTGAACTTCAAATCATGTTCTTGACTTCGACGCTTCAACATGGACTTGGCTTCTAGCTTCTTAGCTGTTCGTAGCTTAAATTCTTAAACTCTTATTTCTCGGCTACGTAGCTTGAACTCACGAAACTTGATATGCAATTTAGGAAGCTCTCGTCCATATCCTCCAACCTCCATTAGATTTATCCGGTTAAGCTCAATAACCTCCATCCTTGTTTTTGGAGTTTTGTCTCGAGATATCCGAGATCATAGATTCTTGAAATGCAATCTCAAAGACCAAGCTCATCATATACAATGTTATAGAATAAACAAGTTAGAGAAACACAAGTATATGAAACATTCATTGTTTTGATATCATAATCATAAATAGTATATCAATATCAAGATATAACTCAAACCCAAAGCATGAGATATTGATATACTAAATATATATACATGGTATATGAGAAGCAAGATATAGATCATATGTATATACATATCCATATTGTGAATTGCCAAAACGACGAATGTGAATATATATCGATATCAAAGGATATAACACAAGTAAAGTATGCCGATATCGATATATTATTCGATATACACAAGATATAAGATATGCAAGCTAAATATCAAGTGTATACAAGTTTAGTTTCGATAAGGTAAAGCAAGATAAGCAAGTGATACTAAATGACTATTTATGTTTAAGCATCATCAAAACAAGGCAAAAATGGATAAAGAAAATCCATAAGCTATTAATCTCTCCCTTTTTGATGATGGTATAACATGAATAGGAAATAGTATATCTATATCAATTAATACCAAATATCCGATATCGATATACTAAAACTCATATTATTCTCCCCCCTTTTGACATAATTAAAAAGGGTATTTAGAGAATTTAGAACGTTCGAACTACTCCCCTAAATATATGTGTACAACTAAAGCGAATCAAACGTTTGAATTACTCCCCCTAAATGTATGCATAGGAGAGAACTAGAAGATGGATACAATCACAAGTAAAATGCAAATTTTGAAATAGAAACTCTACCCGTATACAAATGCATGTATAAAAGAGATATGCAAAATAAAGCAAGTATACATGCTCAAAAATCCACATTAACAAAATATAAATAACTTCTAATGGCATGTGGAGGCAAGTATATATAAGTTGATATCAAAGAAAAATGAACAATTTTGGAAGTGGAGCTCAACTCATACACAAAAGCATATTTTGAAAACGATATATCAGGAAAAACTAAAAAACATGCGCTAACTCATAGAAGTAAAGACAAGTTTTGAAACGGATAAGTTAGAATTTATGTCGTAATACGAAACATAAGAATCAATTGCAAACATGATATCAATTAAAACACATGATCGTACTGCACATGAACAAGGTGTGTGCGTGTTTCCTTTCTTAAACCATGGAATTTTAAAAATGTGCACAATACGAGATATATGAAAGTACTCACATAAATTGTAAGTCCATGTCATGCACCTCACGTGTTTGCGGGGAGGCGGAATATATGAAAAACAATTATCAAAGCTTCGTAACACGGACTTGAGCACACGGATCGTGTCTAAACCATTACTAGCAAACTACGAGAGGTTTAACTACTCTGATTCGAAATTATACCTCACATTACTTGTCCTTCGGGTCTTCATCGCTGTCCTCCACACCTCGTCGGCTCTATATAACATGGGTACCTCAACGGCCTCCTCAAGTCAAAGACGATCCACCCGAGAGTCTATAGTCCGAGCTCCTATCTCGAATCTGAGATAACTACGGCTTCTAGTTTGCTAATCTAGAAGTCCTAGAGAGTGTAGAGTATTTAGATGGATTACTTAGTCACTTAAACCCTAGGATTCTCAACTCATGAGAGCTTTTAGGGTTTGAGGAAGAAGATGCAAACTTGAGGAGAGAGAAGTATTTTGTGATAATGAATTGAACCTTGACTCAATTTGAATTATTATGAAGCATCTAAAATATCTTGCACAAATATCATCCATGCTTCATTTAATTCTTAAGATGAATCATCTCATGAGTCATGGTGCAATTAATGATAATTACACCTCATCTCCTCCACCTCATTTAGTTTAAATCTAAAAAGAAATAAACACAAATGAGTCACCTCCTTCTAGAAGCTTCCCGACAAATTACGATACTGCCCCTCCCATTCGTATTTCCGAAAAACACGGATAATCTTTGACTGAATAAATCCATCTGTATAATACTAGGATCCGGCTTAAACCAAAGCCCACTAGTATTATCTGCCCGATCATAGTACGTGCAAAAGTATACGTAAGTGATCGCGGTCCTGCCGTAAAACCATACAGGCTCTACACCTTTTGCCCGGTGCAGGGAAACTCTCTGTGTGGGACTCTAAAGACTCGACACTACGCTAGCAGTGGGTTTAACCACAGGCCGCAAGCGGTACTAGCTGTACGTAACGGTCCCCAGGTAGATGTCGATAAGAAGGTCGATGAGTAAACCCATTCGAACTCCTACTGAGCCTGTATGTGACAATCTCCGTATATTCTGGTCTGTTAGTCTAGGACTATCGCATATCGGGCCTAGGGAGCGGCAAGCGTCAGTCCCCTAATAGCGGTATAAGTCGTGTCGGAGTGAAGCCCATTACATCTTGTGAAACTACTGGAGCACCTACCAGTAAATCTCGCCTGCCCTGGCTAGGGACCTTGCGTAATGGCTCTCCATACACAGCGCGATATCAACCCCCAATACTGGGAGAGACGAATTCTGTCAAACCGCCACTGCCTCCAAGTGTTTCGGGACTGCACCCAACTACTACCTGTTTGCACGACTCCTTTGAGCCGTGGTAGGATAGTAATCTAAGTACAGTTGGAACACACTCGAGGCGAAGTAGCAATGTCAAGTCGACGGACTAAGCTGTACTCATGTCACCTGGGAACTGTCATCTGAAGATAGGTATAGTACCAACATGCAGTTCCCGGCGAGTCATGTCCGGTGTACTCGTAACCTAACGAGCACCCGCATACTATCTCCAGTACGACGTACTGATGGCTGTGGGACAGACCATCTCTCTATGCTGGGATGAAAAGCGTATACACCAGTCTATTCCGGAGTATCGATGCCCCGTCTCGATAATCCAACGACCAGCGACCTGTATAAGATGTTCTTGTAGACTACCCAGCCCCCACTAGTGTGACTGCCATCACAAAGCTGGTAATCAAGCAAAGATCCTAAGGGCTCTACTAATATGTATAAGCGATATGTTAAAAGAAACATATTCACATATTAAAGTAGAAATAAACCAAGTAGCATACTACCATTTTTAGCAAGACTGTCAATACAACTGTGAATATCCCAAGCTTCCATTAAGTAATATACAAACTAGTATGATACAGTAAGGGCCTCTAGAGCATAAACACTAACAATCTCCCACTTGCACTAGGGCCATGTACTGGCATATCGCAGACCTATCATCTCGAATAGCCTCTCGAACTACGTCTGAGGAATGGCCTTTGTGAATGGATCAGCAGTGTTATTCTTCGTATCTACTCTCTTCACCTCGATCTCCCGGCGATCTACAATCTCCCTGATCAGGTGATACCGCCTTAAGATGTGTCTGGACTTCTGATGGGACCTGGGTTCCTTCGCTAAAGCTATAGCGCCGTTGTTGTCGTAATACAGAGGTATTGGATCAACACTGGTAGGAACCACCTGAAGTTCTGTGAGGAACTTCTTCATCCAGACAGCTTCTTTTATGGCATCGCAAGCAGCTATGTACTCCGCTTCCATCGTCGAGTCAGCAACAGTGTCCTGCTTGGAACTCTTCCAACAGACCGCCCCTCCATTGAGGGTAATGACATAACCCGATATGGACTTAGAGTCATCCTTGTCACTCTGGAAGCTGGAGTCGGCAAAGGCCTCGATCTGGAGGTACTTTCCGCCATACACCAAGAACATCTCCTTAGTACTCCTTAGGTACTTGAGAATGTTCTTTACTGTTATCCAGTGCTTCTCCCCTGGGTTTGCCTATACTGGCTTACAACGCTCAATGCGTATGCTACATCTGGTCTGGTACATAATATCGCATACATTATAGAGCCTACTGCAGAAGCGTAGGGTATAATCGACATGAGAGCTCTTTCCAAATCAGTCTTGGGAGACAATTCTTTGGAGAGGGTGATTCCGTGACAAGCCGGTAGGTTACCGCGCTTAGAATCTTCCATATTGAATCTTTTCAATATGGTGTCTATGTACCTGGACTGTGAAAGTCCCAACATCCTCTTTGATCTATCACGATAGATCTGGATCCCTAGAATGTAGGTGGCATCACCCAGGTCTTTCATGGAGAACTTCTGTGACAAGAATCTTTTGACTGACTGTAGCATAGGAATATCATTTCCTATTAGGAGAATGTCATCCACGTACAAGACGAGAAATACTACAGCTCTCCCTATAATCTTACTGTATATGCATGGTTCATCTGGATTCTTGATAAGTCGAATTCTTTGACAGTATTATCAAAACAGATGTTCCAACTCCGCGATGCCTGCTTTAGTCTATAAATGAACTTAAACAACTTGCACACTTTACCGCTGCTCCCACTCTGAATGAATCCTTCTGGCTGATCCATATAGACGCACTCTTCCAAATTACCATTTAGAAAAGCCGTATTTACGTCTATCTGCCAGACCTCATAATCGTGGAAGGCAGCAATGGCAAGAAGGACCCGGATGGATTTGAGCATAGCCACTGGAGAAAAGGTTTCGTCATAGTCCAAACCAGGTCTTTGACGAAAACCCTTTGCAACAAGTCTAGCCTTATAGGTTTCAACTTGTCCATTTACACCAATCTTCTTTCTGAAGATCCATTTGCATCCTACGGGTTTTATCCCATCTGGAGCAATATCCAAAGTCCATACTTTGTTAGTGTACATGGACTCCATTTCGGTCCGTATTGCATCCAGCCATCTTACCGAGTCGCTGCTCTGAATGGCTTGCTGGAAGCTAGTAAGGTCATCACTGTCAATGATGCAATCTTCTCTATCCCCGTCTATGAGAAAACCGTAATATCTCTCGGACAGATGAGACTGCCTACTACTTCTGCGGATAGGCACTGGGATGTCCCTTTTTTCTGAAACTTCTGGTTCTACCATAATTTCAGTAACAGCTTGTGGTTCTGGAATTTCTTCCAGTTCTATTTCGCTCCTACTCTTCTGATTTTCTAAAAATTCAGCTTCCAAGAAGTGGGCATGACGAGAAACAAAAACCTTTTGTTCCTCTGCGTAATAGAAATAATACCCCTTGAAGTTCTTTGGATATCCCACAAACTTACACTGTACTGAGCGTGCCTCGAGTTTGTCCACATGCTGCTTTTTAACAAAAGCTGGACATCCCCATGTCTTCAAGTACTGAAGATAGGGTTTCTTCCCACTCCACATCTGATATGGTGTGGTAGGAACAGTCTTGGTTGGAACCTTGTTCAAAAGATATGCAGCTGATTCTAGTGCATAACCCCAGAAAGATCGCGGTAACTCAGCCTTACTCATCATGGAACGAACCATATCCAATGGGGTTCGATTCCGCCTTTCCGATACACCGTTGTGTTGTGGTGTGTATGGAGGAGTAAGTTGAGAGAGAATTCTATTCTCTTTTAACTAACCCAGGAACTCGGCACTTAAGTATTCACCACCTCGATCAGATCTCAGTGTCTTGATACTTTTGCCTGTTTGGTTTTCCACTTCATTCTTGTATTCCCGGAATTTCTCAAAGACCTCGGATTTATGCTTCATCAAGAAAATATGTCCATACCAAGAGAAATTATCCGTAAAAGTAATGAAGTAGGAATAACCATCTCTTGCATGTGTAGAGATTGGACCGCACACGCCACTGTGTACGAGTCCCAAGAGTTCACTCGCTCCTACTCCGTATCCAGTAAACGGAGTCTTTGTCATCTTTCCCTTGAGAAAAGATTCACAAGTAGTATAAGATTGATATTTGAACGGATTCAAATATCCTTCTCTATATAACTTAGTCAACCATGTTTCATTGATGTGACCCAGTCTATAATGCCATAAGAAAGCCTGATTTATATCTGGAGACTTTCTTTTAAGTGTATTCTGGACATTGAAAACCTGAGCTTGATTCAATACGTATATACCGTCATCTAATGTACCGGACCCAATCAGAACTTGATTTAGGTGGATGTTTACTACATCGCTTACGAATGAAAAATCATATCCCTCTCTAGAAAGTGAGGATATTGATATAATATTACAAGTCAAAGTAGGTACATACAAATAGTTACGTAGAATCAATATCTGCCCACTTGTCAGTCCTAGGCGATATTCCCCAACGGATTCAGCGTCCATGCTCATTCCGTTCGCAACTCTGAGAGACATATCACCAACCATGATAACTCTACGATTTATCAAAGTATGTAACGAATTACAGATATGAGATCTTGATCCAGTATCTAGTACCCAGGAAGTAGAGTCAATTAACAAACAGTTCTCAATTACAAACACACCCGAGGCCGAAGCCACAACATGCTTCGAATCCTGGCTATTGGCTTCCAAAGCCCTGCTGTCATGCCCCGCTTCTCAGAGTGCGCTAAGATAGGCACATGACAGAACCAACCATGCTACCTGTAGATAGGAAACATCCCTCCACAGTTACATTACGGCAATCTATAAGATATCAAGAACAAGAGAAATAAAATAACAATGTAGTACATGTCCATGAGCCAGAAATAACGAGTCAAGAAATAATATGCTGAAGCAATAAATTCAAGTAACAATAACAATCTGGAAAGTATGTCCCAAAATACGGGCTCACATCAGGAATGAAAATGTTGAAAGAAAACTAAACTAAAATACTAACAGGTCCTCACTGCTCGGCCTGTGTACTGAAATACTCCTGATCGGCCTGCTGCAAAGGTAGAGGATCTGGGCCATGCAAAACCCAGACGTCAGTGCGTCATAATATCAACAATAATATAATCAGGAGTAGAAAAACATGCAGGCACGAGTATGAACAGTAATAGAGGTATAACAGTAACATGAATGTGGAACAGTGAAGGGTAAAATCATATGTGACGTGCAGTGGGTAATCTGAACTAAACTACTGGGTAACCACTCTCAATTCTGTGAAATCAATTTAATGAATCGTCGATGTAACTCAATAGTATCCCGTGCATGCCCGGGACCACGGTCAAGACTCTCGGGCTGAATCCGAGATGTGCCGCTAGGCAGTAAACAGGTAACATGTACAGATGAATGATGTCGGCAGCATCATCCCGGGGTTGGCCCAGCCCGTAAAACTGATCAGTATAAGTATCGAACTGTCGAGTTACAAGTCAGGTTTCATCATTGATTTCCCTATACCCCCAAGTTATGTGTTTAAGTCAGGTATTGATAAATCTGGAGCTAATGCTAACACAGGATCAAGCATGTACATGTTTGTCTATACAGACAACAGGATATGTCCATCGGGACAACATGTCAGGATTGTCGGCATTAGAAACAGAATCAGGTAACATGTCAAGTAGTAATATATCAGGTCATGTTAGGTAGTGCACATGTGTCAAGCGGATGCTCATAAGAAAACTATAGCAAGTACGGGTGCACGATAAAAGCATAGATGCACAAATATTTATCAGGGATTACATCATGACTATGTAGGATGCACATTATCA
Source organism: Agapanthus africanus (assembly GCA_030015575.1). NCBI lineage: Eukaryota > Viridiplantae > Streptophyta > Magnoliopsida > Asparagales > Amaryllidaceae > Agapanthus > Agapanthus africanus. The sequence goes on along the minus strand of JASDDO010000026.1, from coordinate 109,237,551 downwards.
AGCATGGGGTGTTACTAAAATAATAATATGAATTAACATGATATATAGATGCAGTTATATATATTTTAAATGATATGGATGCAAACGAGTATCCGAAAGCAGTAAAATGATAATAGGGGATGTACAATACACTAAACATTAAATAGTATTATTAGTATGGATGTAAAATATATCATAGCATGTAGCAAGATAAACTTGCCTCGATCGGATCACACAACGGATACACATGGCACGTCCGACGTCGGTAAATCGTCGCAACGCACACACGGCACACGGGATGGGTCCAGGCAAGGCAAGAGGGTGGTCACGCAGGCAAGGTACGTTCACTGGATCGTTGAATCGGCAGCGTCGATGCAACTCCGGCGATCACTGGAAAAGATCAAGAATCAAGAAAAGAGAAAGAAAAAGAAGAAGAAGAAGAAAGAGAAGAAGGGGTTGGTGCTCACTGAGGTTGGTGCTCAGGAAACAAAAGAGAGATGATGTAGGTGGTTGAGGTCGGGGTCGGGTTAGCGGAGCTCCGGCGAGGTAAGGTGCAGTGGGGGTTTGGCAAAGGTAGTGGGTGTGCAGGTGAGGCTTAGTTGATGGAGAAGGGAAGAAGAAGAGGAAGAGAGAAGAATGGGGTGAGGTGACGACGAGGTGGTCGGCGACGAGATGGATTGAGGAGCTAGGGTTTGGGTGTGCAGGGTTCTGTGGGTTAGGGTTGGTGTGTGCAGGCTCTTGGGAAAGGAGGGGGAAGAAGAAAAAGATGATGACGAGGAGGAGGAGAAGAGGATGGAGATGAAGGTTGAGTTTTAAGGTTGAGGGCAATGAGGCACGGGGAGCTAGGGTTTCTTGGTATGGGTTCTCGTGGACGCTTGAGTTTAAAAAGAAGAGGGAGAAGAAAAGAAGAGGAGGGAGGTGACGAGAACGCAAAGGGAGGTGACATGACTCGAGGAGAGAACAGTGTTCGCGAGAGGAGAGAGGCGTTCGAGAGGAGAGAGAGAGGCGTTCAAGAGGAGAGAGTGGGAAGAGAGAGAGAAAGAAAGGAAGAGAGAGTGAGAGGTTGTTGTATAAGTTAAGATTTTAAATTTAAAAAATTATGTTTAGTTATAAAAATTTAAACTGTGTTAATTTTTAATAAAAAATATTAAATTAATAAAATTTGATTTTCTGGTAAATTCAAACTTAGACCAAAACACGCCCGGGTCGGGTCTAAAAATTTAGTTTCAAAATATGAAAAATATACATGTCGACCAAAACTAAAATTGGATATCCGGGTAACGAAAATGCATACCCCTAAGAACGGATGCATGTACGTATGTGTAGCCATCCAAACAAGTCAGTTTCACTGAACGGGACGAGAACAAGATGCGCGGATGCTACCACAGGGTTAGGGGTATCATGCAGGCCATGCAATGTATATTTAAAATATTTTATGTGACTTTAAATGTTATATTAAAATATGCAGATGCCAGATATAATGCTAGTATGCAGTATGTATAATATGAAAGTGCACGGATCCACGTAACAAGCCTGGATAAATTATAAACAGGAATCAAGACAGGTTTCCAGCAAGCGGGTCGGGTCGGATGCAAATACCAATTATACTATTCGCACCCAAGACACAATAAATAACGAAAATACCATAAATAAAGAAATACATGAACTAGAATAGGTATAAATGAACTAGGGTGTTACATTATACCCAACTACAAAAAGAATTTCGTTCTCGAAATTCCAGGAACAAGAAAAGATAAACAATCAAGAATCTACAGGAATAGGTGTGGAAACTTCTGTCGAATCTCGTCTTCTCATTCCCAAGTCAATTCTCCTTGTGAGCGATTCCCCCAAGAAACAAGTACGAGAGGGATAACTTTGTTCTTAAGGACCTTTTCTCTTTGATCAACAATCGACATCGGTCGTTACTCAAAGGTTAAATCCTCACTTACAGTCAGCTCCGAATGATCCAGCACGTGTGTTTCATCTCGAACATACTTACGGAGTTGAGATATATGAAACACGTCATGAACACTTGCCAAAGATGGTGGTAAAGCCAATCGATAAGCCACTTCTCCAACACGCTCCATAATCTCGAAATTCCCAATGAATCGAGGGCTAAGCTTGCCTCGACTCCCAAAACGAATCACTCCTCTAGTCGGTGATATCTTCAAGAATACAAGATCACCAATAGCGAACTCTAGAGGTCTTCTCGATGTATCGGCCCAACTCTTCTGCCGATCTTGTGCTGCCTTCATGTGATTTCGGATGGTATTAACTTTCTCCACGGTTTGCACGATCAAATCCGGTCCCAACAATCTTCATTCTCTAACATCATCCCAACAAACAGGTGAGCGACACTTGCGACCATACAACACTTCGAATGGAGCCATTTGAATAGTCGCCTGAAAACTGTTATTGTAAGAAAACTCCACCAAGTGTAGATGATCCTCCTATGAACCCTTGAAGTCCAACATGCAAGCTCTCAACATACTTTCAAGAGTTTGGATCGTTCTCTCCGATTGGCCATCTTTCTGAGGATGATAAGCTGTGCTAAATTTCAATCGAGTCCCCAAACTTTCTTGTAAACTCCTCCAGAAGTGTGATAAAAATCGGGTGTCACGGTCGGACATGATGCTCACAGGTACTCTATGCAATCTCACAATCTCCTGCATGTACCGTTCTACTAACGTTTCCGTTGACTGACCAACTCGAAATGGTATGAAATGAGCTGCCTTGGTCAATCGATCAACAATCACCCAAACTGCATTGTTGCCCTTTGGATTCCGCAGTAAAGCTGTCACGAAATCCATGATTATATGTTCCCACTTCCATTGAGGAATCGGAAGTGGTTGCAATAAACCAGCAACCCTTTGATGTTCAGCCTTAATTTGCTGACACACCAAGCACTTCGCTACAAAGTGAGCAATCTCCCTTTTCATGCCTTCCCACCAGAAATGCTGTCTTAGATCGCGGTACATCTTCGTGCCTCCTGGAAGCAAGGAATATGCGGAACTATATGCCTCCATCACTTCTTCATGAATGTCTCCTTTCGGTACACACAAATGGCTACCATATCGCAACGAACCATCTTCATGAATCAACAAGTCCGTTCGAAGTCCTGCTTCAACCTGTTATCGAAACTTCTGCAATCTTGGGTCTTGTGACTGCACTGCTTTAATACTCTCGATCAGTGACGACTGTACTTGCAGCTGCATCAACTTTCCCGAAGAATGCGGTAGCATAATCTCCAACTCGAATCTCTGAAAATCTTCGATAAGCTCCTTCTTTGTAGTCAACGTCCGAATTGCTGGCAACCGACTAAGCGCATCTGGCACAACATTAACTTTTCCCGAATGGTACTTAAGATCAAGATCGTAGTCAGTCATCAGCTCCAACCATCTACGCTGCCTCATATTAAGCTCTTTCTGTGTAAACACGTACTTCAGGCTTTTGTGATCAGTGAATACTTCGATCCTTTCGCCCAATAAGTAGTGTCTTCAAATCTTCAAAGCGAAAATCACTGCTGCAAGCTCCAAATCATGAGTTGGGTAATTCTTCTCATGGATCTTCAACCGTCTCAATGCCTAAGCTATAACTTTCCCATGCTGCATCAAAACACATCCCAAATCTTTCCCAGATGCGTCGCTGTGAATCACCAATCCTCCTGAACCATCTGATACGGTCAAAACAGGAGCGGCTATCAATCTTTGCTTCAACGCCTCAAAAGCCGACGCACATTTATCCGTCCATACGAACGGTACTTCCTTGCGCGTAAGCTTGGTCAAAGGCTCATCCAAACGAGCAAAATTCTCCACAAACCTTCTATAATATCCGGCAAGTCCAAGAAAACTTCTGATCTCTGCTACGTTTTTCGGAATCGGCCAATCTTGAACTGCTGCAATCTTCTCAGGGTCAACGGCAATTCCATCTCCGGATATGACATGCCCCCAAAACTTCACTTCATCAAACCAAAACTCGCACTTGCTCATCTTTACATATAATCTTTCTTGCCTCAATGTCTGCAGTGCGATCTTCAAGTGTTCAGCATTCTCTTCTAGGCTCCTCGAGTAGACCAGAATACCATCGATAAACACCACTATAAACTGGTCCAAGAACAGTGAAAAGATTCGGTTCATCAAGTCCATAAATATCGCCGGTGCATTCGTGACTCCGAATGGCATCACTAAATACTCGTAGCGTCTATACCGAGTTCGGAACGCAGTCTTGCAAATATTCTCTGATTTAACTCAGACCTGATGATATCCAGACCGCAAATCCAGCTTCGAGAATACTCCCGCGCCATTAAGTTGCTCGAACAATTCTCCAATGCGAGGTATCGGGTACTCGTTCTTAATAATCACCTGGTTTAATTCTTGATAATCGATGCACATTCTCCTTGTGCCATCTTTCTTCTAGACTAGAAGAACTGGAGCTCCCCAAGGTGAATTGCTGCTACGAATCCAACCCTTCTCTAGCAATTCGGTAACCTACTTCTTGACTTCTTCTAACTCCACTGGTGCCATTGGATAGTACGCCTTTGAGATTGGCGCTCCACCAGGAACAAGATCGATCGCGAACTCCACATCTCGTTTTGGCGGTAAACCCGAGATGTCCTCGAACACGTCCATGAACTCTCGAACTATAGCTGGCGCTTCCTCCTTATCAACTTCCATCGATGCAAGAACGGTGCTTATCGGCCTAGCCCTAAACTCGACTGGCCCGACAGAACTGCTTCCTCCAGTGGAAACAAACTCCGGATGTCCGGGAATCTGGAAAATCTCTTTCTTTGCCCTACAATCAATGTGAGCGTGGAAAGTGCTGAGGAAATCCATTCACAAGACAACATCATAGCTGCCGGTATCAATCACCAAGAAATCTATAAATAACCCTCGTCCGCAAATAACAACCGAACAATCCTTGCACTCACTACTAGATATGATCTTCCCATTCCCAGTGTGTATGTCCCAACAACTAGACATGGTCGTGCAATAAATTGAATGTGCAGCAATAAACTTGGACGACATAAAACAATGGGATGCACCAGAATCGAATAATGCCAATGCAGGAAAATCATGAACAAGTAGGATACCTGAAACAACTTCATCTGAAGCCTTGGCCTCTTCAGCCGTCAGGGTAAAGGCTCGAGCTTGATTGGGTCCCTGAGTTATCTGCTTCTGCCCCTGAAACTGCCTCTGCGGTGGCCTCTGAGTATCTTCCTTCAAACGTAGCTTCGACGGACAAGCATTGATAGTATGATCCGCTGATCCACAAACTAAACAAAGTCCCCGCATCCTTCAACACTCCCTCTGCACATGTCCGGATAAATGGTAGTAGTCACAAATCATGCTCTTTCTCTGATTGGCTACGACGGGCTTCTTCATCGGCACCATGCCATGTCAGTACACTGGAATACCTCTGCGTATAAGCGCTTAGTTCGGTGTAAACGCCGGTTTCCTCACCACAACCACCTGCTGCTGCGCATTCCCAGTCTTCGCTGATAAGCTCTGCTGCTCTCTGGCCGCTTTAAGCACTTGCGAGAAAGTGGTCAAATCCAGAGATATAATGTGCCTCTGGATGTCCACATCCAAACTGCGCATAAACCTTCGTGCCCTATCAGCTTCTTTGGCCACCAAAGGTACAGCGAATCGACTGAGCCGTGTCCACTCAGCCGCATGCGCATCCATGGATCCGCCATTCTGCTTCAAGCTGATAAACTTTTCTTCCATTTCTTCCCGTGCAGTCTGAGGAAAGAACTTCTCCATGAAACTCTGCGAGAAAGTTGCCCAACTGATCGGCTTGGGCAAATGGGTCTCTTCCACAAGCCACCACTGACGGGAATAGTCTACCAATTGGATGCGTACGACATCCACTCTCTTGTCCTCTGGAATCTGTGCTGCAACGAGCAGATTCTCCGTATCGACTAGCCATTGCTCCGCTGGCAACGGCTCCTCCAAACCAGTGAAAATGGACGGACCAAGTCTCCTGAAATCCGCCACGGTACCCACACGCTCGACTGGTCTGGCTGCAACATTGTTTACGGACTTCTGGACGGTCCGCAAACCTTCCTAAAAAGCCTCGGCTTGCCGCTAGTTCAGCTCGGTCTGCCGCTTCTGGTCCTCAAGCATCCCACGAATTACTCCAAGCAAAGTGGCGTCATCAACACGCCTCTGGTACGATCGTAGATTCCTGTCTTCCATGATCCTGCAACCAAGACACGGAAGAGGATTAGTATGATAAACAAGATTCAAAACTTGTGATGAATAATGACCATAAATCAAGGATATGAATCAAGATTAGAACTCCAAGTTACTTAAATAGAGTACCGCATTGTAACCATAATTCGGTACATAGTTACAATCACATAACTCAACTCAAGTCGCCCAAATCCTAGTATCAGAATCAAAGGAACAGGGAGAAACAATAGGGAACCAAAAGGTTTCAAGCCGAGATGCAAAGTGGTTTGCATATAGTCAAGACACAGGGTCAAGAGAAAGATATGATTCAAGAATCATGATAAAAATATGGCAGGACATGTTCCTAATTACGGATTTTTCGATTCGTGTATTGGGTCCAATACCCAACTACAAAAGAATCAAACCTGATTAACCTAAATCCTATGGCTCTAATACCAAACAAACTCTGTCATGCCCCGCTTCCTAGAGTGCGCTAAGACAGGCACGTGATAGAGCCAACCATGCTACCTGTGGATAGGAAACATCCCTCCACAGTCACATTACGACTGTCTATAAGATATCAAGAACAGGAGAAATAAAATAACTATCTAGTACATGTCCATGAGCCAGAAATAACGAGTCACGAAATAATATGCGGAAGCAATAAATTCAAGTAACAATAACAATCTGGAAAGTACGTCCTAAAATACGGGCTCACATCAGGAATGAAAATGCTGAAAGAAAACTAAACTAAAATACTAACAGGTCCTCACTGCTCGGCCTGTGTACTGAAATACTCCTGATCGGCCTGCTGCAAAGGTATAGGATCTGGACCATGCAAAACCTAGACGTCAGTGCGTCATAATATCAACAATAATATAATCAGGAGTAGAAAAATATGCAGGCATGAGTATGAACAGTAATAAAGGTATAACAGTAACACGAATGTGGAACAGTGAAGGGTAAAAGCATATGTGACGTGCAGTGGGTAATCTGAACTAAATTACTGGGTAACTACTCTCAATTCTGTGAAATCAATTTAATGAATCGTCGATGTAACTCAATAGTATTCCGTGCATGCCTGGGACCATGCTCAAGACTCTCGGGCTGAATCCGATACGTGCCGCTTGGCAGTAAACAGGTAACATGTACAGACGAATGATGTCAGCAGCATCATCCCGGGGCTGGCCTAGCCCATAAAACTGATCAGTATAAGCATCGAACTGTCGAGTTACAAGTCAGGTTTCATCATTGATTTCCCCATACCCCCAAGTTATGTGTTCAAGTCAGGTATTGATAAATCTGGAGCTAATGCCAACACAGGATGAAGCAGGTACAGGTCTGTCTATACAGACAACAGGATATGTCCATCGAGACAACATATCAGGATTGCCAGCATTAGAAACAGAATCAGGTAAGATGTCAAGTAGTGATATATCAGGTCATGTCAGCTAGTGCACATGTGTCAAGCGGATGCTCATAATAAAACTGTAGCAAGTACGGGTGCACGATAACAGCATGAATGCACAAATATTTATCAGGGATTACATCATGACTGTAGGATGCACATTATCAAGCATGGGGTGTTACTACAATAATAATATGAATTAATATGATCTATAGATGCAGTTATATATATTTTAAATGATATGGATGCAAACGGGTATCCAAAAGCAGTAAAATGATAACAGGGGATGTACAATGCACTAAACATTAAATAGTATTATTAGTATGGATGTAAAATATATCATAGCATGTAGCAAGATAAACTTGCCTCGATCGGATCACACGACGGATACGCACGGCACGTCCGACGTTGTTAAATTGTCGCAATGCACACACGGCACACGGGACGGGTCCAGGCAAGGCAAGAGGGTGGTCACGCAAGCAAGATACGTTCACTGGATCATGGATCGGCAGCGTCGACGCAACTCCGGCGATCGCTAGAAAAGATCAAGAATCAAGAAAAGAAAAAGAAAAAGAAAAAGAAGAAGAAGAAAGAGAAGAAGGGGTTGGTGCTCACTGGGGTTGGTACTCAGGAAACAGAAGAGAGGTGATGTAGGTGGTTGAGGTCGGGGTCGGGTTAGCGGAGCTCGGGCGAGGCAAGGTGCAGTGGGGGTTTGGCAAAGGCAGTGGGTGTGCAGGTGAGGCTTGGTTGTTGTAGAAGGGAAGAGGAAGAGGAGGAGATAAGAATGGGGTGAGGTGACGACGAGGTGGTCGACGACGAGATGGATTGAGGAGCTAGGGTTTGGGTGTGCAGGGTTCTGTGGGTTAGGGTTGGTGTGTGCAGGCTCTCAGGAAAGGAGGAGGAAGAAGTAAAATATGATGACGAGGAGGATGAGAAGAGGATGGAGATGAGGGTTGAGTTTTAAGGTTGAGGGAAGTGAGGCACGGGGAGCTAGGGTTTCTTGGTATGGGTTCTCGTGGACGCTCGAGTTTAAAAAGAAAAGGGAGAAGAAAAGAAGAGGAGGGAGGTGACGAGAACGCAGAGGGCGGTGACGCGATTTGAGGAGCGAACAGTGTTCGCGAGAGGAGAGAGAGGCGTTCGAGAGGAGAGAGAAAGGGGGAGAGAGAGAGTGGGGAGAGAGAGAAAGAAAGGAAGAGAGAGTGAGAGGTTGTTGTATAAGTTAACATTTTAAATTTAAAAAAATATGTTTAGTTATAAAAATTTAAACTGTGTTAATTATTAATATAAAATATTAAATTAATAAAATTTGATTTTCTGGTAAATACAAACTTAGACCAAAACACGCCCGGCTCGGGTCAAAAAATTTAGTTTCAAAATATGAAAAATATACATGTCGACCAAAACTAAAATTGGATATCCGGGTAACGAAAATGTATACCCCCAAGAACGGATGCACGTACATGCGCGTAGCCATCCAAACAAGCCTGTTTTACTGAACGGGACGAGAACAAGATGCGCGGATACTACCACAGGGTTAGGGGTATCATGCAGGCCATACAATGTATATTTAAAATATTTTATGTGACTTTAAAATGTTATATTAAAATATGCAGATGCCAGATATAATGCCAGTATGCAGTATGTATAATATGAAAGTGCACGGATCCACGTAACAAGCCAGGATAAATCATAAACAGGAATCAAGACAGGTTTCCAGTAAGCGGGTCGGGTCGGATGCAAATACCAATTACACTATTCGCACCCAAGACACAATAAATCACGAAAATATCATAAATAAAGAAATACATGAACTAGAACTGGTATAAATGAACTAGGGTGTTACACCTGCAATCATTCTGCCAATGCCCCTTCCCATAACAATAGGAACATCCCTCCTTCCCTACACCAAGTCCAGAAACTTTTGCTCTTCCCTTTCCTTCTACTTCACTGATACCGTATATCGGCTTTGTGGAGGTTTTATTCTTTTCACCCTTTGCTTTCGCCCTGAATGCAAAAGAAGAAGGTCCCCCATTAAGCAGAGCGGGTGTCTCCCTGGTTTCCTTCAGGATGTAAGTGGAGGGTAGGGACTGTGGAAATAAGTCAGCATATGACCTGTTTCCCAACGTGGTCTCCAGGTCCGTGAGCTCATCAATATAGCTAGTCATCGTAAGGACGTCATCCCTTACAGATGACCCGACAGCCAAGCTCGCTTGAAGCAATTCGTTCGAGATCTCATATCTTGCGATACGAGATTGCTCTCCATATAAATCTTTGTTATGGAGGAAGATGGAAACTAAGTCCATCTTCTCATGCTGCTTATGGTATACACCATCTGCTGAAGCTAACACGAGGCACTTGGCATTCGCACTGTCCTTTTCCCTTGTCTGACGGATATCCATATCCGCGACGGTGGAAACTGGACCTGGGACGGTGGGGGCTTGAGTAGTAATAGGGTGGTCCAGCTTTTCATAGGCAATGGACATCTGGACAGACCTTTGCCAGTCATAAAAGTTAAATTCAGTCAACTTGTTATCTAGATGTAACCTAGTCATGGTCACAGGGTCGCTGCAGTTGAGAGAGAGAAGAAAACACTTTAACATGATGCTCTTGCAAGTTTAGATTGGTTTTTAGTTTATCTAAACTGGATGGCTCCCACTGTTTCTCAAATCCTTTCTCAAACCATAATAGAAGAATTATCCAGGACTGATCTCACTGTACAATACTTGCTTAACTGTTCAGCCATGCTAGTGTCGGTACTTCGAGGGAGGTTTTACAATGCTTTCGCGAAGTTCCTTAATTAAATAATCTTTTTTCTCTGGAGGCGTAGCACCGCTGACACCGTTCTAGACACCTACTTGGTTTATAGCATTGATCGTTAAGTGTCGAATCTCCTGATGAGTAGTGGATACTCACAGTAGGATCGAGATCCAAATATCATCGTGTGATAATGCTGAAGGAATCCTACCAAAATTATCAAACTCAAAATGGTATGCAACACTAGTAAGTTTCAGTTTCTTTAGAAACTCCAGATGTGGATTTTTGCCCTATGCTCTTATGACCTTGACGAAGGCCAACAAATCATAAGTCACATGTCAAGTTCTTCCCATCATTATCCTTGTTAATTTGAACCCACCCGTACATACCCTTGACGAAGGCCAACAAAGTAATACGACTGTCCCAAACCAACACATCTATCTATGCTACATATGAATACCCCAGCAGCTACCAAACACTATGCCTTGACGAAGGCCAACAAACATAGCTTGAATACTACTGACCATCCATATGAAATGACGGAGGGCTACGACTGGTTTTGGAGAAACCGTGAACGTAGTGAACTTGATATAATCGAAGGAACCTGATAGCTTTTTAAAAGGAGTGGTTAAAGCTCCGTAATTAAAAATTCTGCTCTTTTAAAATAACCGAGTGGTTTCTTTTAAATTTGTTCCAATGATTCAGCTTTAGTTTGTTTTCTTTGCATTAAAATAATGCGTCCCATCATTTATCCTATCATTGCAAAAAACAACGAAAATACAACGTCCGCTTATGCCATCCGCATTTGCCACTGGGCCCCGTCATTCACCCGTTAGGTTACTTAACTAATGACAGAGCGGGGGCTGGGCTAGCGTGGATGCAAAACATAAGCAACACCTACTAGATATCATATATAGATATTGTACATTCGTCAGACGCAATAATAGGCATTCCAGATCACATATGAACATATTGGATATACTAGGAATTCGTGTTTCGTTTGAGCCTGCAACAAAAGACGGATTACACGGTCATGATGAATAGCCAAACCCCACCCTACACCCCTACGGGTGAGGCAAACTACCCGCCTAGTACCAGAAGTGAAACAGTCTCCTTCAACGACGTGAATAGGCCATTAAACACTTCAAAGTACCCGGTAGTTTGTGCACCCCATCTTGGGTCTATCCTAGGAGCATAAAACAGTAAATAAAATAATACAACGGTGGCTACAAGCTCAACCCGGATGTGCCCCGCAAAAGAATATTACAACATATTACAATTTATATCGAATGAAAGATAAAAACTCTCATCTCACATCCCCGGCTATTCATCCACGACAATCCAATGAAGTTCATATCCACAAACTAATATCCATTACAGAAATGTGCAACCCCCAACTAACCGACATACTAGCAATTAGCGGAAGTTTACGAACACATTAAACATCACAGATAAAACCCGATTAGCAAATAACTTAGAATTTCGATCGACAACCTTTTTCCGTGTCTACCCCAAATGCAAGCCAGCACTCAAAAGACTTGGGCAGAAAAAAAATATACAGGAAAACAGAACACCCAAAAATAAGACAAACTGTGTAAATACGAGTCTACTCGGAGTCAACTCGGTCGCGGATCCGCGGCGCATTGCACCAACTCGCCGCGCTTCCACGGTCGTCTAACCGAGTTAGGGTCTCGTATTTCTCCAGTATTCTTATAATTCCCTGCTGTGAATTTTCATACTTTTGAAATAATTTTTTCGACAAGTTTAAAATCGACAGAAACTATAGGGAAGCGGGGTTATGTTTTCGTGTTTTTCCGACGATCGAAATTCTAATTAGTTGCTAACAAACTAGTAAAGATTTAGTAGGCTCTGATACCACTGTAAGTCCATGTCACGCACCCCATGTGTTCGCGGGGAGGCAGAATATATGAAAAACAATTATCAAAGTTTCGTAACACGGACTTGAGCACACGGATCGTGTCTAAACCATTACTAACAAACTACGAGAGGTTTAACTACTCTGATTCGAAGTTATACCTCACGTTACTTTTCCTTCGGGTCTTCATCACTGTCCTCCACACCTTGTCGGCTCTATGGAATATGGGTACCTCAACGGCCTCCTCGATGTAAGTCGATGTACTACACCCCAATACTTGTGGGGAGGCGGAATTTTCAAAAACGAACTTGTTTAGTGAACGAACATCGACTAACCGCTTGAATCGAAGCTAAACTATAAATAACCAAACACAAAGTGTTTCTAAACTACTGTGTTTAGCGATTATACCTAATGAACCAACTCCTTCGTCTTTACGATCTCCTTGTCCTCCTCGGCCTTCTCTAGGTAGTAGACGATCCACCCGAGAGCAAAACTCCAAGCTAAACCTCTAAACTTGAGGCAACTAGCCTTCTTGGATTGCTAATCAAAGAAGTTAGGATGAAATAGAGTGATGGTTATGGATTGATTAGTCTTACTAACCCTTGTACTCAACTTATGAGAAGGGAGGATTAGTCTTTGAAGATGGAGAGCTTGAGGAGAGAGAATGTGAGAATGATATATGAATAAAGTTATGAGTATCATAATAGATATGAAGCATTTTCTAATAAGAAGAAAAGAATAAAGAGCGATGAATAATCATGCTTCATAAAATATCAAGTGGTGATTCATTAGCATGAGTCATTAAGCAATAAATGTGCATTAATGAGATGAATGAATCACCCTCATGACTCATATAACTCATTCAATGTATATGACACATAACCCTCCTTAGTCACCATCTTCTAGAAGCTTCTCGCACAATTACGAGAACGCCCCTCCGATCCGTAAAAATACGGAAAAACTTTAGACTGTATAAATCCAATAACCAGATACCAGTAACTGGCTTAAACCAAAGCCGACTGGTAAAAACTGTCCAAATGACGTAAGTGTGTAAACATACATACGCGTCCGAACCCTTTGTCGTAAAACCATACGACCTCTATATCGTTTCGCCTGGAGTAGGAAACTCTCTGTGTGGGACTCTAGAGACTCGACTACTACGCTGGCAGTGGGTTTAACCACAGACCGCAAGCGGCACTAGCTGTACGTAACGGTCCCTAGGTAGTTGTCGATAAGAAGGCCGATGAGGAAACCCATCCGAACTCCTACTGAGTCTGCTGTGACAATCTCCATACATTCCGGTCCGTTCGTCCAAGACTATCGCATATCGGGCCTAGGGGGGCGGCAAGCGTCAGTCCCCTAATAGCGGTATAAGTCGTGTCGGAGCGAAGCCCATTACACCCTGAGAAACTACTGGAACCTACCAGCAAATCTCGCTTGCCCTGGCCAGGGACTTTGCGTAATGGCTCTCTGACACAGCGCGATATCTACTCCCAATACCGGGAGGGACGAATCCTGTCTAACCGCCACTGCCTCCAAGTGCTCGGGACTGCACCCAACTGCTACCTGTTTGCACGACTCCTTTGAGCCGTGGTAGGGTAGCAATCTAAGAACAGTGGGACACACTCGAGGCGAAGTAGCAGTGTCAAGTCTGCGGACTATGCTGTACTCATGTCACCTGGGAACTGCTCACTGACGACTGGTATCAAACCAACCAACAGTTCCCTGTGAGTCCTGTCCGGTGTACCCGTAACCTAACGAGCACCTGCATACTATCTCCAGTACGACGTACTGACTGCTGTGGGACAGACCATCTCCCCAACTGGGATGAGAAGCGTACACACTAGTCTACTCCGGAGTATCGATGCTCTGTCTCGATAATCCAACGACCAGGGACCTGAAAAAGGATGTGCTTGTAGACTACCCAGCCCCCACTAGTGTGACTGCCATCACAACGCTGGTAGACAAGCAAGATCCTAAGAGCTCTATCAATAGTACACTCACATATTAAGATAGAAAAACCAAGTAGCATACTACCATGTTTAGCAAGACTGTTATATACATGTGAATATCCCAAGCTTCCATTAAGTAATATACAAACTAGTATGATACAATAATGGCCTTCTAGGGCATAAACACTAACAATCTCCCACTTGCACTAGGGTCATGTATTGGCATATCGTAGACCGATGATCTCGAGTAGCCTCTCGAACTGAATCTGAGGTAGGGCCTTCGTGAATGGATCAGCAATGTTCTCTTCAGAAGCAACTCTCCGAACCTCGATCTCCTGACGATCAATGATCTCCCTGATCAGGTGATACCGCCTCAAGATGTGTCTGGACTTCTGATGGGACCTTGGTTCCTTTGCTAAAGCTATAGCTCCGTTGTTGTCGCAATACAGAGGTATTGGATCAACTATGGTAGGAACCACCTGAAGTTCTGTTAGGAACTTCTTCATCCAGACTCCTTCTTTTGCGGCATCGCAAGCAGCTATATCTCCGCTTCCATCGTCGAGTCAGCAACGGTGTCCTGCTTGGAGCTCTTCCAGCACACCGCCCCTCCATTGAGGGTAAAGACATAACCCGACATGGACTTGGAATCGTCCTTATCACTCTGGAAGCCGGAATCAGCAAAGGCCTCCAACCTGAGGTCTTTTCCGCCGTAAACCAAGAACATCTCCTTAGTCCTCCTCAGGTACTTGAGAATGTTCTTTACTGCTATCCAGTGTTTCTCCCCTGGGTCTGACTGATACCGGCTTACCACGCTCAGTGCGTAAGTTACATCTGGTCTGGTACACAACATCGCATACATTATAGAGCCTACTGCAGAAGCGTAGGGTATAATAGACATGCGTTCCCTTTCCAAATCAGTCTTGGGAGACATCTCTTTGGAGAGGGTGATTCCGTGACAAGCCGGTAGATTACCGCGCTTAGAATCTTCCATACTGAATCTTTCCAGTACAGTGTCGATATACCTGGACTGCGAAAGTCCCAACATCCTCTTGGATCTATCACGATAGATCCGGATCCCCAGAATGTAAGAGGCATCACCCAGGTCTTTCATGGAGAACCTGTGTGACAAGAATCCTTTGACAGATTGTAGCATAGGAATGTCATTTCCTATCAATAGAATGTCATCCACGTACAAGACGAGGAATACGACACTTCTGGCTACAACTTTACTATATATGCACGGTTCATCTGGATTTTTGATAAAGTCATATTCTTTGACTGTCTCATCAAAACAGATGTTCCAACTCCGCGATGCCTGCTTTAGTCCATAAATGGACTTAAGCAGCTTGCATACTTTCCCGCTGCTCCCACTCTGATTGAAACCCTCTGGCTGATCCATATAGACGCTCTCTTCTAAATTTCCATTCAGAAAAGCCGTCTTTACGTCCATCTGCCAGATTTCATAATCATGGAAGGCAGCAATAGCAAGAAGGACCCGAATGGATTTGAGCATAGCCACTGGAGAAAAAGTTTCGTCATAGTCCAAACCAGGTCTTTGACGAAAACCCTTTGCAACAAGTCTAGCCTTATAGGTTTCCACCTGTCCATCTACACCAATCTTTTTCTTGAAGATCCATTTGCATCCTATGGGTTTTACCCCATCTGGAGCAAAGTCCAAAGTCCATACTTTGTTGGTGTACATGGACTCCATTTCGGTCCGCATTGCATCTAGCCATCGTACCGAGTCGCCGCTCTGGATGGCCTGCTAAAAGTCAGTAGGTTCATCATCATCTATGATGCAATCCTCTCTATCCCCGTCTATGAGAAAACCGTAGTATCTCTCAGGCGGATGAGATGGCCTACTACTCCTGCGGAGGGGTGCGGGAATGTCCTGTTCTTCTTGAACTACCGGTTCTACCAAACTTTCAGTATTAGTTTGTGGTTCTGGAATTTCTTCCAGTTCTATTTCGCTCCCACTTGATTCCTTTTCTAAAAACTGATGTTCTAGAAAATGGGCATTACGAGAAACAAATACCTTTTGTTCCTCTGCGTAATAGAATAGATATCTCCTGGAGTTCTTTGGATATCCCACAAAACTACACTTTACTGATCGTGCCTCGAGCTTGTCCACATGCTGCTTTTTAACAAAAGCTGGACATCCCCAAATCTTTATATACTGTAGATGGGGTTTCTTCCCACTCCACATCTGATATGGAGTGGTAGGCACAGTCTTGGTAGGAACCATGTTCAAAAGATATGCCGCTGATTCTAGCGCATAACCCCAGAAAGATCGCGGTAACTCAGCATTACTCATCATGGATCGTACCATATCCAATAGGGTTCGATTCCGTCTTTCCGATACACCGTTATGCTGTGGAGTGTATGGAGGAGTAAGCTTAGAGAGAATTCCTTTCTCTTTTAGGTAACCAAGGAACTCGGCACTCAAGTATTCACCACCTCGATCAGATCTAAGTGTCTTGATACTTTTGCCGGTTTGGTTTTCTACTTCATTCTTATACTCTCGGAATTTCTCAAAAGCCTCGGATTTATGTTTCATCAGATAAATGAATCCGTATCTTGAGTAATCATCCGTGAAAGTAATGAAATAGGAAAAACCACCTCTTGCATGTGTAGACATCGGACCGCATACATCGCTGTGTATGAGTCCTAAGAGCTCGCTCGCTCTTACTCCTTGTCCAGTAAATGGAGTCTTTGTCATCTTTCCTTTGAGACAGGATTGACAAGTGTCATAAGTTTGATATTCGAACGAGTCCAAATATCCTTCTTTATGTAACTTAGTCAACCTTCTCTCATTGATGTGACCCAGTCTACAATGCCATAAGAAAGCTTTATTTAAATCTGGAGACTTTCTTTTTAGTGTGTTCTGGACATTGAAAATTTGGAGTTGGTTTAAAACATATATGCCGTTATTTAGAGTACCGGACCCAATCAAACCATGATTAAGGTGGATGTTAACAACATCTCTTACAAACGTGAAATCATAACCTTTATTTGATAACAAGGAAACTGATATGATATTACACGTTAAGCTTGGTACAAAATAACAGTTATGCAAAACCAAAATATGTCCACTCGTCAATCCTAGGTGATAATCCCCGACGGACGCAGCTCCCACGCTAGCTCCGTTAGCAACCCTGAGGATCATATCACCTTCCTTCAGCACTCTACGGTTTCTCAGTGCCTGCAATGAATTGCAAATATGAGATCCTGATCCGGTATCCAATACCCAGGAAGTAGAGTTGATCGACAAACAATTCTCAATTACAAACACACCTGAAGTCGAAACCACAGCTTGCTTCGGTTCCTGGTTCATGGCAATCCACGCCTTGCAATCCTTCTTCCAGTGCCCTTTCCTGTGACAATGGAAGCACTCATCCTGGCCAACTATCGGTACTGCTATCTTTTTCTTTCCCTTCTTTCCCACCTTACTAACACCTCCTCTAGGTTAGGGTGCGGCCTTCTTCTTCCTTCCTTTGGCCCTAGCCTTGGACCCGGAAGAAGATGCACCGCCAACAAACATAGCGGGTGTTTCCCTTGCCTTCTACAAGGTGCTCTCTGCACTCCTTAACATGTTCAGGAGTTCCGCAAGTTCAACTTCTTTTCCTTGAAGATTGAAGTTGAGGATAAACTGGGTGTAGGTGGGAGGAAGGGACTGGAGAATAAGGTCTGTATAGAGCTCATTATCCAAAGTCGTCCCAAGGTCTGCGAGCTCTTCAATATAGCCGATCATCTTTAGGACATGTTCACCTACTGATGACCCGACAGCCAACCTCGCTCAAAACAAGTTCTTAGAGGTCTCGTATCTTGCTATACGAGATTGCTCTCCATAAAGTTCCTTTGTATGGAGAAATATGCCATCTAGGGACATATCCTCGTGCCTCCTCTGATGTTCATTGTTCATTGAGGCAAGCACGATGCACTTGGCTCTCGCGCAATCTAAATCCCAGGTTTTGCGGATTTCCTTATCCGCATTGCTGGATTTGGGACCAGGGACAGCAGGTGCCGTAGCGGTGAGGATGTACCCCAATTTGTCATAGGTCAAAGCCATTTTGACATTCCGCAGCCAATCTTTATAGTTTGGCCCTGTCAGTATATTTTTCTCTAAAAGTAACTTAAGTCCAGTCATTTTCAGGGTCGCTGCAATTGGGAGAGAGGGAAGAAAACTCTTTAGCATGATGCTCTTGCAAGTTTAGAGTGGTTTTTAGTTTATCTAAACTGGATGGCTCCCACTGTTTCTCGAATCCTTCCTCAAACCATAAAAGAAGAATTAGCCAGGACTATTCTCACCGTACAATACTTGCTTAACCGTTCAGCCAGGCCAGTGTCGATACTTCGAGGGAGGTTTTCCAACGCTTTCGCGAAGTTCCTTAATTAAATAACCTCTTTTCTCTGGGGGCGTAACCCCGCTGACACCTTTCTGGACACCTACTAGGTTTATAGCATTGATCGTTAAGTGACGAATATCCTGATAAGTAGCATATACTCACAGTAGGATCGGGATCCAAATATCATCGTATGATAATGTTGAAGGAATCCTACCAACATTCATCAAACTCCAAATGGTATGCATCTCTTTGCAAATTTCAGTTTCTTTAGAAATTCCCGATATATATTTCTGCCCCATGCTCTTATGACCTTGGCGTTAGGTCAAAATGTCATAAGTCACATGTCAAGTTCTACCCATCATTATCTTGTCAATTTGAACCCATCCGTATATATCCTTGACGTTCGGCCAAAATGATAATACGACTGTCCCAAACTAACTCATCTACCTATGCAACAAATGAATACCCAGTAGCTACCAAACACTATGCCTTGGCGTTAGGTCAAAATACATAGCTTGAATACTACTGAATACCCAGATGAAATGACGGAGGGCTACGAATGGTTTTGGCGAAACCGTGAACGTAGTGAACTTGATATAACCGAAGGAACCTGATAGCTTTTAAAAGGAGTGGTTAAAGCTCCGCATTTAAAAATAACTGTTTTTAAAATTAACCGAGTGGTTTCTTTTAAATTGTTCCAACGATTTAAACTTTGGTTTGTTTTTCTTTGCATTATAGATAATGCGTCCCATCATTAACCTATCATTGCAGAAAACAACGAAAATACAACGTCCTCTTATGCCATCCGCATTCGCCACGGGGTCCCGTCATCACCCGTTAGGTTACTTAACTAACGACAGAGCGGGGGCTGGGCTAGCGCGGGTGTAAAACATAAGTGACGTCTAAATAGCTATCATATATATAGATATTTTACATTCGTCTGACGTAATGATATACATTCCAGAACACAGATAAACAATATTGGATTTGCAAGCAATCTGTATTTCTTTTGAGCCTGCAAGAAAAGACAGATTACACAGTTGTGATGAATAGCCGTTACCCCACCATCGACCCCTACGGGTACGGCAAACTACCCGCCCGGCAGTTTGTGTACCCCACCTTGGGTCAGTCCTAGGAGCAGAAACAGTAAAATGAAATAATACAACGGTGGCTACAACCGCAACCTGGATGTGCCCCGCAAAAATAATATTACAACAAATTACATTTACAACAAATGAATTAAATAATAACCCATTGCATAACCCCGGCTATACACCACAACAGTCCAATACAGTTCATATGCACAAACAGATAAAACCATTACAGAAATGTGCAACCCCCTGCCAACCGACATACTAGCAGTTAGGGGAGGTTTACGAACACATTAAACAATCACAGATATAATCCAATATGCAAATACTGTACAATTTCGATCGATTAAACATCTTTAATATTTCTCCAAAAACTGCTCTGTAAACTGGAAACCTGAGCAAAATTAAAATATTCCAGAAAACACCAAATACCAGAGAGGACCCACACATGAAAAATGAGTCCATGACTCGGCAACTCGGCCGCGGAACCGCGGCGGATCGGTAGGGATCCGCCGCGCTTCCGCGGCTCTTTAGCCGATTCATGGGCTCAAATTTCATGGGTGTTCTCCTGGACCCTTTTCAAGCTTTCTGAGTAACCCTGAAAAATTTTTGGACTTCATTTAAATTTCGACAGAAACTTGACAGTTTTAGGGTTTTCCGGCTTCGTTTTTCCGTTCGAAATTCGTACAAATTTGCAATTAAGTTATTTATTGTTTAGCGAGGCTCTGATACCACTGTAAGTCGATGTACTACACCCCAATACTTGTGGGGAGGCGGAATTTTCAAAAACGAACTTGTTTAGTGAACGAACATCGACTAACCGCTTGAATCGAAGCTAAACTATAAATAACCAAACACAAAGTGTTTCTAAACTACTGTGTTTAGGGATTATACCTAATGAACCAACTCCTTCGTCTTTACGATCTCCTTGTCCTCCTCGGCCTTCTCTAGGTAGTAGACGATCCACCCGAGAGCTAAACTCCAAGCTAAACCTCTAAACTTGAGGCAACTAACCTTCTTGGATTGCTAATCAAAGAAGCTAGGATGAAATAGAGTGATGGTTATGGATTGATTAGTCTTACTAACCCTTGTACTCAACTCATGAGAAGGGAGGATTAGTCTTTGAAGATGGAGAGCTTGAGGAGAGAGAATGTGAGAATGATATATGAATAAAGTTATGAGTATCATAATAGATATGAAGCATTTTCTAATAAGAAGAAAAGAATAAAGAGTGATGAATAATCATGCTTCATAAAATATCAAGTGGTGATTCATTAGCATGAGTCATTAAGCAATAAATGTGCATTAATGAGATGAATGAATCACCCTCATGACTCATATAACTCATTCAATGTATATGACACATAACCCTCCTTAGTCACCATCTTCTAGAAGCTTCTCGCACAATTACGAGAACGCCCCTCCGATCCGTAAAAATACGGAAAAACTTTAGACTGTATAAATCCAATAACCGGATACCAGTAACTGGCTTAAACCAAAGCCGACTGGTAAAAACTGTCCAAACGACGTAAGTGTGTAAACATACATACGCGTCCGAACCCTTTGTCGTAAAACCATACGACCTCTATATCGTTTCGCCTAGAGTAGGAAACTCTCTGTGTGGGACTCTAGAGACTCGACTACTACGCTGGCAGTGGGTTTAACCACAGACCGCAAGCGGCACTAGCTGTACGTAACGGTCCCCAGGTAGTTGTCGATAAAAAGGCCGATGAGGAAACCCATCCGAACTCCTACTGAGTCTGCTGTGACAATCTCCATACGGTCCGGTCCGTTCGTCCAAGACTATCGCATATCGGGCCTAGGGGGGCGGCAAGCGCCAGTCCCCTAATAGCGGTATAAGTCGTGTCGGAGCGAAGCCCATTACACCCTGAGAAACTACTGGAACCTACCAGCAAATCTCGCTTGCCCTGGCCAGGGACTTTGCGTAATGGCTCTCTGACACAGCGCGATATCTACTCCCAATACCGGGAGGGACGAATCCTGTTTAACCGCTACTGCCTCCAAGTGCTCGGGACTGCACCCAACTGCTACCTGTTTGCACGACTCCTTTGAGCCGTGGTAGGGTAGCAATCTAAGAACAGTGGGACACACTCGAGGCGAAGTAGCAGTGTCAAGTCTGCGGACTATGCTGTACTCATGTCACCTGGGAACTGCTCACTGACGACTGGTATCAAACCAACCAACAGTTCCCTGTGAGTCCTGTCCGGTGTACCCGTAACCTAACGAGCACCTGCATACTATCTCCAGTACGACGTACTGACTGCTGTGGGACAGACCATCTCCCCAACTGGGATGAGAAGCGTACACACTAGTCTACTCCGGAGTATCGATGCTCTGTCTCGATAATCCAACGACCAGGGACCTGAAAAAGGATGTGCTTGTAGACTACCCAGCCCCCACTAGTGTGACTGCCATCACAACGCTGGTAGACAAGCAAGATCCTAAGAGCTCTATCAATACGTACACTCACATATTAAGATAGAAAAACCAAGTAGCATACTACCATGTTTAGCAAGACTGTTATATACATGTGAATATCCCAAGCTTCCATTAAGTAATATACAAACTAGTATGATACAGTAATGGCCTTCTAGGGCATAAACACTAACACTCGAGTCAAAGACGATCCACCCGAGAGTCTATGGTCCGAGCTCCTATCTCGAATCTGAGATAACTACGGCTTCTAGTTTGCTAATTTAGAAGTCCTAGAGGGTGTAGAGTATTTAGATGGATTACTTAGTCACTTAAACCCTAGGATTCTCAACTCATGAGAGTTTTTAGGATTTGAGGAAGAAGATGAAAACTTGAGGAGAGAGAAGTGTTTTGTGATAATGAATTGAACCTTGACTCTTATTATGAAGCATCTAAAATATCTTGCACAAATATTATCCATGCTTCATTTAATTCTTGAGATGAACCATCTCATGAGTCATGGTGCAATTAATGATAATTACGCCTCATCTCCTCCACCTCATTTAGTTTAAATCTAAAAAGAAATAAACACAAATGGGTCACCTCCTTCTAGAAGCTTCCCGACAAATTACGAGACTGCCCCTCCCATCCATATTTTTGAAAAACACGGATAATTTTTGACTGAATAAATCCATCTGTATAATACTAGGATCCGGCTTAAACCAAAGCCCACTAGTAATATCTACCCGATCATAGTACGTGCACAAGTGTACGTAAGTGATCACGGCCCTGCCGTAAAACCATATGGCCTCTACACCTTTTTCTCGGTGCAGGGAAACTCTCTTTATGGGACTATAAAGACTCGACACTATGCTGGTAGTGGGTTTAACCACAGGCCGCAAGCAGTACTATCCGTACGTAACGGTCCCCAGGTAGATGTTGATAAGAAGGTCGATGAGTAAACCCATCCGAACTCCTACTGAGCCTGTATGTGACAATCTCCGTACATTCCGGTCTGTTCGTCTAGGACTATCGCATATCGGGCCTTGGGGGGGGCAAGCGTCAGTCCCCTAATAGTGGTATAAGTCGTGTCGGAGTGAAGCCCATTACATCTTGTGAAACTACTGGAGCACCTACCAGTAAATTTCGCTTGCCCTGGCCAGGGACCTTGCATAATGGCTCTCCATACACAGCGCGATATCAACCCCCAATACCGGAAGAGACGAATCCCGTCGAACCACCACTGCCTCCAAGTGTTTCGGGACTGCACCCAACTACTACCTGTTTGCACGACTCCTTTGAGCCATGGTAGGGTTGTAATCTAAGTACAGTTGGAACACACTCGAGGCGAAGTAGCAATGTCAAGTCGACGGACTAAGCTGTACTCATGTCACCTAGGAACTGTAATCTGAAGATAGGTATAGTACCAACCTGCAGTTCCCGACGAGTCCTGTTCGGTGTACTCGTAACCTAACGAGCACCCGCATACTATCTCCAATACGACGTACTGATGGCTGCGGGACAGACCATCTCTCCATGTTGGGATGAGAAGCGTATACACCAGTCTATTCCGGAGTATCGATGCCCCGTCTCGATAATCCAATGACCAGGGACCTGTATAGGATGTGCTTGTAGACTACCCGCCCCCACTAGTGTGACTGCCATTACAACATTGGTAATCAAGCAAAGATCTTAAGGGCTCTTGTAACACCCGAGCTCAATAATACTATTTCTATTACTAGTTGAGTGTTATACATTGCTCATTTCAATTATCCTGATTGTTTGGTGCTTTTTGCTAAATTTTAACCGGTTAAGTCATTTTGGCATATAACAAATTTTAACACCTAAAATGAAATTAAAAATATCCATACTGGCCTACTAGTCGCCACTAGTCGCGTGGTAGCGTCCGCGCGTCGAGATTTCGTCCCGTTCGGTGAAACGGGCAAGTTTGGACGACTACGCGCGCGTGCAAGTGTCCGACTTGGGGCATGCATTTTAATCATAAAATATCTCATTTCAAAATTTGGAACTCGCTTAAAATCCTATAATTTGAATTTGAAACATTTGGGCGCAACCCGGGCGCGATTTGAAAATGTTTCATTTAGCGCCGAAATGCCCATTTAATTAAATATATTAAAACTATATAATATATATATTGCTGTTCTTTTATAACGGCTGAATCCTTTTGAAATCTTTTAAATTTTTATTCTTAAATTTTTCTGTTCACTCCCCAGCCAATCACGAGGCTCTCTCTCGTGGGCCCCATAGACCATCTCTCTCTCTCTCTCCGCCTCTCAATCGCTCTCAATCTCTTCTCTGTCTCTCTCTCTCTCTCTTCATCAAATCTCTCTCTCCCTCTATATATATTTTCCTCACGTCCTCAACTCGCAGAACCCATCGACGAACCCCCGAACCCTAACCCTAGCCACCTCCTGCCGTCGCCGTCGACCTCCCCGCGACCTCGCCGTCACCGTCCTCGCCTCCACAGCCTAACCGCACCCCTACCTTCTCTCCTCCCTCCTTCCCGAGCCTGCAAACCCAACCCCGACGCCACCTCCTGCACGCGGTGCCCGCCGTCGCCGCCGCCTCCCATCGCCGACGACGCCAAGCCTTCCTCCCTTCACCCTCGTCCCGACCTCCTCCTCTTCTTCCTCCTTCCCTCGCCGGCCACGACCGAACCCGAGCCTAACCCCATCACCTAACCCTAGTTCGCCGGGAAGGACACCGTCGACCCTCCTCGTCGTCGCCAGCACACCGACGACCACCTCCTCTTCCTCCTGCAGCCCAGACCAGGCCCTTGCCTCTCCCCTACTCGCTGCATCTCGATCCAGCCACCTCCAAGCCCTCGCCGCATTCCCTGTTCGCCGCCGGCGCGCCCCTCGCCGTTGAACCCCGTCACGTTTGCACCCTTGCTACCCCTGTAAGCCTCCTTTCACCATCTTCCTTCGTGTAACCCTTCTCTGGTCGTTACTTGATGTATTTTTGGTGTTTGCTAACTTCGTCGCCGTTTTGACATTTTGCCGGATTCCGGCCGTGCCGACGTTTGGACCCGACTCTCCAGCGAAGTACTCTGGTCCGTGTGGTCCCGCTGTTCGCTGTTTGGACTCGATCCGTGGCCCGTGCATCCGTCTCGTGTTTTCCGCTGACGTTGCATTCGTGTTTTCCGGTTTGCGAAACCGTCGAGGCAAGTATCCGAATACTTGCTCTAACATGCTAATACAAGATCAAGTCTTGCTATACATTTAATTATCATATTATTGAGTATAACCACACAGTTGATGGTAATATCGATATTTTAGTATAACTTAGAATTGACGGTTGCAATCATCTTTAACATCGAATCATTATAGTAGCTTCTTGTAATTAATTGGGCTGCTATCAATCCATGCTTTAACAAACTAAACCAGTTAGATCGTCCTTGCTTTATTTGTTAGATCATCCATGTGACGATTATTTATGCTTTAGTTTTAATTTCATATAGCTTCATTGCTTTACGTTATTGATATTGCTTTACCCTGTGACTATTGCACCCCAAGGGTGCTTGAACCTGTTAATAAAGATAATACAAAGCACCATTGTGATTAAGTGACTATTATTGCTGTTTACTTTAAATTCTTGCTGCTGTTACTTATTCGATTGTATACCTGTTGAGAGCACATACTCGATTGCATTACATATTGACCCGACCCTGCTACACATGACATATACATACATACCGATGCACCGGACATGGTACCCTATACATACCGACTCATTCTGTTGTACCATGACATGACTTCTTACCTGATCTCATGCCTAATGCCAACAAACCTGACTTGGGGTCCTCATGGACCATTCCTGTTGTCTATCCAGACAAACCTGACCTGTTACCTGATCCTGTGTTGGCATTAGTCCTTGATTACTGAATACCTGACCTGACATACATAACTTGGGGGTATGGGGAAATCAAAGGTGAAACCGACTTGTAACTCAACAGTTCGATACCTGTTCTGATCAGTCTTACGGGCTTGGCCAGCCCCGGAGTGATGATGCTGACATCACTCGCCCATCCTGCTACTTATTACTGCCTAGCGGCACGTCTCGGATTCAGCCCCGAGAATCTTGACCGTGGTCCCGGGCACGCACGGGATACTATTGAGTTACATCGACGAGTCACCAATTGATTTTAAAGACTTTAGAGTAGAAACCTGATAGGACAGTTTAGTTACCACTGCACATTACCCTGCACTGTTATTTCATAGTACTGCTTTATTCATGTTCATCCCTGCATTGCTTATTACCATGTTCATATTATATTATTGGTTGACATGACGCGCTGACGTCTGGGTTTTGCATGGCCCAGATTCCTTACCACTGTCGATGACCGAGCAGGAGTACTTCAGCCAGCAGGCTGATCTGTGAGTTCCATAGTGTTTAGTTTATTTATTTCATTTCATTTCCAGATGTGAGCCCGCATTATGGGACGTACTGTTTATTTATTGTATTGGATCATTAGCTTCCGCACTTATTGTTTATTGACTCTTATTATTATGGATTTGGACATGTGTTAGATTAGTTTATTATCTTGTTCTTGATATCTCTACAGCCGTAATGTGACTGTGGATGGATACTTCCTACCCACAGGTAGCATGGTTGGCTATGTCACGTGCCCAATCTTGCGTATTCTGGGAAGCAGGGCGTGACATGGTTCTTTTGGTATTAGAGCCATAGGTTAATTGGGTTGATTCTTTTGTAGTTGGGTATTGTACCCGATACACGAATCAGAATACCCGTGATTAGGAAACATGTCCTGCCACCTTGACCGTTTTACCATCCTTGAATCATTCTTCCGGATCATGTCGACATGCAAACTTACTTTGCATTTGTCAACTCGAAAACCAAATTTCTTGTTATCTCTAGGACTTAGGCGACTTGGGTGGAGTTAAGTAATTGCGGCTATGATACCGCGGCATAGCTACAATGCGGTACTCTATTTAAGTATCTTGGAGTTCTAGTCTTGATCCACATTTAGAATCTATCATCATGCTAATGTTGGGTGTTTTGAGTTCAGGATTATAACAGGTAAGAAGTTGAAGACGTACCAGAGGCGCGTGAGCGAAGCCGCCATGCTTGGAGTGATAAGAGAAATGTTGGAAAATCAGAAGAGGCAGACTGAGCTGATCCAGCAGCAAGTAGATTCGTTTCAGGAAGGTTTGCAGATCGTTCAGCAGTCTGTAAACAACGATGGAACTAGACCAGTCGAACGAGTAGGGACCGTAGCAGATTTCAGACTTTGGGTCCGTCTACATTTACTGGTTTAAAGGAGCTGTTACCAGCCGAGCAGAGGCTAGTGACACGGAGAATTTGCTGATTGCGGCACAGATCCCAGAGGACGAGAGAGTTGTTGTGTGCGCTTTCAGCTAGTGGATTACGCCGAGAGTGATGGCTTGTGGAGGAGACCCGCTTGCCCAAGCCAATCAGTTGGGCTGTTTTCTCTAAAAGTTTCCTGGAGAAATTCTTCCCGCGGACTGCACGGGAGGAAATGAAAGAGAAGTTCATCGGACTAAGGCAGAATGGAGCTCCATGGACGCGCATGCAGCAGAATGGACGAGACTCAGAAGTCTCGCTAGACCTTTCGCATCCAACAATGTAGACAGCAGTTGCGGTAAGGAAGCAGTTCTGTCGGGCCAGTCGAGTTTAGGGCTAGGCCGACAAACAGTGTTCTTGCAGCTATGGAAGTTGATAGTAATGAAGAGCCGGCAGTTGTTCGCGATTTTATGGACGTATTTGAAGATATATCGGGCTTACCGCCGAAGCGAGACGTGGAGTTCGCGATCGACCTTAGTCCTGGTGCAGTGCCGTATCAAAATCTTTTATCTGATGGCACCAGTGGAATTGGAAGAAGTTAAGAAACAGGTTGGTGAATTACTCGAGAAGGGTTGGATTCGAAGCAGCAACTCACTTTGGGGAGCTCCAGTTCTTTTAGTAAAGAAGAAGGATGGCACGAGAAGGATGTGTATTGATTATCGAGAATTGAACCGGGTGACTATTAAGAACAAGTACCCGATCCCTCGCATTGGAGAACTTTTTGAGCAGCTTAGTGGCGCGAGAGTATTCTCGAAACTGGATTTACGATCCGGATATCAACAGGTCCGAGTGAAAGCAGAAGACATTTGCAAGACGGCGTTTCGAACTCGATATGGACATTTCGAGTATTTGGTGATGCCCTTCGGAGTGACTAATGCGCCGGCAATATTCATGGATTTGATGAACAGAATCTTTTCGCCATTCTTGGACCAGTTTATTGTGGTATTCATTGACGATATTCTGGTGTACTCGAAGAGTCCGGAGGAACATGCCGAGCATTTAAAGATCGCACTGCAGACGCTGAGACAGGAGAAATTGTTTGCGAAGATGAGTAAGTGCGAATTCTGGCTGGAAGAAGTGAAGTTCTGGGGCATGTCGTGTCGGGCGATGGAATCGCCGTTGATCCCGAGAAGATTGCAGCAGTTCGAGATTGGCCTATTCCAAAGAATGTTGCGGAGATAAGAAGTTTTCTTGGACTCGCCGGATACTACAGGAGATTTGTGGAGAACTTCGCTCGTTTGGCAGAGCCGTTAACCAAGCTCACGCGCAAGGAGGTACCGTTTGTTTGGACGGATGGATGTGCATTGGCCTTCGAGACGTTGAAGCAGAAGTTGATAACCGCCCCTATCCTGACCGTACCAGATAATTCAGGAGGACTGGTGATTCACAGCGACGCATCTGGGAAAGGATTGGGATGTGTTTTGATGCAGAATGGGAAGGTCGTGGCTTACGCATCGAGACAACTGAAGACTCATGAGAAGAATTATCCGACTCATGACTTGGAGCTTGCAGCTGTGATCTTCGCCTTGAAAATTTGGAGACACTACCTTTTGGGCGAGAGAGTCGAAGTCTTTACAGATCACAAGAGTTTAAAGTATGTGTTCACCCAGAAGGAGTTGAACATGAGGCAACGCAGATGGTTGGAGCTGATGGCCGACTACGACCTTGATCTTAAGTACCATCCGGGAAAAGTTAACGTCGTGCCGGATGCGCTTAGTCGGTTACCAGCGATTCAGGTTTTGACTGCACAGAGGGAGATCATTGCGGATTTTCGGAGATTTGATTTGGAGGTTGTGCTACCACATGCTACGGGACAGTTGATGCAGTTGCAAGTACAGTCGTCCTTAGTTGAGAAGATTAAAGCGGCACAATCGCAGGATCCTAGACTGCAAAAGTTTCGAGAGCAGGTTGAAGCCGGACTGCGAACCGATTTACTGATCCATGAAGATGGTTCGTTAAGGTATGGTAGCCGTGCGTGTGTGCCAAAAGGAGATGTTCGTGAAGAGCTTATGAAGGAGGCACACAGTTCAGTTTACTCTGTACATCCAGGAGATACAAAGATGTACCGAGATATTCGACAGCAATTCTGGTGGGAAGGCATGAAACGGGAGATTGCTCGCTTCGTGGCTAAGTGCTTGGTGTGCCAGCAAGTCAATGTTGAACACCAAAGGGTTGCTGGTTTGTTGCAACCACTTCCGATTCCTCAATGGAAGTAGGAACATATAACCATGGATTTCGTGACGGCTTTACCGCGGAGTCCAAAGGGCAACAATACAGTATGGGTGATTGTCGATCGGTTGACCAAGGCAGCTCACTTTTCCTTTTCGGGTTGGTCAATCGACGGAGACTTTGGCAGAGCGGTACATGCAAGAGATTGTAAGATTGCATGGAGTACCGGTGAGCATCGTGTCCGATCGGGACACTCGGTTCTTGTCGCACTTCTGGAGGAGTTTACAAGAAAGTTTGGGGACTCGATTGAAGTTTAGCACAGCTTATCATCCTCAAACTGATGGACAATCGGTTAGAACGATCCAGACCCTTGAAGATATGTTGAGGGCTTGCATGTTGGACTTCAAAGGTTCTTGGGAGGATCATCTACACCTGGTGGAGTTTTCGTACAACAATAGCTTCCAAGCGACTATTCAGATGGCTCCGTTTGAAGCGTTGTATGGTCGTAAGTGCCGTTCACCTGTTTGCTGGGATGATGTTGGTGAACGAAGGTTACTAGGACCAGATTTGGTGGTACAGACAGTCGAGAAGGTGAATACAATCAGGAAGCATATGAAGGCAGCTCAAGACAGACAGAAAAGTTGGGCTGACACGTCAAGAAGACCTCTAGAGTTCACCGTGGGTGATTTGGTATTCCTGAAGATATCACCGACTAGAGGAGTGATTCGCTTTGGGAGTCGTGGAAAGCTTAGTCCTCGATTCGTTGGACCCTTCGAGATATTGGAGCGTGTTGGAGAGGTAGCGTACCGTTTGGCGTTACCACAGTCATTGGCAGGAGTGCACGATGTGTTTCATGTATCTCAACTACGGAGGTATGTTCGCGATGAAACTCACGTCTTGGATCATTCGGAGTTGACTGTACGGGAGGACCTAACTTTTGAGGAGCGACCGGTTGAAATCAAGGATCGAAGAGAAAAGGTTCTTAAGAACAAGGTTATCCCTCTTGTGCTAGTTTCTTGGGGTAATCGATTGCATGGAGAATCCACTTGAGAGCGAGAAGACGAGATCCGGCAGAAGTTTCCTCACCTTTTCCCGTAGTTAGCTATCTTGTATTCTTGGAATTTCGAGGACGAAATTCTTTTTGTAGTTGGGTATGATATAACACCCGAGCCCAATAATACTATTTCTATTACTAGTTGAGTGTTATACATTGCTCATTTCAATTATCCTGATTGTTTGGTGCTTTTTGCTAAATTTTAACCGGTTAAGTCATTTTGGCATATAACAAATTTTAACACCTAAAATGAAATTAAAAATATCCATACTGGCCTACTAGTCGCCACTAGTCGCGTGGTAGCGTCCGCGCATCGAGATTTCGTCCCGTTCGGTGAAACGGGCAAGTTTGGACGACTACGCGCGCGTGCAAGTGTCCGACTTGGGGGCATGCATTTTAATCATAAAACATCTCATTTCAAAATTTGGAACTCGCTTAAAATTCTATAATTTGAATTTGAAACATTTGGGCGCAACCCGGGCGCGATTTGGAAATGTTTCATTTAGCGCCGAAATGCCCATTTAATTAAATATATTAAAACTATATAATATATATATTGCTGTTCTTTTATAACGGCTGAATCCTTTTGAAATCTTTTAAATTTTTATTCTTAAATTTTTCTGTTCACTCCCCAGCCAATCACGAGGCTCTCTCTCGTGGGCCCCATAGACCATCTCTCTCTCTCTCTCCGCCTCTCAATCGCTCTCAATCTCTTCTCTGTCTCTCTCTCTCTCTCTTCATCAAATCTCTCTCTCCCTCTATATATATTTTCCTCACGTCCTCAACTCGCAGAACCCATCGACGAACCCCCGAACCCTAACCCTAGCCACCTCCTGCCGTCGCCGTCGACCTCCCCGCGACCTCGCCGTCACCGTCCTCGCCTCCACAGCCTAACCGCACCCCTACCTTCTCTCCTCCTTCCTTCCCGAGCCTGCAAACCCAACCCCGACGCCACCTCCTGCACGCGGTGCCCGCCGTCGCCGCCGCCTCCCATCGCCGACGACGCCAAGCCGTCCTCCCTTCACCCTCGTCCCGACCTCCTCCTCTTCTTCCTCCTTCCCTCGCCGGCCACGACCGAACCCGAGCCTAACCCCATCACCTAACCCTAGTTCGCCGGGAAGGACACCGTCGACCCTCCTCGTCGTCGCCAGCACACCGACGACCACCTCCTCTTCCTCCTGCAGCCCAGACCAGGCCCTTGCCTCTCCCCTACTCGCTGCATCTCGATCCAGCCACCTCCAAGCCCTCGCCGCATTCCCTGTTCGCCGCCGGCGCGCCCCTCGCCGTCGAACCCCGTCACGTTTGCACCCTTGCTACCCCTATAAGCCTCCTTTCACCATCTTCCTTCGTGTAACCCTTCTCTGGTCGTTACTTGATGTATTTTTGGTGTTTGCTAACTTCGTCGCCGTTTTGACATTTTGCCGGATTCCGGCCGTGCCGACGTTTAGACCCGACTCTCCAGCGAAGTACTCTGGTTCGTGTGGTCCCGCTGTTCGCTGTTTGGACTCGATCCGTGGCCCGTGCATCCGTCTCGTGTTTTCCGCCGACGTTGCATTCGTGTTTTCCGGTTTGCGAAACCGTCGAGGCAAGTATCCGAATACTTGCTCTAACATGCTAATACAAGATCAAGTCTTGCTATACATTTAATTATCATATTATTGAGTATAACCACACAGTTGATGGTAATATCGATATTTTAGTATAACTTAGAATTGACGGTTGCAATCATCTTTAACATCGAATCATTATAGTAGCTTCTTGTAATTAATTGGGCTGCTATCAATCCATGCTTTAACAAACTAAACCAGTTAGATCGTCCTTGCTTTATTTGTTAGATCATCCATGTGACGATTATTTATGCTTTAGTTTTAATTTCATATAGCTTCATTGCTTTACGTTATTGATATTGCTTTACCCTGTGACTATTGCACCCCAAGGGTGCTTGAACCTGTTAATAAAGATAATACAAAGCACCATTGTGATTAAGTGACTATTATTGCTGTTTACTTTAAATTCTTGCTGCTGTTACTTATTCGATTGTATACCTGTTGAGAGCACATACTCGATTGCATTACATATTGACCCGACCCTGCTACACATGACATATACATACATACCGATGCACCGGACATGGTACCCTATACATACCGACTCATTCTGTTGTACCATGACATGACTTGTTACCTGATCTCATGCCTAATGCCAACAAACCTGACTTGGGGTCCTCATGGACCATTCCTGTTGTCTATCCAGACAAACCTGACCTGATACCTGATCCTGTGTTGGCATTAGTCCTTGATTACCGAATACCTGACCTGACATACATAACTTGGGGGTATGGGGAAATCAAAGGTGAAACCGACTTGTAACTCAACAGTTCGATACCTGTTCTGATCAGTCTTACGGGCTTGGCCAGCCCCGGAGTGATGATGCTGACATCACTCGCCCATCCTGCTACCTATTACTGCCTAGCGGCACGTCTCGGATTCAGCCCCGAGAATCTTGACCGTGGTCCCGGGCACGCACGGGATACTATTTAGTTACATCGACGAGTCACCAATTGATTTCAAAGACTTTAGAGTAGAAACCTGATAGGACAGTTTAGTTACCACTGCACATTACCCTGCACTGTTATTTCATAGTACTGCTTTATTCATGTTCATCCCTGCATTGCTTATTACCATGTTCATATTATATTATTGGTTGACATGACGCGCTGACGTCTGGGTTTTGCATGGCCCAGATTCCTTACCACTGTCGACGACCGAGCAGGAGTACTTCAGCCAGCAGGCTGATCTGTGAGTTCCATAGTGTTTAGTTTATTTATTTCATTTCATTTCCAGATGTGAGCCCGCATTATGGGACGTACTGTTTATTTATCGTATTGGATCATTAGCTTCCGCACTTATTGTTTATTGACTCTTGTTATTATAGATTTGGACATGTGTTAGATTAGTTTATTATCTTGTTCTTGATATCTCTACAGCCGTAATGTGACTGTGGATGGATACTTCCTACCCACAGGTAGCATGGTTGGCTATGTCATGTGCCCAATCTTGCGTACTCTGGGAAGCGGGGCGTGACAGCTCTACTAATATGTATAAGCGATATGTTAAAAGAAACATATGCACATATTGAAGTAGAAACAAACCAAGTAGCATACTACCATTTTTAGCAAGACTGTCAATACAACTGTGAATATCCCAAGCTTCCATTAAGTAATATACAAACTAGTATGATACAGTAATGGCCTCTAGGGCATAAACACTAACATAAATTTACTTCTTTAGAGCACGAGTTACTCTCCCCATATGCTTGAATTTCCTCAAGTATGAGAAGCAAGCTCAAAAGATTGATCCATAAGTCCTATCTCACAATTACTTGTAAACCAAACCATTAAAACTCAAACATAAAGTATAGTGGAATACAAGTGATAAAAATTTAATGATACGGACTCATGAATGGATCAAAATATGCACATATAACCAAGATGATACCAATGAAGGGTACAAATGTGCAAACAACTCACATAGAATTAGATACCAATTGAAAACA
This sequence comes from Agapanthus africanus, assembly GCA_030015575.1. NCBI lineage: Eukaryota > Viridiplantae > Streptophyta > Magnoliopsida > Asparagales > Amaryllidaceae > Agapanthus > Agapanthus africanus. The sequence goes on along the minus strand of JASDDO010000026.1, from coordinate 109,203,415 downwards.
ACATGATACCAATTGCAAATAATTGAAAACCATATATGAGTGCAAACATGAGTAACTATCTTATCTTAAGTATCGACTCCCCGATGAAAGGTCTCTAATTCTCTCTGCTAACCCATATGATTTGTTGTAATTAATGAAATCCACAAGTGGATCCCCTAAAAGGGTTGTAGAAGCCATTTGACTAGATGAGCTAAAAATTCAACACCAATGAATAATTCTACTCATGCAAGAAGTGTGTGTGCAATAAATAAGCATGTTAAGTATAAACACACTTTAAACAAGGCACAAAGCAAAGATACCAATTGAAAATCGGTTCAAGTTAAAATCGAGTGCCAAATTATATCCATATGAAAAAAACTGAAACAATTTAAAATTATATAGATACGAACTCTCACTTATAAGATTAAAAACATATTTTAAATAAGTGAGAGTAGTTTATGAAAAGAAAACTAAAGGATATGCAAATCTAAATCTAGTTTTCAAATCATATTGCGCTCAAGTTTAAAAGATCACATGTTTAAAAACAAACGAGCATAAGAAATCATATATGAACAAAAACAAATGATACTAATTATAAATACCAATTGAAATATCCTATAACTAGCATCTTAAATATGAACAAGCACTAAAATATAGTCAAGTTAAAGCCAATGCATCGCAAGGGGTATATAAAATAAACATACAGTTCTAAAATATCAACATTTAAGCACATAAGTTAATATGCGATATTTTAAAGAATGTTGCAACGAAATACGATACCCCACTAATTGATGAGCCAGGCAAATAATTCCATTGAGTTGCTCTTGCTCATCATGAACCCGAATCTCTCACTTCATCGATTTGTCCATACCTACAATAGAAGATTTGGAAGGGGATTTCGGTATCCAAACTTTATTGGATCTGTATGGATTAAGTTTGGGAACCCAAACTAAATTGGTATGTAAAGAAATATTTTTCTTTAAGGAACAAACAAATACCAAATGACCATGTGCACCACAAAAATTGTAAGTGTGAGTGTGTGCACAAGTGGAGCTATAAGTGTCAATGCAAACATGATATATTTTCTTTAAGGAATAAACAAATACCGAAATGTAACTCGAAATGATATTATTACATATTTGCTGTTTTTCCGGGCGATACGGAATAATTACATGTCTGCTGTTTTTCCGGGCGATACGGAATAATTATATGTCTGCCGTTTTTCCGGGCGTTACGGAATAAATCCTGTTACCGTGATCCCATGGGGAATGAACGGGATATATTCTGTTAGGTTACGATGATGATTATATTAATTGATTTCAAAGACTTTTAGAATAATAACCTAGAATCACAATTTTAGGTTACACATCACACATTACATACACACACATACCTCACTATTACATATCCATGTTATTTATTTATATTCATGTTTACCTATGTCGTTATATCCTGATTATTACTGTTATTTGGTATTATGACGTACCGACGTCTGAATTTTGCATGACCCAGTTCCTTTACCTCTATCGTAGGCTGAACAGGAGTACTTCAGCAACCAAACCGAACAGTGAGAAATTGAACATGTGTTATTTATAGATATTTAGTTTCGTTTATTTTTCCGCAGTTTTATTTCTTTGATGTGAGCCTATATTGGGACATATTTCAGATGTTTATCAGAACTTGATTCGTTTCCGCTTATGCATTTTCTTGGCTCTATTTATTATGTAAAATGGAAATGTACTAGATAGATTATATATATTTCTATTCTTGATTACCGCTAGACAACCGTAATGTGACTGTGGAGGGATGGTTTCTAGCCACAGGTAGCATGGCTGGCTCTGTCACGTGCCTTAGTCTGCGTACTCTGGGAAGCGGGACGTGACAAAGAACTTTACAAGAGATCATTCAAAGGAATACTATTGCATTGCTTAGACGAAAAAGAAGCTCAGAAAGTGATGAAAGAAGTACATTCCGAAATTTGTGGAGCCTATTCAAGCAGAATTACACTCGCAAAGAAGGTCCGACGACAAGGTTACTTCTGAATGACTATGGAGACCGATTGTCATGAATTTACAAAGAAGTTTCACTAATGCCAAATACACTCAAACCTCATCCATGCCCCTTCCGCTAAACTTCATAATCTATCCGCACCCTGGTGTTTTTCCACATAGGGTTTAGATGTGGTCAGCAAGATATCACCGAAATTTTCAAACGGTCATGAGTTTATACTGGTCGCGATCTATTATTTTACCAAATTGGTTGTGGTCGCGTCCTTTACAAACATTATAACCAACTAGGTCGTCAAGTTCATAGAAAGCTTGATCTGCCGATTCAGACCCCTTTATGCAATCTTAACTGATAACAGGACAAACTTCTCCTTGAAGAAAGTTCAATACTTCTATGAAGAGCACAAGATCAAGCATCACTTCTCGTTACTTTATAGCCGCAAACAAATGGAGCATTCAAAGCGGCTAGCAGGAATATCGTGCGAATACTAGAAAAAAATGGTTGATACTCATAAGAATTGGTACGAAAAACTCTCCTACGCTTTATTGGCATATCGAACGACTATTAAAACCTTTACTGGAGCCACGCCATACTCACTTGTTTACGGAAACGAAGCATTCCTCCCTGTAGAATTGATTCCATCAATAAGAGTTGTTAGTGATATGTATGCCCTAGAGGCCATTACTATACATACGATGTATATTGTAGTGGATGCTTGGACATATATATAGAGGACTTTCTTGCTCGCCATAATAGTATGCTATCCGGTTGCTCTTTATCTTAATATGTACTCTGATTGTCTCTATGTTACATGTTGATAAAGCCCTTAGGATGAGTACTTGACTACCAAGACTATGATGCAGATCATAATAGTGGGGACAGTGTAGTCGCTAAGTACATCCTTCAAATGTTCCTAGTCGTAGGTGTATCGAAACACGGCATCGATATACCAGAGTAGACTAGCATATAGCTTCTCGACCCATACAGATGGGCGATGGATGATCCCATATCCATTAGTTTTTGACATCAGAGATAGTATACGGGTGCTCAGTGGAGACTGGGTACACTGGACGGACTCGCCGAGAACTCCCAGATGGTATTATACCTCACATCAGATGGCAGTTCTCTGGTGACACTGGTACAGGTTAGTCTGTAGACCCGAGATCGTCATAGAGTCTTGTGTGATTCCCACCGTGCTTTGATTTCCACCTTACCACGTTCGAGAGAATGTGCAAAACGGTGACTTTTAGGTACAGTCCCGAATCACATGGAGACAATGAGCGATATGAGGGGTTTCGTCTCTCCAGGTATTGGGAGTTGATGTTGCGCTGTGTTCGATTGGCTATAACTGGAAATCCCTGGCCAGGGTTGCTGAGATTTACTGGTAAGAGTTATCAGTAGTTTCTTGAACTATTATAGACCTCATATCGACACGACTTATCGGTTACTGGGGTCTGACGTTTACCACCCCTAGACAGGATATGCGACATATCAGACGAAGAGACCGGACTGTACGGGAGTGTTACTGGTTGGATTCACAGGAGAATGTACATGCTTGCTTGTTGATTTTCTGATCGCTCAATACCTGGGTGGCTGTTACGTTTAGCGGACGCCTTGCAGGTTGTGGGTGTTTGATATGATCATCACCTACTGCCGGCGTATCAACGATTTTTTAGAGTCCTACACAGAGGTTTCCTGGTTCAGGCAAAACGGAGTAGGAGCATATATGTGATATGTGCGGGACCGATAATAATACGTGTATGTGACACCGTATTCGATTCTCGCAATATAAGATATCGGCCGGGTATATGTGATATAGCCGGGTCATCGGATCAAGTGTTGATTCGATGAACTGATACATTTTATATTAGTCGGTTATTTGTAAAATAGCCGGATTATCGGATCAAGTTTTGATTTGATAATTTAATGTATAATTATATATATATGATATATTATATTGCATTAACTAATATAATCTCACTTAAAGATTCTTTTTCTCACTTCGATAATACATTGATGTATATGCGATATATGTTAATTGTATTATTTTATTTTGTTACATTATATATTATATATGTGATATATAATATATTAACATGTTAGGGTTACAAATGCAACAAAGGTTTTGAGATTTAACCATTTTAGGGTTTGGATTAGGGTTAAGCTTTTGGATTAGGGTTTTGGATGAGCTTTGAGGAAGCTTCATGAAGGTTTGACTTTGTCCATTTTCTTTGATATTTTGGAGAGATATTTGTTAACCCAACCCAAACCTGAACCCATGGTAAAGTCTCTACAAGGGTTAAGCATGACATGCTTAACCCTAGGTTGCATTTCTAACCTCAACAATAATTCATTATTCATCACAAAAGGATTTCTTCTTCTTCCTCCTCTTGAAAAGCTTCACTAGCTTTTGGATTTGTGATGATATTTTGTGAGAAATTGAAAACAAAAGAGAGCAAAATTCCTACTTCATCATCCTCATCTATTCTAGCCACTTAGATTAGGGTGTTTGCTTTACTAATACATGATTAGTGAAGCAAGAGCTTGGGTTAGTATTTCTTCAAGGTAGATCATCTTAGCTTTTGATGATTAGAAGCAAGAATGCATCTTTCTCTTCATGGTGCCTCTTTAGAGTCCGGGTACTTGATGATCGCAGCGAAGGGACCTCAACTCGGAGCTTCTGAAGCGAAGGAACGGACTACAAAGGTTGTAATCTCTAACTCTTTGATGTTAAAGTGTTAATATGCTTGTTTGGTTTGATTCTCTAGTTAACATCCTAGGTTTAAGGTTATCTATAATGGCAAAATTTGAAATTGGCATGGGAGATACCACCCGAAACCTTGCTGCCGTTATAGGTAACCCAACAGTGGTATCAGAGCCTAGCCAGAGAAATAGACGGATAAGTGTAGGATTACGAAACCGAAACAACTCCGAAACACCCGATGCAAAACCCTAGTTTCTGTCGAATTATTTCTGGAGTCAAAATTTTTTTCAAACAGTTGCAGAATGTTATATGTGATGCAATATGAACATAGCACAAAACCCTCCCTCTTGCTCGGTTCTGGGCCGGTGACTAGGCTAGCAATTCCAGCGACCCCGGTTTTTGCTTAGGGTTAGGGTTTGGGGTTTGTGGTGTGCTCCAAGTTCTGTGGTTTGGTATTTTTGGTGTTGTTTATTTTTGCTAAAATTAAATGTGATGTTAATTTACTGCATTAAAAATTCAGAGTGTTTCGTATTCGCAATTCTAGCTTTGTTTCGGTTTTTTTAGACAGTGTTAAAAAGTTCGAACGGATATCAATAACTCACTTTTTCCCTGTCGGAAAATTTCCAAGTGTTGAATTTTTCCTTAGTTAAAGAACATTCAAAGTCGTGCAAGTAACGCGGTGGACCCTCTAGAAGAACAAAACCTTAACTCGATTATGTGACCGTCTGAACCACCTCTAAACCTTTGGGTTTGTAGTAGTTCGGCTTTGCCACATGTGAGGCGTTGATTTGACCCTTCTACGGCTGGTCCATTGGTACTGTGGCATGTGATGAATGCTTTTAAAACTAGTTCAAGTGTTGAGCAAATAGGGAAATTTTGGGTGTTTGTTAATTCGATCGGAATGTTTAACGCCGTCTAACTTTTTCTGTAATGTGATACAATATTTGGAATCCACAAGTAGTTATGAGATAACTAATTTGAATGTTATAAATCTAGCAGTTTAGTCTCAGTTGATCGGTTGCCGCGGGATTTTGATGCGATCAAAAGTCTGTCGCAATCACGTAGCGTACGCGGATACTCGCCGGGTAAACTTAATAGATAGCCACGCCCCATAGCCCCGACCAAATGACTGTAGGAGAACCCCGTCGCCAAAAGCATCCGTTCGGGTGCTCGCGGCAGCGGTGTTCTGCCTTAGTACACTTCGTCGACGGCATCGGGGGGTGCAGCCGTCTACTAAAGTTTCCGACGAGCGTTCGATCAGGATGTCGGGAATCTTGTTGAATTGCCTGACTAGATATTGAAAAGTGTTTTCGAGATCGAGACTAAAATGCGGGGTTTATAATTGTTAGGCATGCGATGTCTAAGGAATTCATTTGGTTATGCATGTGATGTCTAAGGTGGTTGCAGATTCCAACTGTTGTAGTTTTACACTTTCTTTTCTGCGACCGTAAGTGTAATATGTGGTGTATCGCCGGTTTCGTTGCTATATATCAACGACAATTGGGATACGCATATTTACTTACGTTGATGACATGTGATGTTATGTGTTACTATGATATGTTATATTGGATCATCGTGTTTTGAATAGCCGGGGGTTTTATGTGAGATGGGAGTTTTTATTTTCATTCATGTAAAATTCATTGTATATAATATTCTTTTATTGGGGCACTTCCGTGTTGAGGATGATGTCACCATTGTATATTATTCACTTTTCCGCATTAGAATAGACCCAAGGCGGGGAGCACAAGTGACCGGGTTCTAGGGTCCAGTGGGAGACCATCTCTAGGAGTCGAGACCGGGTGTCCTAATTCTAGAACTGGTAGGGTTGTTTGCTGCTCTCATAAGGGTCTAGGGGTGTGTGATTGGCTATTCATCGCGACCGTGGAATCCGTGTTTTATACAGGCTCACAATAAAACACATACCTCCTAGTTTATCCAATATTTCATATGTTTCTTCTGCTGCGATATCTGTGATGTGATCATTTGATATGATGAGATGAATACAGGATATAGTATATGTGATATATTATATAGACGTTGCTTATGTTTTATACCCGCGCTAGCACTGCCCCGCTTTGCCGTTAGTTACCTAACCTAACGGTGCACGAGGGGATATCGAGGCGAATGCGGATGGCATAAGCGTATGTTATATTTATCTGTGATGTTTAGGTAAACTTATATGATGGGACTTCATTAATGAGATTAATGAAATACAAGAAACCTAAAGATATTATGGAATCAAATTTTCAAAAACAGGTAGCTCTAGTTCTTGCTTTGCATAGCGGTATTCCTTGTAGAATATCCAGCACCTTATTCGATAAGGAAAGAGCCGAGATCCCTTCACCGGGAATGATCTCTTTAGCAATAACTGGTAGATGCTACAAACTCGGTTTTGTATTTTGATTGTTTTTCTAGTTCTTGCTTTGCATAGTGGTATTTTTGAAATATCCTGCATCTTATTCGTTAAGGAAAGAGCTGAGATCCCTTCACCGGGAGTGACCTCTTTAGCAAAACTAGTAAAAGCCTAAAAAAAACTCCATTTAAATCATTTGATTCTACGACGATATCAAGTTCATTACGCAAAGGGTTTTCTTACAAACTTGTCGTAGCCCTCCGTCATTTCAGATAAATACTAGTTAGTATTCGTGCTACGTTTGTTGACTATGTTAAGGCGTCGGTAGCTGATTAGTGCTTATCTGTATAAGCATATGATGCGATTGGATTAGGGTAGTCGTGCGACTTTGTTGATTATGTTAAGGGTCGTACGGGTGTGTTTAATTCAATCGGAAAATGACGGGTTGAACTTGTAGGGTTCCTAGGAACACTATAGAGGTCTCACAAGGCATCAACCATGCCAATTTCAAACGTTATGGGTGCCGAGAAACCCTAATACGGATCGTCGACTAGAAATCTAGGCGAAAAACGAAACTTTTTAACATCTTAACTAAAGGAGAGAGGCTACAACCCTTGTAGATCCGGTTCTCCACTTCCTTAGCTCCACGTAGGCGTCCTCTCGCTGTCCATCTTGAATCATGAATTCAATCGTCGGCTTCATCGGAGAAATAGGCGGACTAGGTCGTCGGCTTCATGCCGAAGAAGATCTACGTCGAGGCATCACAAGTTCAAGCTCTAACTTCACCAAGTTGTGAAACTTGTGAAGAAAACACCCTATACTACTTGGCAAGAGGTAGAGGGTGAAGAAATAGGAGGTGGGTTCACTTTAGAATTGGATTTCTCTCACTTTTGCTCAAGTTGCCATTGATGAAGGCAAGGTTTTTCTTGAAGAAGAAGAAGGAGAAGATGAAGAATATGATAAGTTTCTTTTTTTTAAAAAGAAACTAATATGAATACTTATCATATCCTAACCATAGTCAAGTGTAGAGAGTAAACTAGGGTTAGTTGGAATGGTTAGGGTTAAGGATGAGATAAGAATGGTGGACTTGTTCAAAGCTTCAAGAAGCTTCAACATACAAACAAAATAAGCCACCATTCTCATTTATTTTCCAAAATGAATAAATAAATAAATAAGTAAATAAACAAAACCCTAACCATTCATATTGAAAGGTTCCTAGGCACACCAAGGAGGACTCACAAGGCATCAACCATGCCAATTTGAAAAAATGCGGTGCCGAGAAACCCTAGACTAGATCGTTAACTAAATTTTTAGGCGAAAAAGAAACTAGTTTACAACTAAACTAAAAGAAAGGAAATACAACCTTTGTAGATCCGTTTCTCTACCTCCATAGCTCCATGATGAAGTCCTCTCCGCTGTCCAAATCGAACCATGACTCTTGCATCGGCTTCATCGGAGAAAAAGCGGGCTAGGTCATCGACGACGATGCCGAAGATGATCTACGTCGAGGCATCACTAGATCAAGCTCCACCTTCACCAAGCCTTGAAAACTTGTGAAGGAAACACCCTATACTACTTGGCAAGAGGTAGAGGATGAAGAAATAGGAAGTAGGTTCACTTTAGAATTGGATTTCTCACATGATTTCATCACTTGCCATTGATGAGGCAAGCTTTTCTTCTTTGAAGATGAAGAAGAAGAAGATGATAATATTATGATTAGTTTTTAAAATGAAAAGGAAAATGAATACTTATCATAATACTAACCTTAGTTAAGTGTAGAGAATAGACCATGGTTTGTTTAAATGGTTAAGGTTAAGTATGAAGACAAAAATGGTGACTAAGTCAAAACTTCATGAATCTTCAACAAACAAACAAACAAAGCCACCATTCTTTCTTTATCTTTTCCAAAACAAATAAATAAATAAATAAATAAGATAATCAAAACCCTAATCATTAACTTAACCATGGTTTAATCTTTACACTTAACCAAGTTAACATGTATCATCAAACATGATACAATCAAGTGCACAAAAGTATATCACATATACAACTTGTGAACTTCAAGTGAGAAAATCCATTTAAGTGAACCTATATTAGTTAATGTAAAGTGATATATCAAATATATAATTATACATTAAATCACTAAATCAACACTTGATTTAACGACCCGGTCATATCGCATATAACCGACTAATATCAATAGTAACAACTTATCGAATCAACACTTGATCCGATAACCCGGCTATAACGCATATAACCGATCAATGTTACAAATCGCGAGAATCGAATACAGTATCACATACTGGTATTATTCTTGGTCCGTACATATCTCATATGCGCTCTTATTTCGTTTTGCTTGAGCCAGGAAACCTCTGTGTAGGACTCTAAAGACTCGTCAATACGCCGGCAGCAGGTGATGATCATATCAAACACCCACAAGCCGCAAGCGGTCTGCTAAACGTAACGGCCACCTGGGTATTGAGCGATCAGAAGATCGACGAGCAAGCCCGCTCACACTCCAGTGAATCCAACCAGTAACACTACCGTACAGTCCGGTCTCGTCGTCTGATATGTCGCATATCTTGCCTAGGGGTGGTAAACGTCAGACCCCAATAGCTCGATAAGTCGTGTCGATATGAGGTCTATAACAATTCGAGAAACTACTGGTAACACTTACCAGTAAATCTCAACAACCCTGGCCAGGGATTTCCTGTTATAGCCAATCGAACACAGCGCAACATCAACCCCCTATACCGGGAGAGACGAATCCCCTCCTATCGCTCATTGCCTCCATGTGACTCGGGACTGTACCCAAAAACCACCGTTTTGCATGCCTTCTTGGACGTGGTAAGATGGAAATCAAAGCACAGTGGGAACCACACAAGACTCTATGACGATCTCGGGTCAACAGACTACTCTGTACCAGTGTCACCAGAGAACTGCCATCTGACGTAAGGTATAATACCATCTGGGAGTTCTCGGCGAGTCCGTCCAGTGTACCCAGTCTCTACTGAGCACCCGTATATCATCTCTGATGTCAAACACCGATGGATATGGGATCATCCATCGCCCATCTGTATGGGTCGAGAAGGTATACGCTAGTCTACTCTGGTATATCGATGCCCCATCTCGATACACCCACGACTAGGGACTTTCAAGGATGTACTTATGGACTACCATGTCCCCACTAGTATGATCCGCATCATAGTCCAGGTAGTCAAGTACACATCCTAAGGGCTTTACCAACATGTAATAGAGAGACAATCTGTGTACACGTTAAGGTAAAGTGCAACCAGATAGCATACTATCATGTCGAGCAAGAAAGTCCTCCCTATATATGTCCCAGCATCCACTACAATATACATCCAATGTACAGTAATGGCCTCTAGGGCATACATATAACTAACAATCTCCCACTTGCACTAGGGCTATCTGTAGCAGTGGTTGTAGTATCTCATACTCAACCATCCCATAAAAGTCTCTCTCTGGGAATAGGCCTTCGTGAGTGGATCCGCCGTGTTGTCCTCTGAGTCTACTCTCCTAACCTCGATCCCTTAGAGATCAACCATCTCCATGATTAAGTGATACTGCCTTAGAATATGTCTGGATCACTGATGGGACCTGCGTTCCTTGGCATAAGCCACAACTCCATTGTCACACAATGGGAGGAACATAGTTCATCTCATGAACCAATATACACCCAAACAGCCTCTTTGGTAGCATCTTAAGTAGCGATGTATCCTGCCTTTATCGTCTAGTATGTCACGGTATCTAGCTTGGAACTCTTCCAACATACCGTCCCTTTACTGAGGGTAAAGACAATGCCTGCGACTAACATTCAGTTGTCTTTATCACCCTGGAACCTTTCCAGTGATTTTCCCCAGAATCGTTTGATATCATCTCACTACAACTAGTGAGAATCCTAACATCCAATTAAATCTATCTCATAGATCCAAAACTCAGGATTTGGGAGGTATCATTTTGATCCTACACGGAGAATCTTTGTGATAAACGGAGATTGATCGAGCGTAGCATAAGAAACTCCTTTCTTATCAAGAGTATGTCATCCACGTACTCTACGAGGATCACCACCATACTCCCTACTACCTTTTTGTTTATACAAGGTTCATCTACCATTTTGATGATGTCAAACTCTTTGACTAATCCATCAAAACAGATGTTCCAACTCCGCGATGCCTGCTTTAATCCTATAAAGCATCTTGCACACGTTTCCGCTGCTCCCACTGTCTACGAAGCCCTCTGGCTGTGTACTTATAGACGCACTCTTCTAAAACATCATTTAGAAAAGCAGTCATGACACCCAACCACCAGATATCGTAGTCATGGTATGTAGCCATGACAAGTAGGATCTGGATGGACTTAAGCATAGCTACTTGAAAAGGTTTCATCATTATCCACACCTGGTCAATGATGCAAACTTTTAACAAGTCTAGCTTTGAAAGTCTCAACTTTTCCATCTACACCAAGTAATCTTCTCAAGATATACTTGCTCCTGATGGGGATTTAACCCTTCAGATATAGCAACTAAAGTCCATACTTTGTTGGTGTATAAGGATTCCATCTCAGATCGATAAGCATCCAGCCATTCTTACAGAGTTACACTCCTGATGGCCAGCTCGAAACTAGTTGGGTCATCATCTCATGATGCAATCCTCGCTCCCACTGTCATAGAGAAACAGAAGTATCTCTCAGGTGAGTGAGGAACCCTACTAGATCGGCGGAGAGGCTGAGGTTCGTTGGAATCTACTGAATTCTTTGGTTCTATCAAATCATTAGCTGTAGTTTGTATAGCTGGAACCTTTCCAGTTCTACATTACAGACCTTGCCTCGAGCTTGTCCGGATTTTGCTTTCAGACATAGGCCGGTCAACCCCAAATCTTTAACTAGCTTAAGACATAGGCTCTTCCATTTCCATATCGCATATGGGATGGTAGGCAACTGCTTTGATTGGAACCCTATTCAATAGGTATGCAGCTTCTCAAGTGCATAACTCCCAAAAGGAAATAGGTAACTCAGTAGTACTCATCATAGAGCACACCATATCAAATAGGGTGTATCTGCTCCGCCCCGATATACCATCGTGCTATGGTGTATACAGAGGAGTAATGCGAATAGTCCAGGAATTCCATGCACAAGTATTCTCCTCCTTGATCTCATCATAGGACATAATACTTATACCCGTATTGGTTCTCTACTTCTAACTTATATTCTGTGAATATCTCAAAAGGTTCGGACTTGTGTTTCAACAGGAACATATGTCTGAATCTTGAGAGATTATCAGAGAATATAATGAAGTATAAAGAACCAGTCCTGGTATGTGTAGACAGGGGATCAACATGTATCATCCCAAGAGTTCACTAACTCTTTCTCTGTTTCCAGTAAACAGAGCTATGGTCATCTTATCTTTGTGACATGACTGGCAAGTTTCAGAAGATGTAAATTCAAACTGATTTAAATATACATCTAAATGTAACTTCAGCCAGTCGGGTCGCATTGATCTGACCTAGTCTACAATACCTCAAGAAGGATTCGTTCATTTCTGAACTCTTCCTCTTGTGTGTGTTCTGTATACTAAGAACTGTAGTTTGATTTAGAACGTCAATGCTTTTAGACAACGTGCCTGAACCGATCAACTTTTGAAATAGGAAATGTTCAAAACATTATCCAACAATACAAAATTTTATCATTTCTTTACTAATAAAGAGAGTGATATGATTTTGTATATCAGGTTTGGTATCTAATAACATTCGTTCAAAATCAATGTATTGGTAATACAGGGTGACAGTGACCAACAGACTTGGCTGCAACACTTGCCCCGTTTTCTGTCTCATGAAACTTATCACCCGTTCTCAGTTCTCTACCTATCTGTAGCCCTATGTAACAGATTACATATCTGGGATCCTGATCCGGCATCAAATACCCAGGTCGTAGAGGATACTGAGAAACAGTTCTTTGTAATGAACACACCCGAAGATGATGCATTAGCATGCACTCTCTTCGTTTGGGTGGCATGGGAATCCTGGTATTCCCCTATTTCCTGCTCTGTCTTATAACATTTATAAGTTGGAGCAGGACCAACGTTCCTCAGCTCAGTATAACAAGCGGGTTCGGTCAATACATCCGTATTATTATCTTGATTAAGGCATGATTTGGTCGCTACCTGGAGAGAGAGAGAAGAAAACACTCAGCGTGCGCTCTTGCAAGAATAGATTGATTATTATTTTATCTAATCAGGATGGCTCCCACTGCTTTTTATCAAATCTTCCTTCAAACCCTAAAAGGAAAAACTAGCCGGGATTAATTACACACTACAAGTTCGCCAATCTTTCAGCCAGGCCAGTGTCGGTACTTTGAGGGAGGTCCCCCGTGCTTTCGCACGAACCTAATTAATGTAAACCTCGTTTTCCCAGAGGCGTAACCTCGTTGACACCTTTCTAGACACCTACTTGATCGGCTAATTGTAATGTGTAAAACTCACCCAGGAGTAACTCTTACTCGCAGCGGGTATCGGGATCCAACTATCTCATAGAAGGTATGTAATCTCATTGCAAATTTCAACACTTGAAATTCCCGATAATTTTGCCCCTAGCGTCCTATGACCTTGACGTAGGCCAACAAACCATAGTGCGCTAGTCAAGTTCAACCCGTCATTTCCCGATTGAATTAAACCCACCCGCACGACCCTTGACGCAGGCCAACAAAGTCGCATGACTACCCTAATCCAATCTACATCATATGCATAAGCAGATAAATACTAGCCAGCTACCGCACACTACGCCTTGACGCAGGCCAACAAACGTAGCACGAATACTAACTACTACTTATCTGAAATGACGGAGGGCTACGACAGGTTTTTCTGAAAACCTATTGCGTAATGAACTTGATATCGTTGTAGAATCAAATGATTTTGAAATGGAGTGTCTTTGAGGCTTTTCTAGTTTTGCTAAAGGAGTCACTCCCGGTGAAGGGATCGTCGGTCCTTTCCTCGTCGAATGAGGTGCGGGATATATCACATATATCACTGTGCAAAGCAAAAACTCTTAAAAGCAATCAAAAGACAAACCGAGTGTGTAGCATCTGCCAGTTATTGCTAAAGGAGTCACTCCCGGTGAAGGGATCTCGGTCCTTTCCTCATCGAATAAGGTGCAGGATATATCGTATATACCGCTGTGCAAAGCAAGAACTGTAGCTACCTGTTTTATTTTTGAAATTCAATTCTACAACATCTTAGGTTTCTTTTATTTCATTAATCATATTAATGAAGTCCCATCATATAAGTACCTAAACATCACAGATAAATACGACGTACACTTATGCCATCCGCATTCGCCTCGATGTTCCCTCGTGCACCGTTAGGTTAGGTAACTAACGGCAGAGCGGGGCAGGGCTAGCGCGGGAAAACAACCCCAGAAAATTCAACTCTTGAATAAATATTAAAAAATCTCAGAAAATCCAGCACCAGAAATCATGAATTACTGTACAAAAATTATAGGACAATCTAATAATATGGCCGCGGAACCGCCGCATAAGCAGGGCTTATGCCGCGGTTCCGCCGCACTCTGGAAGCTTCACTCGAAAAATTTTGCATCGTAATTCTTAGAATTCCCTGCTGAATTTTTTAGCAATTTTTAATTTGGAAAAATCCACGTTTTCAGAAAAAGTCCAGAGAGCGTGGAAAAATGGGGTTTCGGGTTCGATCGGGTTTCAAACATCGTCTAGACTTCGCCTAAGGCTCTAGCTAGGGTCTGATACCAATGAAAGATTCCTAGGCACACCAAGGAGGTCTCACAAGGCATCAACCATGCCAATTTGAAAAAATGCGGTGCCGAGAAACCCTAGACTAGATCGTTAACTAGATTTTTAGGTGAAAAAGAAACTAGTTTACAACTAAACTAAAAGAACGGAAATACAACCTTTGTAGATCCATTTCTCCACCTCCATAGCTCCATGATGAAGTCCGCTCCGCCGTCCAAATCGAACCATGACTCTTGCATCGGCTTCATCGGAGAAAAAGCGGGCTAGGTCATCGACGACGATGCCGAAGATGATCTACGTCGAGGCATCATTAGATCAAGCTCCACCTTCACCAAGCCTTGAAAACTTGTGAAGGAAACACCCTATACTACTTGCAAGAGGTAGAGGATGAAGAAATAGGAAGTGGGTTCACTTTAGAATTGGATTTCTCACATGATTTCATCACTTGCCATTGATGAGGCAAGCTTTTCTTCTTTGAAGATGAAGAAGAAGATGATAATATTATGATTAGTTTTTAAAATGAAAAGGAAAATAAATACTTATCATAATACTAACCTTAGTTAAGTGTAGAGAATAGACCATGGTTTGTTTAAATGGTTAGGGTTAAGTATGAAGACAAGAATGGTGACTAAGTCAAAGCTTCATGAATCTTCAACAAACAAACAAACAAAGCCACCATTCTTTCTTTATCTTTTCCAAAACAAATAAATAAATAAATAAATAAATAAGATAATCAAAACCCTAATCATTAACTTAACCATGGTTTAATCTTTACACTTAACCAAGTTAACATGTATCATCAAACATGATACAATCAAGTGCACAAAAGTATATCACATATACAACTTGTGAACTTCAAGTGAGAAAATCCATTTAAGTGAACCTATATTAGTTAATGTAAAGTGATATATCAAATATATAATTATACATTAAATCACTAAATCAACACTTGATTTAACGACCCGGTCATATCGCATATAACCGACTAATATCAATAGTAACAACTTATCGAATCAACACTTGATCCGATAACCCGACTATAACGCATATAACCGATCAATGTTATAAATCGCGAGAATCGAATACAGTATCACATACTGGTATTATTCTCGGTCCCGCACATATCTCATATGCGCTCCTATTTCATTTTGCTTGAGCCAGGAAACCTCTGTGTAGGACTCTAAAGACTCGTCAATACGCCGGCAGCAGGTGATGATCATATCAAACACCCACAAGCCGCAAGTGGTCTGCCAAACGTAACGGCCACCCGGGTATTGAGCGATCAGAAGATCGACGAGCAAGCCCTCTCACACTCCAGTGAATCCAACCAGTAACACTACCGTACAGTCCGGTCTCGTTGTCTGATATGTCGCATATCTTGCCTAGGGGTGGTAAACGTCAGACCCCAATAGCTCGATAAGTCGTGTCGATATGAGGTCTATAACAATTCGAGAAACTACTGGTAACACTTACCAGTAAATCTCAGCAACCCTGGCCAGGGATTTCCTGTTATAGCCAATCGAACACAGCGCAACATCAACCCCCTATACCGGGAGAGACGAATCCCCTCCTATCGCTCATTGCCTCCATGTGACTCGGGACTGTACCCAAAAACCACCGTTTTGCATGCCCTCTTGGACGTGGTAAGATGGAAATCAAAGCACAGTGGGAACCACACAAGACTCTATGACGATCTCGGGTCAACAGACTACTCTGTACCAGTGCCACCAGAGAACTGCCATCTGACGTAAGGTATAATACCATCTGGGAGTTCTCGGCGAGTCCATCCAGTGTACCCAGTCTCTACTGAGCACCCATATATCATCTCTGATGTCAAACACCGATGGATATGGGATCATCCATCGCCCATCTGTATGGGTCGAGAAGGTACACGCTAGTCTACTCTGGTATATCGATGCCCCATCTCGATACACCCACGACTAGGGACTTTCAAGGATGTACTTATGGACTACCATGTCCCCACTAGTATGATCCGCATCATAGTCCAGGTAGTCAAGTACACATCCTAAGGGCTTTACCAACATGTAATAGAGAGACAATCTGTGTACCCGTTAAGGTAAAGAGCAACCAGATAGCATACTATCATGTCGAGCAAGAAAGTCCTCCCTATATATGTCCCAGCATCCACTACAATATACATCCAACGTACAGTAATGGCCTCTAGGGCATACATATAACTAACACATATAACCATGGTTTAATCTTTACACAAAATCCAAGTGAGCAAGTATCATCAAACATGATACAAACAAGTGCACAAAAAATATATCACATATACAATGTGCATCAAGTGAGAAAATCCTTTTAAAATGAACCAATACTAGTTAATGCAAAGTAATATATCAAATATATAATTATACACTAAATCATTAAATCAACACTTGATTTAACGATCCGGTTATATCGCATATAACCGACTAGTATCCTATGTATCGGCTTATCGAATCAATCCTTGATTCGATATCTAGGTTATATCGCATATAACCAATTGATACATTTATCGCGAGAATGAAATACGGTATCACATACACGCATCATTCTCGGTCCTGCACATATCTCATATGCGCTCCTATTTCGTTTCGCTTGAGCCAGGAAACCTCTGTGTAGGACTCTAAAGACTCGTCAATACGCCGGCAGCAGATGATGATCATATCAAGCACCCACAAGCCGCAAGCGGTCTGCTAAACGTAACGGCCACCCGGGTATTGAGCGATCAGAAGATCGACGAGCAAGCCCGCTCACACTCCTGTGAATCCAACCAGTAACACTTACCGTACAGTCCGGTCTGTTCGTCTGATATGTCGCATATCAAGTCTAGGGGTGGTAAACGTTAGACCCCAATAACCTATAAGTCGTGCCGATGTGAGGCTCATAACGGGTCGAGAAACTACTGGTAACACTTACCAGCAAATCTCTGATCAGCCCTGGCCAGGGACTTTCCTGTTACGGCCAATCGAGCACAGCGCAACATCAACCCCCAATACCGGGAGAGACGAAACCCCTCCTATCGCTCATTGCCTCCATGTGACTCGGGACTGTACCCAAAGACCACCGTTTTGCACGCCCTCATGGACGTGGTAAGGTGGAGATCAAAGCACAGTGGGAATCACACAAGACTCTATGACGATCTCGGGTCTACAGACTAACCTGCACAAGTGTCACCTGAGAACTGCCATCTGACGTGAGGTATAATACCATCTGGGAGTTCTTGGCGAGTCCGTCCAGTGTACCCAGTCTCCACTGAGCACCCGTATACCATCTCTGATGTCAAACACCAATAGATATGGGATCATCCATCGCCCATCTCATGGGTCGAGAAGCGTATACGCAAGTCTACACTGGTATATCGATGCCCCGTCTCGATACACCTATGACTAGGGACCTTGAAGGATGTACCTATGGACTACCATGTCCCCACTAGTATGATCTGCATCATAGTCCAGGTAGTCAAGTACACATCCTAAGGGCTTTACCAACATGTAACTATAAGACAGTTTAAAGAGACAAGTGTACACGTTAAGATAAAGAGCAACCAGATAGGATACTATCATATCAAGCAAGAAAGTCATCTCTATATATATGTCCAAGCATCCAATATAATATACATCATCTGTACAATACTGGCCTCTAGGGCATACATACAACTAATAATCTCCCACTTGCACTAGGGCCAGCTGCTGTAGTATCGCATACCGAGCATCCCGAAGAGTCTCTCAAACTGTATCTGGGGAATGGCCTTCGTGAGTGGATCCGCCGTGTTGTTCTTCGTGTCAACCCTCCTGACCTCGATCTCCCGGCGATCTACTATCTCCCGGATCAGGTGATACCGCCTCAGAATATGCCTGGATCGCTGATAGGACCTGGGTTCCTTGGCCAAAGCTACCGCTCCATTGTTATCGCAATACAAAGGTATTGGATGCTCAATGGATGGAACCACTCCAAGTTCAGTAATGAACTTCTTGATCTAGACAGCCTCTTTGGCAGCATTGTTGGCAGCGATGTATTCAGCCTCTATCGTCGAGTCTGCCACGGTTTCCTGCTTGGAACTCTTCCAGCTAACCGCCCCTCCGTAAAGGGTAAAGACAAATCCCGACTGCGACTTAGAGTCGTCCTTATCACTCTGGAAGCTTGAATCGGTAAAGGACTCCACTTGGAGTTCTCCGTTACCATACACCAAGCGCATTTCTTTAGTCCTTCGTAAGTACTTAAGAATGCTCTTCACAGCTGTCCAGTGACTCTCTCCAAGATAAGCTTGATACCTGCTCACTACACTTAGTGAGTATGCTACATCGGGTCTGGTACATAGCATCGCATATATGATAGAGCCTACAGCCGAAGCATAGGGTATCCCTTGCATGCGAGCTCTCTCCAAATCAGTCTTGGGAGACATCTCTTTGGAGAGAGTGACTCCAGAGATCGTGGGCAAGTTCCCACGCTTGGATTCTTCCATACTAAACCTCTTTAGTATGGTGTCAATGTACCTGGATTGGGACAATCCCAATATCCGTTTGGATCTATCTCTATAGATCCTAATTCCCAATATGCAGGAGGCATCACCAAGATCTTTCATTGAGAATCTTTGTGATAAGAAGAGCTTGACCGATTGCAGCATAGGAGTATCATTTCCTATCAAGAGTATGTCGTCCACGTACAATACGAGGAAGACAACCTTACTCTCTGCCACCTTCTTGTAGATACAAGGTTCATCTGGGTTTTTAACGAAATCAAACTCTTTGATAACGACGTCAAAGCAGATGTTCCAACTCCACGATGCTTGCTTTAATCCATAAATGGATTTAAGCAGCTTGCACACCTTCCCGCTGCTCCCACTGTCTACGAAGCCCTCTGGCTGAGTCATGTACACGCACTCTTCTAAATCACCATTTAGAAAGGCGGTCTTAACATCCATTTTCCAGATTTCGTAATCATGATATGCAGCGATGGCAAGCATGATCCGGATGGATTTAAGCATAGCTACTGGAGAAAAGGTTTCGTCATAGTCCATACCTGGTCTTTGACGAAAACCCTTTGCAACAAGTCTAGCTTTGAAAGTCTCCACTTTCCCATCTACACCAAGTTTCTTCTTGAAGATCCACTTGCTCCCAATGGGTTTTACCCCTTCAGGAGCAACTTCCAAAGTCCATACTTTGTTGGTGTACATGGATTCCATCTCGGACCGCATAGCATCCAGCCATTTCACTGAGTCTCTACTCGTGATGGCCTGCTCGAAGCTAGTTGGGTCATCATCCTCCATGATGCAATCCTCGCTCCCACCATCCATGAGAAAACCGTAGTATCTCTCAGGTTGGCGAGGAACCCTACTAGATCGGCGGAGAGGCTGAGGTTCATTGGGAGCTACTGAATCTTCTGGTTCCACTAAATCTTCAGTTATGGTTTGTGTATCTGGAACCTCTTCCAGCTCTACCACTTTGCCACTAATTTCTTTTTCAAGGAATTCCTTTTCTAAAAAGGTGGCATATTGAGAAACAAACACTTTTTGTTCTTCAGCATGGTAGAAAAAATATCCTTGGGAATTCTTAGGATATCCCACAAACTTGCAAAGAACTGACCGTGCCTCGAGTTTGTCTGGATTTTGCCTTTTGACATAGGCCGGACAACCCCATATCTTAACTCGTTTAAAATATGGTCTCTTCCCACTCCATATCTCATATGGTATGGTAGATACAGATTTAGATGGAACTTGATTCAATAGGTATGTTGCTGTTTCCAGCGCATATCCCCAGAAGGAAATAGGTAACTCAGCTGTGCTCATCATAGAGCGCACCATATCTAATAGGGTGCGGTTCCTCCGTTCTGATACACCGTTGTGCTGTGGTGTATATGGAGGAGTCAGCTGAGAGAGAATCCCATTCTCTTTTAGGAAGTCCAGGAATTCATTGCTCAAGTATTCACCTCCTCGATCAGATCGTAGGATTTTAATACTTTTTTCGGTTTGGTTCTCAACTTCTTGTTTATATTCTCTAAATTTCTCAAAAGCTTCTGATTTGTGTTTCATCAGGAACAAATACCCGAACCTAGAGAGATCGTCAGTGAATGTAATGAAGTATGAAGAACCATCCCTGGCATGTGTAGACATAGGACCGCATACATCACTATGTATCAGTCCCAAGAGTTCGGTAACTCTTTCTCCGTGTCCCGTAAACGGAGTTTTGGTCATCTTGCCTTTGAGACATGACTGACAAGTGTCATAAGATGAAAATTCGAAAGGTTTCAAATATCCATCCTTATGCAACTTAGCCAGTCGTGTCGCATTAATGTGACCCAGTCTACAATGTCATAAGAAGGATTCGTTCATTTCTGAATTCTTCCTCTTGTGTGTGTTAGTTATGCTCAGAACTGTTGATTAATTTAGAACATAAATGCCATTGCACAACGTGCCTGATCCAACCAACTTTTGGTTACGGAAAATGTTCATAACATTGTCCTGTAATACAAAATTATATCCCTCTTTACTTAATAAAGAAACCGATATAATGTTGCATATCAGGTTCGGCATGTAATAGCATTCGTTCAGAACCAATGTATTACCAGTTGGTAATGCAAGGTGATATTCCCCGACAGTCTTAGCTGCAACAATTGCACCATTTCCAACTCTAATGTCTTTATCACCTTCTCCAAGTTCTCTACCTTTCCTGAGCCCATGTAACTGATTACATATATGGGATCCTGACCCGGTATCTAATACCCAGGACGTAGAGCAAATGGAGAAGCAGTTCTCTGTAACGAACACACCCGAAGAAAATGCATCATCATGTACTTTCTTCATTCGGGTGGCATGGGAATCCTGGTATTCCCCTATATCCTGTTCAGTCCTATAACTCTTATAGGAAAGAACGGAACCAACGTTCCCCAGCACAGTATAACATGCGGGTTCGGTCAATACATCCATATTATTATCTTGATTAGGGCCTGACATGGTCGCTACCTGGAGAGAGAGAGAAGAAAATACTTTAGCGTATGCTCGTGCAAGATCAGATTGGTTATTATCTTATCTAATCAGGATGGCTCCCACTGTTTTTTATCAAATCTTCCTTCAAACCCTAAAAGGAAAGACTAGCCGGGATTAATTACACACTACAAGTTCGCCAATTTTTCAGCCAGGCCAGTGTCGGTACTTTGAGGGAGGTCCCCCGTGCTTTCGCACGAACCTAATTAATGTAAACCTCGTTTTCCCAGAGGCGTAACCCCGTTGACACCTTTCTAGACACCTACTTGATCAGCTAATTGCAATGTGTAAAACTCTCCCAGGAGTAACTCTTACTCACAGCGGGTATCGGGATCCAACTATCTCATAGAAGGTATGCAATCTCATTGCAAATTTCAACACTTGAAATTCCCGATAATATTTTGCCCCTAGCAGCTATATGACCTTAACATAGTCAACAAATCATAAGTGCTAGTCAAGTTCAACCCGTCATTTCCTGATTGAATTAAACCCACCCGCACGACCCTTAACATAGTCAACAAAGTCGCACGACTACCCTAATCCAATCCGCATCATATGCATAAGCAGATAAATACTGGTCAGCTACCGCACACTACGCCTTAACATAGTCAACAAACGTAGCACGAATACTAACTAGTACTTATCTGAAATGACGGAGGGCTACGACAGGTTTTTCTGAAAACCTATTGCGTAATGAACTTGATATCGTTGTAGAATCAAATGAAGTTATGAAATGGAGTGATTTTGAGGCTTTTCTAGTTTTGCTAAAGGGGTCACTCCCGGTGAAGGGATCGTCGACCCTTTCCTCGTCGAATGAGGTGCGGGATATATCATATATATCACTATGCAAAGCAGAAACTATAGAAGCAATCAAAAGTCAAACCGAGTGTGTAGCATTTGCCAGTTATTGCTAAAGGAGTCACTCCCGGGGAAGGGATCTCGGTCCTTTCCTCATCGAATAAGGTGCAGGGTATATCATATATACCACTATGCAAAGCAAGAACTGTAGCTACCTGTTTTGTTTAAAATTTGATTCTACAACATCTTAGGTTTCTTTTCTTTCATTAATCACATTAATGAAGTCCCATCATTTAAGTCACCTAAACATCACACATAAATACGACGTACACTTATGCCATCCGCATTCGCCTCGATGTCCCCTCGTGCACCGTTAGGTTAGGTAACTAACGACAGAGCAGGGCAGGGCTAGTGCGGGTGTAAAACATAAGTAACGCCTATATAATATATCATATATACTATATAAAGTATCTATCACAGAACATCACATGATCACATCACAGATATCGCAGCAGAAGAAACATATGAAACATTGGATATACTAGGACGTCCGTGTTTTCAATACGAGCCAGTATAAAACACGGATTCCACGGTCGTGATGAATAGCCAATCCCACACCCTAGACCCCTACGAGAGCGGCAAGCAACCCTACCAATTCTAGGGTTAGGAGACCCGGACTCGACTCCTCGAGTTGGTCTCCCACTGGACCCCAGAACCCGGTTACTTGTGCTCCCCTCCTTGGGTCTATCCTAATGCGGAAAAGTAAATAATATACAAAAGGTGACAGCTTCCGCAGCCTGGAAGTGCCCCAAATAAAAGAATATTACATACAAGTTTTTATATGAATGAAAATGAAAAACACTCATCTCACATAAAAAACCCCGGCTATTCAAACACGACAATCCAATATAACATATCCAGCAACACATAACATCACATGTCATCAACGTAAGTAAATATGCGCATCCCAATTGTCGTTGACATATAGCAACGAAACCGGCGATATCACATATTACACTTACGGTCACAGAAAAGAAAGTGTAAAACTACAACAATTGGAATCCGCAACCTCTTTAGACATCACATGCCTAATCAAATGAAATACTTAGACATCACATGCCTAACAATTATAAACCCCGCATTTTAGTCTCATTATCGAAAACTCTTTTCAATATCAAGTGAAACTAAACCGCTAGATTTATAACATTCATTCAGTTATCTCATAACTGTTTGTGAATTCCAATTATTGTATCCCATTCCGGATAAATAGAATATATTAAACTTTCCGATCGAACATTCGAACACCCAAGTTTTCCTGAAACCGTTCAACACATGAAATAGGTTCAAAGACATTCACTTCATGCCTCAGTACCAACGGTCCAGCAGTAGAAGGGTCAAGCCAACGCCTCACATGTGGCACGCCGTACTGCCCCAAACCCGAAGGTTCAAAGGGCAGTTCAAGACGGTCACATAATCGAGTTAAGGTTTGTTGTCTTCTAGAGGGACCATCGCGTTACTTGCACTACTCAGAACGCCCTTAAACCACAGAAAAATCCAACACTTGGATATTTTGCAGCAGGGGAAAAGTTGGGTATTTATATCCGGTCGAACTTTTTAACATATTCAAAAATTATCCGGAAAAACACATAGAAAAAACTTGATAATCCGATCGAATCTTCGATTCCCATTGCAACCCCAGAACACTCAACTCTTGAGTCAATTTAAAAATCCCCAGAAAACTCAGCACTGTAAAATAGGAATTACTGTGCAAAGGAGGAGGGCTGATGTCATCATAACGCCGCAGAACCGCCGCAGAAGGCATGCTTCTACCGCGGTTCCGCCGCACATTTTACTGTTCATTTGAAAAAATTTGCACCGTAATTGTTAGAATTCCCTGCTGAATTTTTTAAGCATTTTTAATCTGGAAAAATCCCAGTTTTTGAAAAAAGTCCAGAGAGCATCGAAAAATCAGGGTTTCGGGTTCGATTGGGTTTCAAACGTTGTCTAGACTTCGCCTAAGGCTCTAGCTAGGCTCTGATACCACTGTAGGGTTCCTAGGCACACTATAGAGGTCTCACAAGGCATCAACCATGCCAATTTCAAACGTTATGGGTGCCGAGAAACCCTAATACGGATCGTCGACTAGAAATCTAGGCGAAAAACGAAACTAGTTAACATCTTAACTAAAGGAGAGAGGCTACAACCTTTGTAGATTCGGTTCTCCACTTCCTTAGCTCCACGTAGGCATCCTCTCGCTGTCCATCTCGAATCATAGACTCAATCGTCGGCTTCATCGGAGAAATAGGCGGACTAGGTCGTCGGCTTCATGCCGAAGAAGATCTACGTCGAGGCATCACAAGTTCAAGCTCCAACTTCACCAAGTTGTGAAACTTGTGAAGAAAACACCCTATACTACTTGGCAAGAGGTAGAGGGTGAAGAAATAGGAGGTGGGTTCACTTTAGAATTGGATTTCTCTCACTTTTGCTCAAGTTGCCATTGATGAAGGCAAGGTTTTTCTTGAAGAAGAAGAAGGAGAAGATGAAGAATATGATAAGTTTCTTTTTTTTAAAAAAGAAACTAATATGAATACTTATCATATCCTAACCATAGTCAAGTGTAGAGAGTAAACTAGGGTTAGTTGGAATGGTTAGGGTTAACGATGAGATAAGAATAGTGGACTTGTTCAAAGCTTCAAGAAGCTTCAACATACAAACAAAATAAGCCACCATTCTCATTTATTTTCCAAAATGAATAAATAAATAAATAAGTAAATAAACAAAACCCTAACCATTCATATAACCATGGTTTAATCTTTACACAAAACCCAAGTGAGCAAGTATCATCAAACATGATACAAACAAGTGCACAAAAAATATATCACATATACAATGTGCATCAAGTGAGAAAATCCATTTAAAATGAACCAATACTAGTTAATGCAAAGTAATATATCAAATATATAATTATACATTAAATCATTAAATCAACACTTGATTTAACAATCCGGTCATATCGCATATAACCGACTAGTATCCTATGTATCGGCTTATCGAATCAATCCTTGATTCGATATCTGGGTTATATCGCATATAACCAATCGATACATTCATCGCGAGAATGAAATACGGTATCATATACACACATCATTCTCGGTCCTGCACATATCTCATATGCGCTCCTATTTCGTTTCGCTTGAGCCAGGAAACCTCTGTGTAGGACTCTAAAGACTCGTCAATACGCCGGCAGCAGATGATGATCATATCAAGCACCCACAAGCCGCAAGCGGTCTGCTAAACGTAACGGCCACCCGGGTATTGAGCGATCAGAAAATCGACGAGCAAGCCAGCTCACACTCCTGTGAATCCAACCAGTAACACCGACCGTACAGTCCGGTCTGTTCGTCTGATATGTCGCATATCAAGTCTAGGGGTGGTAAACGTCAGACCCCAATAACCTATAAGTCGTGCCGATGTGAGGCTCATAACGGGTCTAGAAACTACTGGTAACACTTACCAGCAAATCTCTGATCAGCCCTGGCCAGGGACTTCCCTGTTACGGCCAATCGAGCACAGCGCAACATCAACCCCCAATACTGAGAGAGACGAAACCCCTCCTATCGCTCATTGACTCCATGTGCCTCGGGACTGTACCCAAAGACCACCGTTCTGCACGCCCTCATGGACGTGGTAAGGTGGAGATCAAAGCACAGTGGGAATCACACAAGACTCTATGACGATCTCGGGTCTACAGACTAACCTGCACAAGTGTCACCTGAGAACTGCCATCTGACGTGAGATATAATACCATCTAGGAGTTCTCGGCGAGTCCGTCCAGTGTACCCAGTCTCCACTGAGCACCCGTATACCATCTCTGATGTCAAACACCAATGGATATGGGATCATCCATTGCCCATCTCATGGGTCGAGAAGCGTATACGCTAGTCTACACTGGTATATCGATGCCCCGTTTCGATACACCTACGACTAGGGACCTTAAAGGATGTACCTATGGACTACCATGTCCCCACTAGTATGATCTGCATCATAGTCCAGGGAGTCAAGTACACATCCTAAGGGCTTTACCAACATGTAACTATAAGACAGTTTAAAGAGACAAGTGTACATGTTAAGATAAAGAGCAACCAGATAGCATACTATCATATCGAGCAAGAAAGTCATCTCTATATATATGTCCAAGCATCCAATATAATATACATCATCTGTACAATACTGGCCTCTAGGGCATACATACAACTAACAGAACTTGACTAGCACTTATGATTTGTTGACTATGTTAAGGTCATATAGCTGCTAGGGGTAAAATATTATCTGGAATTTCAAGTGTTGAAATTTGAAATGAGATTGCATACCTCCTATGAGATAGTTGGATCCCGATACCCACTGCGAGTAAGAGTTACTCCGGGGAGAGTTTTACATATTACAAATAGCCGATCAAGTAGGTGTCTAAAATGGTGTTAACGGGGTTACGCCCCTGGAAAAACGAGGTTTTTTTTAATTAGGTCCGTGCGCAAGCATGGGGAACCTCCCTCAAAGTACCAACACTAGCCTGGCCGAAAGACTGACGAACTTGTAGGGTGTAATTAATCCCGGCTAGTCTTTCCTTTTAGGGTTTGAAGAAAGATTTGACTAAAACAGTGGGAGCCATCCTGATTAGATAAAATAATAACCAATCTAATCTTGCAAGAGCATACGCTGAGTGCTTTCTTCTCTCTTTCTCCAGGTAGCGACCATGTCACGCCTTAATCAAGATAATAATACGGATGTATTGACCGAACCCACTTGTTATACTGCGCTAGGAAACGTTGGTCCCGCTCCAACTTATAAATGTTATAAGACTGAGCAGGAAATAGAGGATTACCAGAATTCCCGTGCTGCCCAAATGAAGAAAGTGTATGATGATACATCTTCTTTGGGTGTGTTCATTACCAAGAACTGTTTCTCAGTATCCTTTACGTCCTGGGTATGAGATACCGGATCAGGATCTCACATATGTAATATGTTACATAGGTTACTGAAGGTAGAGAGTTGAGAAAGGGTGATAAGTTTTAAGAGTTAAAAATGGTGCAAGTGTTGCAGCCAAGTCTGTTGGCAGTTATCACCCTGTATTACCAAATAAATTGATTCTGAACGAATGTTATTAGATACCGAACCTGATATACAACATCATATCAGTCTCTTTATTGAGATAAAGAAGGATATGATTTTGTATTGTTGGACAATGTTTTGAATATTTCCTATATCAAGAGTTGATCGGTTCAGGCACATTATCTAAAAGCATATACATTCTAAATCAAATTACAGTTCTTATCAAACAGAACACACGCAAGAGGAAAAGTTCAGAAATGAACAAATCCTTCTTGAGGTATTGTAGACTAGGTCATATCAATGTGACCCAACTAGCTGAAGTTATATACAGATGCATATTTAAATTAGTTTGAATTTACATCTTGTGAAACTTGCCAGTCATATCACAAAGATAAGATGACCATAGCTCTGTTTATTGGAAACAGAGAAAGAGTTAGTAAACTCTTGGGATTGATACATGTTGATGTATTTAGGTCCCCTGTCTACACATGCCAGAACTGGTTCTTTGTACTTCATTACATTCACTGATGATCTCTCAAAATTCGCACATGTGTTCCTGTTGAAACACAAGTCTGAATCTTTTGAGAAATTCAAAGAATATAAGATGGAAGCAGATAACCAAAACGGGTATAAGTATTATGTCCTTTGATGAGATCAGGGAGGAGAATACTTGAGCACGGAGATCCTGGACTATTCTAAAGCAGAATAAGATTCTCTCTTAGCATTACTCCTCCATATTCACCATGGCACGTAGGTGTATCGGGACGGAGCAATCGCGCCCTATATGATATGGTGTGCTCTATGATGAGTACTACCGAGTTACCTATTTTCTTTTGGGGGTTATGCACTTGAGAAGCTGCATACCTATTGAATAGGGTTCCAACCAAATCAGGTGCCTACCACTCCATATGTGATATGGTATGGGAAGAGCCCATCTCTTAAGGATATTAAGATTTGGGGTTGTCGAAAGTATGATCTGGACAAACTCGAGGTAAGGTCAGTTCTGTGGAAGTTTGTTAGATATCCCAAGCATTCGCAAGGGAATATCTTCTACCAAACTGAGGAACAAAAGGTGTTTCGTTTTCTCAGCATACCACCTTTTGGAAAGGGAATTTCTTGTGAAGAAATTAGTGGTCATGAGGTAGAACTGGAAGGAGTTCCAGCTAGACAAATTGTAGCTGATGATTTGGTAGAACCGGAGGATTCAATAGTTTCCAACGAACCTCAGCCTCTCCGCCGATCTGGTAGGGTTCCTCACTCACCTGAGAGATACTTCGGTTTTCTCTATAACAGTGAAAGCGAGGATTGCATCATGAGATGATGACCTAACTAGTTTCGAACAGGCCATCAGGCTAGATACATCGTTACCAAGGATGCTACCAAAGAGGCAGTCTGGATATATATAAGTTCATGAGGTGAACTTTGTTCCTACCGTTGTGTGACAATGGAGTTGTGGCTTATGCCAAGGAACCCCCGTCCCATCAGAGATCCAGACATATTCTTAGGCAGTATCACCTGATCATGGAGATGGTTGATCTCCAGGGAGATCGAGGTCAGGAGAGTAGATAAAGAGGACAACAACACGGATCCACTCACAAAGGCCTATTTCCCAGTAGAGACTTTTATGGGATGGTTGAGTGTGAGATACTTCAACCACAGCTGATTGTTGGGTATGAGATACCACAACATATGGCCCTAGTGCAAGTGGGAGATTGTTAGTGATATGTATGCCTTAGAGGCCATTACTGTACATACGATGTATATTGTAGTGGATGCTTGGACATATATATGGAAGACTTTCTTGCTCGACATGATAGTATGATATTTGGTTGCTCTTTATCTTAACATGTACTCTGATTGGCTCTATGTTACAGTTGATAAAGCCCTTAGGATGAGTACTTGACTACCAGGACTATGATGCAGATCATACTAGTGGGGATAGTGTAGTCGCTAAGTACATCCTTTAAATGTTCCTAGTCATAGGTGTATCGAAACAGGGCATCGATATACCAGAGTAGTCTACCGTATAGCTTCTCGACCCATACAGATGGGCGATGGATGATCCCATATCCATTAGTGTTTGACATCAGAGATAGTATACGGGTGCTCAGTGGAGACTGGGTACACTGGACGGACTCGCCGAGAACTCCCAGATGGTATTATACCTCATGTCAGATAGCAGTTCTCTGGTGACACTGGTACATGTTAGTCTGTAGACCCGAGATCGTCATAGAGTCTTGTATGACTCCCACCGTACTTTGATTTCCACCTTACCACGTTCGAGAGAATATGCAAAACGGTGGCTTTTGGGTATAGTCCCGAATCACATGGAGGCAATGAACGATATGAGGGGTTTCGTCTCTCCCGATATTGGGAGTTGATGTTGCGCTGTGTTCGTTTGGCTATAACTGGAAATCCCTGGTCAGGGTTGCTGAGATTTACTGGTAAGAGTTATCAGTAGTTTCTCGAACTATTATGGCCCTCAGATCGACATGACTTATCGGTTACTGGGGTCTGACGTTTACCACCCCTAGATTGAATATGCGACATATCAGACGAAGAGACCGGACTGTACGGGAGTGTTACTGGTTGGATTCACAGGAGAATGTACAGGATTGCTTGTTGATCTTCTGATCGCTCAATACCTGGGTGGCTGTTACGTTTAGCTGACCGCTTGCAGCTTGTGGGTGTTTGATATGATCATCACCTACTACCGGCGTATTGACGATTCTTTAGAGTCCTACACAGAGGTTTCCTGGCTTAGGCAAAATGGAGTAGGAGCACATATGTGATATGTGCGGGACCGAAAATAATACGTATATGTGATACCGTATTCGATTCTCACGATATGTGATATCGGCCGGGTATATGTGCTATAGCCGGGTCATCGGATCAAGTGTTGATTCGATGAACTGATACATTTTATATTAGTCGGTTATTTGTGAAATATCCGGATTATCAGATCAAGTGTTGATTCGATAATTTAATGTATAATTATATATATATGATATATTACATTGCATTAACTAATATAATCTCACTTAAAGATTCTTTTTCTCACTTCGATAATACATTGATGTATATGCGATATATGTTAATTGTATTATTTTATTTTGTTACATTATATATTATATATGTGATATATAATATAGTAACATGTTAGGGTTACAAATGCAACAAAGGTTTTGAGATTTAACCATGTTAGGGTTTGGATTAGGGTTAAGCTTTTGGATTAGGGTTTTGGATGAGCTTTGAGGAAGCTTCATGAAGGTTTGACTTTGTCCATTTTCTTTGATATTTTGGAGAGATATTTGTTAACCCAACCTAAACCTGAACCCATGGTAAAGTCTCTACAAGGGTTAAGCATGTCATGCTTAACCCTAGGTTGCATTTCTAACCTCAACAATAATTCATTATTCATCACAAAAGGATTTCTTCTTCTTCCTCCTCTTGAAAAGCTTCACTAGCTTTTGGATTTGTGATGATATTTTGTGAGAAATTGAAAAAAAGATAGAGCAAAATTCCTACTTCATCATCCTCATCTATTCCAGCCACTTAGATTAGGGTGTTTGCTTTACTAATACATGATTAGTGAAGAAAGAGCTTGGGTTAGTATTTCTTCAAGGTAGATCATCTTAGCTTTTGATGATTAGAAACAAGGATGCATCTTTCTCTTCATGGTGTCTCTCTAGAGTCCGGGTACTTGATGATCGCAGTGAAGGGACCTCAACTCGGAGCTTATGAAGCGAAGGAACGGACTACAAAGGTTGTAATCTCTAACTCTTAGATGTTAAAGTTTTAACATGCTTGTTTGGTTTGATTCTCTAGTTAACATCCTAGGTTTAGGGTTATCTATAATGGCAAAATTTGAAATTGGCATGGGAGATGCCACCCGAAACCTTGTTGCCGTTGTAGGTAACCCAATAAGAGTCCTGATAGAAGTTAAAGGTATCAACAAGTTTGAGTGGTTCAGAAACAGATTCGACAAGCTAGATTTCATCGAAAAAAGGAGACTAAAATTTCTCTGTCATGCATAATGCTATCAAAGGAGAATGGCGATAGCATAAAACCGGGAAGTTCATGAGAGATCATTTCAAAAAGATGATCTAGTCCTCAAGAAGATATAACCGAAAAGCACCAACAAGGGTAAATTCGCACCAAATTGGGAAGGATCATTCGTGTTTGATCATGTGTATTTCGGAAATGCTTACCTACTCACCACCATAGAGGGAACAGATAGCTTTGGGCCAATAATTACTGGATGTCTTCGGAAATACTTGTTCCCTTCCGAACGACGGCCAAGACATGGGCGATGTCTCGCCTGAGATTCGGGGCAGATGCTATTTGGTTTTATCCGTCCATCTCTCCGAAGATGCCAAGTTGATTTATGGCACCGTATATCGAAGGTTTAGACGGATACGGCCGATGTAGCAGACTTCGTCAGATTCCCCCTTGTCTGAAGGGTTTTTAATTGTGGGGACGCTCTTCCCTGCAGGCGCAAGCCCCTGCAGTTAATTACGCTACCGCGTCGCGGTAACAACTTTCTCCTTCTCCAGATGTTCACTTCGTGTCGTGGGTGTTTGTTTTGTTTGTGGTTGCCTGTGGATTGTATATGGAGACTAATTTATGTCGTCGCCCGTAGGACGTGGATTAGTCTAAATCCGTATTTTCTTAGATTTGGGTTTGGGGTTTTTGGTTTAAGGATACGTTAGCCCTGTTTAAGACTAAGATCAACTTAAACTTTTGTTAAGGATACGTTAGCCTAATCTCCAGACTAAGATCAACTTAACGGGATCGTTTGGATCTGACAAGAGAGCAATTGGCTCTATTGTTTAGTTTAATGACATTACGGTCGATTTCCAGTTTAGGGACATGGTGGTCCATGATTCCTATTTGGGGATGAACATTAGTTTAAGGACATTTCGGTCCAACATTCCCATTTCGGGGCGAATATTAGTTTAAGAACGTTTCGGTCCACGAGTTTAAGGACCCCGCAGTCCGAATGGGTGTGTGGTTGTTGGGACCCGTCACCTCTCTGACGTCGTTGAAGGATTACAACGATAGGTGTCAGAGGAGTTCGGAGATGTACCCTTGAACCGGATGTAAATTGATTTAAGAGAGCAGTCTTGCTCAGTCAATTTGATTTGAGAACTTTCGGCCATCATTGGGCCAAGTCCAGTTGAGAATATTCAACATTTTTTTATCTTTGGCCTATTAGGCCTGTGCTAGGGCTTTGCCCCTGTTTAATAATGCACTGCATTTTCTTTTGGCCTACTAGGCCTTTTGATTTGGGCTCTGTCCCTTTTAAATGATGCAGAGCATCTGTTTAGGCTTTGCCCTTCTTTAAAATAATGCATTGCATTTAATTTGGCCTGTTACGCCTTTTTTAATTGGGCTTGGCCCTTCTGTAAATAATGCAGTGCATTAATCAAATTGACAGTGGCCTGTCAGGTGCTTTGCGCCAATTAATGAGCGCAAGCGCTTATGGAGGTGACACGTGTCACGCGAGCGCAGTACGCTGTGCCAGTGCGCTGCGCTGTGACACGTGGCGCGCTCTAGTGAGTTGCGCCAACTTTAAAGAGCAATGCTCTATTTTTAAAAGCGCATAGCGCAAAGTGGTTATGGTGCTGACACGTGGCGCCCTCTGGTGGCTTGCGCCAACCCAGGAGCGCAACAGTGCAGTTTTTGCAAGTGCAAGGCACTGTTTTAATAACTTGATCCAATTTTGGATTCAAGAAAAGAATCTTTAAGATTCCAGAACCAATGGTTCATAAAAAAGTGCAAGGCACTGTTATTATTTATTTATATTTTTTTTATTGAAGATCATTGATCTTGTTCTTAGATCAATGATCTATTCAGAAGAAATTCTTCTTTCATAAAGGTTTTTTTTACCTCTTTTCTTTTCTTGAGTTCTTCTCAAAATTCTTCAGAATTCTCTCTGTTTTTGTTGTTTTTGAAGTTCTTGATGTTTTTGTTCCCCCCTTTTTGAATTGGGGTCTAGGGGCCTTTATATAGTGTCCATTAATTTGTTAAAGAGATCATTCTCTGAGTGATTTGGGAAATTTTCCCCACCGTTGGATCTTTGATCCAAGGGCTTCTGTTTTACAGAAGACAATCTTCTTGTTTTTAACAAGAATAGAAAGATCTTACTGGAATTTTAATTCTGTTTGGTACAGATGCACCAGCGCTTGACACGTGTCGCGCAGCGCAACTGCGCTGACACGTGTCGCGCAGCGCACATCGCAGCGCAACTGCGCTGACACGTGTCGCGCAGCGCAGCGCTTGCGCAAGTGAGCTTACGCAACTGCGATGACACATGTCGCGCAGCACAGCGCTTGCGCACCTGTGCCTGCGCAACTGCGCTGACACAGGTCGCGCAGCGCAGCGCCTGCGCAACTGAAGCGTTGCTTCATTTAATTTTGTTTTACATAGAGCCTTGCTTTGATTGGCGTGCTGCCTTGGACGCCGCGCTGATGTTAGTGTATATGCCCTAGAGGCCATTACTGTATCATACTAGTTTGTATATTACTTAATGGATGCTTGGGATATTCACCTTGTATATACAATCTTGCTCAAAATAGTAGTATGCTACTTGGTTTGTTTCTACTTCAATGTGTACTTGTGTTTATTTCAGTATATCACTTATACGCATTAGTGGAGCCCTTAGGATCTTTGCTTGATTACCAGCGTTGTGATGGCAGTCACACTAGTGGGGGCTGGGTAATCTATAAGCACATCCTTATTCAGGTCCCTGGTCGCAGGACTATCGAGACAGGGCATCGATACTCCGGAGTAGACCAGCGCATGCGCTTCTCATCCCAGTGTGGGAGACGGTCTGTCCCACAGCCGTCAGTACGTCGTACTTGAGATAGTATGCGGGTGCTCGTTAGGTTACGGGTACACTGGACAGGACTCGTCGGGAACTGACTAGTTGGTATTATACCTATCGTCAGTTATCAGTTCCCAGGTGACATGAGTACAGCTTAGTCCGCTGACTTGACACTGTCACTCCGCCTCGAGTGTGTTCCCACTGTACTTTGATCACTACCCTACCACGGCTCAAAGGAGTCGTGCAAACAGGTGGTGGTTGGGTGCAGTCCCGAAGCACTTGGAGGCAGTGACGGTTAGACAGGATTCGTCTCTCCCGGTATTGGGGGTTGACATCGCGCTGTGTCTAGGAGAGCCATTACACGAGTAGTCCCTGGCCAGGGCAAACGAGATATACTGGTAGGTTTCCAGTGTTATCTCAGGGTGTATTGGGCTTCACTCCGGCACGACTTGTACCGCTATTGGGGGACTGACGTTTACCGCCCCCTAGGCCCGCCATGCGATGTATCAGACGAACAGACCGGACTGTACGGAGAATGTCACGCTCAGGCTCAGTAGGAGTTCAGATGGGTTTCGCCTCGTCGGTCTTCTTGTCGGCATTACCTGGGGACCGTTACGCACAGCTAGTGCCGCTTGCGGTCTGTGGTTAAACCCACTGCCAGCGTAGTGTCGAGTCTTTAGAGTCCCACACAGAAAGCTTTTCGCCTTTAGGCAAAAGAGTAGAGGTCGCATGGTATTGCGACAGGTCGCATGGTTTTGCGACAGGGTTCGGTCACATCCGTGCACTTGTGCACGTACAGTGTCCGGACAGTTTACACTAGCGGGCTTTGGTTTAAGCCAGATCCTAGTGTACCTTATGGGATTGGATTTATCCAGTTTGCATTCGTGTTCCTCGGAACGCGGATGCGGGTGTGTATGCACAGTTGACAGGGAGGCAGAGGCAGTGGATTCTCATTAGGGTTGTTGACAGTTGACCGTTGACTTTTGACTTTTTGCTCAACCCTAATGAGAATATGATATGTGATTAACTATTATATTAATTAAGTATTATGGTGATATGGTTGTTGACTTGTTGACTTTTGTTGACTTGTTGACTTTGGTGACTTGTTGACTTTTGTTGACTTGTTGACCGGTTGACTAGGCTTGACTAGTTGACCATCATGATAACCATGGTTATCATTTCATGCCAAAGACTTTTTTCTTGCTTGTTTTTGAGTAAAATGAGTGCATGATATGATAACCTTATGGTTGCTTCTAACCATCACCAAAAAGACTTTTTTGATATGATGAGTTATGATCACTTTGGATTATGAGAGGGTGAGAGAGAAAAGAGAGCCTCATTCTTTCTTGCTCATTCTCTCTCTTGTTCTTGAGCTCTCCCCTTGCTCTCACCCTCAACCTCTTGCTCCCTCTCTTGATCTATGGTTCTCTTGTCTCATGAGTTGAGAATCAAGAACCATAGATAAAATCCCATTCTACTTCCTCTCTACTCATTCTAGTTCACTAGGTTTGGCAAACCAAGTGAACTAGTTTCTTCAAAGACCGAAGAAGGAGCTAAAGGTTGGAGCTTTCAAGTGGATCTATCTTCGGCGTACGGAGACGACGAGAAGGAGCCATCGGACCACCACCGGAGCTTGAAGAGAAGGAGTTCAAGTTTAGGTATAACCATCTTCATCCGAGTAGCTAAACATCTTTAGCTTAGTTTGCTAGTTTTAGTTTAGGTAACGATCCCGACCATAAGTTAGTCCATGTTGCCTCTTGCGATAAAAATTTTGATTTTATACCGTTTCCGCCTCCCCGTAAGAACCGGGGGTCGCAATATGGACTTACAGTGGTATCAGAGCCTAACTAAACTTAAACTAGCTAGGTAGTAAAGTGTAACGAAGTTCGGAACCGAAAAAAAAATCACAAAACCGGAAAACTACAAAAACTGAGTTTCTGTTGAAATTTTTTCTGGTCAAAATGAAAAACTTCATACTCCTAAATTCGTCTCAGGGTTTTGTTAGAACACCCATGAAAAACGATTCACCAATTCCTCTAAACCGCCGCGCTTCCGCCGCGTGACCCTTCTTGGCCGCCGCGGAAGCGCCGCGGTTTGTTGTCTTTAGTGCGTCGTTTTTCGTGCAGTGTGTGTCTGTGTTGGTTTTGGGATTTTTGAGATATATTATATGTGCCCAGATTTTACAGAAAAGAAATTTCCTTTTGGGGTCCTATAATTCCGTATTTTTTCCGAACTTCATTGCACTTTGACTATGATGGTTATATCTGTGATGTTTGCATGTATTGAACGTCGGCTAATCGCTATAAGTCGATTAGTCGGGGTTATACATGATCTGTAATGTGCTGGAATGTGTATATAAATATGTTGGATTGTCGCGGGTGAATAGCCGGGGGTTGTGAGACGAGAGTTTACTTTTCTTGCAATTCATGTAAATTTGTAAATTGATGTAATAATTATTTGTTTGGCCGCACAACCGGGTCGGGGTTGTAGCCGTCATTGTATAATTTCTTTTTACTGTTTTTGCTCCTAGGATAGACCCGTGGAGGGGTGCACAAACTACCGGGTATGCCGAAGTGTCGAGTGGCCTACTCATGGAGATGAGGGAGGTTGCTACGCTTCGGGTACTTGGCGGGTAGTTTGCCGTACCCGTAGGGGTCTTGGGTGGGGTTTTGGCTATTCACCGCGACCGTGTTATCTGTTTTTGTTACAGGCTCGTACAAATTACAGATTACTAGTATATCCAATGTATTTATCTGTGATCTGAAATGTTTATCATTGCTTATTATTTAGGCGTTGCTTATGTTTTACAGACGCGCTAGCCCAACCCCCGCTCTGTCGTTAGTTAAGTAACCTAACGGGTAATGACGGGGCCCAGTGGCGAATGCGAATGGCATAAGCGTACGTCATATTTTGGTTGTTTTCTGCAATGGTAGGGTTAAATGATGGGACGCATTAAAAGAACTAATGCAAGAATATCACGCATTAAAAGAACTAATGCAAGATAATAAACCAAGTTAAAGTCGTTGGAACACTTTCGAAAAACCACTCGGTTCTTTTCAAAAATAACTTTTAAATGCGGAGCTTGAGCCACTCCTTCTAAAAGCTATCTCGTTCCATCGATTAAATCAAGTTCACTATGTTCACGGTTTCGCCAAAACCATTCGTAGCCCTCCGTCGTTTCGTATGAATATTCAATAAGTATTCAAGCTGTGTTTGTTGACCTTCGTCAAAGCATAGTGATTGGTAGCTATTGGGTATTCGTATGTAGCATAGATAGATGCGTTGGTTTGGGACATTCGCATTACCTTGTTGACCTTCGTCAAGGGTACATACGGGTGGATTCAAATTAACCTGGATAATGACGGGCAGAACTTGACATGTGACTTATGATTTGTTGACCTTCGTCAAGGTCATAAGAGCATGGGGCAAAAATCCACATCGGGAGTTTCATAAGTACTGAAACTTGCTAGATTTGCATACCATTTGGAGTGTGATGATTCTGGTAGGATTCCTTCAGTTTCGTCACGCAATGATATTTGGATCCCGATCCTACTGTGAGTATATACTACTCCTCGGGAAATTTCTCACTTAACGATCAATGCTATAAACCTAGTAGGTGCCTAGAAAGGTGTTAGCGGGGCTACGCCCCCAGGGAAAAGAGGTTCTCTAATTAAGGAACTTCGCGAAAGCGTTGGAAAACCTCCCTCGAAGTACCGACACCGGCCTGGCTGAACGGTTAAGCAAGTATTGTACGGTGGGATTGATCCCGGCTAATTCTTCCTTTATGGTTTGAGGAGGGATTCGAGAAACAGTGGGAGCCATCCTGTTTAGACAAACTAAAAACCACTCTAAACTTGCAAGAGCATCATGCTGAGTGTTTCTTCTTCTCTCTCCTAATTGCAGCGACCAATCAACATGACTGGACTTAAGTTACTCCTAGATAAAAACAAGCTGACAGGGCCAAACTACAAAGATTGGCTCAGGAATGTCACGATAGCAATCACTTATGACAAGCTGGGGTATCTTCTTACCACCAAAGCTCCCCCTGTCCCTGGTCCAACTTCCAGTGTCGCGGATAAGGAAATCCGCAAGACTTGGGAGATTGATAGCGCGAAGGCCAAGTGCCTCCTGCTTGCCTCGATGGACAACGAACATCAGAGGAGGCATGAGAATATGGACATGGAGTCCATATTGCTCCATACAAAAGAACTGTATGGAGAGCAATCACGTATCGCAAGATACGAAGCGTCGAAAAAGTTGTTTTCGACAAGAATGGCCGTCGGATCATCAGTAGCCGAGCATGTGCTAAAAATGATCGGCTTCATTGAGGAGCTCGCTGACCTAGGGATCACATTGGAGAGTGAGCTATATACGGATATAGTTCTCCAGTCCCTTCCTTCCACTTACGCCCAGTTTATACTGAACTTCAACCTACAAGAAAAAGAGGTTGAACTATCAGAGCTCCTCAACATGCTGAGGAGCGCAGAGGGCACCCTACAGAAAGGTAGGGAAACATCCACTTTGTTTGTAGGAGGATCATCTTCTTCTAGGTCCAAGGCGAAAGCCAAGGGAAAGAAGAAGAAGGCCCCCGCCAAACCAAGGGGCGGTGTTGGTAAAGTGGATACGAAGGGAAAAGGCAAAGCAACAAAGATAGCGGGGAAGCTTGTGGATAAAGAAGAATGCTTCTATTGTCATAAGAAAGGACACTGGAAGAATGATTGCAGGGCCTGGAAGGCCAGAACACAGGAATTGAAGCAGGTTGCAGCTTCAGCTTCAGGTGTGTATGTTATTGAAAACTGTCTTTCAATAAACTCTACTTCCTGGGTATTGGATACCGGATCAGGATCTCATATCTGTAATTCTTTGCAGGCGTTGAGAAACCGTAGGGTTTTGAAGGCAGGTGACATGACCCTCAAAGTTGCGAACGGAGCTAGCATGGATGCTAAAGCCGTGGGGGACTATCACCTGGGAATGTCAGATGGACATGTTTTGGTTTTGCGTAATTGCTTTTTTGTACCCAACGCAACTTGTAATATCATTTCTGTATCTTTAGTTTCTAAAGAAGGTTATGAATTTGCGTTTGTAAGTAATGTTGTAAACATTCACCTTAATCAAGTTTTGATTGGGTCAGGTACATTGAGTAATGGTATATACGTGTTAAACCAACCACAAATTTTCAACGTCCAGAATACACACAAAAGAAAGTCTCCGGAAATAAATCAGACTTTCTTATGGCATTGTAGATTGGGTCACATCAATGAGAGAAGGTTGACTAAGTTACATACAGAAGGATATTTGAATGCGTTCGAATATCAATCGTATGCCACTTGTCAATCTTGTCTCAAAGGAAAGATGACAAAGACTCCGTTTACTGGACAAGGAGTAAGAGCGAGCGAGCTCTTAGGACTCGTACACAGTGACGTGTGCGGTCCAATGTCTACACATGCCCGAAGCGGACATTCTTACTTCATTACTTTTACGGATGACTTCTCAAGGTACGGTTATGTCTTCTTAATGAAACATAAGTCCGAGGCCTTTGGAAAATTCCAGGAGTATAAGAATGAAGTAGAGAAACAGACCGGCAAAAGTATTAAGATTCTAAGATCGGATCGAGGTGGAGAATACTTAAGTGCCGAATTCCTGAATTACTTAAAAGAGAATGGTATTCTCTCTCAGCTTACTCCTCCATACACTCCGCAACATAACGGTGTATCGGAGAGACGGAACCGAACCCTATTAGATATGGTTCGGTCCATGATGAGTAACGCTGAGTTACCGCGATCATTCTGGGGATATGCACTAGAAGCAGCTGCGTATCTCTTGAACAAGGCTCCTACCAAGACTGTGCCCACCACCCCATATGAGATGTGGACTGGGAAGAAACCCTGTCTTAATTATCTTAAGGTATGGGGATGTCCAGCTTTTGTAAAAAAGCAGCATGCGGACAAGCTTGAGGCACGTTCAGTACAGTGTAAGTTTGTGGGATACCCAAGGAACTCCAGGGGGTATCTTTTCTATTCCGCTGAGGAACAAAAGGTTTTTGTTTCTCAGCATGCCCGCTTCTTGGAAACTGAGTTTTTGGAAACCCAGATAAGTGGGAACACAATAGAACTGGAAGAAATTCCAGAACCACAGACTGTTACTGAAAGCTTAGTGGAACCAGAGGGTTCAACAGAACAGGACATTCCTACGCCGCTCCGCAGGAGTAGTAGGCAGTCTCATCCGCCCGAGAGATACTGCGGTTTTCTCATAGACGGGGATAGAGAGGATTGCATCATAGATTATGATGAGCCTACTAGCTTCCAGCAGGCCGTTCAGAGCATTGACTCAGTGAAATGGCTGGATGCAATGCGGACCGAAATGGAGTCCATGTACACCAACAAGGTATGGACGTTGGACATTGCTCCAGACGGGGTAAAACCCGTAGGATGCAAGTGGATCTTCAAAAGGAAGATTGGTGTAGATGGACAGGTTGAGACCTATAAAGCTAGGCTGGTAGCAAAGGGTTTTCGTCAAAGACCTGGCTTGGACTACGACGAAACCTTTTCTCCAGTAGCCATGCTGAAATCCATTCGGATCCTTCTTGCCATTGCTGCCTTCCACGATTATGAGATCTGGCAAATGGACGTAAAGACAGCTTTTCTAAATGGAAATTTAGAGGAGTGTGTCTATATGGACCAGCCAGAGGGTTTCATTCAGAGTGGGAGCAGCGGAAAGGTGTGCAAGTTGCTTAAGTCCATCTATGGACTAAAGCAGGCATCGCGGAGTTGGAACATCTGCTTTGATGAGACGGTCAAAGAATTTGGCTTTATCAAAAATCCAGATGAACCATGCATCTATAGTAGATTTGTAGCGAGAACTGTAGTATTCCTCGTGTTATACGTGGATGACATTCTCTTAATAGGAAATGATATTCCTATGCTACAATCTGTCAAGGGGTTCTTGTCACAAAGGTTCTCCATGAAAGACCTGGGTGATGCCTCATACATCCTGGGGATCCGGATCCATCGTGATAGATCCAAGAGGATATTGGGACTTTCTCAGTCCAGGTACATCGACACCGTACTGAAAAGATTCAGTATGGAAGATTCCAAGCGTGGTAACCTACCAGCTTGTCACGGGATCACCCTCTCTAAAGAGATGTCTCCCAAGACTGATTTGGAGAGGGATCGCATGTCTATTATACCCTACGCTTCTGCGGTAGGCTCTATAATGTATGCAATGTTGTGTACCAGACCGGATGTAGCTTATGCACTGAGTGTGGTAAGCCGGTATCAGTCAAACCCTGGGGAGAAACACTGGATAGCGGTAAAGAACATTCTCAAGTACCTGAGAAGGACTAAGGAGATGTTCTTGGTGTATGGCGGAAAAGACCTCCAGATCGAGGCCTTTGCTGACTCCAGCTTCCAGAGTGACAAGGATGATTCCAAGTCCATGTCGGGTTTTGTCTTTACCCTCAATGGAGGGGCGGTGTGTTGGAAGAGTTCCAAACAAGAAACCGTTGCAGACTCGACGATGGAAGCGGAATACATCGCTGCATCTGATGCCGCAAAAGAAGCTGTCTGGATGAGGAAGTTCTTGAAAGAACTTCAGGTGGTTCCGTCCATTGTTGATCCAATACCTCTGTATTGCGACAACAACGGGGCTATAGCTTTAGCGAAGGAACCCAGGTCCCATCAGAAATCCAGGCACATCTTAAGGCGGTATCACCTGATCAGGGAGATCGTAGATCGCCAGGAGATCAAGGTTCGGAGAGTCGCTTCAGAAGATAACACTGCTGATCCATTCACCAAGGCCCTGCCCCAGACTCAGTTCGAGCGGCTGATCGAGATGATAGGTCTTCGATACGCCAGTACATGGCCTTAGTGCAAGTGGGAGATTGTTAGTGTATATGCCCTAGAGGCCATTACTGTATCATACTAGTTTGTATATTACTTAATGGATGCTTGGGATATTCACCTTGTATATACAATCTTGCTCAAAATAGTAGTATGCTACTTGGTTTGTTTCTACTTCAATGTGTACTTGTGTTTATTTCAGTATATCACTTATACGCATTAGTGGAGCCCTTAGGATCTTTGCTTGATTACCAGCGTTGTGATGGCAGTCACACTAGTGGGGGCTGGGTAATCTATAAGCACATCCTTATTCAGGTCCCTGGTCGCAGGACTATCGAGACAGGGCATCGATACTCCGGAGTAGACCAGCGCATGCGCTTCTCATCCCAGTGTGGGAGACGGTCTGTCCCACAGCCGTCAGTACGTCGTACTTGAGATAGTATGCGGGTGCTCGTTAGGTTACGGGTACACTGGACAGGACTCGTCGGGAACTGACTAGTTGGTATTATACCTATCGTCAGTTATCAGTTCCCAGGTGACATGAGTACAGCTTAGTCCGCTGACTTGACACTGTCACTCCGCCTCGAGTGTGTTCCCACTGTACTTTGATCACTACCCTACCACGGCTCAAAGGAGTCGTGCAAACAGGTGGTGGTTGGGTGCAGTCCCGAAGCACTTGGAGGCAGTGACGGTTAGACAGGATTCGTCTCTCCCGGTATTGGGGGTTGACATCGCGCTGTGTCTAGGAGAGCCATTACACGAGTAGTCCCTGGCCAGGGCAAACGAGATATACTGGTAGGTTTCCAGTGTTATCTCAGGGTGTATTGGGCTTCACTCCGGCACGACTTGTACCGCTATTGGGGGACTGACGTTTACCGCCCCCTAGGCCCGCCATGCGATGTATCAGACGAACAGACCGGACTGTACGGAGAATGTCACGCTCAGGCTCAGTAGGAGTTCAGATGGGTTTCGCCTCGTCGGTCTTCTTGTCGGCATTACCTGGGGACCGTTACGCACAGCTAGTGCCGCTTGCGGTCTGTGGTTAAACCCACTGCCAGCGTAGTGTCGAGTCTTTAGAGTCCCACACAGAAAGCTTTTCGCCTTTAGGCAAAAGAGTAGAGGTCGCATGGTATTGCGACAGGTCGCATGGTTTTGCGACAGGGTTCGGTCACATCCGTGCACTTGTGCACGTACAGTGTCCGGACAGTTTACACTAGCGGGCTTTGGTTTAAGCCAGATCCTAGTGTACCTTATGGGATTGGATTTATCCAGTTTGCATTCGTGTTCCTCGGAACGCGGATGCGGGTGTGTATGCACAGTTGACAGGGAGGCAGAGGCAGTGGATTC
Organism: Agapanthus africanus; assembly: GCA_030015575.1. Classification (NCBI taxonomy): domain Eukaryota; kingdom Viridiplantae; phylum Streptophyta; class Magnoliopsida; order Asparagales; family Amaryllidaceae; genus Agapanthus; species Agapanthus africanus. The sequence continues at coordinate 109,159,690 of JASDDO010000026.1, read as the reverse complement.
TCATTAGGGTTGTTGACAGTTGACCGTTGACTTTTGACTTTTTGCTCAACCCTAATGAGAATATGATATGTGATTAACTATTATATTAATTAAGTATTATGGTGATATGGTTGTTGACTTGTTGACTTTTGTTGACTTGTTGACTTTGGTGACTTGTTGACTTTTGTTGACTTGTTGACCGGTTGACTAGGCTTGACTAGTTGACCATCATGATAACCATGGTTATCATTTCATGCCAAAGACTTTTTTCTTGCTTGTTTTTGAGTAAAATGAGTGCATGATATGATAACCTTATGGTTGCTTCTAACCATCACCAAAAAGACTTTTTTGATATGATGAGTTATGATCACTTTGGATTATGAGAGGGTGAGAGAGAAAAGAGAGCCTCATTCTTTCTTGCTCATTCTCTCTCTTGTTCTTGAGCTCTCCCCTTGCTCTCACCCTCAACCTCTTGCTCCCTCTCTTGATCTATGGTTCTCTTGTCTCATGAGTTGAGAATCAAGAACCATAGATAAAATCCCATTCTACTTCCTCTCTACTCATTCTAGTTCACTAGGTTTGGCAAACCAAGTGAACTAGTTTCTTCAAAGACCGAAGAAGGAGCTAAAGGTTGGAGCTTTCAAGTGGATCTATCTTCGGCGTACGGAGACGACGAGAAGGAGCCATCGGACCACCACCGGAGCTTGAAGAGAAGGAGTTCAAGTTTAGGTATAACCATCTTCATCCGAGTAGCTAAACATCTTTAGCTTAGTTTGCTAGTTTTAGTTTAGGTAACGATCCCGACCATAAGTTAGTCCATGTTGCCTCTTGCGATAAAAATTTTGATTTTATACCGTTTCCGCCTCCCCGTAAGAACCGGGGGTCGCAATATGGACTTACAGCTGACGTATCAGCTTCTGACACGTGGCGCGTGGCGCGCAGTGCACGGGATTTGAAGCGTTGCTTCGATTTTTGAATTTTTGAAATTCAAACAGAGCTTTGCTCTGATTGGGGGAAACAAATACCCCCTACCGTTGCGCTCACGTGGCGCGCACGTGAGTGCAGCGGTGGTAAAATCTTGGCCGTTGGATCAATGGGTGAGTTGAAGGGGCGCAGGCGCCTATAAATAGGACCCTTGGTCCTTAGAAAATGTTTTACCATTTTTCAAGAACTTGAATTTTCAGAGCCTTGCTCTTGTTTAAGAATTTTAGAGCCTTGCTCTCGTTTCTTCCCAAGAACTTCAGAGTTCAGAACCTAGAATCATCTTAGGTAAAATTAAATTAAATTTAATTAACAGAGTCTTGCTCTCATAGATCTTTGATCTAAAGAAAACCCCTTTAGGGTTTCATCAACAGAGCCTTGCTTTCAAAAGTCCATAGATCTACAGAGATCTTGTTCATGGGTTTTAACCCATGAACAGAGCTTTGCTTATAGATCAAATGTAGATCTTTTTTTTATCTGAAAATGAAGAACTCCTACGAGTTTTCATGGATCATTAAGATCCTAAATTTTTAATCTTTAGGAGTTAAAATTTTCTTTTGATGGATCTTTCCATCATTTTAACAGAGCTAGGCTCTTTTTAGGAAATTTTATTCCCTTGAGACCAGAGTTTGACAAATGTCACTCTGTGACAGAGCTTTGCTCTGAAAGAGGAGATTTTCTCCTTGTCTCTAGGGATTTCCCATTAATAAGAATATTCTCTTGGGGATCTCTTCATTAATTGATAGTCTCATCCAATGATGGGGCTGTCTTATTAAATAATGCACTGTCATCCAGATTTTGTGGGTCCCCTATCCACTGCATTGCAATGTGGTAAAAAAAATTTAAAACGCCAAGCGTTGGAATTACAACACTGATGGCTAATTTTTGTCCCTCCGCAGGAAACATGTCTGCTAATTTGTCTTTCCCGTTTGTTCGCTCGGAGAGAGGGTTTCCCCAGGCACCAGTGGACCGAGTGGTGCTCGCTCTCATCAAGGATCATGACCCCGAGCACAAGAGCCTTCACCTGTGGGGTAGGTGGTACAATGAGATCATCCAGGGTCGTCGAAGTTTCAGTTCCGCCATGCCGTCTGAGCCCATATCTTCGCTCCCCTATGCGGATGAACCCCCGGTGAAGTATGCCGTGGAGGTCAAAAATTGGAATTCGGATAACCTCCTCCAGCCTGCGATTGGTGCTATTCCCGTGCAGCCGCCGCCGACAATAGACATTTTAGGGAGGCGAATCTGTCAGGGTGAAGCACGCCCTTGGGGACAGGTCTATAACATTGGATTGATCCCGCGACCACCCGCCGGATATTTGCAGTGGGCCCAGTACATCTTATCGGCGAAGAGGACTCATCTGATGAAGATTGGTTTATATTCGGCCATTTACGTCTCTCTCTTTGAGTATCCCTCTCCTCCAACGTGGTGGATCAAGGCTTTTATCGAACAATGGAATATCCCCACCCACACCTTCCTTATGATGGACAGAAAAGTATCTATCTCCTTGGAGGAGTTTGCTGAAATCTCGGGTCTGCCGATGAGGAGGGAGCATTATGAGGAGCTGCTTCCTCCTGACGAATACGTCTTTGCCACCAAGCCATTGGTGTTTGATCTGACTCCGGAGAATGCTATTCAGCACCAGTTTCTGGGCTTGGTGAAGGTGCTGGACATCTATGAAGGGCTCTATCTGGAATCGGGCATCCGGGGAGTCAGTTTCGCAGATTTTATAGCCCGCTTCATTCGATCGGAGTTTCTATCGGAGCGGAGCGAGAAGTTCGCCCAGTTTGATGATCCTTTCGGCTTCGGCTTGGACCGTCGATCCATATCGGAGGATGATCACATGGACTTTTATCTCCCCGGCGCCGCCGTCATGCCCTTATCAGAAATCGTCGTCCCGGGCATGGATGAAGAGACCTTTTTTGTAGGGTTCTTAGGATTGTGGCTATGCAGCTTTGCGCTCCCCATGCACCCGCGCCACATGCGGCCATCTGTTTTCTACCCAGCGCATCGGATGGTGGCCGGTCTGCAGTTGACAGTAGGAATCGCTGGGCTGGCTCACCTTTATAATGGACTTAGCGTAGCGGCGGACGCTAATGAGCCTGGGGTGCAGCCTGCTAACTTCCCGATGCACTACTTCACCTCTTGGATGAAAATGCATGTGCACGGGGTGTTCGGCGCCCATAAGATCCCTCCGTTTTTTGAGAAGTGCAGACTCCCCAGAGTCATGCGGTTGGTCGGTGCTTCAATCGTGGTTGCGCCTCCGCGGGAGGCTAGGAGGTTGCTCCTCCTTCCGCACCTGGTCGGAGCGAAGGTTTCTTTTTTGGATAAAGTCATAACCATAGGCTCAGAGACCACCAAGTCGGTAGTGCCGCTGCGCGATGATTTTAAGGACGGGGCCTCCATATTGAAAGCTCGGGAGATCCTCCACCTCTACTCTATTCGGCCGGGCTACCTGGTGTTTAGGCAGAATGAGACGGCACTCTTCATGAGGTATAACCCTCACCAGTTCGCTCAGCAATCGAGCTATCACCAGGGGATCCCTATGGAAGATTTCTTGGAAAAGCCCGTGGTCAGCCGGGAGGGGATAAAGAATGCAATGCACCATTTCATGCGGCTTAACATGGGTTCCTATTTCTTCATCAGCGAGCCGAGCTGCGTCCCCAAGGTGCTCAACGCGTACATGTCTTGGTACGCGCATGCAATGGGTCCAGTTATCCTTATGGAGAAGCGCATGCTGGTTGACCGCAAGGGTGCGCCTCCCGGTGGCGATCGCAAGGCTCCCTTGAAGCCAAGGACCCCGGTCATTCCTCCGCTGAAAGATGTCGAAGTTAGGCCACCGCGCGTGCTGAGCCCCCCGCGTGGATTGCCACTTCCTGATACGGTAGATGCACCACCAGCGCCCCGTGCTCCAGCGGAAACGGTCAATGTGATATCGCCGGAGTCCGGCGTGGGCACGGATATCGGGACTCGCCGCCCTAAGGTGCCTGCAAAGCGCAAGTCAATCTCGAGTGCGCCCAGGGCTGGTGGCAGAAGAGGAAGAAGAAGTCGCTCCTCTCTCTCGATGCTATCCTCGGTTTAGAGCCTCAGGCCCCTCTTATCGAAGGTATAAGCGAGTATGGCAGCAATAAGGGCTTCTTGGTAGACCCCGCGGACACTGATCTGGCGGCCGCTATTGCGGTTTCTGAGCGATCAACGAGGCTCGAAGCGATGTTGAATAAACTCGCTCAGTCAGGTAATCATTAGCTGCTTTCTTCGTCATTTTATCACATTTTTTATCATTATTTTTGACTAATACTTTCTCCCATTTTTCAACAGGTGTCACTAACGAAGAAGCCATCGCTGCCTCTTTAAAAACCTTCCAGGAGGAAGAAAAGAAGCGCGCTTTAATGGGCGTTGGTACGTCTTGCCTTATTAAGTTTTTATCCTCTTTTCTGATGGCCAACCTAACCTTCTTCCTTTGTTTCTTTGCAGGGGATGCGCCGGCTGATGCGGGGACTCTCCCCGGGCCCGCTACTGAAGTCCTAGCCTCTTCGGGGACGCCGCGATAGCCTCAACTCGACAAGTCGACGAGGGATGCCTTGAAGTATTTGGAGGCATCCCTGTTCACGGACGAGGACGTCTCAATGAAGGAGGCTTCGAAGAGGTCTGTCTCAATGGCTCGGGAGGATAGAAAGCGGCTAAGGCGCGAGGCGAAGGCACGCAGGGCTGCTTTGGCCATGGGAGCTGGCTCAAGCACCGTCCCTCATGCTAATACTCCCTCAGAAGAGCCCCCGGTCTCCTTGTCCACAGCTCGCAGACAGGTGGCGCGTGCAGCTCGCGGGGCTAATGATAAATCCACCTCAGGTAACGTACCTTTCAAGATTTTGTTATAAGAATTATAAATTTGTCGGTTCTTATATATCTTGTCCTACAGGGCGAAGTCCAACCGAAGGGGAGGCGGAGACCATCGAACCTAAGGGGACAGAGGAAGAGGCACCGGCCGAAACCGAGCCGACGATGGGCGATGTCGCCGGGGCTGGTGAACCTGAGCTGGGGGCTGAAGGAGCAGCACTGGAGAAGGTCATTGATGCCGAGCCCGAGGTAGCGGCAAATGAGATGACCACTTTAACTATTCCTGGGGTAGTAGCGGACGAGGCGCCTGAGACTGGCGACCTCATGGCGACGGCGGATGAGACAGCAGCAACCGCCGAGCCTGAAGGAGTAGCGGGTGAGATGGGCGTGATTCCCGGGGACGAGCCAGCCGCTCTTTCTCAAGAGTCTGGCAATGCTCCAGTCATTACTCTCCCTGCCTACGGTCCTCCGTCGTCTCCTGGTCGTGCGAGCACGATGACAGCCCCTGTCGAGTCCGGTGATGAGGCCACGGGAGGTGGACTCGTATCGATGGAGGAGGGAGACGCCTTCGTTTCGGCCGGCGGCTCATCAGGTAGATTTCAAGTTACTGTCCTCTTTTTATCTTGAAATCCTTTCTGACAAGTTTACCTTAGTCTGTAACGCAGGTGCGGCCAGTGCCGATGCTCCATTGCTTGAGGGAGCGCCGTCAACTACTGCCTTGGCGGTGGTCACCTCTCAGCCTTCCCTTGTACCATCGCAGATGTTGGACGGTATGGATTTGCAACCTATTAGTTTTATCTTTCAGCCGCATAATTTATGTACTAAAGTCGTACTATTGTGTCTTTTCAGGAGTGCTTTTTGATCATCTTTATCAGGTGTTGCACCCACACTTTTCCTTCCCATCTGAACTCGCTTCTTCCTCCAGTGGCGCTGGTGAGTATAGTTTCCAACCGATGTATTTCTTTTTTCAGTAATGGAATCATTTCTAACTTTCCCTCGTCCTGATTGCAGTGCTACAAATTGAAGGAGGGGATGAGAGATCGGTCGCGTCACCGTCCCTTCCGACCTTGCCACCTGCTGCAGCTGGTATAGTAAACTATCGCATCGATGACTTTTTTTATTTCTTGAACTGTCATCTAATCGTATTTTGTTTTGCAGCTATCGTTCCAGTTCCGGTACCTCTTGAGTCTCGCATCCTAATGCCGGCAGACCCCTTCTTGAAACGTCCATCTTCAAAGGGTGCTGTGATGAGTTTGGACATGTTGAGCGGATACATCGAAGAGCTTGACACGGACGCTCTCCCATTTGCTGCAGATTTCGCTGTGGAGGTTAACCCAATGTTGGCGGCGCTTGTAAATTTTCATAACGAAGGTGTCGTCGAATCTTGGGTTAACACTGTAGGGAAATCGAGGACCGCCTGCACCAGCTGGAGTCGATGCATCCTGCCCCTGAGGTTTTGGCCGTGAGTACTCAACGGGAAGCATGGATCGAACAAAGCGCTTATTACTTCCGCCATTTGGAACAAGAAGCAGCTTTAAGGCTGAAGGAATGTCAAGAGTCTTCAAGCGAGACTGCTCGCCTACTTGCTGAAGTTGAGGCGAACGCTGCCCAGGTGAAGGCTATCTTCGAGGGCCTTCTGGAGCGTATCTCCAATGGGCTAACACTGAAGCGGAAGCTTGATACCGCTGAGCGTGACGCCCCAGGCCGCGAAGCAGCTCAGCAGGCCGTTGGGGAGCAGCTTGCATCCTTCTTGCAGCAACGGGCTCAAGTAGAAGCGGAACTGGCGGTAGTGGCCGACCAGGAAAAGGCATGGAAGGAAGTGCGCGAACAACTGATAGGGCTATTTAAGACGCTTCCTTCCCAATAGCTGCCCTTGTATCAATATGCTTGTAATAATTTTTTTTTCGAATAAGATGTATCCATTCTTTATTCTTTTGTACGATTCACCTTGTACTTGATTTAATTAATAAATAAAGATACACATTTTTTCTTTGCAATGTCTTGCGTCATTTATTTGCTTTTTCTCTTCTCTTATTATCAGCATGCTGTCTTGATAAACATGGTTGACAGATAATAGAGTAAGCATCTTGGTTTCTTCACGAGATAGCGATGGCTTAGGCCGCAGGTTCAGATCTGCTGCCTAAGACTTTTCAACTCTATGAGCCGTGAGGGTCTCATAGAGACTTTTCTCCCTACGGATCGAGAGGATCTCATGGGTGGATTTTCTCCTTAGGAATCGTGAGGATTCCTAAGTGCTTTTTCTCTTATAAGTCGTAAGGATCCTATAAGAGAATTTTCCCTCTTATGAGTCGAGAGGACTCGTAAGCGGTTATTTCCCTCCTTGTCGAGATTCGACTTTGGAGAGTGAGACCATTGGATAGTATGCAAGAGACCGTTTTAGACCGACTTGCAGGGTCCCAGTTCTTAGGAAACAAGATTTTTAATCCTTGCTGCCTAAAGCTTTATCTTGTAAGTTGAGACGAATCGGGAAGTTCTCGCAGAGACACTGGTTTCTCTGCGGGCCGACGCGAATCAGGAGTCTCTCATCATGGATGCTAGTTTCCCTGAGTTGAGGATTTTTCCAAGGACACTGGTTTTCCTGGGGTTGAAACGAGTCGAGGTGTTCCTGCTAAGACGCTAGTTTCTCTGCGGATCGACACGAATCGGGTGTTCTCATCAAGGACACTGGTTTTCCTGAGTCGAAGTATTTTGCCGAGGACGCTAGTTTCCTCGAAGTTGAAACGAATCGAAGTATTCCTGCGGAGACACTGGTTTCTCTGCGGGCCGATGCGAATCAGGAGGCTCTCATCAAGGACGCTAGTTTCCCTGAGTTGAGGTATTTGCCAGGGACACTGGTTTCCCTGGGGTTGAAACGAATCGATGTATTCCTGCAAAGATGCTAGTTTCTCTGCGGGTCGACGCGAATCGGGGTGTTCTCGTCAAGGACACTGGTTTCCCTGAGTCGAATTATTTTGCCGAAGACACTGGTTTCTTCGGGGTTGAAACGAATCGGAGTATTCCTGCGGAGACACTGGTTTCTCTGCGGGCCGACGCGAATCAGGAGGCTCTCATCAAGGATGCTAGTTTCCCTGAGTTGAGGAGTTTGCCAAGGACACTGGTTTCCCTGGGGTTGAAACGAATCGATGTATTCCTGCAAAGACGCTAGTTTCTCTGCGGGTCGACGCGAATCAGGAGTCTCTCATCAAGGACACTGGTTTCCCTGAGTCGAAGGATTTTTCCGAAGGAACTGGTTTCTTCGGGGTTGAAACGAATCGGAGTATTCCTGCGGAGACATTGGTTTCTCTGCGGGCCGACGCGAATCAGGAGTCTCTCATCAAGGACGCTAGTTTCCCTGAATTGAGGTATTTTCCAGGGACACTGGTTTCCCTGGGGTTGAAACAAATCGATGTATTCCTATGAAGATGCTAGTTTCTCTGCGGGTCGACGTGAATCAGGATGTTCTCGTCAAGGACATTGGTTTCCCTGAGTCGAAGGATTTTGCCGAAGACACTGGTTTCTTCGAGGTTGAAACGAATCGGAATATTCCTACGGAGACATTGGTTTCTCTGCGGGCCGACGCGAATCAAGAGTCTCTCATCAAGGACGCTAGTTTCCCTAAATTGAGGTATTTGCCAAGGACACTGGTTTCCCTGGAAGTTGAACTGATCTGTGGTGGTCTTTCAGGTTTTATATAAGTTACCGTCAAAACCGTGAAGCTAGGAATTTGATCTTCACTTCGTTTGCTGGCACTGCGTCTGCTATATGGAGACGAATGTTACGGTCGTCTCTAGGCTGTTGGTGAACCGTCGAGATTTGGCTTTGCTTTCTGGCGGAGCCTGTTGGGAAGGTGTGGTTCCATCTTTGTTTGTGCCCTTGGATTGTATACAGGGATCGATGTGATCTCAACTGTAGGGCGAAAATTTCATCATATTTTTTTATTTTTGTTTTATTTCCGTGATGCTCTATCATTTCAGATTTTATATCGCGAAGGTCGCGATTGCCCAATCATTTCGGCTATTTTTCGCGGTGCCCAATCATTTCGGCTGTTTATTTTATTTTTACTTGCTGCTTTTTATTGCGAGTTGCCCAATCATTTCGGCTGTGTTGTGTGCATACGTTTTTACTTGCTGCTTTTTATTACAAGTTGCCCCATCATTTCAGCTATTTCGTATGCATTTTTAGCTCGCTGATTTTTATTGCGAGTGTGGAACTCAGCATCTGGTGCCAATCTCAGCATCAGCATCGCTACAACTGGAATATTGCCAGGAGCGAATCATCATTTGCCATGAAAGGGCTTGGAATTTGATACCGGTTTAGGCATCAGCATCGCTACAACTGGAATATTGCCAGGAGCGAATCATCATTTGCCTCTGTCGATGTCGAACAAAGGTGGCTTTGCGAACAGGGTTAGGATCCTGTCGACTAAGGCTTTTGATTTCATGAGCCGTAAGGGTCTCACAAAGGTATTTCTCCCTACAAGTCGTGAGGATCTCGTATGTGTGTTTTCTCCTTAGGGATCGTGAGGATTCCTAAGTGTATGTTCCCCTGTAAGTCGTAAGGATCTTACAAAAGGGTTTTCTCCTTATAAGTCGAGAGGACTTACAAGGGTTGTTCACCGTATGGACATATCCCCAGTCACGGGTGGGACTTGGTTAGGGAAATGTTTATTCGCGCCCGTGGATTGTATACAAGGGTCAGTACTGAGCCGCTTGTAGGGCAATATCCAAGGTTGTGGGGGTTTTCTTAAGCACAGGTTTAGGTCTCTATAACTTAAGACTTTCAAATCTTATGAGCTGTGAGGGTCCCATAAGAGAGTTCTCCTTACGAGTCATGAGGATCTCGCAAGTGTATTTTCTCCTTAGGAATCGTGAGGATCCCCAAGTGTGTTGCCCCCTTGTGAGTCGTAAGGATCTCACGCGGGTGATTTCTCCTTACAAGGTCGAGAGGACCCTGTAAGTGTCCTTTAACGAGGTTGCGCCCTTTCAGGTTTTCACAAACACTCGCCGGTAGTCCTGCTGTTTTTACTCACGGAGCTCTTTCGGGTTTTCATCCGTGCCCATTTTGCTTATGGACGTACCGTTTTTTTATTCTTTTTTTATTCCTTTTTTTTACGAGGTCGCGCCCTTTCGGGTTTTCACGAACACTCACCGGCAGTCCTGCTGTTTTTACTCACGGAGCCCTTTCGGGTTTTCATCCGTGCCTATTTTGCTTATGGACGTACCGTTTTTATTATTATTTTATTTTTTTTATTTTTTATATATTTTTTTATTTTTATTTTTATCTCGTTAGCCCGAGGACGCTGCGGTAGTAGTTTATAGACGTTTCGGTTGTCAGCTAGTTTTAGGACGTAGTGGTCCGTCGTTAGTTTAAGGACGTTTCGGTCCGTCGTTAGTTTAAGGACGTTTCGGTCCGTCATTAGTTTAAGGACGTTTCCGTCCGCTCAGGAGAAGGCCGGCTACTACTCATAGAGTTTGGGCTTAGGAAGATAGCGAGCGGACATAGTCGTCGTCATCTATCATTGACCTAGGCTGTGACTCGTTAGGCGTAGTATTTCTTCAGGAAGCGACCGTTTATTGTCCTGAAAGGCCTTTCACCGTGCATATCCATGAGTAGATAGGCTCCACCGTGGTAGATGATTATTCGAAAATATTGCATCTTTTAGCCGGTAATTTCCTCATCATTTGCATTCATATAGAAGTGTTCGGCATTCATATTTCACATATTAGCAAATCTGTCGCAAAATATCAGATTGCATGTGTTAGACCTTAAAACCGGCATTTCTAAGGAAATTAACTGCATTTCATAGCATGGCATCATTTCTATATATTGCAACCCGTGTTTCGAAGTCCGTGCAGGAAAATCAGAAGCTTGCTCAAATTTACACTACTAAAAGATACGCCAACTCAAGGAATTGGAATCTGGTAATGATCTAAAGGGTATTCAGAGATTCAATATATCAGAGAATGTACTTGAAGACATCACAAGCCAACACAGAAAGTTTGAAGGCCCAAGGAGCCAATGTGGCCGCGGAACCGCGGCCTAAGCCACCTTGTGCCGCGGTTCTGCGGTCAACTTGCCACCTCAGCCCTACTTCTTTGCACCATAACTCCTATGCAAGCTTACAGGCTTCAGAAAGATACAACAATTTCCAGAAAGCCCCAGAAGGTTCTGCCAGATCAGCAAGCTTTGGGATCAACACTAAACTAGCCTTATATTCTAAAAACTTCTCCCTAAACCCTAGCTTAAAGCCTAAGCTAAGCCTAATTAACTACTTCTAGAAGTCTTTCAACAAACTTTTGGAGGGAACTTCTCAAGGCCTAGGGTTTGGGAGATCTATAAATAAGACCCTAGGCTCACTTGTAAAATAATTATTCATTCATTGAAATTGATAGATCCATTCACTCTCTTTCTTCATCTTCTTCTTCCACAAGTCTAGTGACAAGGCTTGTGTGAAACCCTAACCCTAATTCCAATCAAAAGCCAAGATCTTGAGTACCCCATCAAGCAAGAAGCCTTGCAACCTTTTATGAGCGGAGCCGATCTTCAACAGAGTAAGTGGTCCAAGCCGATCCGCGACTCACGGAGCCGAGCGAAGCCAATTCGACAATTTAGTTCTTCCTCTTGTAGTTCTTGAGCGACTGTAATCAAATTGTTGATATAAATAAAAGGTGATATTCTTTTATCTTGTTTTCTTTAAATTCTTGCATCATGATTCGATCTAAATTTCTAGTTGTAATTCTTGTTGTGATGTTTGAGTAATACTCCGCTCGTCGAGAAGTCGAGACGATCAATAGAATGATGATGTAATATATCTTACATTGATTCTTGAGTCCTACGAGTTTTGTAAACCCTAGCAAGTTCAAGAACCGACGACCCAATTCGTTGCGATGCTTTCTTGATTGATATCACTCGAAATTGCGAAGTTACGATCGTTTCTTGAAATTGCTAGAGGCTAGAATGTGAATGATATCAACGAAAGAACAAGGGTTAAATGATGAAACCCTAGTTTCACAAGAAAGCCCTAACTCTCGTCGATCATCATCGATCTAGTATCAATTCTTCGAAGGAAAAGAACACGATATCTTGAGATTACATCACGTCTATAGATCCGATCGATTCCTACGAGCCTCTTTTAGATTCTTGACATTTGGTTGGAAATATCATCGAAACCCGATTCTCGATTGTTTATCATTTTCTTGATTCTTGATTAGATTAGTGACGCATGAAACATTTGATAAAATCTTGAATCATGTTTTCTTTTCTTTTCGATTAACTTTTCAATTCAAACAAATCAAATATAAAAACGAATCGCACAATCCCTGTGGACGATCCGCACTCGCTTACGATCTACAACTGACACCGTAATTGATTGCGGTCAAATATAATTCTTTGATTGTGAACTTTATTCAATTTTCTAACTACCGACACAAAGAAACTTATTCGCTTTATTCGATTTACACAAACTAGAATTTCTTTTCAATCAAATGAAACCGTTATCGGGGATCATTTGAGTTACTTACACAGTCTCGAATTTACTATCAATTAAATGGCGCCGTTGCCGGGGACTATTTGAATTGATACTTTTACATCCAATCAAGAAAATATATAACAATCTAATGGCGACGTTGCCGGGGATCGAACCCGGTTCACCCGCGTGACAGGCGGGAATACTTACCGGGGATTACGCGCTAATTCGTTTTATATCAAAGTTTGAATTGAAAGATTTATTCCATTATGATTTTTGAGATCAAAATTCGTGCAAACCCTAAACAATTTGTTGTGGTTTATTGCAAGGAGATCTGGAGCTTGCTCGGAAATTGGAAAAATCTTTGGAAAATTCTAGAGAACTGAGGACGTATACAGTAGCTTGCTGGTGAAATTTGGTGCAGTGATCTCATTGTTAGACCGCGGAAGGGCGGCATTAGAGGGCTATTGCGGCGGAACCGCGGCAGCCTTGAGGGTTCTCTGTGAAAATTTTGCTTCTGGTAATTTCTTGCCTTCTCCTCTCTCCTCTTTTTAGCTCCAATTAACAATTTTCTGCAGGATTCTTTGCAAATAATCGCAGCTCGCAAATTGCAAAATTAAATTTGTGCGTGATTTTGTTTCTTGGTTGTTTGCATTCAAAATACGAATATTAAGGGGCATGGCCAAATCCAAATTAGGTGGGGATTTCATTACCCTTCCTAGGCCCCGAAAACCGCAAAACTTACATCCGCATTGACCCACATTAACTAAAAAATATCTAGAGATGACTCTAAGGACCGTCGCGCTCACTTAGGACAGAAGAAGGCCGTAGGTAATTCATTGCTTATCCGTGTTTTCTTGTGGTGCCTAGGCAAGTGTGTCGAAAGCTAGTGGTTATTAATTAGGCCCACTACTTACGTAGTGGAGTACCTTCCCACTTACCTGGCACTTACCTGGCCACAGGGGAACAAAGAGGCAGTGGAGGATTCTATCCCGCGACTTGTCTTTTGGCAGTTAGGAGCGGTCTAGAGCCGGACCTAGGTGACCACTAGATTCTAGGGTTTGTGTGCTGCATTTGTTGTGTCGCATCATTTTTTTCAAAAATCCGTCCCTTTTTCAAAGCAAACACCGCATTCATTCATTACCCCTAATTATAAGTCAACGCTGCCACTTGTACTAACCCTTTTTAGTACAAGATAGGCTGGACACGGGATTCTAGTGCCCGTTTAGTCCGCGTACCCTTTATCGACTCCGAAGTCGATATTTCTCCATTTACCTTTCCTTTACCCGTTACTACATCCACACCGATGGATCCGAATCCATCAAACTTCTTTAACCCTAATCTGCCGCCGTCCGTTGGTGCGCAGAATCCACCCCGCATCTCTCTCTAGGAGAGGTGCTATCCACTTCGAGGTCCTCTTTCGACCTGCTTATCCACACCACCAGCCAATGGGGATAACTTTGAGATTAAACCCCAATACATCAACCTTTTACCCAAATTCCACGGACTCGAGACTGAGGACGCTTACATTTTCATTACAAAATTTGAAAACGTATGCGCAATGATGGGTACGTCACAACTTTCAGTGGATGCGATGCGTCTACGACTTCTTCCATTTACATTGTGCGATATAGCCGAGAAGTGGCTATATAACACTACCGCATACTCTATTACGAATTGGGAAGAATTCGTCGCTGCATTCCTTAAGAAATTTTACCCAATACAAAAGACAGCTCGAATCCGTAGCGAACTGAATCAATTTGCCCAGCTCCCTACTGAACCATTCTCTAAATGCTTTGAACGTTTCAAGGATCTATTGGTTCAGTGTCCTCATCACGGCATCCCGAGATGGGAGCTTTGCCGAATCATTTATGAGGGCATTAACCCAAACACTAAACAGAGCCTTGAAAACATGTGTCAAGGTACTTTTATGACCAAGGATGATGGGGAAGCGTGGAAGTATTTAGAAGAGTTCGCTGAAAAATCACTACAGTGGGAGAGTGGAACCCAACAATTGAATAGGGGTGGTGTACACCAAATAGATGTGTCCATAGGTGTTCGAGCTGAGATGGCAGCAATGCAAAAGAAGCTCAACGCTATGGAACACAAATTTGCAGCAGCCTCCCTAAACCCAGTGTCGCTCCCCAAAACTGTTTGTGGGTGCTGTTCTGATCCGTCTCATTTAACGGAAGAATGTCCATTAAACTCTGCGTTTCAAGGTCACGAGCATACAAATGCCGCATTTCAATGACCCAGAAATGATCCATATTCTTCCACGTACAATCAGGGTTGGAGGAATCACCCGAATTTCGCTTGGAACCAAAACCAATCTCAAAACACGGTTCCAAACACGAATAATTTTCAAAGGGTTCTTCCTCCACCACAACAGCAACCCCTTCAACTCACTCAGCACCCTTACCAGTCACAAAATTTCCAAAACCAGGTCAACACTCCTGCACAGTCTAATCCTATGCAGTTGTCCTGTTCTGACGAATTCTCTCAATTCACTCAAACCATGAAATCACTTTTATCAAATTTCATAGAGGTTTCAACTGAGGTTAGATCTTCCGTCAGTGAGATAAAGAAAAACTCAGCGTCTCAAGCTGAGAGTATCAGATCGATGGAAGCTGAAATCACACGCCTTAAAGCCGAAATGAGTGCGAGAGAAAAAGGGAAACTTCCCTCTCAACCCCTACAGAATCCTGGGCATTACAATGTAAATGCCATCACAACGTTGAGATCGGGAAGAGTGCTGAACAATCATGTCGGGGAAGGTATGGATGTTATTGAAAATCCTATCATTAACACCCCGGCTGAGACCTTTTCACACACACACACTTCTCCTTCTGATCCTTCTTCTTCTACCACACCACCTTCTCGAGAGCTTATTCTCCATTTTCCACTAGGCTCGACACCTCAACCCAACCCTTATAGTTCTCCACAGACGGTCCCCACGCCTCTTTTGGGACCTCGTCTATCCCCTCTTCCTTCTCCTATGATGGACCCGGCGCTTATTGCGAAAGCTCCTTACCCGAATCGGTTAAGGGGTAATAGCACGAGTCCTCATATGGAAAAATTATGGAAATGTTCAAACAGGTTAACATCAATATCCCTCTCCTAAATGCAATTCAAGAAGTCCCCACTTATGCGAAAATTCTTAAGGACTTGTGCACTAGGAAGAGGAAGACCCAAGTGCCGAAGAAGGTCTTCATGGCTAATAATATCAGCACTGCTTTTATCCCCCAGCTACCAAAGAAACGAAAGGACCCAGGATGTCCTACAATATCGATTTCTATTGGGGGTAAAAACATAAATCGTGCTCTTTTAGACCTTGGCGCAAGTGTTAACCTACTTCCATATTCGGTATATGAGCAATTAGGGATTGGAGAGCTGAAACCTGCTCACTGCACTCTCTAAATGGTAGACCGATCAATCACCAAACCAAGGGGTGAACTAGAGGATGTGTTGATAAAGGTCGGGGAATTTTTTTTCCCTGTAGACTTCATTGTACTCGACACACAGCCTGTAGCAAACCCCCGGGGCCAAATTCCGGTGATTCTGGGTCGTCCTTTCCTTGCCACTTCCAACGCTGTTATAAACTGTAGAAACGGTTCAATGAACTTATCATTTGGAAATATGACCATTGAACTAAATATCTACAAAGTAGGAAGTCAGCAATCAGAACCCTCTGCTCATATTTTAGATGTGTGCTCTGTCCATGAGATCGCTCCCGATAGTTGCAGAGCTGATGAACTTTGCTTTACTGATCTCGATGACATTACCACATCTCTGTTTGACTTTACACAAGATCTTAGTGAGGACACTTTACCTACACTTGAGTCCTGCACTCCTGACTTTTCTCCACCCGAGTCTGTATCTTTCACAGGCTCTGAGCTTCTTTGTAAATCCAAAAATCACTCAATGATCCCTCCTTCTATCATTTCTCCGCCCGAATTAGATCTCAAAATTTTACCGTCTCATCTGAAATATGCTTATTTAGGTGAGAAGGAGTCATTACCGGTTATAATATCCGCTTCTCTAGCATTAGAGCAAGAGAATGCACTTTTATCGGTATTGAGATCTAACAAAGAGGCCTTTGGTTGGAGTATGGCGGACATCAAAGGGATTAGTCCCTTGATAGTTGAACATCATATACATGTGATGGATGATGCCAGACCAACCCGAGAACCACAGAGACGGTTGAATCCCGTCATGAAGGAAGCGGTAATGAAAGAGATCGTCAAATGCCTAGATAATGGTATTATATACCCCATCTCCGATAGCCAATGGGTAAGTCCTATACATGTCGTTCCTAAGAAATCCGGTATCACTGTTATAACCAATGAGGCAAATGAGTTGATTCAGACACGTGCCCAAACTGGGTGGCGTGTATGTATCGATTATAGAAAACTCAATGCTGCCACAAGGAAAGACCACTTTCCTCTACCATTCATTGATCAAATGCTGGAACGCTTAGCTGGACGAGAGTACTATTGTTTTATGGACAGATACTCAGGCTATAATCAGGTCCCCATCGCCAAAAAGGATCAAGATAAAACCACTTTTACTTGTCCTTTTGGTACCTTTGCTTACAGTCGCATGCCCTTCGGGTTATGCAATGTACCCGCTACCTTTCAGCGGTGTATGATAGGGATATTCTTGTAGGGTTCCTAGGCACTCTTGTGAAGGTTCATAAGGCATCAAACATGCCCGGATAAACAATTTAGACGTGCCGAATAACCCAAAGCCGGGATCTTTGCTAGATTATTAGGGTTTAACATGCAAGATGATAACTTTTATCTAAGTGTGATGGATTACAACCTTTGTAGTCCGCTCCTTCGCTTCACAAGCTCCGAGTAGAAGTCCCTTTGCCGCGATCCACGATCTCCCGGACTCATGAGAGGCTCCACGACTCGAACGATCCATTCTAGCTCGAAGTGTTCCAAATCTCCGATGATCTACGTCGAAGTTGCAAAGACTCAAGCTTTCTCACTCTAAAGAGATGAACACACTAATCTCATGGGCTAGATGAGATGAGGATGAGAGAGTAGTATTTTTGCTTTCTTTTTAAATCATTTTCTCATATTTATTCATCACATAAAGAAAATCAAGTAAGCTTTTTCAAGAGAGAAGAAGATGATAATGGAAATGATAAATAATAATAATCCTTTTGTGATGAATATAAAACAAAGCTATATGATTGATATATTAACCATGGTCAAGGATGAGTAGATAATAATGTGTAGAGAAATAACTAGAGTTAGGGTTTGGTTTGGTTAGGAAATGTGTCATCACAAAATATCTTAACAATGACAAAAGAAAATGCTTCTAGAAGGTGCATGAAGCATCTAACCCTAATCAAACCCTAACCTCAATTAATCATCCTTAAACATGTTTAACAATTAATCATATCATGTCACAATAATATATATCACATATATATTATATATTTGCAACAAAAGAAAATAATACAATTAACATATATCGCATATATATCAATGTATCATCCAGTGAGAAAATGAAATAATAAAGCGAGCCATTATTAGATAATGTAATACAATATATCATATATATTATTATACATTAAATTATCGAATCAACACTTGATTCGATGATTCGGCTATATCGAATATTACCGACTAATATATCATGTACCGATTCATCGAATCAACACTTGATCCGATGTCCCGGTTCATATCTAAATATCGCGAGAATATAATACGGTATCTCATATCGCATTATTCTCGGTCCTGCACATGTCACATATATGCCTCTACTCCGTTTCGCCTGAGCCAAGAAACCTCTGTGTAGGACTCTAAAGAATCGTCAATACACCGGTAGCAGGTGATGATCATATCAAACACCCACAAGCTGCAAGCGGTCAGCTAAACGTAACAACCATCCAGGTATTGAGCGATCAGAAGATCAACAAGCTAGCCTGTGCGTTCTCCTATGAATCCAATCAGTAACACTCCCGTACAGTCCGGTCTGTTCGTCTGATATGTTGCATATCAAGTCTAGGGGTGGTATACGTCAGACCCCAGTAACCGATAAGTCGTGTCGATATGTGGCTCATAACGGGTCGAGAAACTACTAGTAACACTTACCAGTAAATCTCTATATCAGCCCTGGCCAGGGACTTCCAGTTATAGCCAATCGAACACAGCGCGACATCAACTCTCTATACCGGGAGAGACGAATCCCCTCCTATCGCTCATTGCCTCCATGTGATTCGGGACTGTACCCAAAAGCCACCGTTTTGCACGCCCTCTTGGACGTGGTAAGGTGGAAATCAAAGCACAGTGGGAATCACACAAACTCTATGACGATCTCGGGTCTTCAGACTACCCTGTACCAGTGTCACCGGAGAACTGCCATCTGACGTGTGGTATATCACCATCTGGGAGTTCTCGGCGAGTCCGTCCAGTGTACCCAGTCTCCACTGAGCACCCGTACACCATCTCTGATGTCAAACACCGATGGATATGGGATCATCCATCGCCCATCATATGGGTCAAGATGCGTATACGCTAGTCTACTCTGGTGTATCGATGCCCTGTCTCGATATACCCTCGACTAGGAACAGTTATAGGATGTACTCATCGACTACCGTGGCCCCACTAGTATGATCTCATCATAGTCCCAATAGTCGAGTACAGATCCTAAGGGCTTTATCAACATGTGAGAGAAAAACAGTAAACCAATACAAGTCAACATGTTAAGATAAAGTGAAACCAAATAGCATACTATCATGACGAGCAAGAAAGTCATCTCTATATATATCCAAGCATCCATTATAATATACATCATATGTACAACAATGGCCTCTAGGGCATATACATAACTAACAATCTCCCACTTGCACTAAGGCCGGCTGCTGTAGTATCTCATACCTAGCATCCTGAATAATCTCTCAAACTGTATCTGGGGAATAGCCTTCGTGAATGGATCCGCAGTGTTGTCCTTCGTATCTACTCTCCTGACCTCGATCTCCCGGCGATCAACTATCTCCCTGATCAGGTGATACCGCCTCAGAATATGTCTGGACTTCTGATGGGACCTGGGTTCCTTGGCTAACGCCACAGCTCCATTGTTATCGCAATACAGAGGTATTGGATGCTCAATGGATGGAACCACACCAAGTTCACTAATGAACTTCTTGATCCAGACAGCCTCTTTGGCAGCATCGTTGGCAGCGATGTATTCAGCCTCCATCGTTGAGTCTGCAACGGTATCCTGTTTGGAACTCTTCCAACATACCGCCCCTCCATTGAGGGTAAAGACAAAACCCGAATGCGACTTAGAGTCGTCCTTATCACTTTGGAAGCTGGAATCGGTAAAGGACTCCACCTGGAGTTCTCCGTTACCATACACCAAGAACATCTCCTTAGTCTTTCGTAAGTACTTGAGAATGTTCTTCACAGCTGTCCAGTGACTCTCTCCAGGATCTGCTTGATACCGACTCACTACACTTAGTGAGTATGCTACATCGGGTCTGGTACATAGCATCGCATACATGATAGAGCCTACTGCCGAAGCATAGGGTATTCCTTGCATGCGAGCTCTCTCCAAATCAGTCTTGGGAGACATCTCTTTGGAGAGAGTGAGTCCAGAGATCGTGGGTTGGTTCCCACGCTTGGATTCTTCCATACTAAACCTCTTTAGTATGGTGTCAATGTACCTAGATTGGGACAATCCCAGTATCCGTTTAGATCTATCTCTATAGATCATGATTCCCAATATGCAGGATGCATCACCTAGATCTTTCATCGAGA
This sequence comes from Agapanthus africanus, assembly GCA_030015575.1. Taxonomy (NCBI): domain Eukaryota; kingdom Viridiplantae; phylum Streptophyta; class Magnoliopsida; order Asparagales; family Amaryllidaceae; genus Agapanthus; species Agapanthus africanus. The sequence goes on along the minus strand of JASDDO010000026.1, from coordinate 109,139,659 downwards.
ATCTCTGTGATAAGAAGAGCTTGACTGATTGCAGCATAGGAATATCGTTTCCCATTAAGAGTATATCATCCACGTACAATACGAGGAAGACAACCTTACCCTCTGCTACCTTCTTATAGATACAAGGTTCATCTATATTTTTGATGAAGTCAAACTCTTTGACTACAACATCAAAACAGATGTTCCAACTCCGCGATGCTTGCTTTAACCCATAAATGGATTTAAGCAGCTTGCACACCTTTCCGCTGCTCTCACTATCTACGAAGCCCTCTGGCTGAGTCATGTACACGCACTCTTCTAAATCACCGTTTAGAAAGGCGGTCTTAACATCCATTTGCCAGATTTCGTAGTCATGGTATGCAGCAATGGCAAGTAAGATCCGGATGGACTTAAGCATAGCCACTGGAGAAAAGGTTTCGTCATAATCCACACCTGGTCGTTGACGAAAACCCTTTGCTACAAGTCTAGCTTTGAAAGTCTCAACTTTTCCATCTACACCAAATTTCCTTTTAAAAATCGACTTGCTCCCAATGGGTTTTATCCCTTCAGGAGCATTTTCTAAAATCCATACTTTATTGGTGTACATGGATTCCATCTCAGATCGCATTGCATCCAGCCATTTCACAGAGTCACCACTCGTGATGGCCTGCTCGAAACTAGTCGGGTCATCATCATCCATGATGCAATCCTCGCTTCCACCATCAATGAGAAAATCGTAGTATCTCTCAGGTGGATGAGAAACCCTGCTAGATTGGCGGAGAGGCTGGGGTTCGTCGGGTACTACTGAATCTTCTGGTTCCAACAAATCATCAGTTGCGGTTTGTGGTGCTGGAACCTCTTCCAGTTCTACCTCTTTGCCACTAATTTCTTTTTCAAGAAATTCCTTTTCTAAAAAGGTGGCATATTGAGAAATAAACACTTTTTGTTCCTCAGCGTGATAGAAAATATATCCTTGAGAATTCTTAGGATATCCCACAAATTTGCAAAGAAATGATCGTGCCTCGAGTTTGTCTGGATTTTGTCTTTTGACATAGGCCGGACAACCCCATATCTTAACTCGTTTAAAATATGGTCTCTTCCCACTCCATATCTCATATGGTGTGGTACGTACAGATTTAGACGGAACTAGATTCAATATGTATATGGCTGTCTTAAGCGCATACCCCCAAAAGGAAATAGGTAACTCAGCATCGCTCATCATAGATCGCACCATATCTAATAGGGTCCAATTCCTTCATTCAGATACACTGTTGTGCTGTGGTGTATAAGGAGGAGTAAGCTGAGAGAGAATCTCATTCTCTTTTAGATAATCTAGGAACTCATTGCTTAAGTATTCGCCTCCTCGATCAGATCGAAGAATCTTAATACTTTTGCCCGTTTGGTTCTCTACTTCGTGCTTATATTCTCTGAATTTCTCAAAAGCTTCAGACTTGTGTTTCATCAAGAACACATGTCCGAATCTAGAGAGATCGTCAGTGAATGTAATGAAGTAGGAAGAACCGTTCCTGGCATGCGTAGACATGGGACCGCATACATCACTATGTACCAGTCCTAAGAGTTCGGTAACTCTTTCTCCGTGTCCACTAAACGGAGCTTTGGTCATTTTTCCTTTGAGACATGAATGGCAAGTATCATAAGATGATAATTCGAACGAATTCAAATAACCATCTTTATGTAACTTAGCCAGTCGTGTCGCATTGATATGACCAAGTCTACAATGCCACAAGTAGGATTCGTTCATTTCTGAACTTTTCCTCTTGTGTGTGTTTTGTATATTCAGGACTGTATTCTGATTTAGAATGAATATGCCATTATGTAACGAACCTGATGCAATCAACTTTTGATCTAGGAATATGTTCATAACATTATCCTTTACTGCAAAATTATATCCTTCTTTACTTAATAAAGAAACTGATATAATGTTGCACATCATGTTCGGTATATAATAACACTCATTCAGAATCAGTGTATTACGACTTGGTAATACAAGGTGATATTCGCCAACTGCTTTGGCTACAATACTTGCACCGTTCCCTACTTGAACGGAATGATCACCTTTTCCTAGTTCTCTACCTTTTCGCAGCCCATGTAACAATTTACATATGTGGGATCCTGATCCGGTATCTAATACCCAGGACGTAGGGTGAACTGAGAAACAGTTCTCAATAACTAACACACCTGAAGAAGATGCATCAACATGCACGTTCTTATGGGTGGTGTGAGAATCCAGATATTCTCCTGTTTCCTGTTCAGTCTTATAACTCTTATAAGAAAGAACGGGTCTTACGTTCCCTTGCTCAGTACAATAATCAGGTTTAGTCAATACATCCATATTATTATCTTTATTATGGCCTGACATGGTCGCTACCTGGAGAGAGAGAGAAGAAAACGCTTTAGCGTATGCTCTTGCAAGATTAGATTGGTTATTATCTTATCTAATCAGGATGTCTCCCACTGTTTTTATCAAATCTACCTTCAAACCCAAAAAGGTAAGATTAGCCGGGATTAATTACACCCTACAATTTCGTCAATCTTTCAGCCAGATCAGTGTCGGTACTTTGAGGGAAGTTCCTCGTGCTTTCGCACGGACCTAATTAAAGTAAACCTCGTTTTCCCAGAGGCGTAACCCCGTTAACACTTTTCTAGACACCTACTTGATCGGCTAATTGTCCTGTGTAAAACTCTCCCAGGAGTAACTCTTACTCGTAGTGGGTATCGGGATCCAACTATCTCATAGAAGGTATGCAATCTCATTGCAAATTTCAACACTTGAAATTCCCGATAATATTTTGCCCCTAGCGATCTATGACCTTAACTAAGTCAACAAACCATAAATCGCAAGTCAAGTTCAACCCGTACATTTCCCGATTGAATTAAACCCACCCGTACGACCCTTAACTGAGTCAACAAGGCCGTACGAATACCTTAATCCAATCATATCTCATGTTTTAGCAGATAAACATTACTTAGCTACCGTACACTATGCCTTAACTAAGTCAACAAACATAGCACGAATACTAAATAATATCTATCTGAAATGACGGAGGGCTACGCAGGTTTTTCAGAAAACCCTGAGCGTAATGAACTTGATATCGTCGTAGAATCGAGTGAAGTTTTGAAAATGAGTGTTTTTGAGGCTTTTCTTAGTTTCGCTAAAGGGGTCACTCCCGGTGAAGGGATCGTCGGCCCTTTCCTCATCGAATAAGGTGCAGGATATATCATATATACCGCTGTGCAAAGCAAAACTTTAAAAGCAATCAAAAGACAAACCGAGTTTTGTAGCATCTGCCAGTTTCGCTAAAGAGGTCACTCCCGGTGAAGGGATCGTCGGCTCTTTCCCCATCGAATAAGATGCAGGATATATCATATATATCACTGTGCAAAGCAAAACTGTAGCTACCCCTTTTTATAAAGTTTTTGATTCTACAACATCTTTAGGTTTCTTTTCTTTTTATTAATCTCATTAATAAATATCCCATCAGCTTATGCTTCCTAAGCATCACAGAAGAAACGAAAGCAGTAATATTTATATATCAGCATATATATATATATAGTGTAAGCATTCGTCTCAGGCAGTAATATGATCTCATCACAGAACATTGCAGCAGAAGAACATATATGAAATATTGGATATACTAGGACGCCCGTGTTTTCAATACGAGCCTGTATAAAACATGGATTCCACGGTCGCGACGAATAGCCAAACCCACATCCCAAGACCCCTACGAGAGCGGCAAGTAACACTGCCAATTCTAGTGTTAGGAGACCCGGTCTCGACTCCTCGATATGGCCTCCCACTGGACCCTAGAACCCGGTTACTTGTGCTCCCCTCCTTGGGTCTACCTAATGCGGAAAAGTAAATAATATACAAGGGTGACATCAACCTCAACCTGGAAGTGCCCCAAAGAATATTACATTACAAATGAATTTTACATGAATGAAAATAAAAACCCTCATCTCACATAAAACCCCCGGCTATTCAGAACGCGACGATCCAATATAACATATCACAGCAACACATAATATCTCATATCATCAACGTAAGTAAATATGCGCATCCCAATTGTCGTTGACATATAGCAACGAAACCGGCGATATCACATATTACACTTACGGTCACAGAAAAGAAAGTGTAAAACTACAATATTTGGAATTCACAATCACTTTAGACATCATAAATCCGAAATATCACATACTCCGCATTTCATGCCTAACTCTATGAATTCCACATATTGTATCACATTCCAGATAAATAGACAGTATTAAACTTTCCGAACAGATAATCAAACACCCAAGATTTCTCAAAGTGCTCAACTCTTGAGCGGAGTTCAAATAATCCCAGAATATATCAAAGTACCAGTGATCCAGCCGTAGAAGGTTCAAGCCAACGCCTCACATGTGGCACGCCGTACTGCCCCAAACCCGAAGGTTCAAAAGGCAGTTCAAGAAGGTCACATAATCGAGTTAAGGTTTGTTGTCTTCTAGAGGGTCCACTGCTTAACTTGTACAATTTTTCCGAAAAATTTAAACCCGAAAAAAAATTTCAACACTTCCAGGAAACAGTGAGTTAATGATATCCGTTCAAATAGTTTAACAGTTTCTAAATATCCGGAAAGAAATACGAATTTAAATATTCCGATCGAATCTACTATTACAAAACAAACCCCAGAAGTATTAACACTTAAAACAAATTAAAAATATCCATAAAATAGTAAACACAGAGACAAGAATTACTGTGCAAACAACCGTGGCTAATTCCCTTATACTGCCGCGGGACCGCTGCCAATGGGGGGTGTTTGCCGTGGTTCCGCGACCACGTGGTCGAATTAGAGGCACGAATTTCACAGTAATTCTTATCTTTTGTTGCTGTATTTTTCAGGTATTTTTAATTCAGAAAAATCCCAAATTTTGAAAAATTTCCAGAGAGGGGTTAATTTGCGTCGGTTCGGGTTCGATCAGAGTTTTAACTTCGTAAACACATCGCCTAATGATCTAGCTAGGCTCTGATACCACTGTAGGGTTCCTAGGCACTCTTGTGAAGGTTCATAAGGCATCAAACATGCCCGGATAAAAAATTTAGACGTGCCGAACAACCCAAAGCCGGGATCTTTGCTAGATTATTAGGGTTTAACATGCAAGATGATAACTTTTATCTAAGTGTGAGGGATTACAACCTTTGTAGTCCGCTCCTTCGCTTCACAAGCTCCGAGTAGAAGTCCCTTTGCCGCGATCCACGATCTCCTAGACTCATGAGAGGCTCCACGACTCGAACGATCCATTCTAGCTTGAAGTGTTCCAAATCTCCGATGATCTACGTCGAAGTTGCAAAGACTCAAACTTTCTCACTCTAAAGAGATGAACACACTAATCTCATGGGCTAGATGAGATGAGGATGAGAGAGTAGTATTTTTTCTTTCTTTTTAAATCATTTTCTCATATTTATTCATCACATAAAGAAAATCAAGTAAGCTTTTTCAAGAGAGAAGAAGATGATAATGGAAATGATAAATAATAATAATCCTTTTGTGATGAATATAAAACAAAGCTATATGATTGATATATTAACCATGGTCAAGGATGAGTGGATAATAATGTGTAGAGAAATAACTAGAGTTAGGGTTTGGTTTGGTTAGGAAATGTGTCATCACAAAATATCTTAACAATGACAAAAGAAAATGCTTCTAGAAGGTGCATGAAGCATCTAACCCTAATCAAACCCTAACCTCAATTAATCATCCTTAAACATGTTTAACAATTAATCATATCATGTCACAATAATATATATCACATATATATTATATATTTGCAACAAAAGAAAATAATACAATTAACATATATTGCATATATATCAATGTATCATCCAGTGAGAAAATGAAATAATAAAGCGAGCCATTATTAGATAATGTAATACAATATATCATATATATTATTATACATTAAATCATCGAATCAACACTTGATTCGATGATTCGGCTATATCGAATATTACCGACTAATATATCATGTACCGATTCATCGAATCAACACTTGATCCGATGTCCCGGTTCATATCTAAATATCGCGAGAATATAATACGGTATCTCATATCGCATTATTCTCGGTCCTGCACATATCACATATGTGCCTCTACTCCGTTTCGCCTGAGCCAAGAAACCTCTGTGTAGGATTCTAAAGAATCGTCAATACGCCGGTAGCAGGTGATGATCATATCAAACACCCACAAGCTGCAAGCGGTCAGCTAAACGTAACAGCCACCCAGGTATTGAGCGATCAGAAGATCAACAAGCTAGCCTGTGCGTTCTCCTGTGAATCCAATCAGTAACACTCCCGTACAGTCCGGTCTGTTCGTCTGATATGTTGCATATCAAGTCTAGGGGTGGTATACGTCAGACCCCAGTAACCGATAAGTCGTGTCGATGTGTGGCTCATAACGGGTCGAGAAACTACTAGTAACACTTACCAATAAATCTCTATATCAGCCTTGGCCAGGGACTTCCAGTTATAGCCAATCGAACACAGCGCAACATCAACTCCCTATACTGGGAGAGACGAATTCCCTCCTATCGCTCATTGCCTCCATGTGATTCGGGACTGTACCCAAAAGCCACCGTTTTGCACGCCCTCTTGGACGTGGTAAGGTGGAAATCAAAGCACAGTGGGAATCACACAAGACTCTATGACGATCTCGGGTCTTCAGACTACCCTGTACCAGTGTCACCGGAGAACTGCCATCTGACGTGTGGTATATCACCATCTGGGAGTTCTCGGCGAGTCCGTCCAGTGTACCCAGTCTCCACTGAGCACCCGTACACCATCTCTGATGTCAAACACCGATAGATATGGGATCATCCATCGCCCATCATATGGGTCAAGATGCGTATACGCTAGTCTACTCTGGTGTATCGATGCCCTGTCTCGATATACCCTCGACTAGGAACAGTTATAGGATGCACTCATCGACTACCGTGGCCCCACTAGTATGATCTCATCATAGTCCCAGTAGTCGAGTACAGATCCTAAGGGCTTTATCAACATGTGAGAGAAAAACAGTAAACCAATACAAGTCAACATGTTAAGATAAAGTGAAACCAAATAGCATACTATCATGACGAGCAAGAAAGTCATCTCTATATATATCCAAGCATCCATTATAATATACATCATATGTACAACAATGGCCTCTAGGGCATATACATAACTAACAATTCTCTGATATGGTAGAGAATTTTCTGGAGATCTTTATGGACGATTTCTCGATTTTTGGAGACTCTTTTTCCGATTGCCTGGCGAATCTTGACGCTGTTCTTACTCATTGCAAAGAGAAGAACTTAACTTTGAACTGGGAAAATGCCACTTCATGGTCCAAGAAGGAATTGTACTTGGACATGTCATTTCACAGAAAGGCATTGAGGTTGACAGAGCTAAGATAGATGTCATTCAAAACCTCCCTCATCCCAAAAGCATCAAAGATATTCGATCTTTCCTTGGCCATGCGGGCTTTTATAGAAGATTCATTAAGGACTTTAGTAAAATTATTAGACCTTTAACTCTTCTCCTGGCCAAGGATTCGACCTTCCATTTTGACTCGGACTGCGAGACAGCTTTCGACTCACTTAAACACTTACTCACTTCAGCCCCCGTGCTATCATCACCAAACTGGGACTACCCCTTTGAGCTGATGTGTGACGCATCTGATTTTGCAGTAGGTGCAGTCTTAGGACATCACATCGAAAAGATGCCACACGTAATATACTATGCTAGTAAGACCCTGAATGATACTCAAATCAATTATACAACCACAGAAAAAGAACTTTTAGCGGTTGTATTTGCATTAGAAAAATTCAGGCCTTACTTAATTGGCTCTCCTATAGTTGTGTACACTGACCATTCCGCTTTAAAATATCTTCTGGCAAAGAAAGATGCAAAAGGTCGACTAATACGTTGGATCCTTCTGTTACAAGAGTTCGATCTTGTTATCAAAGAAAAGAAAGGATGTGAAAACATAGTAGCTGACCATCTTTCACGCATCTCTTCTTCCCCTGTGACCCTGCCGATCAATGATTCGTTCCCTGATGAACAACTCTTGAACGTATCCGCTGAACCTTGGTTCAGGGATATTGTAAACTATCATGCCACAGAACTGATACCCAGCGATTGGTCAAAACAGGACAAATACCATTTTCTATCCCAAGTAAAACACTTTTACTGGGACGGTCCCTATTTGTTTAAATATTGTCCTGATCAGATCATTCGCCGGTGTGTCCCGAATGAAGAGTTCAAGAGTGTTCTTTCTTTTTGTCATGATCAGGCCTGTGGGGGTCACTTTGGCCCTAAAAAGACGGCGGAAAAGGTTTTGCAATGTGGATTTTATTGGCCGACCTTATTCAAGGACGCATTTGACCATTGCAAAACCTGTACACAATGTCAGTACACAGGTAGAATATCCCAGAGAAATGAAATGCCTCAGCAACCCATTCTGGTTGTTGAAATATTCGATGTTTGGGGCATTGATTTTATGGGTCCTTTTCCCAGCTCCTTTGGGAATTTGTACATACTGCTGGCGGTTGATTATGTCTCAAAATGGGTTGAAGCTATTCCATGTCGCATTAATGACAAGAAAGTTGTCATTAAGTTCTTAAAAGAGAATATCTTCTCGCGATTTGGACACCCACGCGCTATTATTAGCGATAATGGGACACATTTCTGCAACAGGTCTTTCGAGACTTTGATGCGGAAATACTCAATCAACCACCGACTTTCTACACCCTATCACCCCCAAACAAGCGGGCAGGCTGAAATCTCAAACAGACAAATCAAACTTATCCTGGAGAAAACTGTTGCTAAAAATAGAAAAGAATGGTCGACTAAACTGACGGATGCTCTTTGGGTATTCCGAACTGCATATAAGACCGACTTAGGGATGTCTCCATATAGGATAGTGTTTGGAAAAGCATGTCACTTACCTGTCGAGATAGAGCATAAAGCATTGTGGGCTATTAAGGAAATAAATTTTGATCTAAACCTTGCTTGCAACTTTCGGAAGCTGCAACTTAATGAGCTAAGCGAACTCCGCGATGAAGCTTATGATAACGCTGTAATCACAAAGAATATAACCAAGGTTTTTCACGATAAAAACATTTTGAGGAAAACATTTTCACCTGGTCAACAAGTCCTTCTTTATGATTCACGATTACACCTTCACGCGGGTAAGCTCCGATCTCGATGGAAGGGACCTTTTGTTGTGCGGTTTGTATACCCGCACGGGGCAGTAGAGATAGAAAATGTTAAAAACGGGACATTTTTCAAAGTGAATGGACATAGACTAAAGCCGTATTTTTCCACTGACTCCACGGAGGAGCTCTTGTTCTTACAAGAGCCAGTTTATTTGAATTAAAATTCCTCCGTCTCACCTTCATGTCCAGTATATCATTGCATCATCTTTTGAATGGAGGTGAGTGAAAAGAGTAAGTTTGGGGGAAGTTCTTCACTTATATATTTTGCCCCCACTAATAATTCCTTCCAGATTTACAGGTTTTGTAAGTATAGCTGTTGGCAACAGTGAGGACACTGTTGAAAACAAGTTTGGGGGAGGTTTGTGCTTATTTTTGCATCATTTGCATATCATTTGCATAAGCACAAAACATTTTTTTTTAAAAATCTATAAAAATTGAAAAATTTTCAAAACCCATAAAAATTTAAAAAATTTTCAAGTATAAAAATAATTTTAAATATTTACACTTTTTTGTATATAAATAAGATAATAAAAGATTAGATAGTGAAAAATTATATCCATGAGATTAGAAAAATTTAAGAAAACTAAGAAAATTAGAAGTTTTCTTATACGAACTAGTAATAAGTAGTTATGAGCCGTTGTCCTAAGGGTTAGTAAGATGAAGGACGTCACTAATCTGAGGATAAAAATAAGTCTGAAAAATAGTTTCTATTCTGGAAGCCAAACATTTTGAACGTGGATACCCTGCTATTCGCACTTACACACGTCTTGAAGCCTGGGATAGTAGAGGATACCTTGAAATGCTCTTGTCTTAAAGCCAAAAGTATGAAGGAAATAAAAAAAAAGTGAATAAAGAAAATATAAAGTGGTGAGAAAAATGGACACTGGTTTTGTTATCACCAAGGGCAATAAAAAAAATATATAGCGAGGGTGCCTTTTCACCTAGTGCCCTAAGGCCAACTGGTCTGGGAGTCACTGCTATGCCTGAGGTGGTGCAAGACGAAGAAAATACACCAAGTAAGCAAGCACAGGAGTAATCGGTCGGTTAGTACCTCAAGAAGTATTAACGGTCGCATGAAAGTGTTGTGAACAATCTCATCTAAATATTCATTAATTAAAAGTACTGAGGCTGATGGGCAAGAGTATGATAGCTTGAATTGAATTCTCCGGTTGTAGGGATGTCCTTTACACACACGCAGGGTTATATGATCGATGTTTGGAAGAAAAATAGGAATGAAGAATAAGACGATATTTTATTGAAGGAGGACGTGATTTCTGACATTTTTTCATGACCATTAAGATAGGGCTCATGACAACCGAAAAGCTAGCTTAGTTGGAAACCCTAATTTTCAAGGCTTTTCTTTTACAATTCTTTTCTTTAAATGTAATATTCATGATCTTTCTTTTATTATTGGATTTTGTGGGTGTAATCCGCTGAAAACCCTCAGGAGACAACACTCCTCCTACTAGGGACACCTAGAGGTTTAAAGGCTTGTTGCACGTGCTCAGTGCAATCGTGTTGCCTACGAAAGTGTGCTAGTTAGTTTTTCTCTTTCTTTATTTTCTCCTTCTCTTTTTAATAAAAAGTTCGCTCGAGACGATCGAAATTAAGTTTGGGGGAATTTGATTAGTCAAAAATATTGCATCTTTTAGCCGGCAATTTCCTCATCATTTACTTTCATATAGAAGTGTTCGGCATTCATATTTCACATATTAGCAAATCTGTCGCAAAATATCAGATTGCATGTGTTAGACCTTAAAACCGGCATTTCTAAGGAAATTAACTGCATTTCATAGCATGGCATCATTTCTATATATTGCAACCCGTGTTTCGAAGTCCGTGTAGGAAAATCAGAAGCTTGCTCAAATTTACACTACTAAAAGATACGCCAACTAAAGGAATTGGAATCTGGTAATGATCTAAAGGGTATTCAGAGATTCAATATATCAGAGAATGTACTTGAAGACATCACAAGCCAACACAGAAAGTTTGAAGGCCCAAGGAGCCAATGTGGCCGCGGAACCACGGCCTAAGCCGTCTTGTGCCGCGGTTCCGCGGTTCCGCGGTCAACTTGCCACCTTAACCCTACTTCTTTGCACCATAACTCCTATGCAAGCTTACAGACTTCAGAAAGATACAACAATTTCCAGAAAGCCCCAGAAGGTTCTGCCAGATCAGCAAGCTTTGGGATCAACACTAAACTAGCCTTATATTCTAGAAACTTCTCCCTAAACCCTAACTTAAACCCTAAGCTAAGCCTAACTAACTACTTCTAGAAGTCTTTCAACAAACTTTTGGAGGGAACTTCTCAAGGCCTAGGATTTGGGAGATCTATAAATAAGACCCTAGGCTCACTTGTAAAATAATTATTCATTCATTGAAATTGATTGATCCATTCACTCTCTTTCTTCATCTTCTTCTTCCACAAGTCTAGTGACAAGGCTTGTATGAAACCCTAACCCTAATTCCAATCAAAAGCCAAGATCCCGAGTACCCCATCAAGCAAGAAGCCTTGCAACCTTTTATGAGCGGAGCCGATCTTCAACAGAGCAAGTGGTCCAAGTCGATCCGCGACTCACGGAGCCGAGCGAAGCCAATTCGACAATTTAGTTCTTCCTCTTGTAGTTCTTGAGCGACTGTAATCAAATTGTTGATATAAATAAAAGGTGATATTCTTTTATCTTGTTTTCTTTAAATTCTTGCATCATGATTCCATCTAAATTTCTAGTTGTAATTCTTGTTGTGATGTTTGAGTAATACTCCGCTCGTCGAGGAGTCGAGACGATCAATAGAATGATGATGTAATATATCTTACATCGATTCTTGAGTCCTACGAGTTTTGTAAACCCTAGCAAGTTCAAGAACCGACGACCCAATTCGTTGCGATGCTTTCTTGATTGATATCGCTCGAAATTGGGGAGTTACGATCGTTTCTTGAAATTGCTAGAGGCTAGAATGTGAATGATATCAACGAAAGAACAAGGGTTAAATGATGAAACCCTAGTTTCACAAGAAAGCCCTAACTCTCGTCGATCATCATCGATCTAGTATCAATTCTTCGAAGGACAAGAACACGATATCTTGAGATTACATCACGTCTATAGATCCGATCGATTCCTATGAGCCTCTTTTAGATTCTTGACATTTGGTTGGAAATATCATCGAAACCCGATTCTCGATTGTTTATCATTTTCTTGATTCTTGATTAGATTAGTGACGCATGAAACATTTGATAAAATCTTGAATCATGTTTTCTTTTCTTTTCGATTAACTTTTCAATTCAAACAAATCAAATATAAAAATGAATCGCACAATCCATGTGGACGATCCGCACTCGCTTACGATCTACAACTGACACCGTAATTGATTGCGGTCAAATATAATTCTTTGATTGTGAACTTTATTCAAATTTCTAACTACCGACACAAAGAAACTTATTCGCTTTATTCGATTTACACAAACTAGAATTTCTTTTCAATCAAATGAAACCGTTATCGGGGATCATTTGAGTTACTTACACAGTCTCAAATTTACTATCAATCAAATGGCGCCGTTACCGGGGACTATTTGAATTGATACTTTTACATCCAATCAAGAAAATATATAACAATCAGTAGACCTTGTCTATGATGTACGGGCCTTCATAGTTCGGCTCGAATTTTCCCCGCTTGGTACGGTTGGGGATCATAGGTCTTTTGACCACTAGCATGAGCTCGCCTTGGCGGAATGTCCTCGGCCTAGTCAATCTTTCATATGAGCACGTCATCTTTGCTTTATAAGCCTCCAGATTTTGTTGTGCTATGAGCCGGGTTTCATCAAGGGCATCAAGCTCCTCAAGCCGAAGGTGAGCATTTTCCTCGTCCTTCAGCTCGTAGTGGACTGCCACTCGTAGAGAAGGTAACTCTATCTCGAGTGGGAGTACTGCTTCTATACCGAATACCAACGCGTACGGCGTTGTGTTCGTGGCCGTCTTGAATGTAGTTCGATACGTCCAGAGAGCTACTTGCAATCTCTCATGCCAGTCCTTCTTATTTCAGGACACCGTGTTCTTAACGATCTTTGTCAAGGTCTTGTTGAAGGCCTCAGCTAGACCGTTAGCTCGCGGATTATAAACTGAGGAATATCTCCAGTCTATATTATGTTGTTGCGCGAAGCGACTGATCTTGTGGCTTCTGTAGGCTGGCCCGTTATCGGAGATGATCCGTCGCGGGGTTCCAAACCGATATATGACGTGCGTCTTGAAGAAATGGAGGATATTCTCCATCTTCACTTCCCTTAATGGTACTACTTCTGCCCATTTGGAGAAGTAGTCAGTCGTCGCCAAGATGAAATGATGTCCTCTAGACGATGCTGGTTCGATAGGGCCGACTATGTCAGTTCCCCACATTTCTAACGGCCAGCTAGCCACCGTTGGATGTAGTGGATTTAGATGCCGATGGATGAAGTCCCCATGGATTTGGCACGAGTGGCATTGCTTCGCATATTCGAGGCAATCCTGAATCATCGTGGGCCAGTAGTAACCCATCCGTTTAATTTTCAACTTCATCTTCGGGCCTGCTTGGTGAGAACCGCAGAGTCCGTCATGAACTTCCTGAATGACTCTTTTCGCTTCGTCAGGTCCTAGGCATCTCAACCACAGAGAATCAAACGACCTCTTGTACAGAGTATCATTGACGAAGGCGAAAGACATAGCTCGTTTCATAAGCTGATGTTTTGAGGACGCATCTTCGGGCGTTCGACGGTATTTGAAGTAGTCTATGAAGACTTCTCTCCAATCCTCAGCCTTTTCTCGGTCTTTTATTTGCAGGGCCGTCTGCTCAGTCGCTCCCTTTCCTTCGGGTGATTACAAAGATATTTCTGTCGGGGCAAGCACCCGACGGCTTTGTACCACAATTCTTACGTCATCGAGGTTTTCGTCGGCTAGTTCTATAGCGAGCTTAGCTAGTGCATCTGCTTTGCTATTTTCCGCGCGCGGTATGCTTTCCAGCATATAGGAGGGGATTTGAGTCAGCAATTGCTGTGCTCTCTCGCCATACTTTACCAGTTCGAGTTTGCACGTTTGGTAGTCGCCATTTACTTGACTGACGACCAGTTAAGAATCTCCGTATATAAGGAGGTTTTCGATTCCCATGTCAATGGCGATCTCGAGGCCTGCTATCAAAGCTTCGTATTCGGCTTCATTGTTCGTCCTGGGCTCTGTTAAGGAGAAAGCAAAGCGCATTATCCCTCCTTGTGGAGTCACGAAGATGAGGCCTACCCCTGATTTGATTATAGGGATGCTTTGTTTACGCTTCTTTACGGAAGACGCTCCATCAAAATAAAGTTCCCATCGGTTACCACCACCGTCGATCGCATCAAACGCGTGTTCGTCTAGCAGTTTGCAATTCAAGGGAGAATCGGACGGTATCGGATGTTCAGCGAGGAAATCGGCGATGGCCTAGCCTTTCACTGCCTTAAGAGGTTGATAGGTTATTGATGACTCCATCAAGAGCAGAGCCCACTTAGCGAGTCTCCCCGTCAATATAGCCTTTGACATCAAATATTTGAGAGGGTCCATCTTCGATATGAGACGGTCTTCATGTGCCAATGCATAGTGCCTGAGTTTTTTGATCGCGAAGATCAACGCCAGACAGTGTTTTTCAATGGGGGAATAGTTACTTTCTGCCCCCAGGAAAACTCGACTTAAGTAATAGAGAGCTCTTTCTTTCCCTTGGTCATTCCCTTGTGCCCATAATGCACCTAAGGAACCTTCGAGGGCGGTTGTAATCTGCGGAGTCAGTCCAGAAGGAGAATTGCCCCCATCCTTCGTTACTCGGCGCCAGTGGCATATCCCTAGTAGGAGGAGTGTTGTCTCATGAGGGTTTTCAGCGGATTACACCCACAAAATCCTATAATAAAAGAGAGATGGTGAAAGTTATATAAAGATAAGAACTATAAAAGAAATAACTTGAAAATAAGAGTTTTCCACTATACCAGCTTTTCAGTTGCTATGAGCCCTATCTTAATGGTCATGAAAAAATGTTAGAAATCACATTATCTCTCAATAAAACATCGCCTTTAGTTTTCATTCCTGCCTTTCTTCCAAACATTGATCATATACCCCTACGTGTGTGAACTGGACATCCCTACACTCAGAGAATTCAATTCAAGCAATCATACTCTTGTCCATCTACCTTAGTACTTTTTAATAGATATTTAGATGGAATTTGCTCACACATTCTTCATGCGACCGTTAATACTTCTTGAGGTACTAACCGACCGATTACTCATGTGCTTGCTAATTAGGTGTTTTTCCTCGTCTTGCAACACCTAAGGCTTAGCAGTGGCTCCCAAACTAGTTGGTCTAAGGCACTAGGTGATAAAGCACCCTCGCTATATTTTTTATTGTTGCCTCGGTGATAACAAAACCAGCATTCATTTTTCTTTTCACCATTTTATCTTTTATTCTCCACTTTTATTTTCTTCATACTTTGGCTTTTAGACAAGAGCATTTCAAGGTATTCTCTACTATCCCGAGTTTTAAGACGTGTGTAAGTGCGTATAGTAGGGTATCAATGTTCAAATGTTTGGCTTCCAGAATAGGAACTATTTTTCAGTCTTATTTTTATCCTCAGATTAGTAATTTCCTTCATCTTACTAACCCTTGGGACAACAGCTCATAACTACTTATTACTAGTTTCATTTAAGAAAACATCTAACTTTCTTGTTTTTCTTAAACTATTCTTATCTTTTAAATATAATTTTTCACTTTCTACTCTTTTATTATCACAATTTTTTGTGTGTGCTTATATACAGTATAATGCAAAGTAAGACGTAAATAAGCACAGGAGCGCTGAAAACGACTTCTTGGGAGCTTCTTGCGATGGTATAGGAGCGCTGAAGCTCGTTGGCGGGAGCATGATCCTGAAGAATAGCCCAGTGGTGGCTTGAGTTACCAGTTCCACTGGCATAGTGAAAAAGGAGGCCGCTTGGGGCCCGTAGGTTACTCCTCCAGATGGGACAGAGCGAGAGTTGCTATTGCAGTTAGTGCAGTTTGAAGCCATTGATTTCCTGAAGAACTTGAATATTCTGCCCCCTGCGTAGACCTTGGTCTTTGGCATGTGCCAGTTGTTTGAGGACCGATTCCGTCGGCAAGGCTGCTGCTTGGGGAGCCTGCCTGTGGACGACAGACATCCTCTGGGCTTCCTCCATCGGTGTTGAGGCACCGAGGGTGGCAGGTGGGAGCATCGACCCAAAAAGAAGCCCGTTGATTTCTTGAAAAGTCGGATTGCAGAGATTTGAGGCTGCAAGTGACCCATACTTGACTCCGCCGGATATGACAGAGCTTGAGTTGCTAGGGTGGGAGCAAATTCCATTCTTCATAGAGACGAAATGCCGGCTTCAATATCCACTCCCCTGAGGGCAACCAAAAACATACACACCGCGATTATTTGATCGCGGGAAAAACACGACCCACGAAGTGTGGAGTGGAAAGAGATAAAGGTCCCACCGGGCGTGCCAGAATCTGTTCCCCTCCGAACGACGGCTAAGACATGAGCGATGTCTCACCTGAGATTCGGGGCAGATGCTATTTGGTTTTATCCGTCCACCTCTCCGAAGACGCCAAGTTGATTTATGGCACCGTATATTGAAGGTTTAGACGGATGCGGCCGATGTAACAGACTTCGTCAGATTCCCCCTCGTCTGAGGGGTTTTTAATTGTGGGGACGCTCTTCCCTGTAGGCGCAAGCCCTTGCAGTTAATTACGCTACCACGTCGCGGTAACAACTTTCTCCTTCTCCAGATGTTCACTTCGTGTCGTGGGTGTTTGTTTTGTTTGTGGTTGCCCGTGGATTGTATACGGAGACTAATTTATGTCGTCGCCCGTAGGACGTGGATTAGTCCAAATCCGTATTTTCTTAGATTTGGGTTTGGGGGTTTTGGTTTAAGGATACGTTAGTCCTGTTTAAGACTAAGATCAACTTAAACTTTTGTTAAGGATACGTTAGCCTAATCTCCAGACTAAGATCAACTTAACGGGATCGTTTGGATCCGACAAGAGAGCAATTGGCTCTATTGTTTAGTTTAATGACATTGCGGTCGATTTCCAGTTTAGAGACATGGTGGTCCATCATTCCCATTTGGGGACGAACATTAGTTTAAGGACATTTCAGTCCAACATTCCCATTTCGGGGCGAATATTAGTTTAAGGACGTTTCGGTCCACGAGTTTAAGGACACCGCAGTCCGAATGGGTGTGTGGTTGTCGGGACCCGTCACTTCTCTGACGTCGTTGAAGGATTACAGCGATAGGTGTCAGAGGAGTTCGGAGATGTACCCTTGAACCGGATATAAATTGATTTAAGAGAGCAGTCTTGCTCAATCAATTTAATTTGAGGACTTTCGGCCATGATTGGGCTAAGTCCAGTTGAGAATATTCAACGTTTTTTTATCTTTGGCCTATTAGGCCTGTGCTAGGGCTTTGCCCCTGTTTAATAATGCACTGCATTTTCTTTTGGCCTACTAGGCCTTTTGATTTGGGCTCTGTCCCTTTAAAATGATGCAGAGCATATGTTTGGGCTTTGCTCTTCTTTAAAATAATCCATTGCATTTAATTTGGCCTGTTAGGCCTTTTTTAATTGGGCTTGTCCCTTCTGTAAATAATGCAGTGCATTAATCAAATTGACAGTGGCCTGTCAGGTGCTTTGCGCCAATTAATGAGCGCAAGCGCTTATGGAGGTGACACGTGTCACGCGAGCGCAGTGCTCTGTGCCAGTGCGCTGCGCTGTTGCGCTGTGATACATGGCGCGCTCTAGTAAGTTGCGCCATCTTTAAAGAGCAATGCTCTATTTTTAAAAGCGCATAGCGCAAGTGGTTATGGTGCTGACACGTGGCGCCCTCTGGTGGCTTGCGCCAACCCAGGAGCGCAACAGTGCAGTTTTTGCAAGTGCAAGGCACTGTTTCAATAACTTGATCCAATTTTGGATTCAAGAAAAGAATCTTTAAGATTCCAGAACCAATGGTTCATAAAAAAGTGCAAGGTACTGTTATTATTTATTTATATTTTTTTATTGAAGATCATTGATCTTGTTCTTAGATCAATGATCTATTCAGAAGAAATTCTTCTTTCATAAAGGTTTTTTTACCTCTTTTCTTTTCTTAAGTTCTTCTCAAAATTCTTCGGAGCTCTCTCTGTTTTTGTTGTTTTTGAAGTTCTTGATGTTTTTGTTCCCCCCTTTTGAATTGGGGTCTAGGGGCCTTTATATAGTGCCCATTAATTTATTAAATTTATTAAAGAGATCATTCTCTGAGTGATTTGGGGAATTTTCTCCACCGTTGGATTTTTGATCCAAGGGCTTCTCTTTTACAGAAGACAATCTTATTGTTTTTAACAAGAACAGAAAGGTCTTATTGGAATTTTAATTCTGTTTGGCGCAGATGCACCAGCGGTTGACACGTGTCGCGCAGCGCACAGCGCAGCGCAACTGCGCTGACACGTGTCGCGCAGCGCACAGCGCAGCGCAACTGCGCTGACACGTGTCGCGCAGCGCAGCGCCTGCGCAAGTGCGCTGACACGTGTCGCGCAGCGCAGCGCCTGCGCAACTGAAGCGTTACTTCCTTTAATTTTGTTTTACATAAAGCCTTGCTCTGATTGGGTGCGCTGTCTTGGACGCTGCGCTGACGTATCAGCTTCTGACACGTGGCGCGTTGCGCGCAGCGCACGGGATTTGAAGCGTTGCTTCGATTTTTGAATTTTTGAAATTCAAACAGAGTTTTGCTCTGATTGGGGGAAACAATACTATATTTAAATTCGAGTCTCCACTATAAAGTTTGTTGGACGAGATCCCCATTTGACTGCCACTATCCCAAAAAAAACCATGTTCAAATTATTTCCATTTGCACACCATTTTGAGCCATTTAATTTCTTTGACACGCCTTTGCACATATTTTAAAAGTTGTCATCCTTAAAATGCCAAAAAAATTGCAAAACGAAATAAAAATATTTTTAAAAAAACACAAAAGCAAAAATGAAAGTGGCAAGAGAAAGGATGAGAAAATTATTGGTACTCTTGAGCCTAACCGATATCCCTTAATCAACCCTATCCCCATTACAACCGAATAAGTCTTCACAAATCCAGCTAGCAATATAGTGAGAGATGAGAATTATAACATATTTGATCCCGGTTTTTATAGTGTTTGAGTTATTTTTCAAAGGAAACTAAGGACATGATTATTATCTTTGTATATATTTAGTTTGTTACTATTTCAAAAAAGCGAAAAGGAAAAAACGAGAAAAATTCAAAAAAAAAATCAAAAAAGAAAGGTAGTCTACAAGCAAAAAGGAGGCACGAATGAAAACCTGAAAAGGCTTCGTAAGTAAAGACAGCGTGGCTACCTGCGAACTTGCGAAAACCCGAAAGGGTGCAGACTCGTCAAAAAAAATACCGCTACTAGGTAAAAACCTACAAAGTCCCCAGCATCATCTACAACAGTCACATCATCGGTACTCTTTCGGTAGGACCATTAATGCAAAGGGTTGACAAAAAAGAAAGCGCATCAACGGGATATGTTTTTTGACTAGGGGCAGTGCAAAGCGACGATTACAATAACTAGTGGATTTCATACAATGTCTCGTCTACTAAGAGTCTGAGTTCGTTCACTTTTACTCAAATGTGCGTCACATGCTTCACATCGATAACCAATGACTCCATCGCATCATGTCTATGATTCGAATGCACATTTTTCTAAAATCACAACGCACGTCTCAAAAATAAGTGATGGATGACATTACTCCGGAAATCCAACACGGATTCGTTCTTAGACCTAGAACCAAGGGTTTGGAATTTCACAAATTCTCAGGTTGACAAGTTTCCAGTAAAAAAATTGGTTCGTCCGAAAATGTAAAACTTAGGCTTTTAATTAGGTGAGCCGGTCTTGCTAGCTGACGTAAAACATATCCAATGCCCTACTTGGTTAGATAGTCGTGGTATTGCTACATGTCAAGAAGCAAAATATACTAATACAAAAAACGTTTTAAAAAAAACTTTTTTTTCCTCTTATTTCCAAAAAAAATCTTTTAAGTTTTTCTATGATTTGACCAGAAATTTTCTACTTTTAAATGTCAACATAAAAAAATCTTTCAAAAAAACAATAACGTCTATTTTCAAGACTTTCTAAACTTCAAAAAATTCCTCTCACGGGATGAAGTACTAATTAGTTGATTCTTCATATCAATTAGTTGTTCTTCGTTTCCCAAAATCAAATTCAAATAAGTTGGTATTTGTTTGAAAGTGTAGATCTCAATCCATAGGATAAACCTCCGACTCTGTACACTCGAATCAATAAGCACTCATCCATTATCTAGTTACAGAAATAGATCCCCTACCATTGGATAGTTCTCTTGGCAGGTTTCGGCCCACCATTACATTATCTTTGCATCATTTAGAATAGTTGCATCATATTGAATAACCGCTTCATCCGTGGACCATATAGATTAGTAACATCCTGCATCCTGACACCCGACAAGGGACGGTGTTTGAGAGTGGACCGACCACTCACCCCAGAACGAATTTCTCTTGTGGCTAATCCCCCTTTTGAAAGCGGGAAGCTGCTCTTTTTCTATTTAGATAGGTTTTTTGCATGAAGTTCCATACGCACATCTTCAAAAAATAATAAAAATCATTTCGCTGCTTTTCTGTGGTGTCTCTAAACTTTGTCAATCGGCTGCCTTCAATGGTACCAACCTCTGTCTAAGAGGGGCATCTGTAGACACCTCACCGAAGTAGCAATTTGCAAATTTACCCTTTTACCCCTGCATCATTCTCTGCACTCTCATCATATCAATACATTCGCATCATGTCATTCATCCCTTTTTTTGCATAAAAATAATGTTTGTTGTATATAAAGGTAGTTTAAGTGCATGGTTCGCGATTCGTTCAAATGACCGAAATACCCTTTTGGAGACGCTCAAAAATCCGTATCTCATGAATTCTTGCACGACTCATCATGAGAAGTTTTTTAGAGGTTTTCTATGATTTATCATGAATTGCCAAAGCAAAATCTTCAAATTTGACTTGTCAAAATTCATTTAGATCGACATTAAACCCCTTCGAACTTTCAAAAATTACCCAAAAATCACTTCCAATCAATTGATGAGTATTTCATGATGTGATCTTCACATTTGACCATGTTATATCAATTGAGACCATTTCTGATGGGTAATTTCACCCGGAACCCATTAATTTCCCTAATCATCCTTTAATTGCTATTAACGGTTCCGATTTTTTTATCTCATAATTTTTTGAGCCAAATGATGTCAACCTTTCCAAATCATCTTATTATATTTATGAGGACATGCCATAAAAATTTCAAGTAAAATCCACAACGTTTACCTGATGAACTAAAGCCTGCTTATTATTTTATCATTAAAATAATATGATGGGCCCATGAGGGTAAGATTGCCAATTTTTTTCAGTAAGTTCTCATAACCTACTTAGATGACCCTCCATGAAAAATTTCAAGTTATTTTAATATCGTTTGTTATAGGTTTGAATTCGTGCGATTAGGGGTTAATTAAGTTAATCATTTCGTCAAACACTTGATTACTGATAATTAATCACCTCTTGACTTGTTAAACCCATGACATAGGATTCTCCCTCTAGTGAACCATTAGCTTAACATGTATGAACATCATAACATGCATTCTTTCTACCTAAAAAACATACCAAACTACCTTTTTGTTTTATTAGGAAATTGCATGGCGACTATGCATTTGAGAGGGAAATAAGTTTAGCTATTGATAGAGATCAGTTCATCTCTACAAAATCTCAACTATTCCACCCCCTACAATCAATCACTACTCTCCATTTCATATCTTAACCACCATCTCTTCAATAAATAAACCTTGAGAATGAAATGGAGGCTTCTTCTTCCACCTCTCTCTTCTCTTAGTCTCCTCAAGAGCTCAAGTCTCACACCTCTCAACAAAAAAACCCCCCTTAGATTAGCATGGAAAAAACCCAAAACCCAACAAAAACTCAAAAAAATCTCAAAATAATCACAAACTAAAGAAAAAAGACACGAACTTTACTTTTTAGGACTAGAATTTAAGAATGAAGGCCTTACTTTTTAGTTTTAGATCGTCTAGTTAAGTTTTGAACCCTTCAACAACCACAATTTTGGAAGGAAAAAAAGGGGATCCAAGATCCCCATCTTGTTTTTCCTTCGCTTTATGTGTTTTTTAGCTCATTTACTTGTTCATATAAGTAGAAGGGCTCTTCTCCTTATGTTTCTCTTTTTTGATTGTCATGCTATTTTCTTAAGACCAAAGTCTATTCGATAAAGAGGAGAGGAGCTATTTTAGGACCCTCTTCATACACCAAGGCCTCTCCAAAATCACCAAAAAAGATAAACAAAAATGGTTTAGTGCTTTGATCAATTTCTGGTTTCGATTCATTTTGCAAACTTTGGTTAAGAAGAGTAGAGAGGCTAGGATTATATCCGAGGACTCTTTATAATGGACCTATTTTTTTTTTTAAAGACTTGAACAAAAAACAGATTACTCGAAAAAGCTATGCATCTTTTGCTGTTTTCCTCTTCTAGGTACCCAGGCGCCTTTGGATAAGACGCCCAGGTATCTCGAGGTACTCAGGCGCCTTTTGATAAGGTGCTTACGCACCCAGACAGCCTGTCTCTTTCTGATGAGCTTTCTTTTGCGCCGGTTTTACCTTTTTCTGATCTTCTTCACTGCTTTCGTGCCTCTTAGATCCCCATACATGCGCACTTGTGTCGTGTGGGTGTATCTTGACGCTAAACATTCCGACATTCCCTAAAGCAAAGCCGAGTTATGTCCGATGGGGACTTTCTCATAGGTAGCCAATTCTATCGGGTTTCCACGGGGATTTTGCAATTCCTTACCCCTCCGTTCTCTGATTTTCACTCCCTACTCTATTTTTTTCCCTCCCTTCATTCTCTTTTCCCCGCATTTAGACGCGGATGGCGACTCCGGTTAGCTAATCCATATCTCGTTTTATTTGTGGCTTTCCTTGTCTCTTCTTTTTTAGGTTGCTGGCTACACCAGTTTAATAAATAAAAAAGTATATGCAAAGTTAAGCAGTAGTAACGTGAGTCACAGAAGATGCTTTATTAACAAATAGTGTAGGCTCTATTGTTATCAACCCATGACTTAACATAACTTAAACTATTTGTAAATACAACGGTGAAATAGCTTACTACTTTATATTAAAGTTATTTTGTTGAATTATGTTGCAAATAGACGAGTTATGTTATATAACACAAAGTAACAAGTTACATAACATGTTTTTTCAATCGTAATCCCAAGCTGGAAAAACCTCATCTTGCTCCTAAAATTGAAAACCCTAAATATGAAGAAGGAGAAGATGAGAAGAAGCACAGACTCAACATTAGAATCCGAAATTGGTGGAACTAGGCATGATATAAATTAAAGGATTTAAACTTACCAAATCTCTATATTATCCTAACATGTATTAATCTTCCAAAACAGAAATCAATCTTTTTCAAAACTAATAATAACGGTGTAAAAAAATATCTCCCTTCTCTAATAAACTTTAATATCTTAAATACTTTTAGTTAAGATACTAAAGATTTTTTAAAAATTGTTAAAAATATCTAATTTATTAAATTCTTAAAAATTAAAACAACAACAAGCCTTTTATCCCAAGCATATGGGGTAGGCTACATGAACCAACAAGAGAATCACGCCGGGTCCAGCATATGAATCCTCCGCTTCCACTCACTCCTATCGAAAAATATACTTTCATTGAGGCCTTTGACAACCATATCTTTTCGTATCACTTCCATCTATATTTTCTTTGGTCTCCTTTTCGCCCTTCTGACATTGCCTATATGTAACAACTCCAATTCTTGTGTATATAAATTTGATTTAAAGTTAATGTATACTTGGGGTATTTACATTTCCTGTGAGTACTATAAATATTTAATTTGCTTTTTAATAGCAAGAAAGAGCTTGTAGCTCACTGGTAAGACCTTGCACTGCTGAACCAAAGCACCAGAGTTCAAATCCCATTAACCACATTATTTTTTAATTAGTTTTCTTTTAAATTTTTAGAAGCCCAAGAGTCTACACGTGCATAACTCGTAACCAAAAGTCACATATAAAACAAACTGGCCCAGGAGATAAACCAAATGACGATGGACACTTGGCGGCGAGACCCGGCCCGACTCGGCCAACTCGGGCCGGCGGCAAGGCTGACTCGGCTGGCGATGCCGGGTTGACTCGGCCCGAATCCGATTTTTCTTATTTTCTTCTGTGTCTCTTCGCCTCCCCATAACCTCTATTATGTTTAATTTCCCTGCATTATTTCAGAGACTTTAAAATACAATTAAAATCTAATTTAAATCTATTTTAATGCAAAAAATTTAATGCATTTTGTATCAAACCCTAACCCTAAGTTTTACCTATAAATATCACTCCATTTCACACCCCCCTCACTCACAAATTCTGTCCAAACTCTCAAGAAATATCCCTTGAACTTTTGTGTATAAGTGAAGTTAGCGAAGAGCGAAACTCCGGCGAACTTCCGACGACGACCGTAGGAGCTCCCGGCGACGAAATGACACACCGGCACCTCCTACCACTTTCTTTTCCTCTTCTCTAATATAAATTCCAGCAAGTCCCTCTTCCCCCTTCTCTTATATACTCTAAAAATATGTATTTCTAAAAACCGACGGCAGCAGAGTTAATCCGACTTCCAATTCGGTTTTCTTTAAAAAGTTCTAATTTTCTTAAATACAACAATACCAAACTTGCACATCATGACTATTAATCATTAAAAAAGCATATTGAACAAGTTTCATTGTAAAAGAAGTCATATTGTAGTTTTTATCGTATCTTTGCAGAAAAATACCATGTAGTTTAGTTCGACATTAAACATCATAATTTCTTACTATACCTTTAAATAGATCACGAGATAATGACCCATCTCCTCACAAAACTCATATGCAATATAGCACGATGCCTTTCGGGAACATAGAATACGGGAAAAATGCAATTTTACACATAAATACTTTTTACTATTAAAACTTTTTTCTACAAGATTATGTATTTTAAACAAATCTTTGCAAAGCACCGCTACAACCCATTTTGGGAAACTCGTTCGGGATGATGCGGATTATCGCACATCATCGGGCTTAGTAGTGCGAGATGCAGACCTCCGCAAGGAGCATTCGGTCTCGAAAGATTTAAAAATACAAATATCTTAAGAAAATGAGATTTCTAGAAAAATAATAAATTAAATTATTTTATGTGTGTGTGTGTGTGTGTGTGTGTGTGTGTGTGTCATCAAAGTACTATTTTTGATATAGTATAAATATTCCAATTTTTCTAAATTGAAAAGAACCACTTTACATGAAAATACCATGTAATTCTATACAAGTTCAATACTTTACAATTAAATACCATATATTATGAAAAGTAGGTTTTATTCACTAGAAATGTCACAATGATAAAACATACATCAATGAAAACTTTAAAGATGATAATAAAATACTTGAGGTGTATTTTGAAAACTATACAAAATTATTTTTACATAAAACCCCCTCAAGTTTTATAAATTACAATAAGGACCCTAGTAAATATTGGTTTAAGCGGGACCGTTCTCTTGAGCCTCAGGGAGCCGAAGATATGGGTGCTTGCCTATTTAAGATAGACAACTTAACAAATGGTGTTATCAATACGGTAATCGTTTTTGAAAAAGACACAAATCCTGCCGCCCATATGCAGCGATTACCGATAACACAAAAACCTAATTCAGGATTCAATTTCTTTTCAAATTATCTGACTCAGACTGAGTCTCGATATAATCAATCTGACTTGAATGCGTTTCAAGTATATATAACAAATCAATATGAATCCATATAATCAATCTGTTCAATCTATTCAATCTGTATTGACCGAACCGAACCATGGATATACTTCCATCTACATGATTCTCCAGTTACATCCATTTACTGATATCATGGTTTCGGCAAGTCATCCATCTATACAATTCAATTACAAGACAATACAATACAAACAATACAATCAAGACATTGCGGGGTTTAAGGGGTAGATTGGTACGGAAGGTGTTAGAAGTGGCACGAGACTACAAGAATTAAGACACCTAACATGTATTCCATTGCTATTGTACCGTGGCATAAATGGTTCCTTGTACATTCCGTTCCCCTTAGTGTCTGGTCTACTGAGACTCCTCTCGTATACACTGGCTTATTATGTACCAAGCTACAAACAACAACGTTTACACTAAATACAACATTATAACAATATAATACTACTTTAAAAGTTACACTCTCTCTGTCTATTCTATTTCTCCCTCATCTTTGGGACTTACCGAGCGATTGTTCGCTGATGACGTTCCTTCTCTTTCTTCCTTAGAATGTTGTCAGGTGATTCAGACCTTCAGGAGATCGAGCCCACTAGTGAGGACTTGGATCAGCTAGCCTTCGACCCAGAGCTCTAGATATTTGTACATTTTATTTCTATATTTCCATTTCTGTTATGCCACTGTTTAGGCATTGCTTTCTATTCCATGTATTTACTTTTCCATGTACTGTAAAAGAATGTTTAATAAATAAAGTTGTTGTTTATTTACATCTTGTCTCTTGTGTATATTTTTTATATTGCTTAGCTATGCTTAACGTATTTATTTCGGAGTAAATACGTAGCGGCCTCGCCGCGTCCTCTGCCCGTACACTGGGAAGCAGGGCGTGACAAGTTTTGTTGGTGGCCCATGCAGGTCTGAGCTGTATGGAACACTACCATGTAGTTCAGTTTTGCGTGGACAACCTAAGCAATATAACACAAGAAGCAGCAACTGAAAACATTTTTTACAATTCATATTCCTTGAGTCTTATCATTTCATATATTTTGAATCTTTCCTAACCCAAAAATTTTCATTCAAGGTTATGGATTCCCCAAACAACACCAACACTAATGTCAATAACACACCTCCCCACTACCGCTCACACCTGCCGTCGCTGCTCCGATCAACGAGCAGACGGTTCTGCTTGAGGCGATCCACAGCCTCCTAGAAGGACAACAGCAGCAGACTGCTTTTTTAATGAACCGTCCCGAGGAAGAAGCACCTGGGGTGAAGCAATTCAGGGCTTTGCACCCCAAACAGTTTACAGGAAAAGAGATCCTACTGGAATCCGAGGAATGGGCTTAGAGCATCGAAGATGATCTGGCAGCAGAATAAGTGCCGGAGATAGCTTGAGTCCGAGTTGCGAAACTGCAGCTCACGGACAATGCACGGTGTGGTGGAAGGTGGAAGAAAGCCGTCTTGATCAGCCCATCGAATGGAAGACTTTCCGAGACATGTTCGATGTAAAGTACTTCCCTGAAACTGCCAGGTTCGACATGGAACAACAGTTCATCCATCTGCAACAAGGTTCAATGTGGACCAAGTCAGTAGATGAATATGACGCTGAGTTCACCATGTTCAGTCGGTAAGATATGTCTTAATAATTCAATTTTTTCAATAAATCACATACTACACAGCTAACACAATACTTTAACAGTTTTGCGGCACATCTAATACCGACGGATGAGATCAGAGCCCGTCGATTTCGACAAGGTTTGGATTTGGAAATCCAGGCCGCACCAGCCACAGGAGATTTTCCGACTCATGAATCGACTTTGAAAGCTGCCCGCCGTTATGAGACAGTGGTAAAGATGAAGGGCAGACCTCAATCTGCCGGAGTTAAGCGCCCTGCCAACCAGATGGCAGGAGGAGCCTCATCAAGGCCATCTTTTGTGACAAGGAGACCGGGAGTACTAAACAACAGGCCCAGCCCAGCCTTTTGTACCTACTGCAAGAGAGTTGGACATATGATGAAAGACTGCCGGCGAGCCAACCGTCTTTGCTTAGTCTGCGGCTCAGCTACTCATGATATTGGATCTTGTCCTCAAAGACACAACCCAATTGTTGCACCCAGGCCAGCAATCACTTATCAGCAGTGGCCAGCCCTTCAAGCACCTGCTCTAAGACTAGCTCTCCCTGCTCCACCACCTAGAGGACCACCGACTGCACCTCCTCCTTGTCAGTTCCATCAAGCTCAACGGAAAGTTCTGAGGAATGCTCCTTTGGCCAGGAGGAATGTACCACGGCGACAGGCTTTCACGATGACCGTGGAAGAAGCTGAGGCCACTGGCCAAGTCATCACTGGTAACCCTTTCTTTTCAAGTTTTTCTTTCAGTCTTAACACCTACCTATATATTTTCTCTATACCTAAAACATATCCCACATACCTTAGGAACAATCTTAGTAGCCTCAGTTTCTGCACTAGCACTCTTCGATACTGGGGCATCTCACTGCTTTATGTCGCAACGGTTCGTCCGAACTAATGCGATTCCAGTCACACCGCTTGTATCCAGTTGGAATGTCAGTTTAGGGAAGACGTTCTGAAAGCAACAATGGGATACATCTTGTGTCCAGTAGTCGTCTACAGCAGAGAATTTTATGCTGACTTCAAAGTGATGGACATACCAAACTTCGATGTGGTTCTAGGTATGGATTTGCTCGGAACCTTCTATGCTACCATCGACTGTCGTCAAAGGAGGGTAGTATTTGAGATTCCAGACCATCCGGTCTTCTATTTCAAAAGTGGAGACCGTATCCTGAAACCAAGTACC
Source organism: Agapanthus africanus (assembly GCA_030015575.1). Lineage (NCBI taxonomy): Eukaryota > Viridiplantae > Streptophyta > Magnoliopsida > Asparagales > Amaryllidaceae > Agapanthus > Agapanthus africanus. Next base: position 109,110,755 of record JASDDO010000026.1, on the reverse strand, counting down.
TACAAGGCGAAACCAAAGCAGACAGTAATTGCAGCAACTCAAGCAGAGGAAGAATCAAAGCCAGATGTGGTTCGAGAGTTTGACGATGTGTTTCCTGATGATATATCAGTTTGCCTCCTGATTGAGCTCTTGAATTCAGTATTGATTTAGTACCAAGAGCACAACCGGTGATCAAAGCACCTTATCGATTAAGTCCGGAAGGTTTGAAGGAGGTCCGAACTCATTTGGACGAATTATTGGTGAAAGGATGGATTCATCCCAGCACTTCAATTTGGGGATCACCGGTACTGCTTGTGAAGAAGAAGGAAGGTTCATACAGAATGTGCATCGATTATAGAACCTTGAACGAAGTAACGATATAGAACAAGTATCTTCTACCGCGTATTGACGATTTATTCGATCAGCTAAGTGGATCTTGTGTTTTCTCTAAATTAGATATTCGTTCAGGTTATCATCAGGTAAAGGTAAAGGAAGCTGATATTCATAAAACGACTTTCAGAATTCACTATGGACATTACGAATTTCTTGTGATGCCATTTGAATTGACCAACGCACCAGCAATATTCATGAACCTAATGAATCAAGTTTTCCGGGAGTACTTAGACAGGTTTGTTGTCATCTTTATCGACGACATCCTGATGTATTCTAAGAGTCAGAAAGAACATGCCGAGCACCTATGAATTGTCTTGGAAACTCTATGACAACATTAACTCTATGCCAAGTACAGCAAATGCGAGTTTTGGCTAGATCAAGTTGGTTTTCTTGGACATATCGTATCAGGCGAAGGAATCTCTGTGGATCCAGCAAAAGTTTCAGCAGTAAGTGAATAGCCGACACCAAAGTCAGTGAAGGACATTCGAAGTTTCTTGGGTCTAGCTGGATATTACAGAAGGTTCATCGAAGGCTTTTCGAAGATAGCAACATCCCTGACCAAGCTCACACGTAAAGATGAAGACTTTATATGGTCAGAAGCATGCGAACAAGCTTTCGTAGAACTCAAGTCAAGGTTGACATCAGCGCATGTTCTTGTTATACCGGACCAATCTGGAAGTTTCGAAGTGTATTGTGATGCATCCGGTAAGGGATTAGGATGTGTTCTACATCAGCACGATAAGGTTGTGGCTTATGCTTCAAGACAGCTGAACATTCATGAGCGCAATTATCCGACGCATGACTTGGAGTTGGCAGCTGTCATATTTGCTCTCAAGATTTGGCGCCATTATCTTTTAGGTGATTGAGTGAACATATACACAGATCACAAGAGTCTAAAATATGTGTTTACTCAGAAAGAGCTTAATATGCGGCAGAGACGATGGTTAGAACTCACGGCGGGCTTCGACATCAACCTGCAATATCACCCAGGGAAGGTGAATGTGGTACCCGATGCCCTTAGTCGCCAACCATTAGCAATGAATCTTACCGCTCAGTAGAAGATTCAACAGGACTTGCATCAGATAGAGATTGAAGTAGTCATGCCAGGCAACGCTTTAAGCTTGATGAATTTACAAGTTCAATCAACAATTGTCAATCAGATCAAAGCAGCTCAAGCAAGTGATGCTAAGTTACAAAAGATCAGAGAACAAGTAGAGAATGGACTCAGAACAGACTTCATCATCCATGAAGACGGATCTTTGAGATACGTCAGTAGATTGTGTGTACCAAAAGGTTCTGTGCGGGATGAGTTAATGAAAGAAGCTCACAGCTCTCCCTACTCAGTACACCCTGGAGATACAAAGATGTATAAAGATCTACGTCAGAATTACTGGTGGCATGGAATGAAGCGTGAAGTAGCCAGAAGCGTTGCTAAATGTTTGGTGTGTCAGCAAGTAATGGCTGAACATCACAGGACTGCTGGATTACTTCAACCGTTACCTATCCCAGAATGGAAGTGGCAACACATCATAATAGATTTTGTGACTGCACTCTCTCACAGCACAAAGGGTAACGATGCGGTATGGGTTATTGTGGATCGACTCACAAAGACGGCTCACTTCATCCCATTTTGAGCTGGCCAATCAACCGAGACATTAGCAAAGAAGTACATGGAGGTAAGAATCTACTTAAGATTTAAACTCTTCAAATATATACTATCTCTGGTACCCATGAACTCATACAGGAAATTGTGCGACTTCATGGAGTACCGATCTGCATTGTCTCCGATCGTGACACCAGGTTCCGATCACAAGTTTAGCAGAGTCTGCAAGAAAGCTTGGGAACAAGTCTGAACTTCAGCATGGCTTATCATCCACAAATAGATGGTTAGTCTGAGCGAGCTATTCAGATCTTGGAAGATATGCTCAGAGCGTGTATGTTAGACTTCGGAGGATCGTGGGAAGATCACCTACCTCTTGTGGAGTTTTCATACAACAACAGCTACCAAGCAAGTATTGGAATGCCACATTTTACAGCACTATATGGAAGGAAGTGTCGATCACCATTAAGTTAGGACGACATCGTAGACAGAGAACTTCTTGGATCTGAAATGATAGTAGCAACTGTTGATGTGGTTCGTACTATTAGGAAAAGAATGCGCATAGCCCAAGATCTACAGAAGCACTGGGCTGATGCAAAACGACGTCACTTGGAGTTTCAACCGGGAGATCACGTATTCTTAAAGATATCTCCAAACCGTGGAGTGATTCGATTTGGAAGACGGGGTAAGCTAAGTCCGAGATCTATTGGACCGTTCGGCATACTCGAACGAGTCGGTGAAGTGGCATGCCGCTTGGCACTTCCACTTTCATTAGAAGGAGTGCATAATGTATTCCACATATCCCAACTCAGAAGGTATGTGAGTGACCCCAGCCATATTCTCGATCATTCCGAGCTCACTGTACAGCCCGACATATCTTGTGAGCAACAACCTGTTGAGATCCTGGACAAGAAAGTGAAGTCATTTCGGAACAAGAAAGTCAATTTGATATGGAGAAAAGACACTCCAGGAGAATCGACATAGGAAAGAGAAGATGAGATGCGTGTAAGATATCCTCACTTATTTGTAAACTAGTCCTTAAATAAATTGTAAATTTCGAGGACGAAATTTTTGTAAGGAGGGTAAACTGTATCAACTCCAATTCTTGTGTATATAAATTTGATTTAAAATTAATGTATACTTAGGGTATTTACATTTCTTGTGAGTACTATAAATATTTAATTTGCTTTTTAATACCAAGAAAGAGCTTGTAGCTCACTGATAGGACCTTGCACTGCTGAACTAAAGCACCAAAATTCAAATCCCATTTGCCACATTATTTTTTAATTAGTTTTCTTTTAAATTTTTAGAAGCCCAAGAGTCTACACGTGCATAACTCGTAAAAACCAAATGTCACATATAAAACAAACTGGCCCAGGAGATAAACCAAACGACGATGGACAGGTGGCGGCGAGACCCGGCCCGACTCGGCCAACTCGGGCCGGCGGTGAGGCTGACTCGGTCGGCGAGGCCGGGTTGACTCGGCCCGAATCCGATTTTTCTTCTTTTCTTCTGTGACTCTTGGCGTCCCCATAACCCCTGTTATGTTTAATTTTCCTGCATTATTCCAGAGACTTTAAAATACAATTAAAACCTAATTTAAATCTATTTTAATGCATTTTGTATCAAACCCTAACCCTAAGTTTTACCTATAAATATCACTCTATTTCACACCCCTTCACTCACAAATTTTGTCCAAACTCTTAAGAAAAATCCCTAGAACTTTTGTGTACAAGTGGAGTTAGCGAAGGGCGAAGCTCCGGCGAACTTCCGACGACGACCTTAGGAGCTCCTGGCGACGAAACGACGCACCGGCACCTACTACCACTCTCTCTTCCTTTTATCTAATCTAAATTCCCGTAAGTCCCTCTTCCCCCTTTTCTTGTCTACTCTAAAAACTTGTATTTCTAAAACCCGACGGAAGCGGAGTTAATCCGACTTCCGATTCGGTTTTCTTTAAAAAGTTCCAATTTTCTTAAATACAACAATACCTAACTTGCACATCATGACTATTAATTATTAACAAAACATATTGAACAACTTTCATAGCAAAAGAATTCATATTGTAGTTTTTATCGTATCTTTGCAGAAAAATACCATGCAGTTTAGTTCGACATTAAACAACATAAATTCTTGCTATACTTTTAAATAGATCACGAGGTAATGACCTACCTCCTCACAACACTCATATACAATATAGCACGATACCTTTCGGGAACATAGAATACGGGAAAAATGCAATTTTACACATAAATACCTTTTACTACTAAAACTTTTCTCTACAAGATTATGTATTTTAAATAAATCTTTGCAAAGTGCCGCTACAATCCATTTTGGGGAACCCGTTCAGGATGATGTGGATTATCGCACATCCTTGGACTTAGTATTGCCAGATGCAGGCCTTCGCAAGGAGCATTCAATCTCGAAAGATTTAAAAATACAAATATCTTAAGAAAATGAGATTTCTAGAAAAATAATAAATTAAACTATATATATATATATATATATCATCAAAGAATATATTTTTGATATAGTATAAATATTCCAATTTTTCTAAATCGAAAAGAATCACTCTACATGAAAATACCATGTAATTCTATATAAGTTCAATACTTTACAATTAAATATCATATATTATGAAAAGTATGTTTTATTCACTAGAAATGTCACAATGATAAAATATACATCAATGAAAATTTTAAAGACGATAATAAAATACTTGAGATGTTTTTTGAAAACTATACAAAATTATTTTTACATAAAACCCCCTCAAGTTTTATAAATTACAATAAGGACCCTAATAAATATAGGTTTAAGCGGGACTGGTCTCTTAAGCCTCATGGAGCCGGAGATATGGGTGCTTGCCTATTTAAGGTAGACAACTTAACAAATGGTGTTATCAACATGGTAATTGTTTTTGAAAAAGACACAAATCCTGCCGCCCATGTGCAGCGGTTACCGATAGCTCCAAAATCTAATTCAGGATTCAATTTCTTTTCTAATTGTCTGACTCAGACTGAGTATCGATATAATCAATCTGACTTGAATGAGATTTAAGTATATATAACAAATCAATATGAATCTATATAATCAATCTGTTCAATCTATTCAATTTGTATTGACCGAACCGAACCATGAATATACTTCCATCTACATGATTCTCCAGTTACATCCATTTACTGATATCATGATTTCGGTAAGTCATCTATCTATACAATTTAATTACAAGACAATACAATCAAGACATCGCGGGGTTTAAAGGGTAGATTGGTACGGAAGGCGTTAGAAGTGGCACGGGACTACAAGAATTAAGACACCTAACCTGTATTCCATTGCTGTTGTACCGTGGCATAAATAGTTCCTTGGTCATTCCGTTCACCTTAGTCTCTGGTCTACTGAGACTCCTCTCGTATACACTGGCCTATTCTGTACCAAGCTACAAACAACAGCGTTAACACTAAATACAATATTATAACAATATAATACTACTTTAAAAGTTACACTCTCTCTGTCTATTCTATTTCTCTCTCATCTTTGGGACTTACCGAGCGATTGTTCGCTGATGACATTCCTTCTCTTCCTTCTTTAGAATGTTGTCAGGTGATTTGGACCTTCAGGAGATCGAGCCCACTAGCGAGGACTTAGATCAGCTAGCCTTCGACTTGGAGCTCTAGATATTTGTACATTTCATTTCTGTATTTCCATTTCTGTTATGCCACGGTTTAGGCATTGCTTTCCATTCCATGTATTTACTTTTCCAAATACTGTAAAAGAATGTTTAATAAATAAAGTTGCTGTTTATTTACATCTTATCTCTTGTGTATATTTCTTTATATTGCTTAGTTACGCTTAGCGTATTTATTTCAGAGTAAATATGTAGCTGCCTCGTCGCGTCCTCTGTCCATACACTGGGAAGCGGGGCGCAACACTATATCGAGAGTATCAATTCATCGAACCGGTGCTTTCATAGCTCTGTGTTTTATATGACCAAACCATCTTAACCAGTTTTCTCGCATCTTCTCCTCCACACGTGCTACACTAATTTTTGCACGAATATCCTCATTTCACACTTTATCTTTTCTAATGTCACCACACATCCAACGAAACATGTGCATCTCCACTACGTGCATCTTCTGTGTATGATATTTCTTAGGAGCCCAGCATTCTGTATTATATAATAAGGCAAGATGAATAACGCTCAGATAAAACTTTCCTTTCAACTTTAACAGAAAGTTACGATTGCGCAAAATCCCTGTTGCACTACTCCATTTCAACCAACCAGTTTAGATCCTTTGATTAATATTGCTATCGATCTTCCCATCCTTTTGGATGATGGAACCTAAATATTTAAACTAATCGCTCGGTGATATCTCTTGCCCTTCCAGTGTTATACTAATATGGTCTCGACTTCTCTGTTTGCTAAATTTGCAATGCATATATGCTGTCTTGGACTTGCTCAATCCGAACCCTCGAGATTCCAACGTTTGCCTCCATAACTTTAGTTTGGCATTAACCACTTCTTTTGTCTCATTACTAGAACAATATCATTAGCGAATAGTATACACTAAGATCTCATCTTGGATAGTTTTAATAAGCTCATCCATTACGTTGGTAAATAGGAATGGACTTAATGCAGATCCTTAATATAAATCAATTGTAATCGGAAAATCACTCGTTAGGCCGCAGTAAGTTCTGATATTTCCCACTACTCCATCGTACATGTCCTGGATTATGTCAATGTACTTGACGGGGACCCTTTTCTTCATCATTCTCCCCTATAATATTTCTCTTAGTACATTGTCGTATGCTTTCTCTAAATCAATAATATCATATGCAAATCTCTTCTCCACTCTCGAAAACGCTCGACAAGTTGACGAAGCAGATGAATAGTCTCTGTCGTCGATCGTCCAGGCATGAACCCAAACTGGTTATCTGTTATCCTAACATCCTTACTTAGCCTGTGTTCAATCACTCTCTCCCAAACTTTCTTGGTGTGACGCATAAGTTTTATTCCACGGTAGTTTGAGTAATATTGAATATCCCCTTATTCTTGTAGATAGGTACAAGTATATTTTTTCTCCATTCATTTGGTATCTTTTTGGTCTGCCAAATCTCAGCCATTTAGCGTCTATTTCTCTTAAGCATCTCCAAATCTCGATAGGAATCCCTTCTGGACCAACAGTTTTTCTTGATCTCATTCTCTTCAAAACCTCTTTAATCTCAGGTATTCTTATTTTACGCATGAAATCACGGTTTATGTCTATATTATTTTAATTAATGCTTTAAAAAATATTGGGTTAATTGCTAAATAATTCCCCAATGTTTTACCTATTTTGTACTTATATTAATTACTTATTGATTTTTTTCACTCCATTTATATACCATAAAGTTTAAAGCGTTAATACTTTACTTCATTCAATTGATCATCAAATCCATCATTATTTTAAACAAAATCTATACGGTTTGTGCTTTAGGGTTTCTAAGTCCAATGAAAAATCAATAAAGTATATAATTGCAATTTGCAAAGTAGATGAAACATTGGGGTATTATTTAGCAAAAATATACAAATATGCATCGCACATACAAAATACTAGTATATATACATAAAGTCTTGTTATATCATTTCTTTTGCCTTCTTTATTTGGCGCCGTCTTTAACCGAATACATTGGGCGACCTACCGGCCTACCCTTACATGTGTCTTTCCGTTTTACTTCAGAATAGCATCAAGTATTTGACACACTTCCTATAAGTATCAAGTACTGGGAACAAGAAGACTGCTCTGATTGCCGACATCACCATTTGAAATCCGTGACGATAACAGGATTCTCAGGACAAGAATGTGAGCTAGCTACGCTGTGCCAGGTTCCTTATCCAGAATGCCCAAATGCTTAAGGTGATGCATCTTACTTGTAACTTCAGCATGAAGAAAAGTTGGGAAAAAGCGATGCGGCTCGAATTGAACCTTCAGAATAGTGCCTCTTCATATCCTCGTGTGAATTTTAGAAAGGGCTGTCATGAAGATAAAAACGCTTTGAACTGGTAATCTCTATCGACTAGTCAAAGAAATGGTTCCATGTCATTAGCATTTGAATATTTAGTGCACATTTCTAGTAATTAGTCAATGTTTTCTGTATGTAATGAAACTTGGCGTCTCGGGTTTCGTCTTTTACTTTTGTGAGTTATTGACTCGTAATGCTCGATTTATTTTTTCGATTTTGTTGATATTTTCTAAATTTGTGTTAAATTTGCGTTACTAGGTTTCCGAGGTCTGTTTATGTTGCTGAGTATCATAATGTCCAACAAATTCTCGCTCAGATGTATCTTCCGTTTCCTCTTCTTCACAATTAATCCTTCCAAAGAATTTTTAGTGAACGAGTTAACCTTTTGAAGAAGGTCTTGCTGTTGCTAGTGATTTTGACTTATTATGGAGCCAGCATAGATTTGAATTAGGCTTAATTTCAAAAAACTATCAAATATTTTGGCATTACGAGAAACTGCAAAATTCTTGTTAAATACACAAGAAACTACCACAAATCATTCAATAATTACGGAAAAATCACCATAAATGAGGTGCAAAGTTAGCAATAATTGCAAGAAACTACCATAAAACATTTAAAGCATGATAATTTCTCATAATTTTGAGAGAATTTGGTAGTTACTCATAATCGAGGCAAATAATTTGGTAGCTTTTTGGAATTAAGCCTTTGAATTATTGTGCAGTTGCGGCGACTCAAGCACTTATTGCTAGTTTTTGAGACTTGCTTGCGGGTTCTATTTCTTTCTTCTTCTTTTATGGCAGTTAGATTAATTATTTTCTAAACTATATAAACATTGCAATAACTCACTTGGTATGACAATTGCTCTCCCAAGGAAAGTGTAGGGTTCGATCCCCAAGATGGGAAGTGGCCACAATCTATTTCTTTTGGGGCAAATTCGTGGTTTCTTTTAAGTGCGAGGGTGTATTATGTGCATGGATGTTAGGCTTATGGGTGAAGGCACTTTAACTAGGGAAATAAATTGTGGTGATGTTTTGTTACATGCCCTGCGCTTGCACAGGATGGTTGCTGTATTTATTTTGCCAAAGACATGTCACTTATTTAATCCAAACTTACTACCATATACTATAGTTTGGACTATTAGTTTGCATCATATAAATTAGCGTATTTCATTTGTATTGAACTATTAGGTAACTTGTTAAATCTCGATTTCTGTATTCATTGTTTACGGACCTACATGATATCGCCTTTACCCCTTCTCATATTTTTTTCCTTCTTAGGCATTTGGTTTCTAATCTTCACACATCAATATTTTCTTATTGTATTTTAAAATTATGTTCATAAATTGATGCTTATTTATAATTTTGTGAAATTCAACTAATATTCTAAAGTAAGTCATGGGTGACTGATGATGCTCGATATCAGTGACTCTCTAGATGCTGACATGTTGCAGATGACGTATCCCAGAACCTACAAGAAAGGATCAAGAACTTTAGTTGGGATCATACCTCGGGCCTCCGGCCCGAGAATTATCCCGACCTTCGGTGGCCTTCCAGACCACCCCCGGCTCGCCTCCGAGCTATCACAGAACCAAGATGTCTCGGCCTCTCGCTTGTTCCCGAGCCTCCCGCCGAGCTCAACTTCCTCGGTCTCACCGACCGACCCACAACGCTGATCACAGGCGCCTCCGCCACGACTCCTCGAATCTCACCGGGCGCGAGATATCCGCCGCCCATGATCCCGCGTTCCACTCCATCACGATCCCCCATTAATGAGTCTATCTCGTCATTAATGTGGGATCCTGCTTATCACGTGGGCGTGACGCCAGGGACGTAACGGCCGACGTGAATCTCGCGCCCTCCTGCCCATTGCTGCCATTATATAAATCCCTCTCTCAGACGACTCAGGTAATCCAATTTCACTCCAATAGGCCATTACTCTCCCAAAATACCCCGTCTAACTTGATCGTCGGAGGGTCCTCAGTGGCACAACCACCCCAGGACTTCTTTGCAGGTAGCTCGGCCACAACCTCACAAAACCTACTGAGATCCACACACTCTAGGAGGCAACCTTCCAACTCAATCTTAACCGTCCATCAGCGCTCGCAGCAGATCAACGGAAGATAACATATGAAGGAGATCCAGAGATCCATCAGTTGGCGCCGTCTGTGGAAAATGCTAGTTCCACTCAACGAAAGTTCATCTTCCGATCTCGACTTCATGGCGAGCAGTCGCCATGACAATCCAAGCACCAGCCGTCGTCCTCCCCGCAGTAGGGACGAGGGAGAATCCCCTCCTCCCCCGAACACCATTCATGCCCTATCCTCTCGGATAGATCGGCTCGCGTCCGTTATGGATGCACTCGTCCATGTCCAAACGGCCTGGCAATCTCCCCAGGTCGCCGCTCCCCCACCTCGGGACCGGGACCCCTACAGAGGGAAAGAAGAATCTGCCCGTGTCGGCACGACCAGACACCACCTCGCTATCTCCGGCGGCCGCAGATTCCTTGGGCCAGTGTATTCAATGACCCGCTGGGCGCCGCACAGCTCAACACCGAGATCTTTCGTCAGAGCGCCTCACCTCGAGGCCCATCGCGCCCTTGTCCCTCTCGAGGAGGTGTCGGCCAGCTCGATTTTCCCAGGCATGACCGGCACCCCCTCCCTCGACGGGGTCCACGGACGGGACTCGCCACGGCAGCTCGAAGACGACCTCACCAGGGGACCAAAGGAACCTTATCGAATGGAACCAGGGCCGTGGCCAGGCACAGGTCTTCGGCAGCAGAGGCCAAAAATCAAAATGTGCCAAATCATCGGGATACCACAGCCGACTCGATGCCCTCGAAAAGAAGATCGAAGGCTTGCATCGAGAAAATCGTCCTTCAAGCGACAGGGCTAAATATGCCGCCGACTCGCTCACAAAGCCCTCATCAAGAGGCCACTGAGCAGCAACCATGCTCGGTCCATCCTTAGCAGGCCACTCCATGCCCTCCCATGCTAAGGATCAAAACCCTCACCAAGAGGCCACCGGGCAGCAACCCTACTCGGTCCATCCTTGGCTGGTAATTTTTTACCCTACGACGCCAAGGATCAAAGCCCTCATCAAGAGGCCACCGAGCAGCTACCCTGCTCGGTCCATCCTTAGCAGGCCTCTCTATGCCCTCCCGTGCTAAGGATCAAAGCCCTCATCAAGAGGCCACCGAGCAGCTACCCTGCTCGGTCAATCCTTGGATGGTAATCCCTTACCCCACGACACTAAGGATCAAAGCCCTCATCAAGAGACCACCGAGCAGCTACCCTGCTCGGTCCATCCTTGGCTAGTAATCTCTTACCCCACGATGCCAAGGATCAAAGCTCTCATCAAGAGGCCACCGAGCAGCTTCCCTACTCGGTCCATCCTTGGCTGGTGATTTCTTACCCAACGACTCCAAGGATCAAAGACCTCGCCAAGAGGCCACCGGACAGCAACCCTGCTCAGTCCATCCATGGCTGGTAGTTCACTACCCACCGACGCCAAGGATCAAAGACCTCATCAAGAGGCCACCGAGCAGCTTCCCTGCTCGGTCCATCCTTAGCAGGCCACTCCATGCCCTCCCGCGCTAAGGATCAAAGCCCTCGTCAAGAGGCCACCGGGCAGCAACCCTGCTCGGTCCATCCTTGGCCGGTAATCTCTTACCCCACGACGCCAAGGATAAAAGCCCTCATCAAGAGACCACCGAGCAGCTTCCCTACTCGGTCCATCCATTGCTGGTAGTTCACTACCCACCGACGCCAAGTACCAAAGCCCTCACTAAGAGGCAATCGAGCATCTACCCTGCTCGGTTCGTCCTGGCGGGCAGCTTCCAGCCCCATGACGCTGAGGATCGAAGCCTTCATCACGAGGTGACCGGGCATCCTCGTGCTCGGTTCATCCTGACGGGCAACTACCTGCCCTTCGACGCCAAGGATTGAAAGCCCTCCTCAAAAGGCAACCAGGCATTCTCCTACTCAGTTCGTCCACTCCAGGCAGCTTCCTGCCTTACAAAGAGATGGATCAAGGCCCTCGTAACGAAGCCGCCAGACATCTACATGCTTGGTCTCAATGGTGGATCCCTGAGCCTCACATTGAACCAGCTAGCAAGCCTCTGCCCGGTGCATGCACCCAAAGAAGGCAAGCTCCCAACACGGCTCAAGTAAGCAAAAAATAGGAAAGCTCGAGTTCGGTCGATAGCCAGCCCTAACAAACGAAACGACGCCTCCATTCGTTCCTGGGAAATCGACATCACGATTCTCGGTGCCAAACCAAGAAGAAGATTCTCCGTATATTCCACTCTCGACCCGACCCATAAATAGGTCGGAATGAGAGTGGAGGGCTAATGATGATGCTCAGAAGTGGCATTTCCTAAGATCATGACATGTGGCGACTAATGTGTCCTATAGCTTATGGGAAGGGAGCGACAATGGTACATTAGAAGCATGCCCCGGGCCTTCGACCCGAGGATGTTTCCGACCTTCAGTGGCCGTCCAGACCACTCCTATGCCCGCCTTACAAACAACCGCTGGCTCGCCTCTGAGCCTCTTGCACGATAGGCCTCCTCGGCCCTCCCGGCTCACCTCCGAGCTATCAAGAACTAAGCCTGCTCGGCCTTCCGCTCGTTCCCGAGCCTCCCGCCGAGCCTTGCTTCCTCGGTCTCATCGAACAACCCCCAGCACTGATCATCGGCGTCTCCGCCATGGCTCCGCGAATCCTGCCAGACGCGAGATATCCACCGCCCATGATCCCATGTTCCACATCACCGCGTTCCCCCATTAACGAGCATATTTTGTTATTAATGGGGTATCCCGCCTTTCACGAGGGTGTAACGCCAGGGGCGTAATGGCCGGCGTAAATCTTGCGCCCGCCAGCCCATGGCTGCCACTATATAAACCCCTCTCTCAGACGACTCAGGTAAGCGAATTTGATCCCAATAGACCGTTACTCTGCCAAAATACCCCATCTAACTTGATCGTCGGAGGGTCCTCGGTAGCACAACCATCCTGGGACATCTTAGCAGGCAGCTCGGCTTCAACCACACAAAACCCATTGAGATCCACATGCTCCAGGAGGCAACTCTCCAACTCACGTCCTGTCAGGATTCACTAACCACTCTATCCCGACGGAAGGGGTGATCACCCTCCAATTTAGCATTGGGGAGGCCGGCCGTACACGCACCGTGTCTGTGGAATTCATCGTAGCGAGAATCCCATCGGCCTACAACGTCCTCCTCGGTCGCCCAACACTGAACTCCCTCCGGGCCCAGATATCGACCTACCACCTGGCGATGAAATTCCCGCTTGACCAAGGAGGGATAGATCAGGCCTACGGAGACCAAAGAACCGCAAAGGTATGCTTCACCGCAACATCTACGTCTAAGCGGCCAAACAATGATGTCGAGGGTGAGGTGACATCAAGGGTTCTCTGGACACTTGAGACGAGCAAAAAAGGTCCAAGGGACCCCGGGGGAGCCACAGACAGAGGTCCCCCTTGTAGAAGGGGACGAAGAACGAACCGTTCAGATCGGGCCGCTTTTAACGGGGACTCGGTGAGACGACCTGGTTCACTTCCTCAGAAACAACTCTGGCGTGTTCTCCTGGGCACCTGCCGACATGCCCGGGATCGACCCCAAAATCATATCTCACAAGCTCGGGGTAGACCCATCGGCTCGACCCGTCAGGCAGCAAAAACGAAGCTTCGTCCCGATCAAGCAAAAGGCGATCGAAGACGAGGTAGACAAGCTCCTCACCGCCAACTTCATTCGGAATGTGCCTTACTCAGAATGGTTGGCGAACGTGGTCATGGTCAAAAAGTCAAGCGGGAAGTGGCGCATGTGCGTCGACTTCAGCGACTTCAACAAGGCCTGCCCGAAAGACAACTATCCCCTCCCCCGGATAGACCAGCTCATCGATAGCTCGACAGGCCATGAACTACTTAGCTTCATGGATGCCTTCTCCGGCTATAACCAGATCCGTATGTGATGGATCTTTGGATCTCCTTCAGATGTTATCTTCCATTGATCTGCTGCGAGCGCTGATGGACGGCTGAGATTGAGTTGGAGGGTTGCTTCCTGGAGCGTGTGGATCTCAGTGAGTTTTGTGTGGTTGTGGCCGAGCTACCTGCAAAGAAGTCCTAGGGTGGTTGTGCTACCGAGGACCCTCCAACAATTAAGTTAGACGGGGTATTTTGGCAGATTAACGGCCTATTGGAGTGAAATTGGCTTACCTGAGTCGTCTGAGAGAGGGGTTTATATAATGGCAGCCATGGGCTAGCGGGCGCAAGATTTACGCCGGCCGTTACGCCCCTGGTGTTATGCCCGCGTGAAAGAAGGAATACCCCATTAATGACGAGATATGCTCGTTAATGGTGGAACACGGTGGCGTGGAACACGGGATCATGGGCAGCGGATATCTCGCGTCTGGCGAGATTCGCGGAGCCATGGCGGAGACGTCGGTGATCAGTGCTGGGGGTCGGTCGATGAGACCAAGAAAGCAAGGCTTGGCAGGAGGCTCGGGAACGAGCGGGAGGTTGAGCAGGCTTGGTTCTTGATAGCTCGGAGGCGAGCTGGGAGGGCCGAGGAGGCCCATCGTGCAGGAAGCTCGGAGGCGAGCCAGCGGTTGTTTGTAAGGCGGGCATAGGAGTGGTGTGGACGGCCACTGAAAGTCAGAAACATCCTCGGGTCGAAGGCCCGGTGCATGCTTTTAATGTACCATTTGTTTCCTGATTTAAAATCAGAAAAGCTTATGGAAAAAGCTTCAGAAGAGGGTCACGTGCTTACACGTGACCAGCAGTCACGTGTTGGCACGTGACACCTAAAAGTATCGTCAAGGCAAATTCAGTTTCCCAAATACATCAAAGAAAAGGGGCTTCAGAAAGGGTCACGTGCTCCCACGTGACCTGGATCACGTGTTGCCACGTGACAATCAAAAGCGGCTTCAAAACCCAACAGCTCCCTGAGCAAATCAAGAAAAAGGCTTCAGAAGAGGTCACGTGCTTCCACGTGACCAGGGTCACGTGTTGGCACGTGACACTCAAAACATCAGACTCATTCTCCGGTTAAATCAAGAAGAAGGCTCCATGCCAGGGTCACGTGCTCACACGTGATCAGTTGTCACGTGGTGGCACGTGATAGTTAAGCAGCAACCAGAAGACAGAGCATAAAAAGAAGGAAGAAGGCTCGTTCCAAGGGGGTCACATGCCCACACGTGACCAAGGGTCACGTGCCCACACGTGACCAACTTCAAAGCCCATTTGTCAACAGAATTAAATTCTGAGAAAAGACCTCTCAAATCTTTCCAAAAGCAATCGATTAAATTAAAGATTTAGAGGTGATTAAATATCATCTATCTATGGGAAAATCTCGAATTTGGAAAGATTTCCCCTTTAAATCTAACAGAAATAACAAAGGAGAATCCCTGGATTTGAAATACAATGGTGAATAAAATTTACCTAATAATCCAAAGGTCCAAAACGAATGATGGATGCAAATCAAATCTCTCAATGAAGATTCGTCAAAAAACTAATTGACTCGGCTGCTTCTCCTATAAATAGGAGCCAAGAGACACGCAAAAAATATACACGCAGAGGGAAGAAAAGAGAGAGAGCCTTGATACTTGAGAGGAATTTGGATCTTCTGCAAAAGAAAACCCTAGGTAAGAAAGGGAAGGTTTCATTGAAAGAAAGAGAATTTAATTCTCAACAGAGTTTAACTCTGATGTAAAACAGAAGGACATATTTCTTCTCTCTTTGGTGGAGGATCTGTAAAGTGCACATCTCCCCTTGAGTTGAGAATTTAATTCTCAATGGGTTGAGATCCTGCCATGCAGATTCAAAGCATAGAGAGGGCATGGAAGCACGAGAATTTAATTCTCACAGAACTATAGGAATTTAATTCCTTCAAAATAAAATTAGGGTTTGACCCTGTGTTATGGGAATTTAATTCCTTCAGAACAAAAAGAATCAGGGTTTAACCCTAGTTAAGAACTTAGTTCTGTTAAAACAATAAGAATTTAATTCTCTTAATCTTATTCCCCAGAATAATTCTCTAACAGAGAGTGTGGGTTTAATTCCTTAAAGCTTTTATTATGGTTCAACCCTATTCGGTTCTGCACATATATGAGGAATTTAATTCCTACAGAAAATTCAGAGTTCAACTCTTCAAAAGGAACTAGGAATTTAATTCCTCTGAAATTATTGTCAGGGTTCAACCCTACGAGGAATTTAATTCCTGAAAGGGATCAACAGATCTTCTAAACAACTACATAAAAGCGGGGTCACGTGTCACCACGTGACCCCCTCCCCAAAGATCCGCATAAAGCCCTTTGAGGCAGTGCCTCACGTGACCCACGTGACCTCTGAAGCATAAGGAATAGAAAAGAGCTCTAAGGCGCCCTCACGTGTCACCACGTGACCCCTAGTGAGCATTATAACGCACAGAGCATGGGCTTTCATCACGTGCTCGCACGTGATGGCCACCAGAACTAAAGTGTTAAACACTTACCTGCAGAATAAAATAAAGGGAATCAGGGCGCTCTCACGTGTCCACATGTGACCCCTCTCTCCTTAGCGTTTAACACTAATCTGAAGACTTTGTCCTCAGTGTTTAATACTGATTTTCTTAGTGTTTAACACTAATTTGGAAAACTCTAGTTGCAGTGTTTAACACTGATTTGCTTAGTGTTTAACACTAATGCGAAAACTCTGCTCCCAGTGTTTAACACTGATTATCTTTTAGTGCTTAACACTAACTTGCTAATCTTATTCCCAGTGTTCAACACTGTTGGTTTCTAGTGTTTAACACTAGCTTTAGCCCAATTAGCTAAGTTTCAAAGGCAAAGCCTCTCCTTCAATGGACCAGCAGAGGGTTAATGTTTCAAACATAATTGGACTTAGCCCAAATTGGCCATAAGTCCTCAAATCATCTTAAACTGAACACACTTGCTCTTTCAACAAACTCATTGGTTCAAGGGTACATCTCTGAACTCCTCTGATATCTGTCGTTGTAATCCTTCAACGTCGTCAGAGAGGTGACGGGTCCCGACAACCACACATTAATACGGATTGTGGGGTCCTTAAACTCATGGACTAATGCGTCCTTAAATCAAGATACGGATTGTGGGGTCCTTAAACCCATGGACTACGACGTCCTTAACCTTGACCGAGATGTCTTAAAACTAACAATGGACTGTGGGGTCCTTAAACCCATGGACTACGACGTCCTTAACCTTGACCGAGATGTCTTAAAACTAACAATGGACCGCAATGTCCTTAAACTACCCATGGACCGCAATGTCCTTAAACTACCTACGGACCGCAATGTCCTTAAACTAGCAATGGACCACTATGTCCTTAAACTGGAACAATAGAGCCCAAACGCTCTTTTGTCGGATCTAAACGATCCCGTTTAAGTTGATCTTAGCCTCAAATATGGCTAACGTATCCTTAAACCTTCAAACAGACTGGACTATGAATCCCCCCAATCAACTTCGGTTCAAGGGTACATCTCTGAACTCCTTTGATATCTGTCGTTGTAATCCTTCAACGTCGTCAGAGAGGTGACGGGTCCCGACGGCCATACATACAATGGACCACCATGTCCCTAAACTGGAACAATAGAGCCCCTAAATGCTCTTTTGTTGGATCTAAACGATCCCGTTAAGTTGATCTTAGTCTCAAGTTAGACTAACGTATCCTTAACAAACGTTTGAGTTGATCTTAGCCTCAAATATGGCTAACGTATCCTCAAACCAAACCCCCAAACCCAAATCTAAGATAAATACGGATTTGTACTAGTCCACGCCCTACGGGCGACGACATAACTAGGTCTCCGTAAACAATCCACGGGCAACAAAACATAAAACAAACACACACGACGCGAAGTGACCATCTGGAGAAGGAGAAAGTTGTTACCGCGATGCGGTAGCGTAATTAACTACAGGGGCTTGCGCCTGCAGGGAAGAGCGTCCCCACAATCAAAAACCCCTCAAACGAGGGGAAATCTGACGAAGTCTGCTACATCGGCCGCATCCGTGTAAACCTTCGATACATGGTGCCATAAATCAACTTGGCATCTTCGGAGAGGTGGACGGATAGCACCAATTAGCATCTGCCCCGAATTTCAGGCTAGAGACGCCATGTCGCGCCGTCTTTCGGAAGGGAACAGATTCTGGCACGCCCGGTGGGACCTTTTCCTCTTTCCACTCCACACTTCGTGTGTCGTGATTCGCGAACCAATCGCGGTTCGCTAATGGTGGCCCTTGGGTTTCAAGATACTAAGAATTGGCATCTCGCTTATTGCAGAAAGCAAAGGATCGATGGCTTCTACTTCCGTGAAATTCTCCAACTGCTCAGACTGCAATTGCGATCAACGCTTTGCCTCGCCAGGAGGTATAGCCTACGGACCCCAAGCTGCTTCGTTATTCACAATGCCGGTGGACCAGGTGACTCAGGCCACTACCGGATTGTTCTTCGGGACTATACTCCCACCAACAAGCTTCACGGCGCCGGTGCTGACAAAGGAAGCTCCCAAGAAGTCGGTCTTTGATCGTCTTACCCCTGCCGCGGCTCATCTCAACGGGTCGCCCAACATCAGCGCCTCGGTCTTCTCTAGATTGGGCCAGAAATCCGGTAGACCCATCATGAGGTCTACAATCCCAGAGAAGGCTGCTTCTAAGAAAGTGGCTGCTCCTGCTCCCGAAATCGCCAAGGCGGCTTCTCTGGCCAAAAAGTCGGTCTTTACAAGATTGACGGTTTCAGCTCCCGCCCCTGCTACCCAAAAGACGTCGGTCTTTGATAGGCTAACACCAACAGCAATCCCCCACCTACACAAGGGGCAAGACGAAACCATTCTTACCGCTGACCCAACGCCGTCCGCTCGACACGCTCGACGTCGCCATTGGCGCCGAGTAAGAAAGGCTGGGGGCAACTCCCCCTCCGGGTTAACTCCATCAGCCCCGATGGCAGAGGTTAATGCTGCTGTTCCAACTGGGAACGGCTTCGAGATGCTAAATAAGGTGCGAAGGAATTCTCCTACTGCAGTGCTAAAAAGGCCTCCTCCCCCATTAAAAAAGGTTGTGGAAATAAAATCAGAACAGCCCCGATCCCCTCAGCGGCTTTCTTCCAAAATCTATAAGGTTTGGCGGCAGGCCCGAGACTTGATCATCGATCCAAACTTCTCCCGCCAGCACAAGAAACTGAAAATCCAACCGGAAGCTGGTCACCAGGCTAAACCCCGAAAGGCTGTCTGGACGCCCACCTCAACGGCCCCCTCAACCTCCATGGCTCATAAAAGGAGGAAGCCAGAGAAGATCCCCCAGCCTGCAACGACAGCTAATAGCACTAAGCCCAGACGCCCTAAGTCTGGGGGCATGATGGTCCACACCGTATACATGGCGTCAGGAAAAGAAGACAGCCGCGCGTCCACGGGTCATAGACCGCTTACACTGTCGGTGACCAAAGCTCAGGAGCAGCAGCAAAAGCTCCAAGAAATGATGAATGCTATGGCCGCACTTACCGGGCCAAAAGAAAGCCCAGAAACGTCCTCAGACGCACGCCAGGAGGAAGAAACCGACGCTGAATTCCTTCGCCGGATACTGGAGAAAAAGGACAAAGAGGCTGCTGAAAAAGCAGCCAATATACAGCGTATGGGCCTTCTCTTCCAAGATATGATAGGAATGATGATCCAGCAGGACCTACCCGCCGAGGATCCCCCAATCGTTCTTGAAGACGACCGAGGAGAAACGTCAAATTCACCGCCAGCCCCCTCAAAGGCCAAGGAGGAGACGATCTCTAAAGCTGACTTGGTTGACTATATAGCCCAGCAAATCCGGGTTCATCATGCGACTGAGGCAGCTGGTCAAGTCGTAAAAACGAGGCGGCCGTATCCAAGCTGGTACAACCAAATCAAATACCCGCCAGGCTATACGATACCGAAATTCCACGTGTATAAGGGGATCGGCAATCCCCATCAACATGTTGCCCAGTTCCGGGCCCTCTGCAGTAACACCGGCGGTGATGATAAACTGTTGCTTCGCCAGTTCGTGGGTAGCTTATCGGAAACAGCGTTCGAATGGTATTCGGAACTCCCGAACGATTCTATCAAGAGATTCGCTGAAATGGAGTTGTTATTCACTCAGCGATTCGCAAGTGCCAGCGAACGCACTCCAATAACAGCACTGATTAACGCCAGGGTAAAACCAGGCGAAACCTGGGTCCAGTATGCTATACGCTGGCGGAATTTGTGGTCGAGATGCGAACAATGCATTGAGGAGGCACCCGCAGTGGGCATGTTCGTGGGAACCCTAGACCCCCACGCAACTATCTCCCATTTTATGATGTTCTTTAAGCCAACCATATTCCAGGCTTTAATCGACAAGTTGGCTCAGATGGACCAGATGGGTCATAGACCACCTCCCCCGAAGTCGGAACCTCGGAATGACAAGGGTAAAGGAAGGGCAACCTTTGTCGCGAATGCCCAACAGCAACCTAACACCCCGAAACCGGCAAATCAACTGGAAGAAAGACGCCGGTATTATAATGAAAAGATGAAACGTCCTTACTCGTTCCCACGAGACAAGACGAAACGGTTATTCGAGCTGGCAATACGCAACAGACTTATATACCTACCAAATCCAAGGCGACCGCCGCAACCCACGGAGGTGAATAACCCTAACTATTGTCCTTACCATCAAACGGTAAGTCATCCGATTGAAGATTGCTTCGTCTTCAAAGGATGGATCGAAGATCAATACCTCCAGGGGAAGTTTATACTGTCAGAAAAGTGGAAGGTGAACCCACCACAGCCGCATCCTCCTAAGAAAGCGGATACACCGGGGGCAACCTGCTCCTTTATTGAAGAAGCTCCGTGGGAGGTCATGCTATCAACTAAAACCAAAAGAATGCTGGGATACCTTCATGCGTGCCCTACGATCGAATGGAAGGACCCTCTTGAACCTCAAATTATCGAAGGAATGTTGAAGCCCCGCCCAACTACGAAGACTCGTGATAAGGGCCCAAATACTCACGCCCAACCGTCAAAATCTTCGAAGAAAAAGAAGAAGAAATCCAAGAAGTCCGTGAAGCTTGGAAACGAGCACACGAACTTGCAGAAGCAAATCGACGCGCTGGAAGAATACAATCAAAAGGCGCGAACTCCTGTCACACTGCAAGAGTTCCTCAACCACATCTTTCAAGAGGAAGATGATGGAGAGAGCTCGTCGGATGAATCCGAAGGATATGTGGCGAGTTGTAACGTAATCTCCCACTCGTTTACCGATGATGGGAAAACTCCTGGCACTAAGAAGCTGGAGGCAGAGCCTGAACCAGAGCGTGCATGGCCAACAAATGAAATGATCAATGCCTTTCTAGACGAGATTCGTCTAAAGAGTAAAGCGGATCAGAAGCGTGAGATGGCCGCGTCAGAAGGAGCCAAATGCAGGCGACTGAACGAAAGAGTTGAACTACCCATACCAGAGCGAAAGGCATCCGAAGTAGACAAGAAGATATTCAAGACGAGGAAAAGGTTTGCCAAAGCCATGTCAATGGGAATGAAGCTACCACCCTCGGAAGGAAACACGCACGATGGGGTAGAGAGGCACCCTGATTATTGCGCATATCATCAGAAAGTTTCACACCCCACGGAGGAGTGCGACGCCTTTAGCATATGGTGGCAAGGATATGTTGCTCATCGGCAACATTTTAAGCGCATGAAACGCAAGATCCGTCGAGAGCGAAGAAGTACTGTCGATGGGCACAACAGAACTACTGGCAACTGTTACATGGTTAACGCCAGGGGGTCACAAGTTCTCACTTTTGGGAGCGACTCTGATGAAGAAATAGCTCTGGGCCCTCTCTTTAAAGAATCCGTTTTAGGGAAAGAGGAGAAATCGGAGGCCTGCGAGAACATTCAGCTGCGCAATCGCACACTCCCAGAAAAGAATCTCGGGCCCGCGAGTAGAAAAGATAAGGGAAAGGAAAAGGTCACTGAAGATATCACTTTAGATGACCAAGTCATGAGAGAGCTGGCTGCCAAAGACCCTCCTAGAAAGGGTAAGGTGGACTATAACATCCTAGCGCACCTAAGGAAGCTACCTTCTCAGCTTAGCATTCTCGATGCCCTCCTATTATCAAAAGAAGCGCGAGACTCACTAATTAAGGCGTTACAAGAACCTGAGCAATTTCAAGCCTTCCTCGCCACTGAAAGGATGAAGGATGAACTGGAGGAAGTGCATACGGCCGACATCACTTTCGGTGACGAAGACCTCCTTCTCGGGACGTGCGACCACAACCGTCCCCTATATGTCTCTGGATACTGCCATGATATCAAGATAGGCAAGATCCTGGTGGATAATGGATCCTCCGTCAATCTCCTTAATGTTCGGGTGTTGAAGGAAATCTGCATGAGTGTGTAGCACCTCGCTCGTGACAAAATCACTATCTCCGGTTTCGATTCACAATCGTCACGGACTCTCGGATCTGTAATACTAACATTACGCTTCGGACTTCTCGTCACAGACGTCAAATTCCATGTCATTGACGCCAAGACCTGCTACAACGCCTTACTCGGCCGTCCTTGGCTACACGAGTACAACATCATCCCTTCTACGCAACATCAGTGTATGAAGTACTTTAAGGATGGTTTCGAGTATACCGTAACAGGTGAGTTGAACCCATTTTCCGTGAACGAAGTCCGCAAATACGAAGATGCGAAGTACTTTTTGCCAGATTTCGAGGATACAGAAAGGTATCGCAACCCGGAAAACAAAACCGCCGCCACCATCCCTGTTTTCGGGAGCGATACCGAAGAAGAGGAAGAGATAGTTTATGCAGGGCCATCTCAACGCAACAACCTGGGGACGCCCGCCCCCATGTTGGTCTTCGGAAGTGATTCAGAAGATGAAGTTAATGCCGTGTTCTCCAATCGGCTGTCAATACAAGCACCCCCTGGCGATGACCATAGTTTGCAAATCACCATGGTACCGCGAGAACACTACAAGGATCTCGACACACTTCAAGCTCACAATGTGCAGGACCTGCGAACATTTTACGTCCCTCCCAGGCAAAGGGGTGAGAAGGCGATCCTATTCTACCGATCCTCAGAGTCGAAAGTAGAGAAAGAGATCTGGCATGGCGCAGATGCTACACTCGACAGGCTCCAACCCATCCGTCTTCCCAGATACTATACAAATGGATTAAAGAGGCTACTGAAGCGCCAAGGAGTACCCTTAAAACAGACTGTTCGACAAGCTGGGTTCTACAACAGGATCTGGGATGTCCCTAGGACTCAACGCAAATTGCCCAACGGGAAAATGGAAACACTTGGGCTTGGATACGCGAGAACCGGAAAATGGGGACGGGCCCACAGCAGCTACGCTATATATACTTTTGATGAAGAAGAGGACACCCTGTCAGGAGATGCCAACCCCTCATCAAAACTAGATCCCGCGATTGAAATGCCGAGTCCGTCATTTGAAGAACGAATGGATAAGCCCATCAGGAAAATGGGTCAAAAAGCTAGGGAAGACCACAACCGCGAGATGGCCATCCACGAGAAGGCCAGGACGCGACGTCTATTTCAACAGGCTACAAAAGACAAAGATGTTCGTCTTTGTCAACCCGTTGTACGAAAGGCCCGACGCAGAGACAGAAATAAATCAAGAAGCGGAAAGAGGAGCCGACAGCAACGACGCAGGATTAGAGAGTCACGTGGGCGGGTATTGCACGGCTCGGATTTGTCCCTCATGAAGAAGATGAGTCGAGCGTACTCCGTCCCCCGAGACAAGACGGAGAGGTTACTCAAGCTCGCTTTAAAACATCAAATGATTGGGCCTCCAGGGTCTAGACACCCTGAGCAAGCTAACAAGGCTTCTCATTTGAGCTATTGCTCTTATCACCGAGCCATAGGACATCCTACCGAAGACTGCTTCACCTTCAAGAACTGGGTCGAGGACCAGTACCAACAGGGCAGATTCGCCTTATCCGACGGCTGGAGGGTAACGCCGCCACAAAAGCACGAACCCAAAGCCGCAAAAGAAAAACCAGATCCACCTCAGTCCTGGAAGCGGATTCGCACCTGTTACACGATTACGATATTAAAAGAAGAGCCGGAGAATATGGATGACGTTCCCTGGTGCTTTGAGAACAGCGATGATGAGGTGGTCTCAGAATTTCCGCCAGCTCCAAAAGAACTGGAAGACGGTATACATACTACTGCAGATAACCTCAAGAAGATTGAGTTGGGATCGGCAGATGATCCGCGACCGACATTTGTCAGCGAGCTGCTATCTGAAGAAAGGGTGGCTGCTTTAAAGAACGTGCTTCTACGACATAAAGACTGCTTCGCGTGGAACTACTCCGAGATGCCAGGATTAGATCCGGAGATTGCTGTGCATAAGTTAGCAATATCCCCGGATATTAAGCCAGTCAAGCAGGCGCCAAGAAGGATGCGACTCGAGCTTGAAATGAGCATCAACGCCGAAGTCAAGAAGCTGATCGATTCTGGATTTATCCGAGAAGTCCAATATCCCGACTGGATAGCCAATATCGTCCCGGTAATGAAGAAAAATGGGACGGTACGCATATGCGTGGATTTCAGGGATCTCAATAAATCCTGTCCGCAGGACGATTTCCCAGTACCAGTAACCGAGCTAATGATAGATAACACGTCCACTCATGAGGTTTTCTCCTTTATGGACGGTTCATCAGGATACAATCAGATAAAGATGCATCCCGAAGACCAGAAGCACACCGCTTTCCGGACCCCTTTGGGTATATTCTGCTACAGGGTTATGCCCTTTTGTCTAAAGAACGCCGGTGCTACCTATCAAAGGGCCATGACAAAGATCTTCGACGATCTCATACATGACATCGTCGAGTGCTATATCGATGACCTTGTAGTGAAGAGCATGTCATACGAAGAGCATTTAAAGCATCTGGAGACTGTCTTTCAACGCCTTCGTCAATATAATCTGAAGATGAATCCCCTCAAATGCGCGTTTGGAGTCTCCTCGGGTAAATTCCTGGGATTCATCATCCGACATCGAGGTATCGAAATAGATCCATCTAAGATCAAGGCAATCATGGAAATGCTTCCGCCAAGAACCCTCAAACAGTTACGGTCTCTCCAAGGGAAGCTCGCATACATCCGGCGGTTTATCGCTAATCTTTCAGGCAAATGCCGTCCTTACAGTCACCTGATGAAGAAAGGAACCCCATTCATCTGGGATCAAAAATGCCAAAGCGCGCTAGACGAGATCAAGCAATACCTGCAGAACCCGCCGGTGTTGGCTGCTCCGGTTAAGGAAAAACCTCTCATTCTTTATACAACCGCCCTCGAAGGTTCTTTAGGCGCATTATAGGCATAAGAGGACGACCAGGGGAAAGAAAGAGCACTCTACTACTTAAGTCGAGTTCTGCTGGGGGCAGAAAGCAACTACTCTCCCATTGAAAAACATTGCTTGGCGTTAATCTTCACGATAACAAAGCTCAGGCACTATGCGTTGGCACATGAAGTCCGTCTCATCTCGAAGGTGGACCCTCTTAAATATCTGATGTCAAAGGCTATATTGACGGGTCGACTCGCTAAATGGGCTCTACTCCTGATGGAGTTCTCAATAACGTATCGACCTCTTAAGGCGGTGAAAGGCCAGGCCATTGCCGACTTCCTCGCTGAGCATCCAGTACCTGCTGGTTCTCCTCTGAACTGCGAGTTGCCAGACGAGCATGCATTTGATGCGATTGGCGGCGGTAGTACCCGATGGGAACTCTATTTCGATGGAGCATCCTCCGTAAAGAAACAGAAACAGGGTATCCCAATGATCAAATCGGGGATAGGCCTCATCTTCGCAACTCCACAAGGAGGGATAATGCGCTTCGCCTTCTCCTTAACAGAGCCGAGGACAAACAATGAAGCTGAATACGAAGCTCTGATAGCAGGCCTCGAGATCGCCATCGACATGGGAATCGAAAATCTCCTTATATACAGGGATTCCCAATTGGTCGTTAGTCAAGTAAATGGTGACTACCAAACGTGCAAACCAGAATTGGTGAAGTACGGCGAAAAGGTGCAACAACTATTGACCCAAATTCCCTCCTATACTTTGGAGAACATACCGCGTGCGGAGAATAGCAAAGCAGACGCGTTGGCCAAACTTGCTAAAGAACTGGCTGACGAGAACCTTGATGACGTCAGAATCGTGGTACAAAGCCGTCGAGTGCTCGCCCCGGCAGAAATACCTCCGGAATTATATAAAGAAAAGGGGGCGACTGAGTAGACGACCCTACAAATAAAAGACCGTGAGAAGGCTGAGGACTGGAGGGAAGTCTTCATAGATTACTTTAAGTCCCACCGAATGCCCGAAGAAGCGTCCTCAAGACATCAGCTCATGAAACGAGCTCTATCTTTTGCTTTCGTCAACGATACTCTATACAAGAGATCATTTGATTCTCTATGGCTGAGATGCCTAGGACCTGACGAAGCAGAAAGAGTCGTTCAGGAAGTTCACGACGGACTCTGCGGTTCTCACCAAGCAGGCCCAAAGATGAAGTTAAAAATTAAACGGATGGGTTACTATTGGCCCACGATGACCCAGGACTGCCTCGAGTATGCAAAGCAATGCCACTCGTGCCAGATTCATGGAGACTTTATCCACCAACATCCGAACCCACTACACCCAACGGTGGCTAGCTGGCCATTCGAAATGTGGGGGACTGACATAGTTGGCCCCATCGAGCCAGCATCGTCCCGGGGACATCGTTTCATCCTGGCGACAACTGATTACTTCTCCAAATGGGCAGAAGCAGTACCGCTGAGGGAAGTGAAGACAGAGAATATCCTCCACTTCTTCAAGACGCACGTCATCTATCGGTTTGGAACCCCACGGAGGATTATCTCCGATAACGGGCCAGCCTACAGAAGCCATAAGATTAGCCGCTTCGCACAGCAGCACAATATAGACTGGAGATATTCTTCAGTTTACAACCCACGAGCTAACGGTCTGGCCGAGGCCTTCAATAAGACCTTGACGAAGATCATAAAAAAGACCGTTTCCCGGAATAAAAGAGACTGGTACGAGAAGCTGCAAGAAGCCCTTTGGGCTTATCGAACTACATGCAAGACGGCCACAAACACAACGCCGTACGCGTTGGTATTTGGGACGGAAGCAGTGCTCCCCGTCGAGATAGAGTTACCCTCTCTACGAGTGGCAGTCCACTACGAGCTGACGGACGAAGAAAATGCTCACCTTCGGCTTGAGGAGCTTGATGCCCTCGATGAAACCCGGCTCATAGTGCAACAACATCTAGAAGCCTACAAAGCAAAGATGACGCGCTCGTATGAAAGATTGACCAGGCCGAGGACATTCCGCCAAGGCGAACTCGTACTAGTGGTCAAAAGACCTATGATCCCCAATCGTGCCAAGCGGGGAAAATTTGAGCCAAACTATGAAGGCCCGTACATCATAGACAAGGTCTACCAGGGTGGAGCCTATCTACTCATGGACATGCACGGTGAAAGGCCTTTCAGGCAAATAAACGGCCGCTTCTTAAAGAAGTACTATGCTTAATGAGCCACAGCCTGGGTCAATGATAGATGACGACGACTATGTCCGCTCGCTATCTTCCTAAGCTCAGACTTTACAAGCAGTAGCCGGCCCTCCCCTGAACAACGGACCGAAATGTTCTTAAACTAACAACGGACCGAAATGTCCTTAAACTAACAACGAACCGAAATGTCCTTAAACTAACGACGGACCGAGACGTCCTTAAACTAACGACGGACCGAAACGTCCCTAAACTACTACCGCAGCATCCTTAGGCTGACAAAGTAAAAAAAAAGGAGAAAAAGAAAAATAAAAAAAATGATGAAAAAACGGTATGTCCATAAGCAAAAAAGGCACGGATGAAAACCCGAAAGGGCTCCGTGAGTAAAAACAGCAGGGCTACCGGTAAGTATTCATGAAAACCCGAAAGGGCGCGACCTTGTAAAAAAAAGAGAGAGAGAAAAAGAATTTAAAAAAAACGGTATGTCCATGAGCAAAATGGGCACGGATGAAAACCCAAAAGGGCTCCGTGAGCGGCGAGTGTTTGTGAAAACCCGAAAGGGCGCAACCTCGTTAAAAGACACTTATAGGGTCCTCTCGACCTTGTAAGGAAAAACCACCTGCGTGAGATCCTTACGACTCACAAAGGAGCAACACACTTAGGGATCCTCACGATTCCTAAGGAGAAAATACACTTACGAGATCCTCACGACTCGCAAGGAGAACTCTCTTATGGGACCCTCACGGCTCGTAAGATTTGAAAGTCTTAAGTTACAGAGACCTAAACCTGTGCTTAAGCAATCCCCCACAACCTTCGATAATGCCCTACAAGTAGTCCAATATTGACCCTTGTATACAATCCACGGGCGCGAATAAACATTTCCCTAACTAAGTCCCATCCGAGACTAGGGATATGTTTGCATGGTAAACAACCCTTGTAAATCCTCTCGACTTACAAGGAGAAAACCCTCCAGTAGGATCCTTACGACTTACAGAGGAACAATGCACTTAGGAACCCTCACGATTCCTAGGTAGAAAATACACCTATAAGATCCTCACGACTTGTAGGGAGAAATACCTTTGTGAGACCCTTACGGCTCATGAAGTCAAAAGCCTTAGTCGACAGAACCTTAACCCTGTTTGCTAAGCCACCTTTGTTCAACATCGACAGAGGCAAATGATGATTCGCTCCTGGCAATATTCCAGTTGCAGCGATGCTGATGCCTAAACCGGTATCAAATCCTAACTTCTTTCATGGAAAATGATGATTCGCTCCTGGCAATATTCCAGTCGCAGCGATGCTGATGCTAAGATTGGTATCAGATCCCAAGTTCCACACTCGCGATATATAAAAAAATCAGCGAGCCAAAAATGCATATGAAATAGCCGAAATGATGGGGCAGCTTGCAATAAAAAAAACAGCAAGTAAAAATGTATGCATGAAAAATAGCCGAAATGATGGGGCAACTCGCAATAAAAAGCAGCGAGTAAAAATGAAATAAATAGCCGAAATGATTGGGCACCGCGAAAACATAGCCGAAATGATAGGGCAATCGCGACCTTCGCGATATAAAAGCTGAAATGATAGAGTATCGCGGACAAAGAAATAAAATAAGAATAAAATTTATGCCCTACAGGTGATGTTACATCAACCCCTGTATACAATCCAGAGGCACGAACAAAAAAGAAAGAAAGAAAGGGAACATACCTCCCCCCAGGTTTCATCATAAGAAGAAGAAAAATCTCGACGGGCCGTAAGCGACTTAGAGATCATCCCAGCACTCGTTTCGTAACGACGGACACAACTTCAAGCTAAACAAAACAGCGGCAACTCCCAGTTCCATGGCTCGGCGGTATACATATCGCCAACAGTCAAACCTCAATCCCGTGAAATGCGGATACAATCGACAAAATTTCTGGTTACGTGGAACGCGGATAACGTCACTCTTTGACCCCGTGGAAAACGTCCAGAGCGGATCCTGGTCCTCGCAGAGCACGGCAGTGAACCCGTGTGAAGCATCCAGAGCGCAGCCTAGTCCTCGCCAAGCGCGGCAGTGAACCCGTGTGAAGTATCTAGTGCAAAATTCCTGGTTACGTGGAACGCGGATAATGTCACTCTTTGACCCCGTGTGAAGCATCCAGAGCGGAGCCTAGTCTCGCCGAGCACGGCAGTGAACCCGTGTGAAGCATCTAGTACGAAATTCCTGGTTACGTGGAACGCGGATAATGTCACTCTTTGACCCCGTATGAAGCATCCAGAGCGGAGCCTAGTCCTCGCCGAGCACGGCAGTGAACCCGTATGAAGCATCTAGTGCAAAATTCTTGGTTACGTGGAACGCGGATAATGTCACTCTTTGACCCCGTGTGAAGCATCCAGAGCGGAGCCTAGTCCTCGCCGAACACGGCAGTGAACCCGTGTGAAGCATCTAGTGCAAAATTCCTGGTTACGTGGAACGCGGATAACGTCACTCTTTGACCCCGTGGAAAACGTCCAGAGCGGATCCTGGTCCTCGCCGAGTGCGGCAGTGAACCCGTGTGAAGCATCCAGAGCGAAGCCTAGTCCTCGCCGAACACGGCAGTGAACCCGTGTGAAGCATCTAGTGCAAAATTCCTGGTTACGTGGAACGCGGATAATGTCACTCTTTGACCCCGTGTGAAGCATCCAGAGCGGAGCCTAGTCCTCACCGAACACGGCAGTGAACCCGTGTGAAGCATCTAGTGCAAAATTCCTGGTTACGTGGAATGCGGATAACGTTACTCTTTGACCCCGTGGAAAACGTCCAGAGCGGATCCTGGTCCTCGCCGAGCGCGGCAGTGAACCCGTGTGAAGCATCCAGAGCGGAGCCTAGTCCTCGCCGAACACGGCAGTGAACCCGTGTGAAGCATCTAGTGCAAAATTCCTGGTTACGTGGAACGCGGATAATGTCACTCTTTGACCCCGTGGGAAACGTCCAGAGCGGATCCTGGTCCTCGCAGAGCACGGCAGTGAACCCGTGTGAAGCACCCAGAGCGGAGCCTAGTCCTCGCCGAACACGGTGGTGAACCCGTGTGAAGCATCTAGTGCAAAATTCTTGGTTACGTGGAACGCGGATAACGTCACTCTTTGACCCCGCGGAAAACGCCCAGAGCGGAGCCTGGTCCTCGCCGAGCACGGCAATGAACCCGTGTGAAGCATCCAGAGCAAATACCGGACTGTGGAGTCCTTAAAATCCACGGACTATGACGTCCTTAACCTCGACCGCAATGTCTTAAAACTAACGATCAACCACCCCGATTCCCTACGGATTCTCCCTTGGTTAAAGGGTACATCTCTTCACTCCTTTGATACTCGGCGTTGTAATTCCTCAACGTCTTCAAAGAGGTGACGGGTCCCTGCGACCAAACATCGGACTGTAGAGTCCCTAAATCCACGGACTATGAGGTCCTTAACCTTGACCGTGATGTCTTAAAACTAGCATCGGACTGTGGAGTCCCTAAATCCACGGACTATGAGGTCCTTAACCTTGACCGCGATGTCTTTAAACTACGATGCCTTGGGAAACCCCTGACTCCGTGAAACACGGACGAGGGCGACCACATCCAGCACTTGTAGGTCCCCACGACCTGTAAGGAAGAAAAACTCTCTTGTGAAGTCCTTACGACTCTCAAGGGACAACCCGCTTAAGAATCCTCACGATTCTTAAGAAGAACTTACACCTATGGGATCCTCTCGACCCATGGGGAGAAAAAACTCTTTATGAGACCCTCGTGGCTCATAAAGTGCAAAAGTCTTAGGAAACAGATCTTAACTCTAAATCCTAAGCTATCGCTGCCCGACGAGGAGATCAAGATAAATTGTCCACAAACGCATTCAATGAAAGGGGACACATCGTTAAGAAGAAAAATGTATCTTTTATTCATTAACCAAAATGGATACAAAGTACAATTTATGAAAGAAACAAAAAAGAAAGATGCTCTTATCCATGAGTACGTACAAAAAAGGGGAAAAGATACAAGTCCTCAAGCCGGCGGGCGGTGCAGTAATTTCACCAGCTCATCGTTCTGTTGCTGAGCCACGGCTTCATGACGCAAGATCTCCAGAAGACGAGCCTCCGCCTGAGCTTGCTGAGCTTGATACGAAGCAAGCCGAACTTTGAGCTCTTTCTCGGTGGCTTTATGAGCCTCGACCCTCTCACGAGTGAACGTGGCAGCTTTATCGAGAGCCACCACCTCTTTTATGGACTCCTGGAGCACTCGCCAGAGTTCGTATGCTTTGTTGCCCTTGGCTGTGAGGCTGGCCTGAAGCTCGCTCAGCGCCTTAGAAGACAATTCCCTCTCCGAGAACTTGCGGCCAAGCCTCTTCTCGCATGACGTCATGTTAGCCGCACATCGTGCTATCAGACCCCGCAACTCTGCTTTTGCAGCCACGGCTTCCGAGGAAAGGCGAGAACATTCAAGAGCGTGCAAACAAGCCTCCACCTTCCTACAGAACTCCACCCAGACCCGCACCACCTCCTCGCTATGATAGGTGGCGAGAAAAGGAAGAGAGCCGTTAGCTTCAGCGGCAAACGCTTCGGCCGTGGTCGCGCTACCAGCACGGAGCTCCTCGACGAAAGATGATAGGGAGACAAGGCTCAATTGGGCCAAGCGTTCTGAAGCCCGCAAAGCATAAGGACCGGGCGGCATCACGATGCGCGATTCCAAAGCCATGGAGACTGGCAGAGCTGTTCAAATTTGGGAAATGTTAGTAAAGCTTTTAAATGCAGAACAAACGGGACTATAATAAAATGTCACCCACCGACAGTCATGCAAGCAGGAGCTGAAGGTTCTCCTGGCCCTTCAACGACCTCGACTTCATCGTCAGCTTCCAAAACTATAAGAGACATCAACGTCATTTCGCAAGATAGTAACAATGCTATGGTAAAAGAAAAAATGGCGAATGACACTAACCTTGCCCAGAGGAAAGGACAATACGCTGAGGGGAGATCGCCTGCGGAGCTGCCATCTCCAATGAAAGCTGAAATGACTGTCGAGGCGACAGATCCGCGATCATGGCCGCCAAACCGTGCAATTCTGGGAAAGATAAAAGAGTTCAGACTATGAAGGGGTTGCTAAATTAAAACGCAGAGGGATACCTTCAACACTCCTCCCATTCTGAGCCGAGGGGATAGCAGCTTCGACGGTCTCCGCCGCGATCTCAAGCTCCAACAAAGGAAGAGTAGTCCTGACTACCTCTCTTCCGGCCTCTGGGCCGCCCTCAGTAAGAGTCGTTGGGGCGGCGACCTCCAAAGGAGCCTCCCCCAAAGGGGCAAACGCTCCCTGATCAAGAACCGCCGCTGGAGGTTCTACCATGAGAAGAGCAGCCTCATCAGCCCCCTCCACACCAAGCAAGGCTTCTTTGAGAATTTCGGCGGGCTTTATCTTTAATGGGCCCGTAGGGAGCTCCCCCAGCGTCGAAGATTCTGCACGATTCAAATAAGAATAATGATACATATGCACGGGCATAAACAATCTGAAGAACTACGAAAAGAACCACAACGTACCGATGCGCAAAGAAGCCCTCAATATGGCTTCTTCAAGCCGCTGCTCCTTCTCAAGGAGGTGGGCTCGCCGGGGTTCGAGAGTGGACTCATGGCCGCCGGTCCATAAAGAAAGTGCGTCAGCTGCATCTTCTGAAGCGGCCTGCTTCAAATCCCTCTCCCCCCATTCCTCCAAAGGACCGATAAATCGCCGCCGAATCCACGAAGGGTCTTCGTAAAAGATTACAGCGGGATAGGACTTCTTCGGAACCCTAGCATTATGAGACACATCTTTGGAACGTCGTATGGTCTCAGCCAACTGTGCGGCCTCCTCATCGGCCGAACTCGGGAAAGGAAGTCCAGCGTCTGACTCTTGCAGGGCCAACGGCTCGTCTTTAAGAGTAGGCTCAGACTCCGTCAAAGAATCGAGCGAATTGGTGGCCACCTTCCTTCGACGCTTAGACCCAGAACCGGTCGCCGAGGATGACCGTTTCCTCCCCCGCGAAGCCTTAGGGCGACACTGACCCACATCGCCTACGACGCCCTCATCTCTATTACCCTCGCCTGGTGCCACGACCGAGGATGACACTGTCATTGTCAATGCCACGGGGGGCGGTGCTGCCACAGGCGGTGGTGCTACTACCGGGACCCTTCCACCTCGCGAGCGGGAACCCAGGGGCATACCGGCCGTTGGAGTAAGGTTCACCTCCGATTCTCCTGGGATGAGCGCAGTGCCGGTATCCCTTAGAGGGAAGCGGACCGGAGCCCTCGGTCGCAGCTTAGCTCCTGGAACCAGAGGAGGGGCATCATGGCCAAGAAGCACCCTCCTTTCCTCAAGAATGATTGGGCTGACCCGATGAAGATACCAACCCGTAAACGGGCCCACGCACCGGGGCAGGTATTCAGCTTCAGGTATAATGAAGTGGGAGCCGGTGTTTAGCCTCATGAAATGATGAGCTGCATCGCGAACGACATCGAGCGAAGGGATTGGGGCGACTATAAAAGCCTCGAAGGGAACACCCTGGTCATATCCAAGTTGTCGGGCAAATCGATGCGGATTGTACCGCATGAAAAGAGCTGCACTGTCCTGGCGAAACACCAAGTAGCCCGGTCTAATTGTATATAAGTGCGCAGCCTCCCGGGGCTTCAAAGAAGGTGCGTTGTCTTTTGACAGATCCCAGAGTTGTTGAACTGGACCTGAGGGAGTAGACAAGACCCGATCATTAAAAACCATCCCGCCAGCGGCAGCGTAAGGAGAAATCAGCACCCGAATAGCCCCGAACTGAGTCGGGTCGGCGGCAGAAGCATCCACTAATCGCATAAGTCATGGAAAGGGGTAGGCATCGTAAAATGAGGGCCTCTGATGCATGGCAAAAGCCCCCAACACGTGCATTTCGATCCAGGACGTGAAATAATGAAGCGAAAAGTTTACCACATCCACGCCAGGAGTAGAGGTATTAGCCGCGGTGCCCAACCCATGATAAAGATGCGCCAACGCCGGGATGCCGATAGCCAATCGCGTCCCCTCAGCAATACGATGAGCCGAGTAGATAACCGAAGCTCTCATGAAGCGGCGATGCATGGGGATAATGAACCAACTGAGCCAAACACTGACAAACCCCATGAAGAATGTTTCCTCATCCATACCGGGTGCTGCAATGGACTCAAAAGACATCGGCGACATGATGGGAATATAGTATTGTGGCAGGTCTGATTCAGCGGTCGGTAGCTTCTTTGGACCGAACCCAAATGGGTCTTTGATGTTAGCAAACTTCGGAGCAGTCTTCGATATGACATCCTCACGAAGGAAGCGGGAAATGAAGCTCTTAAAAGTAACACCCTGCTCCTCAGACTCGGTGAACAATCGATCAAAAATACCCAGCGTCTTGATCAAGCTGGGGCGCTTGTGGCGAACGGCGTTCTCAACAGACAAGCCGTCAGCCGGTGCAGACTCGGGCTCAAAGACATACTCGTCAGGAGGCAACAACTCCTCATACAGTGCACCCCTGATTGGCAATCCCGAGATTTCATAAAATTCTGCAAGAGAGATCGAGACCTCGCGATCTCCTAGAATGAAAGTGTTGGTGGGAAGATTCCATTGGTTCAAAAACGCCTTAACCCACCAGACATGCGGGGACTTATAATGGAAGAGTGATGCGTATATTGCCTGATAAAGCCCGACCTTCTGCAGCCGCGCACGATGGGTGGCAAGGATGTAGCGAGCCCAGAGAAGATAGCCCGTAGGGTGTCGGGGAGTGAGCCCTATCTTATAGATCTGCCCCCACGGGTGGGCCTCACCCTGGCAGATACGCCGCCCTAAGATGTCTATGGCCGGGATCGGATGGTTCGGAATACCGGTCGTCGAAAGCTCGAGCCTCCCCGTTGGAGTCCAGTTAGGCATTTCCACAGCAAAAACCATCCTCGGAGGATCCAACGGTAAGAATGGGAAAGTGGGCTCCGTCGGTACCGCGCAAAGAAAACTCCGGCGACCCTGAATAATCTGACTGTACCAAGATCCCCATTGAAGAAGATTGGTACAGTTCGGGTCATGGGCCCGGATCATCGCCATCGCTTCCTCATCAGATGGCGACTGAGGAAAAGCAGCCTCCGAGCGAGAAAAGGGAAAGCAGGGAACAGAAGCCATCGCACCTGAAATCCAATAAAAAGAGACCGTTAAAAGCAAAGTCAGCGATATATATCCATGCATGAACATGAAGACTAGTTAAAGAAAGCAGCAGCAGAGTTTTCTGGGACTATTGGCTACAAAACACATGGGCCCTACAGAATCCGGATGACGGCTCATTAATAATGAGACCAAATAGATATAATAAAACAAAGGGAATATCCTCATTAAATAAAGACTGAGATTCAGGTGACCCTACACATCCCCCCTAGAAGACAAATCTGTCTCGGGCCCCGCAACAGATCCAACAGGATCAAAGGAATTAAATTCCCACAGAAGATATCATTACAAAACTCCTGTTCCATCAATTGCAGAAGGACAACCTCGGGCCAAGAGGCCCCAAGAAGGCTCCATGTGAAGAAACTGAGTTCTTCACAGGAATTAAATTCCTTTTAAAAGGGAATTAAATTCCCATAAGACATTTTTGGGAAGGAATTAAAATCCATAGATTGTCATCATCATTTTCCTAAAGACCGCTTAAGCCCTAAGAGAGCTACACTTTGAAGATTAAATGGCTTTCTGTTCCTGTTGATGAATTTGAAGGAAATGGGTTCATATTAAAAGAGTAAAACACTTGTTTTGAATTTAAAATCCAGAAGAATGTGAAAGTCCATCGTTTGCCCAAGAACATTACCTGAGGGAAAGAAGTCCTTTCAAACAGAGTTAAACTCTGAAAATTGTTTCAAGGCAGAGAACTAAGCTCTGAAAGAAGAGAATTAAATTCTCAGAGAAAGTTGCAAGGAGGAAGACAAGCAAAGTGGAGGCGTCCCTGAGATGACCCCTATATTTATAGAAGGCGATGGAAACGATTCATCTCCCTAAATCCCTAAAGGAATCCAACGGTCACAAAAGGTGACAGCGTTGCACTCACGTGCGGACACGTGAGAACAACGCTGTGGGGGCATTTGTTTCCTGATTTAAAATCAGAAAAGCTTATGGAAAAAGCTTCAGAAGAGGGTCACGTGCTTACACATGACCAGCAGTCACGTGTTGGCACGTGACACCTAAAAGTATCGGCAAGGCAAATTCAGTTTCCCAAATACATCAAAGAAAAAGGGCTTCAGAAAGGGTCACGTGCTCCCACGTGACCTGGATCACGTGTTGCCACGTGACAATCAAAAGCGTCTTCAAAACCCAACAGCTCCCTGAACAAATCAAGAAAAAGGCTTCAGAAGAGGTCACGTGCTTCCACGTGACCAGGGTCACGTGTTGGCACGTGACACTCAAAACATCAGACTCATTCTCCGGTTAAATCAAGAAGAAGGCTCCATGCCAGGGTCACGTGCTCACACGTGATCAGTTGTCACGTGGTGGCACGTGATAGTTAAGCAGCAACCAGAAGACAGAGCGTAAAAAGAAGGAAGAAGGCTCGTTCCAAGGGGGTCACGTGCCCACACGTGACCAAGGGTCACGTGGCCACACGTGACCAACTTCAAAGCCCATTTGTCAACAGAATTAAATTCTGAGAAAAGACCTCTCAAATCTTTCCAAAAGCAATCGATTAAATTAAAGATTTAGAGGTGATTAAATATCATCTATCTATGGGAAAATCTCGAATTTGGAAAGATTTCCCCTTTAAATCTAACAGAAATAACAAAGGAGAATCCCTGGATTTGAAATCCAATGGTGAATAAAATTCACCTAATAATCCAAAGGTCCAAAACGAATGATGGATGCAAATCAAATCTCTCAATGAAGATTCGTCAAAAAACTAATTGACTCGGCTGCTTCTCCTATAAATAGGAGCCAAGAGACACGCAAAAAATATACACGCAGAGGGAAGAAAAGAGAGAGAGCCTTGATACTTGAGAGGAATTTGGATCTTCTGCAAAAGAAAACCCTAGGTAAGAAAGGGAATGTTTCATTGAAAGAAAGAGAATTTAATTCTCAATAGAGTTTAACTCTGATGTAAAACAGAAGGACATATTTCTTCTCTCTTTGGTGGAGGATCTGTAAAGTGCACATCTCCTCTTGAGTTGAGAATTTAATTCTCAATGGGTTGAGATCCTGCCATGCAGATTCAAAGCATAGAGAGGGCATGGAAGCACGAGAATTTAATTCTCACAGAACTATAGGAATTTAATTCCTTCAAAATAAAATTAGGGTTTGACCCTGTGTTATGGGAATTTAATTCCTTCAGAACAAAAAGAATCAGGGTTTAACCCTAGTTAAGAACTTAGTTCTGTTAAAACAACAAGAATTTAATTCCCTTAATCTTATTCCCCAAAATAATTCTCTAACAAAGAGTGTGGGTTTAATTCCTTAAAGTTTTTATTAGGGTTCAACCCTATTCGGTTCTGCACATATATGAGAAATTTAATTCCTACAGGAAATTCAGAGTTCAACTCTTCAAAAGGAACTAGGAATTTAATTCCTCTGAAATTATTGTCAGGGTTCAACCCTACGAGGAATTTAATTCCTGAAAGGGATCAACAGATCTTCTAAACAACTACATAAAAGCGGGGTCACGTGTCACCACGTGACCCCCCCCCCAAAGATCCACATAAAGCCCTTTGAGGCAGTGCCTCACGTGACCCACGTGACCTCTGAAGCACAAGGAATAGAAAAGAGCTCTAGGGCGCCCTCACGTGTCACCACCTGACCCCTAGTGAGCATTATAACGCACAGAGCATGGGCTTTCATCACGTGCTCGCACGTGATGGCCACCAGAACTAAAGTGTTAAACACTTACCTGCAGAATAAAATAAGGGGAATCAGGGCGCTCTCACGTGTCCACATGTGACCCCTCTCTCCTTAGTGTTTAACACTAATCTGAAGACTTTGTCCTCAGTGTTTAATACTGATTTTCTTAGTGTTTAACACTAATTTGGAAAACTCTATTTGCAGTGTTTAACACTGATTTGCTTAGTGTTTAACACTAATGCGAAAACTCTGCTCCCAGTGTTTAACACTGATTATCTTTTAGTGCTTAACACTAACTTGCTAATCTTATTCCCAGTGTTCAACACTGTTGGTTTCTAGTGTTTAACACTAGCTTTAGCCCAATTGGCTAAGTTTCAAAGGCAAAACCTCTCCTTCAATGGACCAGCAGAGGGTCAATGTTTCAAACATAATTGGACTTAGCCCAAATTGGCCATAAGTCCTCAAATCATCTTAAACTGAACACACTTGCTCTTTCAACAAACTCATTGGTTCAAGGGTACATCTCTGAACTCCTCTGATATCTGTCGTTGTAATCCTTCAACGTCATCAGAGAGGTGACGGGTCCCGACAACCACATATTAATACGGACTGTGGAGTCCTTAAACTCATGGACTAATGCGTCCTTAAATCAAGATACGGATTGTGGGGTCCTTAAACCCATGGACTACGACGTCCTTAAACTTGACCGAGATGTCTTAAAACTAACAATGGACTGTGGGGTCCTTAAACCCATGGACTACGACGTCCTTAACCTTGACCGAGATGTCTTAAAACTAACAATGGACTGTGGGGTCCTTAAACCCATGGACTACGACATCCTTAACCTTGACCGAGATGTCTTAAAACTAACAATGGACCGCAATGTCCTTAAACTACCCATGGACCGCAATGTCCTTAAACTACCTACGGACCGCAATGTCCTTAAACTAGCAATGGACCACTATGTCCTTAAACTGGAACAATAGAGCCCAAACGCTTTTTTGTCGGATCTAAACGATCCCGTTTAAGTTGATCTTAGCCTCAAATATGGCTAACGTATCCTTAAACCTTCAAACAGACTGGACTATGAATCCCCCCAATCAACTTCGGTTCAAGGGTACATCTCTGAACTCCTCTGATATCTGTCGTTGTAATCCTTCAACGTCGTCAGAGAGGTGACGGGTCCCGACGGCCATACATACAATGGACCACCATGTCCCTAAACTGGAACAATAGAGCCCCTAAATGCTCTTTTGTCGGATCTAAACGATCCCGTTAAGTTGATCTTAGTCTCAAGTTAGACTAACGTATCCTTAACAAACGTTTGAGTTGATCTTAGCCTCAAATATGGCTAACGTATCCTCAAACCAAACCCCCAAACCCAAATCTAAGATAAATACGGATTTGGACTAGTCCACGCCCTACGGGCGACGACATAACTAGGTCTCCGTAAACAATCCACGGGCAACAAAACATAAAACAAACACACACGACGCGAAGTGACCATCTGGAGAAGGAGAAAGTTGTTACCGCGATGCGGTAGCGTAATTAACTGCAGGGGCTTGCGCCTGCAGGGAAGAGCGTCCCCACAATCAAAAACCCCTCAAACGAGGGGGAATCTGACGAAGTCTGCTACATCGGCCACATCCGTGTAAACCTTCAATACATGGTGCCATGAATCAACTTGGCATCTTCGGAGAGATGGACGGATAGCACCAATTAGAATCTGCCCCGAATTTCAGGCAAGAGACGCCATGTCGCGCCGTCTTTCGGAGGGGAACACCATTGTCGCTCCCTTCCCATGAGCCATGGGACATGTTAGTCGCCACATGTCGTGATCTTAGGAAATGCCACTTCTGAGCATCATCATTATCCCCTCTCATTCCGACGTATTTATGGGTCGAGTCGAGAGTGGACTATACGGAGAATCTTCTTCTTGGTTTGGCACCGAGAATCGTGATGTCGATTGCCTAGGAACGAATGGAGGCGTCGTTTCGTTTGTTAGGACTGGCTATCGACCGAACTCGAGCTTTCCTATTTTTTGCTTACTTGAGCCATGTTGGGAGCTTGCCTTCTTCGGGTGCATGCGCCGGATAGAGGCTTGCTAGCTAGTTCAATGTGAGGCTCAGGGATCCATCATTGAGACCGAGCATGTAGATGTCTAGCGGTTTTGTGACGAGGGCCTTGATCCATCTCTTTGTATGGCAGGAAGCTGCCTGGAGTGGACGGACCGAGTAGGAGAATGCTTGGTCGCCTCTTGAGGAGGGCTTTCAATCCTTGGCGTTGAGGGGCAGGTAGCTGCCTGTCAGGATGAACCGAGCACGAAGATGCCCGGTCGCCTCGTGATGAGGGCTTCAATCTTCAGCGTCATGGGGCAGGAAGCTGCCCGCCAGGACGAACCGAGTAGAGTAGATGCTTTGTTGCCTCTTGGTGAGGGCTTTGGTCCTTGGCGTCAGTGGGTAGCGAACTACCAGCAATGGATGGACCGAGCAGGGAAGCTGCTTGATGGTCTCTTGATGAGGGCTTTTATCCTTGGTGTAGTGGGGTAAGAGATTACCAGCCAAGGATGAACCGAGCAGGGTTGCTGCCCGGTGGCTTCTTGACGAGGGCTTTGATCTTTAGCGCAGGAGGGCATGGAATGACCTACTAAGGATGGACCGAGCAGGGTTGCTGCTTGGTAGCCTCTTGATGAGGGTTTTGATCCTTGGCGTCGATGGGTAGCGAACTACCAGCCATGAATGGATCGGGCAGGGAAGCTGCTCGGTGGCCTCTTGATGAGGGCTTTGATCCTTGGCGTCATGGGGTAAGAGATTACCAGCCAAGGATGACCGAGCAGGGAAGCTGCTCGGTGGCCTCTTGATGAGGGCTTTGATCCTTAGCGCGGGAGGGCATGGAGTGGCCTGCTAAGGATGGACCGAGTAGGGAAGCTTCTCGGTGGCCTCTTGATGAGGGCTTTGATCCTTGGCGTCGGTAGGTAGTGAACTACCAGCCATGGATGGACCGAGTAGGGTTGCTTCTCGGTGGCTTCTTGGCGAGGGCTTTGATCCTTGGAGTCGTTGGGTAAGAGATCACCAGCCAAGGATGGACCGAGCAGGGAAGCTGCTCAGTGGCCTCTTGATGAGGGTTTTGATCCTTGGCGTCATGGGGTAAGAGATTACCAGCCAAGGATGGAACGAGAAGGGTAGCTGCTCGGTTGCCTCTTGACGAGGGCTTTGATCCTTAGCGCGGGAGGGTATGGAGAGGCCTGCTAAGGATGGACCGGGTAGGGTTGCTGCTCGGTTGCCTCTTGGTGAGGGTTTGATCCTTGGCGTCGGTGGGTAAGAAATTAGTAGCCAAGGATGGACCGAGCAGGGTTGCTGCTCGGTTGCCTCTTGGTGAGGGCTTTGATCCTTGGCGTCGGTGGGTAAGAAATTACCAGCCGAGGATGGATTAAGCATGGTTGCTGCCTGGTTGACTCTTAGTGAGGGCTTTGATCCTTAGCGCGGGAGGGCATGGAGAGGCCTGCTAAGGATGGACCGAGCATGGTTGCTGCCCGGTTGCCTCTTGGTGAGGGCTTTGATCTTTAGCGCGGGAGGGCATGGAGAAACCTGCTAAGGATGGACCGAGCAAGGTTGCTTCCCGGTTGCCTCTTTGTGAGGGCTTTGATCCTTGGTGTCGTGGGGTAAGAAATTACCAGCCAAGGATGGATCGAGCAGGGTTGCTGCCCGGTTGCGTCTTGGTTAGGGATTTTATCCTTGGCGTCGTAGGGTAAGAAATTACCAGCCAAGGATGCACCGAGCAGGGTAGCTGCTCGGTTGATTCATGAGGTTCTGTCCGACCTTCCAATGTGTGAATGTCGAGAAGAGGGACCATCGCGGGCGACACGTGTTATGAACGCGTGGGGGAGGCGAAGCATAAGAGCAGCGTCATTCTGATTTTGCCGAGAAAGGCGGAATGTCCGCCGCGTGGCGGTGCAGCAGTGGGAGAAACGAGCGACTGTTGGACTTTTGGGGGCGCTGTGTGGTTATAAAAAGGAGGGCGTGTTGATCACTCATTTCTTCATCCCTTAAATGTAAGAATGGACACTTTCCCTTTCACCATCCTCGAGATCATCTCTTTCGAGGATGTGTACCTATATGACCAGCTGTGCTCCAAGGAGATTCGGCAGGCGGTGATTCGGCGGGTTGAGGATAACATCGGCCTCTTGCTCCCCCGGCGATCGCCCCTTCTCCAACTGCTCATGTACTCCATCTGGAGGGCATCACCGGGGCTGCACAACCCCTTGTCCAAACAGCTGAAGGTCGAGGCGGTTGGGAAGCTGAGGTCGCTGTGTCGTCTCGGCCTGATCTCGATGAGTCGACGGGATCGCTCGGTGGCACTCGTCCTCGAGTGTTACCAATTGAGGCATCTCGCCGATAGGTGCCCGCCCATAGAGCTTTATGGTCTGTCCGTGGCCACAAGGGTTCGCGGACAACATCAGAGGCAGAGATCCGAGGCGGCAAGGGCTCGGCTGATGGAGATTTCCTCGGAGTACCATAAGGAATACTTCTTGCAACCCCTTCCCCCGCTGTTGTAATTTTTATTTTTCTTCTTTTTTTATGTAATGTAAGGCTGAGGAGCCTATAATACCTTTTTGAATCAATAAAATTCTTCTTTCTGCAATGCTATATCGTGTCCTTCTTGTTTCTTAAAAAACGAACTTAGAAGAATTTACATCGCTTCATTGAAGAACTCAAGTAGTGGTCTGCTAAGGATGGACCGAGCAGGGTAGCTGCTCGGTGGATCCCGAGGCTCAATCTAACCTTTCTTGGTTCGTGAACATTGGGGGGAGCAACCGTCACAGGCCGCACGTGCTAGGGACGCTTGGGGGAGGCGCAACGTTTTGGGAAGTCGCGTCAGTTCTGCTATGTGGCGGCGCGGTATTGGAGCGATCTTGGCGGATCCCAGGATTCGCGCCCATGCACGCATGAATCTGGGTCCTTTAGGATTCTTTTTGAGGTTATAAATAAAGAAGGAGACGGCGACTCTTTCGGCATCGCTTTCTTTTGAGATGACCAACCGCATGTATTCGATCGAAGAGATCATCACCCTCGGCGACGTCTCCGTGTACGACCAATCCCTGGATGAGGATGGGTACCGGGGAGTGGTTCAGCGCCTCGAGGATCACGTCGGCCGGCTTCTCCCTCAGCGTTCGTCCCTGCTTCAGTTGCTGATGTACATAATTTGGAGGAGGTCCCCGGGGTTGGACAACCCATTTTTCGAGGAGCTGCTGGATGAGGCGCTCGACAAGGTGCGCTCGATTTTCCTTCTCGGCCTCATCTCGAAAGCCAGGCACGACCGGTCCTTGGCCCTCATTTTGGAGTGCTTCAAGATGAGGTACATCGTTAGCCAAGACGCAGAGGGTGGAGAGTCGGGTGCTTCCGTGGCGTACCGGGTTCGCGTGCAGCATCGGCGGGAGCGGGCTGCAGAGGCTAGGGCCCGGCTAGCGAAAATCTACTCTGAGTATCACTAGGAGTATTTCCTCGATCTTGTTCCACCTCTGTTGTAAATTTTTCTTTCTCTTTTTCTGTAAGGCTGAGGAGCCCTTAATACCTTTGAATGAATAAAATTCTTCCATTTTGCGATGCTCTATTGTTCCCTTTTTATTATTTGAATAGAAAGAACTTTAAAAAGGTTTACATCACTTTTGTGAAAGAAGAAATATACATGCATAGCTATTCTATTTATAGGTACAGCTTGAGCTTTTCAGCGTTGTAAGGTTATGGAAATCTGCGACCATCCACGTCTTGTAAGCAGTAGGCTTCGCCGGGCAGGACCTCGGAGACGAGGAAAGGATCGTCCCATTTTAGGGAAAACTTATGCAGCTTGCCTTAATCGACGAACTCATTCCGCCTTAAGACTAAATCTCCGGTCTTGAAGAAGCGACGCTTGACTCGTGCATTGTAGTAGCGGGTGGTTTGCTGTTGATAGGCGGCAGCTCTGATCTGGGCCCGGTCTTGTTTCTTTAACTGGATGTCCAAGTTAGTTCGGAGGGCTGAGGTGTTCGCTTCGTTGTCGAAATGCTTGACCCGGTGACTGGGAAGCCCGATCTCCGCTGGGACTATTTCCTCGGTACCGTAGAGGCTGAAAGGGGTCTTCCCGATGGGGGTTTTCTTCGATGTGCGCATGGACCATAAGACCCAGGGTAATTCCTCGACCCAACTGCCTTGGCACCCTTCTAGGCGTGTCCGAAGACCTCGGAGGACGTTCCGGTTAGCTACCTCGGCCTACCCGTTGCATTGGGGATGCGCGACCGCGGCAAACTTCATGAGGATACAATATTCGCCGCAGAATTCCTTAACTCTTTCATTTTCAAAATTTGTCCCATGGTCGGTGATGATACACCTCGGGATGCCGAACCGGAGTATCACGTTGTTCTGCAGGAACTTAATAGTCATGGCGGCATCTGGTTTCTTGATGGGAATGGCCTCGATCCACTTTATGAATTAGTCCACTGCGACGAGGACGTACTTGTGCCCGCCAGTACCGGTAAGGAACTGGCCTATCA
The DNA here is from genome assembly GCA_030015575.1 of Agapanthus africanus. NCBI lineage: Eukaryota > Viridiplantae > Streptophyta > Magnoliopsida > Asparagales > Amaryllidaceae > Agapanthus > Agapanthus africanus. The sequence goes on along the minus strand of JASDDO010000026.1, from coordinate 109,065,893 downwards.
TGTCCATTCCCTACTGGGCAAACGGCCACGGGGAGGTTAGGGCCGTTGGCTCAGTAGCAGGAAGGCGAGGTATGCTTCCATGAAGTTGGCAGCTCTTGCATCTCCTGACGAGCTTCTGGGCGTCCTGATGAATTGTCGGCCAGTATTACCCCTGGAGTAATGCCTTCTGGATTAAGGCACGGGCCCCTTGGTGCGCGCCGCTGACCCCATCGTGGATATCACGGAGGACGTAGTCGGCTTCACGGGGGTCGACGCACCAGAGCAGGGGCTGAATGAAGGACTTCTTATAGAGGTTCCCATTGCTCCAGACGAAATGGCGAGCATTGGCTCGGAGACGGCGGGCTTCCCCTCGATCTTCTAGGAGCGTACCTTCCCTCAGGAACTCCACGAGGGGCTTCCTCCAATCCTGGTCTTCTTCCCGGGCTATATACACTTGAAGTATTGTGCCCCGTCTTCCACACTGGGCCGTGGCAAGACCTCGAAGAGGATGTTCCTCTTGTTGTTGGGCGTATAAGATGAAGCTAGCTCACTCAAGGCGTCGTCTTGGGCGTTGAGCTGCCTGGGGATCTACTCCACCTGGACTTCGTCAAAGTCCTTCCGCAATCTTCTTACCTCGGCTAGGTACTTCACCATCAGAGGCTCCCGTTCTTCGAATCGGCCGGTCACTTGGCCAACGACTAGGGCGGAGTCGCTGCGGACCCGGATTGTTTTCAGCCCTAGTCCGAAGGCTATGCGCAGTCCGGCCAGCAAGGCCTCATATTCTGCCGCATTATTTGAGGTTTTGAACCCGAGCTTCAGAGAATATTCTATTTCTGCCTCGTTCGGGCCCCGAATGATGAGGCCGGCACCACATCCTTCCTCGGTCGATGACCCGTCGACGTAAAGGATCCAATCAGGGATGGAGTCGAGCTTCCTACCGATTGTGCTGCAGGGGCCGGCATGGATTCCGACTCTTTGCTGGGGATGGTGCACTTGACCATAGAATAGACCAGGGCTTGTGCTTTGATAGCCTGCCTCGGGCGGTATTTTATATCGAACCGGGACAACTCCCACTTCCATTTCTCTAGGCGGCCAGAGGACTCGGGGGAGGCGAGGATAGCTCCCAAAGGTCGCTCGGTAAGAACGCGGATGGTGTGCGTCTGGAAATAGTGCCGTAGATTCCTTGATGCCACGATGAGTACCAAGACGATCTTCTCAATGGCTGGGTACCTCATTTCCGCGTCCTTGAAGACGTGGCTCACATAGTATACCGGCTTCTGGACTCCGTCGACCTCACGAACGAGCACTGAGCCTGCAGCTTGGTCGGATACCGCCAGGTATAGCGAAAGCTCGTCCCCTTCAATTGGACGGATGAGCAATGAGGGAGTCGCAAGGTGCCTCTTTAATTGGTCAAAGACGGTCTGGCACTCCTCCAACTACTCGAACCTTGGAATCTTATTTAGAGCTTTGAAGAACGGGAGGCACTTCTCCCCAGACCTCGACATGAAACGACTCAGAGCGGCTATCCGCCCTGTCACCCGCATGATTTTGACGTTAGCCTTAGGTGCGGCCATGTTGAGAATGGCGTCGATTTTCTCTGGGTTAGCTTCGATCCCACGGTGAGTGACCATGAAACCGAGAAACTTTCCACCGGTGACCCTAAATGCGCACTTAGCGGGGTTCTGAAGGGTTCCCATCGACGACAGCAAGGTTTCGAGAGGCAACGTCCATGCCATTTTTAAAAATTTTGCCGTTAAAAGGAACTCTAAACTAGAATCGTTAGCTAGAATACAATACGGAAACACATGTAAACCATTTTACAATTTAAGTGAAATCGAAATACAACCTTTGTAGATCGGTCCTTCACTTCATAAGCTCCTTGTGGCAGTCCCTTCGCTGCGATCATCGAACACCCGGACTCTTGGATAGCTCCATGAAAAGAGGGCAACGGTTTTTCTTGAAGTATTCGAGGCCGAAGATGATCTACGTCGAGGGAATACGAACTCAAGCTACCACTTCACCAAAGTGAAGCAAACACCCTAAACTAAAGTGCTAGTCTAGTAGAGGATGATGAAATAGGAAGTGGGTATACTTTAGAATTTCTTTTCTCACATTATTTCTCACTTTGGATCAAACCCTAGCAAGCATTTCTTTTGGAGGAAGAAGATGAAGAAAGAGATAATTGAGAAATGAAATGATCAAGTGAGATGAGCTAACTATGGATGAGTGGGTATCACATAATAACTCATGTAGAGACATAACCATGGCTAACTATAGTGGTTAGGTTAATAAATATCCTAAGTAAAACAAAACTAGTGGACTTGGTCAATGCACTCACAAGCTTCATGAAGCTTCATGCACTTGAACAATTATCCACTAATTTTGTATTTACTTTGGATATTAAAACCCTAGCAATATAATTATAATGGTGTATGTCTCATACACCCATGCAAAGTGTATCAACAACCATGACACACTTAAATAAATAATTCACATCAATATATATTACATGTACACACATGTGAGAAATGAATGCTTAAGTGAACCAATGTTAGTTAATGTAAATTAGTATATCAAATATACAATTATACACTAAATTATCAAGTCAACTCTTGACTTAATAATCCGGCTATATCACATATAACCGACTAACATCCAATGTATGGTTAGTGTATATGCCTTTGGGGCCATTATTGTATCATACTAGTTTGTATATTATTTAATGGAAGCTTGGGATATTCACATGTATATAACAGTCTTGCTAAACATGGTAGTATGCTACTTGGTTTTTCTATCTTAATATATGAGTATGCGTATTGATAGAGCTCTTAGGATCTTGCTTGACTACCAGCGTTGTGATGGCAGTCACACTCGTGGGGGCTGGGTAGTCTACAAGCACATCCTTATTCAGGTCCCTAGTCGTAGGATTATCGAGACAGGGCATCGATACTCCGGAGTAGACTAGTGTGTACGCTTCTCATCCCAGTTGGGGAGATGGTCTGTCCCACAGCCGTCAGTACGTCGTACTGGAGATAGTATGCAGGTGCTCGTTGGGTTACGGGTACACCGGACAGGACTCACAGGGAACTATTGGTTGGTTTTATACCAGTTGTCAGTTAACAGTTCCCAGGTGACATGAGTACAGCATAGTCCGCAGACTTGACACTGCTACTTCGCCTCGAGTGTGTCCCACTATTCTTAGATTGCTACCCTACCACGGCTCAAAGGAGTCGTGCAAACAGGTAGCAGTTGGGTGCAGTCCCGAGCACTTGGAGGCAGTGGCGGTTAGACAGGATTCGTCTCTCCCGGTATTGGGGGTTGATATCGCGCTGTGTCAGAGAGCCATTACGCAAAGTCCCTGGCCAGGGCAAGCGAGATTTGCTGGTAGGTTCCAGTAGTTTTTCAGGGTGTAATGGGCTTCGCTCCGACACGACTTATACCGCTATTAGGGAACTGACGCTTGCCGCCCCCTAGGCCCGATATGTGATAGCCTTAGACGAACGGACCGGACTGTACGGAGATTGTCACATCAGACTCAGTAGGAGTTCGGATGGGTTTCCTCATCGGCCTTCTTATCGACATCTACCCGGGGACCGTTACGTACAGCTAGTGCCGCTTGCGGTCTGTGGTTAAACCCACTGCCAGCGTAGTAGTCGAGTCTCTAGAGTCCCACACAGAGAGGTTCCCTACTCCAGGCGAAACGATATAGGGGTCGTATGGCTTTACGACAAGGGTTCGGACGTATACGTGTGTTTACGCACGTACGACATCCGGACGGTTTTTACTAGTCGGCTTTAGTTTAAGCCAGTTACTAGTATCCGGTTATTGGATTTATACAGTCTAAAGTTTTTCCGTGTTTTCACGGATAGGAGGGGCGTTCTCGTAATTGCGCGAGAAGCTTTTAGAAGATGTTGACTAAGGAGGTTTGGTGGCATATACATTGAATGAGATTAGTGAGTCATATGGATGATTCATCCATGTCATTAATGCATCATAAATGCTTGATGACTCATGGAGATGAATCACCATTAGATATTTATCAAGTATGGTTGTAAATCATTTTATTTTCTTTTCTTGAAAAATAATAATGCTTGATATATATTATGATAGCTCATTTTCTCATTTCATTATTATGTTCATCTTCTCTCTCCTCAAGCTCTCTCTCTTCAAACCCTAATCCTCCTTTCTCATGTGTTGAGTACAAGGATTAGTTAGACTAATTAAACCATAACCCTCTCTCTATATCATCTAGGTACTTTGATTAGCACTTCAAGAAACCTAGTTACCTCTAGTTTGAGGTGAAGCTTGTAGTAAAGCTCTCGGGTGGATCTTCTACTACTTAGAGAAGGCCGGAGAGGACGTGGAGAACGACAAGACGAAGGACTCGGATCTTTAGGTATAATCACTTTTCATAGTAGTTGTTAACTCCTATGTTTGATGTTAGTTATTGTTTATGCAAAGATTCTCGGTTAGTCGATGTTTACGCTTTAAACAAGATTGTTTTTCATTATTCCTCCTCCCCGCAAGTCGTGGGGTGTTGTACATCGACTTACATGTATCGTCTTATCGAATCAACCCTTGATTCGATGACCCGGCTATATCACATATAACCGACCGACACAAAAAGTCGCGAGAATAGAATACAGTATCACATACACGTATTATTCTCGGTCTCGCACATATCACATATGCGCTCCTATTTCGTTTTGTCTGAGCCAGTAAAACCTCTATGTAGGAGTCTAAAGACTCGTCAATACGCCGGCAGTAGGTGATGATCATATCAAGCACCCACAAGCCGTCAGCAGTACTAGCTGGACGTAACGACTACCCGGGTATTGAGCGATCAGAAGATCAGCAAGCAAGCCCGCTCCAATTCCTGCAAAAGCCTAACAGTGACACTACCGTACAGTCCGGTCTCCTCGTCTGATATGTCACATATCAAGTCTAGGGTTGGTAAACGTCAGACCCCAATAACCGATAAGTCATGCCGATATGAGGCTCATAACGGGTCGAGAAACTACTGGTAACACTTACCAGTAAATCTCTAAACCAGCCATGGTCAGGGACTTCCCTGTTATGGCCAATCGAGCATAGCGTAACATCAACCCCCAATACCGGGAGAGACGAAACCCCTCCTATCGCTCATTGCCTCCATGTGACTCGGGACTGTACCCAAAAACCACTATTTTGCACGCCCTCTTGGACGTGGTAAGGTGGACATCAAAGCACAGTGGGAATCACATAAGACTTTATGACGATCTCGGGTCTACAGACTAACATGTACCAGTGTCACCAGAGAACTGCCATCTGACGTGAGATATAATACCATCTGAGAGTTCTCGGCGAGTCCGTCCAGTGTACCCAGTCTCCACTGAGTACCCGTACATCATCTCTGATGTCAAACACCAATGGATATGGGATCATCCATCGCCTATCTGAATGGGTCGAGAAGCTATACGCTAGTCTACTCTGGTATATCGATGCCCCGTCTCGATACACCCACGACTAGGGACCTTGAAGGATGTATTTATGGACTACCATGTCCCCACTAGTATGATCTGCATCACAGTCCAGGTAGTCAAATACACATCCTGAGGGCTTTACCAATATGTAACCGAGAGACAATCAGTGTACACGTTAAGGTAAAGAGTAACCAGATAGCATACTATCATGTCGAGCAAGAAAGTCCTCCCTATATATGTCCAAGCATCCACTATAGTGTACATCTCATGTATAGTAATGGCCTCAAGGGCATACATATAACTAACAATCTCCCACTTGCACTAGGGCCATCTGATAACAGTGGTTGTAGTATCCCATACTCAACCATCCCATAAAAGTCTCTCTCTGGGAAAAGGCCTTTGTGAGTGGATCCGCCGTGTTGTCCTCTGAGTCTACTCTCCTAACCTCGATCCCCTGGAGATCAACCATCTCCATGATCAGGTGATACTGTCTTAGAATATGTCTGAGTCACTGATGGGACGGGGGTTCCTAGGCATAAACCATAACTCCATTGTCACACAATGGTAGGAACAAAGTTCATCTCATGAACTAATATACACCCAGACTGCCTTTTTGGTAGCATCTTTGGTAGCGATGTATCGAGCCTTTATCGTCTAGTATGCCACGATATCTAGCTTGGAACTCTTCCAACATACCGTCTCTTTACTGAGGGTAAAGACAATGCCTGTGACTGATATTCAGTTGATCTTACCGCCCTGGAAGCTATCCAGTGATTCTCCCTAGGGTCGATTGATACCATCTCACTACACCTAGTGAGAATCCTAACATCCACTTAGATCCATCACATAGATCCAAAACCCTGGATTTAGGAGGTATCACCTTGATCCTATATGGAGAATCCTTGTGATAAGAGGAGATTGATCGAGCGTAGTATAGGAAACTCCTTTCCTATCAAGAGTATGTCATCCAGGTACAATACGAGGATTACCACCATACTCCCTACTTCCCTTTTGTATATACAAGGCTTATCTACCATTTTGATGAAGTCAAACGTTTTGACTACCACATCAAAACAGATGTTCCAACTCTGCGATGCCTGCTTTAACCCGTAAAGCAACTTGCACACGTTTCCGCTGCTCCCACTGTCTACAAAGCCCTCTGGCTGTGTACTTATAGACGCTCTCTTCTAAATCACTATTTAGAACATCAGTCATGACACTCAACCGCCAGATATCGTAGTCATGGTATGTAGTAGTGGCAAGTAGGGTCTGGATGGACTTAAGCATAGGCATCTAGAAAAGGTTTCATCATAAGCCACACCTGGTCGATGATGCAAACCTTTAACAAGTCTAGCTTTGAAAGTCTCAACTTTTCCATGTATACCAAGTAATCTTTTCAAGATATACTTGCTCCTAATGGGGATTTAATCCTTTAGATATAGCAACCAAAGTCCATACTTCGTTGGTGTATATAGATTCCATCTCAAATCGTTTAGCATCCAGTCATTCTTACAGAGTCCCCACTCCTGATGGCCTGCTCGAAACCAGTTGGGTCATCATCTCATGATGCAATTCTCGCTCCCACTGTCATAGAGAAACCAAAGTATCTCTCAGGTGGGTGAGGAACCCTACCAGATCAGCGGAGAGGTTAAGGTTCGTTGGGAGCTATTGAAACCTCCGGTTCTACCAAATCATCAGCTGCAGTTTGTATAGCTGGAACTCCTTCCAGTTTTACCTCATGACCACTAATTTCTTTTCAAAATAAATTCCTTTTCTAAATAGGTGGCATGCCGAGAAATAAAAAACTTTTTGTTTCTCGGTACGGTAGAAGATATTCCCTTGCGAATGCTTGGGATATCCAACAAACTTCCACATAACTGACCTTGCCTCAAGCTTGTCCGGATTTTGCTTTTAGACATAGGCCGGACAACCCTAAATTTTAACTTTCTTAAGAGATGGGCTCTTCTCATACCATATCACATATGGAGTGGTAGGCACCTGATTTGATTGGAACTCCATTCAATAGGTATGCAGCTTCACAAGTGCATAACTCCAAAAGGAAATAGGCAACTCAGTAATACTCATCATAGAGCGCACCATATCTCATAGGGTGCAATTGCTCCGCCCCGATACACCGTTGTGCTGTGGTGTATACGGAGGAGTAATGCTGAGAGAGAATCTCATTCTCCTTTAGAATAGTCCAGGAATTCCGTGCTCAAGTATTCTCCTCCCTGATCTCATCAAAGGACATAATACTTTTACCCGTTTTGGTTCTTTACTTCTAACTTATATTCTTTGAATATCTCAAAAGGTTCAGACTTGTGTTTCAACAGGAACATATGTCTGAATCTTGAGAGATCATCAGTGAATGTAATGAGGTACAAAGAACCAGACCTGGCATGTGTAGACTGGAGACCTACATACATCATCATGTATCTATCCCAAGAGTTCACTAACTCTTTCTCTGTTTCCAGTAAACGGAGCTATGGTCATCTTATCTTTATGACATGACTGGCAAGTTTCACAAGATGTAAATTCAAACTGATTTAAATATGCATCTTAATGTAACTTAGCTAGTCGGGTCGCATTGATATGACCTAGTCTACAATGCCTCAAGAAGGATTCGTTCATTTCTGAACTCTTCCTTTTGTGTGTGTTCTATACGTTAAGAACTATAGTTTGATTTAGAATGTATATGCTTTTAGATAACGTGCCTGAACCGATCAACACTTGATATAGGAAATGTTCAAAATATTATCCAACAATACAAAATTATATCCTTCTTTAGTAAATAAAGAGACTGATATGATGTTGTATATCAGGTTCGGTATCTAATAACATTCGTTCAGAATCAATGTATTTGGTAATACAGGGTGATAACTGCCAACATCTTGGCTGCAACAATTGCACCGTTTTCAACTCTTGAAACATTATCACCCGTTCTCAGTTCTCTACCTATCGTAGCCCATGTAACATATTACATATGCGGGATCCTGATCCGGTATCTCATACCCAGGACGTAGAGGATACTGAGAGACAGTTCTCGGCAATGAACACACCCGAAGAAGATGCATCATTATACACTTTCTTCGTTTGGGCGGCACGGTAATCCTGGTAATCCGCTATTTCCTGCTCGGTCTTATAACAATTATAAGTTGGAGCGGGACCAACATTCCTCATCACAGTATAATAAGCGGGTTCGGTCAATACATCCATATTATTATCTTGATTAAGGCGTGATATGGTCGCTACCTGGAGAGAGAGAGAAGAAAACACTTTGCGTGCACTCTTGTAAGATCAGATTGGTTATTATTTTATCTAATCAGGATGGCTCCCACTGTTTTTATCAAATCTTCCTTCAAACCCTAAAAGGAAAGACTAGCCGGGATTAATTACACCCTACAAGTTTGCCAATCTTTGAGTCAGGCCAGTGCCGGCACTTTGAGGGAGGTTCCCCGTGCTTTCGCACGGACCTAATTAAAATAAACCTCGTTTTCCCAGGGACTTAATCCCGTTGACACCTTTCTAGACACCTACTTGATCGGCTAATTGTAATGTGTAAAACTCTTTCAGGAGTAACAATTACTCGCAGTGGGTATCGGGATCCAACTATCTCATAGAAGGTATGCAATCTCATTGCAAATTTCAACACTTGAAATTCTCGATAATTTTGCCTCTAGCGTGCTATGATCTTGACGAAAGCCAACAAACCATAGTCCGTTAATTAAGTTCAACCTGTACATTTCTTGATTGAATTAAACCCATCCGCACGACCCTTGACGAAAGCCAACAAAGTCATACGACTACCCTAATCTAATCGCATCATATGCTTGTGCAGATAAGCATAAATAGCTACCGTACACTACGCCTTGACGAAAGCCAACAAACGTAGCATGAATACTATGAAGTACTTATCTGAAATGACGGAGGGATACGACAGGTTTTTTTTCTAAAAACCTATTGCGTAATGAACTTGATATCGTTGTAGAATCAAATGATTTTAAAATGGAGTGTTTTTGAAGCTTTTGCTAGTTTCGCTAAAGAGGTCACTCCCGGTGAAGAGATCTTGGTTCTTTCCTCGTCGAATGAGGTGTAGGATATATCACATATATCACTATGCAAAGCAAGAACTAGAAAAATAATCAAAAACGAAAACGAGGGTTGTAGCATCTGCCAGTTATTGCTAAAGGAGTCATTCCCGGTGAAGGGATCTCGGCCCTTTCCTTATCGAATAAGGTGCAGGATATTCTACAAGGAACACCGGTATGCAAAACAAGAACTGTAGCTACCTGTTTTTGAAAATTCGATTCCACAACATTTTTTAGGTTTCTTTTCTTTCATTAATCACATTAATGAAGTCCCATCATTTAAGTCACCTAAACATCACAGATAAATACAACGTAGACTTATGCCATCCGCATTCGCCTCGATGTCCCCTCATGCACTGTTAGGTTAGGTAACTAACGGCAGAGCGGGGCAGTGCTAGCGCGGGTGTAAAACATAAGCAACGTCTATATAATATATCATATATACTATATACAGTATCTATCTCAACATATCAAATGATCACATCACAGATATCGCAGAAGAAAAAACATATGAAATATTGGATATATTAGGAGGTCCGTGTTTTATTTTGAGCCTTTATAAAACACGGATTACACGGTCGTGATGAATAGCCTAACCCACAACCCTGGACCCCTACGAGAGCGGCAAGCAACCCTCCTAATTCTAGAGTTAGGAGACCCGAACTCGACTCCTCCAGTTGGTCTCCCACTGGACTCTAGAACCCGGTTACTTGTGCTCTCCTCCTTGGGTCTATCATAGTGCGGAAAAGTAAATAATATACATATGGTGACATCAACCTCAACGCAGAAGTGCCCCAATAAAAGAATATTACATACATTTAATTTTACATGAATGAAAATGAAAAACTCCCATCTCACATAAAACCCCCGGCTATTCAAAACACGACAATCCAATATAACATATCCAGCAACACATAACATCACATGTCATCAACGTAAGTAAATATGTGCATCCCAATTATCGTTGACATATAGCAACGAAACCGGCGATATCACATATTACACTTACGGTCGCAGAAAAGAAACTGTAAAACTACAACATTTGGAATTCACAAACACCTTAGACATCATAAATCCGAAATATCACATACTTCGCATTTCATGCCTAACAGTTGAATTCCACATATTGTATCACATTACAGAAAAAGCTAGACGATGTTAAACATTCCAATCGAATCATTAAACACCCAAAATTACCCAGAAAGCTCAACACTTGAGCGTAGTTTAAAGTAATTCAGCACACGCCACAGCACCAATGAACCAGCCGTAGAAGAGCCAAACCAACGCCTCACATGTGGCACCGCTGGACCACTACAAACCTGAGGGTTCAGTGGCGGTTTTGACGGTCACATAATCGAGTTAAGGTTTTGTACTTCTAGAAGGTCCTTCGCATAACTTGCATGATCTTTGAAAGCTTTTTAACTACGGAAAAATCCAACACTTGGAAAATTTTCCGGCAAGGGAAAAAGTTGGTATTTGACATCCGATTGAACTTTTTAATATCGTCTAAAGTAACCCGAAAACAGTTAAAATACGATTACGAAACACTTCGAGTAGTTATTATAGTAAATTAACATCACATGACAATTTACCAAAAATAAACAACACCTGAAGAACCAAAACCCATGTAACAGAACACCGGAAAAATTTGGAGGGGGGTGCTCGGATTAGGCCGGTATGGGGGGGTCTCGCCGGCCCAAAAGTGGCCAAATGCCTCCAAATTTCACCAGTGTTCATATTATCATATAAATATGACTCTGTATATGTTTAAAAAAAATTTAGGGCTTGTTTTAAAATCGACAGAAACATGGATTTTCGGGTTTCAAGTTCGGAGTTTGTTTCGTGTTCGTAATCTAACATTATCCATATTATATCCTAGCTAGGCTCTGATACCACTGAAGGATTCCCATCGATGGCAGTAAGGTTTCGGGAGGCATCGTCCATGCCATTTTTAAAATTTTTGCCGTTAAAAGGAACTCTAAACTAGAATCGTTAGCTAGAATACAATACGGAAACACATGTAAACCATTTTACAATCTAAGTGAAATCGAAATACAACCTTTGTAGATCGGTCATTCTCTTCATAAGCTCCTTGTAGTAGTCCCTTCGCTGCGATCATCGAACTCCCGGACTCTCGGCCGGCTCCATGAGAAGAGGGCAACGGTTTTGCTTGAAGTCTTCGAGGCCGAAAATGATCTACGTCGAGAGAATACGAACTCAAGCTACCACTTCACCAAAGTGAAGCAAACACCATAAACTAAAGTGCTAGTTTAGTAGAGGATGATGAAATAGGAAGTGGGTACACTTTAGAATTTCTTTTCTCACATTATTTCACTTTGGATCAAACCCTAACAAGCATTTCTTTTGGAGGAAGAAGATGAAGAAAGAGATAATTGAGAAATGAAATGATCAAGTGAGATGAGCTAACTATGGGTGAGTAGGTATCACATACTAACTCATGTAGAGACATAACCATGGCTAACTATAGTGGTTAGGTTAATAAATATCCTAAGTAAAACAAAACTAGTGGACTTGGTCAATGCACTCACAAGCTTCATGAAGCTTCATGCACTTGAACAATTATCCACTAATTTTGTATTTACTTTGGATATTAAAACCCTAGCAATATAATTATAATGGTGTATCTCTCATACACCCATGTAAAGTGTATCAACAACCATGACACACTTAAATAAATAATCCACATCAATATATATCACATATATATTACATGTACACACATGTGAGAAATGAATGCTTAAGTGAACCAATGTTAGTTAATGTAAATTAGTATATCAAATATACAATTATACACTAAATTATCAAGTCAACTCTTGACTTAATAATCCGGCTATATCACATATAACCGACTAACATCCAATGTATTGTTAGTGTATATGCCCTAGGGGCCATTATTATATCATACTAGTTTGTATATTACTTAATGGATATGGGATCATCCATCATCCATCTGAATGGGTCGAGAAGCTATACGCTAGTCTACTCTGGTATATCGATGCCCCGTCTCGATACACCCACGACTAGAGACCTTGAAGGATGTACTTATGGAATACCATGTCCCCACTAGTATGATCCGCATCACAGTCCAGGTAGTCAAGTACACATCCTAAGGGCTTTACCAACATGTAACAGAGAAACAATTAGTATACACGTTAAGGTAAAGAGTAACCAGATAGCATACTATCATGTCGAGCAACAAAGTCCTCCCTATATATGTCCAAGCATCCACTACAGTATACATCTCATGTATAGTAATAGCCTCCAGGGCATACATATAACTAACAGGTTCAACTTCATCTTGTATTTGCAGAGGATGCCGAAGGCCTCGCCCGGATCCTTGGCGTGCTCGTCCGATGAGATCGATTTGACGAGCATGTCGTCGATGTAAACTTCTATATTCCTGCCGATCTGCGGCTTGAACTTGCGATTGACCAAGCGTTGATATGTAGCTCCGGCGTTTTTGAGGCCGAAAGGCATCACCTTGTAGCAGTATACCCCCCGGTCCATTGTGAATGCGGTGAGATCCTCATCTGCCGGATTCTTACCCTACAACGCCAAGGATAAAAACCCTCACCAAGAGGCAACCGGGAGGCAACCAGGCAGCAGCCCTGCTTGGTCCATCCTTGTCTAGTAATTTCTTACCCCACGACGCTAAGGATCAAAGCCCTCACCAAGAGGCAACCGGGCAGCAACTCTGCTCGGTCCATCCTTAGCAGGCCTCTCTATGCCCTCTCGTGCTAAGGATCAAAGCCCTTACCAAGAGGAAACTGGGAAGCAACCCTGCTCAGTCCATCCTTAGCAGGACACTCCATGACCTCCCGCGCTAAGAATCAAAGCCCTCACCAAGAGGCAACCGGACAGCAACCCTGCTCGGTCCATCCTTGGCTGGTAATTTCTTACCCACCGACGCTAAGGATCAAAGCCCTCACCAAGAGGCATCCGGGCAGCAACCCTACTCGGTACATCCTTGGCTGGTAATTTCTTATCCACCGACGTCAAGGATCAAAGCCCTCACTAAGAGGCAACCGGGCAGCAACCCTGCTCGGTCCATTCTTAGCAGGCCTCTCCATGACCTCCCGCGCTAAGGATCAAAGCCCCCGTCAAGAGGCAACCGTGCAGCAACCCTGCTTGGTCCATCCTTGGCTGGTAATTTCTTACCCATTGACACTATTGATCAAAAGCCCTCATCAAGGATCTACCGAGCAGCTACCCTGCTCGGTCCATCCATATCTGAGTGATCTCCACCTCGATTTTGGGGCCATGGAGATACCGACCTTTTACCGGTCTTTGCACACTTGGCAAGTGATAGAATTCAACTCGACGTGCGATCGTTAAATGGAAAACCGACTTAACATGAAGGTAGTACTGGGCAAATATAAATGTTTACCACAAACAAAGGGAAAATGCGCACGCAAAGACAACTGCAAAAATATTTTTTTATTCAAAAAAAACCGTAAGTCTTTACAAAGGTATTACAGGCTCCCCAGCCTTACAAAAATGCCCGGGGGGCTTGCAAAATTTTAGCATGAAGAAAATAAGGAGGCAGGGAAGGTCAGGCTTCAGGGCCGGGGAGAACCCCGATGAGCTGCGCGTCCACTGCGACAACCGGGGCGGCATCTTGAAGGTCAGCATCCGTCTCGGGAGCCTCGGTGCCGAGAGCCGGGGGGACCGACTTCTCCCCAACGCTCCCACTGGGGGCCTCTTCCCCTGCAGCATTTTCAGAGGCATTCCCTTGCATGTCATCCTCAAGAGGGTACTCATCCCGGAGCTTGCCTGTCAGGGAACTCTGGCATCTGGGCCTTGACGGCGTCGAGGGCGTCGTGCCAAACGACGGCAGCGGCTCCAGCGAGGTCGGCGTAGAACTGATCTGACTTCTTGTAGTTCTCCACCGCCTTCGACGTCCGAACCTTCACCGTCTTGTTCTCCCTCCGGAGGGTATTCGCCGTCTTATTCAGGGCAGCGACGAGCACCTTGGAATCTTCCAACTGGGCCTCGATGGCTCGGGCGGCCTCTCGGCACCTGGCGGTCTCCCGATTCCCGGCCGCCACCCGATCTTCAAGGGCAGCGACCCTCTCCATCACCGCCTCCAGATCCATCCCTGAGCTCTCCTCCCGTGAGGAGAACTCGCCCGCGGCCGGCATCGCCGGGGAAATTTCCTCGTCCTCCATGTTGACGACGAGGGCGACGTGATGAAGGACCTGAAGAAAAGAAAGAGGGTTAAAAAGGAAAGGGAGGCACCTGATCACACGAACAAAAATGCTGAATGAAGAACTAAGTGGGGTGCGAACACTAACCTGCATGGCCTCTTGAGCTATGGCCGCCATTTTGGCCCGGAGGGTTCCTCGAGGGATTCTGCCCCCGGCCGGCCTTTCCATCTCCGAGAGCAGGCTGTCTGTGACGGAAAGCCCCGAGGGTACCTCGAAGAGAAGTTCCCCATCGTCCATGAAGAGCGGGGAAGACGGGGAGTGGGGCGCCGTCATATGAAACCTCTTGAGGAGCGACACGGGAGAACCAGTCTCGCCTCGCACCTCGGGAGCCCGGGGCTCTTGCTCCCAAGCACGCTTTTGGCTCGGTGCACGATTGGACTCTGGGGCTCGGGGCGCGCTTGGGTGCCTGGATGGAGTAGTCGCCGGTGGAGCTAGAGCCGACGACGGGCGAGAAGGGCCGGCGCCTCCGTCCTTCTTCCCCTTCTTCGTGTCGACCAGGGCTGCCCAAAACTTGCCTAGGTCCATGGGTTCTGCATAAGGAAAAATACAGAGGAGTCAGCAATGCCAGAAAAGTAAAAGAATGCACAAGTTTAAAAAGATAGCCTGAAAACTCCTAACTTAACATCAGCCCGGGGGATGGGCTCCCACTCCGACACCGCCACCGTGTCGGGATCATTCGACCGACTCACCCGCGGACAGCTGGCCCCATGTCACTGGGTGGGCATATGCCAATCCTCACCCTTGGGCGGTCCAACAAACAAAAACTTCTTCTTCCATTCATGAATGGAAGAAGGTACTACGACGACCCCCGACCCGGAAGCGTCCCCCTGTTGTTTTCTAAAAGAGATGTATACCCAGCTCGGCTCGCCCCTGCGAGCGCCAGGGTGGTTTTTGTAACAGAGAGAAGAAACCAGAAGACTCCGGCGGAAAGGGATCGAACGTAATTTCAACCGGACCAGGAACCCAAGGAGAATCCTCCAAGAGTTCGGCACTAACTGGCCCGGGGCTAACTCAAAACAGTTCAATGCCGCACTCACCTCAGGGGAGAAGGGCAGGCACATCCCATCCCAAAAGGCTTCTAGGTACAAGGCAATCTCCTTGCCCCGTACCTGGTCTGCCCTCTCCCCCTCCTCAGCCAGACGAAGCGAATATCCGGGAGGAATATGGAAATGAGTCTGGATGATGCCGAGCTCATCTGTGTGCCTCAGCGTGGATATGAACACCCGTGACTTGCGCTCTGGGGACCGTCCCCGTCGCACTACCCCGGGGAGCATGACTAACCCTAACTCCCCGGGGGGACCCCGACTCAGAGGAGGAAGAGGAAGAAGTAAAAGAGGAAGTTTCAGAAGACTCTGTAGACTCTACCCGGACTACATCTACAGACTCCTCGGAAGAAGACATCTAACCTGATCGAAGGGACGTGTCCTCGGGAGAGAAAACACGAGGAATCTGACCTTTGGAGGAGAGCGCCGGGCTAACACGACTAGGGATGAGAGAATTACGAAGAGGTATGAGCCCTGATTGGGATCCCTCCTCTATTTATAGCTGCCGGTTTGCACATCCTATGGCTCCGATCGCCTCTCGCCAAAACAACGTTTCGCAACCAACGGCCGACAACATTCCACCTGTCGCACTCACATTGGGTGCGTCCCATCGGGCACGGGAATGCCTACGGCCCGTCTCGCAAGCTAACCAGCGCCAGACACGTGGGCTGTCGCTTCGACGAACGTACCCTCAAACCGGCGTTTCCTTTTAAATGCGAGATCTCTCCTCTGATCCGCTGACGTCATCAGGAAAATACGACTGATTGCCCGGGAACACACACCGACGATATCTTCAAGCGAGAGCTCACCCCAGGTGACCGGTCAGACCACTCTTAACCCGACCCAAGAACGGGTCGAGACGAGAGTGGGGGGCTAATGATGATGCTCGATATCGGTGACTCTCCAGATGCTGACACTTGCAGATGACGTGTCCCAGAACCTACAAGAAAGGATCAAGAACTTCAGTTGGGATCACACCTCGGGCCTCCGGCCCGAGGATTATCCCGACCTTCAGTGGCCTTCCAGACCACCCCCGGCTCGCCTCCGAGCTATCACAGAACCAAGATGCCTCGGCCTCCCGCTCGTTCTCGAGCCTCCCGCCCGTTCCCGAGCCTCCCGCCGAGGTCAACTTTCTCGGTCTCACCGACCGACCCACGGCACTGATCATAGGCGCCTCCGCCACGGCTCCGAGAATCTCGCCAGGCGAGAGATATCCGCCGCCCATGATCCTGCGTTCCACGCCATCACGATCCCCCATTAACGAGCATGTCTCGTCATTAATGTGGGATCCTGCCTATTACACGGGCGTGACGCCAGGGACGTAACGGCCGGCGTGAAGCTCGCGCCCGCCTGCCCGTTGCTGCCGCTACATAAACCCTTCTCTCAGACGACTCAGGTAAGCCAATTTCACTCCAATAGGCCGTTACTCTGCCAAAATACTCCGTCTAGATCGTCGGAGGGTTCTCGGTGGCACAACCACCACGGGACTTCTTTGCAGGTAGCTCGGCCACAACCATACAAAACCCACTGAGATCCACACGCTCCAGGAGGCAACCCTCCAACTCAATCTCAGCCGTCAATCAGCGCTCGCAGCAGATCAACGGAAGATAATATCTGAACGAGATCCAGAGATCCATCAGTGACTTATTTAGAAAAATATTAAATTAATACTATTGGTTTGGCAAAATTCCACCTGCTCAAAAGGTAGATGTAGTTTTTCTTCTTTTTTTCTTCCAAACATGTTAAAAGAATTATTCCAGTTTAATTAAAGGTCTAAAATGAAATACATATACGGTATATTTTGAACAACCAAAAAAAGAAACATATTGTATGTGCTTTTATTTAATTCGGAAACTTTGAGTCTTGGCTGTTGTATGTAAGGCTCTCGGAATAACACATCTTCGAAAACTATAATATTAATGAAATTATGCAAATAACATGCAAATATGCACCATTTCAAACACTCTTACAAATTGAAGAAAATAATATATAATTGTAATCGGTGAGACATCCATTTAATCATACATGATATTTGGCCTAACTCATAATTAAACAATTTTCTTTGTGAAGTCTTATATATTTTTTAAAAAAATTTAAGAAAATTATATCATTTCTCCATGAAATTTATCACGTGTAATAGAAAACAAATCAACAGTAACTAGGTTTATTGAAGAATAAAAAGAGCTAAGAGGGGGAAAATATACAAAGGTCTTAAAAAATTCTTCTATGCTCCTTCTTTGCACAAGGAAAAACATAATTTGATCGGTTTATATAATAGATTTTTAATAAACTAATTTAAGCGAAAATTAAGGGGAATACCATTTCTGAATGTAAAAAATCAGAGAAGGAAGAAAGAACAACCAAAGTATGGGTAGATTATACTTCACTATAAATAGATATTAGATGTAATAATTCATGGAGCATCTATGGCAACTACAGCCTGTACAATATTGAAGGTTAGGTAACTAATATTAATGTTACAAGATAGGAAAGAAATCAATTCTTATACTGGTACATTTTACATTCATGTTTGACTCTCTTCACGCCCCGCAAGTGAGACTGTACGAAGTGAAGCTTGAGCTTGGAACTGAAATGAGCCATGCATTTCCGTGTCAAGCCTTACTTAAATATGTTTCGGATGACACGTATTGTATACTTAAAGCCCCTCGCTTCAAAAGTTCAGGAATAAAATGGTGATGATCAATTTCAATATGGCGAGTGCGAGCATGAAAGACTGGGTTCGAAGCCATATGGAGTGCTGAAATGTTGTCACACTTTATTCGAGGAGATGAGCGGAGACGGATACCAAGTTCATGAAGAAGATAGCAAAACCATCTTAATTCAGCTGTGGTTGTTGCAAGGGCCCTATATTCGGCTTCTGCACTAGATCGTTTCTTTGCAGCACGTTCAAGTTAACAGATTAAGACCAAGGAATATACAAGCACCAGTGGTGGAGCGTCGGTCATCCGGGTCAACCGCCCAGTCGGTGTCAGAAAAAACTAATAAAGTGTTGTTGGACTTATGAAACGAAATCCCATATTGGATGGTACCTTTGATATATATAACGAAGGATGCCTGGTTCTTGAAGATGGGTATTTCGTGGTGCTTTGCATATATCGACAGACTTGATTAACTGCAAAAGCAATGTCTGGAGGCGAGAGAGTAAGATATTGGAGACCACCAACCATATTTCGACATAAGGTGGCATCGTGGAGGGGCTCCCCATCAAGATAGGAAATGTCGTGAACCTGAGGGTAACAGCGTAGAACATGGCTTGCAATTTGTCATATTAAACTTAGAGAGCAAATCTGTTGCATAACGAGCTTGGAAAAAAGAAAGAGTATTTACACCACTAGAAATTTCCATGCCGAGGAAAAAAACTGAGATCGCCAATGTCTCTAGTAGCAAATGTAGAGCAAAGTTGGGAGATGAAGCCATGGATTGCATTATTGTTGTCTCCTGTAACAATTAAATCATCCACAGAGACAAGAAGAACTATATAGTATGTGATGAGGACCTTTTAATGAAAAGAAAAGCATCAGATCGGCTATTCGAAAAATCCATGTTCAATCAAGAAAGAATTCAAAGGATTATACTGTGCCCATCAATTTGGGGAATGATGAACATAGAGAGGATTTGACTTTGGAAGAACTTAGTCAATTTGGGCTAGATCTGGGTCGCTATAATTACCCAACAGTGCTAAGTGTTGAGACATACAATACTCACGTGCATTTCATGCGGGCACTGGAATAGTGTTAAACACTAGAGTTTTGTGGCGCTCACGCGACACTTGTGAGACGCCGGATTAGTGTTAAACACTAGAGTTTTGTGGCGCTCACGTGGAACACGTGAGACACTCAATTATGGGTACCGCCTATTTATTTCCCCCTTTTTTATATAAGTGCTGAGCACTTGGTTCTTGTGGCGCTTACGTGTGAAACACGTGAGGTTCCCCAAAGTTGGATTCTGCCTTTTGGATTTTTATTCCCTCCTTTTATATAAGTGCGTGCAAAACACGTGATTGCCCTAGGAGGCGCTTCTTGTTCTTGCTTTAAGTGCTCACGTGGCAAACGCTTGCAGTCCTCATTATAGTGTTAAACGCTAATAAATTATCAGCCTTTCCTTCTGGGTGTTTGGGGATTTTGATCTCATGTTAATGGCCTTAGGATTTAGAAGATCTCATATCTCTTGTTTTGTAAGAATTAAATTCTTTTTATAGGGTTAAACCCTAGTTTTCAGAGGAATTAAATTCCCAGATGTTTTTTTGTAAGAGTTAAACTCTTTGAACTCAACTCTTTCCCTTAGATTTGAATCTGCATGACAGAATCTTCCTGATGAGAATTAAATTCTCAACTTGTGGAGAGATCTGCTTCTGCAGATCACAACCAGAGAAAGAACTAAGTTCTTATATGAATGGTTAAACCCTTGGAGAGGCGAAGAACAATCTCTGTGTTTTTTCCTTTACCTAGTGTTTCAAGGAAATAAGTCTTTTCTTTAAGAATTAAATTCTCCTCTTCTTTAAAAGCTCACTGTATATTCTTTAAGTCTCTGGGGAGTTTTCTCTCTCTCTCTGCCATCCTCTCTCTCTCTCTCTCTGTGAGACTTGAAGTCTCGGGTTCTTTATATAGTGGAGAGAAGTTTGTTAATAGTTTTAGGAAATCTCTCATGGAGAGACTCCAATTGATTTGGGGATTTTACTCACCGTTGGATCATTGATCCAAGAGTTTCTGTCTTACAGAACATATTTTTCTTGTTTTTTTACAAGATTAAGGAAATATTTTCCCATATGTAGAATTTTATTCTGTAAAATAGTGGTTTTTAATCACCATTGGATTTTAATCTAAGGGTGCTCGGTTTAACGGAGCACAATCTCTCTTTGTTTAGAAAGATATGGAAAATATTTTTCATCTCATGGGATCTTTGATCCGCCAACTTTCTGTTTAACAGAAAATATCACTCCTTATTTAAAAAGATCAATAGAATTTAATTCTATGCTTAATCGCCATTGGATTTTTGATCCAACGGTTCCTTGTTGAGTAGAATTTAATTCTACGTAGGGAGGTGCTCTCACGTGTTCAATACGTGAGGCTTATTTATTTTGTGAGCTCTTTTATTGCAGCATCTATATGCTTTGCATATAGGCGTTCACGTGTTTAACACGTGAGGATTATTAGCCTATAGTTTGTTTACATTGCAGTGCCTATATGCGTTGCATATAGGCACTCACGTGTTAAACACGTGAGGCTCCATTAGCCTAGTAGTTGTTTTAATTGCAGTGCCTATATGCGTTGCATATAGGTACTCACATGTTAAACACGTGAGGCCATTTTAGTTTAACAGTTGTTTTAATTGCAGTGGCCTATATGCGTTGCATATAGGCACTCACGTGTTAAACACGTGAGGCTATTTTAGTTTAATAGTTGTTCTCACGTATTAAACGCGTGAGGCTGTTTTAGTTTAACAGTTGTTTTAATTGCAGTGTCTATATGCATTGCATATAGGCACTCCCGTGTTAAACACGTGAGGTTTTGAATAGTGGGGAACTTTCCCTGACCCCTTTTTTATAAGAGAATAGAGTGTTGCCATTTTGGTCAGCATCTGTCGCGCCCCGCTTCCCAGAGTGCGCTAAGATCGGCATGTGACAGAGCCAACCATGCTACCTGTGGATAGGAAACATCCCTCCACAGTCACATTACGGCTGTCAATAAGATATCAAGAACAGAAAATTAAAATAAACTATCTAGTACATGTCCATGAGCCAGAAATAACGAGTCAAGAAATAATATGCGGAAGCAATAGATCCAATAAACAATAACATCTAGAAAGTAACATAACTAAACTGGATACTAACTGGATACTAACAGGATCCTCACTGCTCGGCCTGACGGCGGAAATACTCCTTATTAGCCTGCGACAAGGTAGAGAATCTGGGCCATGCAAAACCCAGACGTCAGTACGTCATAATATCAATAATTCAAGGCAAGCAGGATGTAATGAAATATGCAGGCATGAAGTATGAACAGTAACAAGTCCTCAGTAACAAGTAAACAGTAACATGAATATAGATCAGTGAACAGGATATAAACAGGTGAAGTGCAGTGAGTAGTCTAAACTGTGCTATAGGGTTATCTACTCTAAAGTTATTCGAAATCAATTAATGTAATCATCATCGTAACCCATCGGTCTATGCCCCGTTCAACCCCACGGGACCACAGTAACAAGATATGATAGACTGTGAGTCTATGTTCCGTTCAACCCCACGGGACCACGGTAACAAGATGTAATAGCCCTTTGAGTTACGTTCAGCTACATTCTTGATTTCCCCATACCCCCAAGGTTATGTGTGTAAGTCAGGTATTGATAAATCTGGAGGTAATGCCAACACAGGATTAAGCAGGTACAGGTTTGTCTGTATAGACAACAGGAAATGTCCGCAGGGACAACAGGTCAAGATTGTCGGCATTAGAAACAGGATCAGGTAACATGTCAAGTAGTGATATATCAGGTCATATCAGGTAGTGCACAGGTATCAAGTGGATACTCATAATCAACTGTAGTAAGTATGGTGCACAAAATCAAGTATGGAGTACTAATATAACAATAAAATGAAGTAATGTGACATGGTATGCAAATAGATATAAAATCGATGATATGGATGCACAATTATCAATTAGGCTTACATTTATAGTTCCAATACTAATTAGGATGCACTTTAGTAAACATGGGGTGTTAATATCACAGTATCATGAAATAATATGGTCTCGGCGTGCAACTAGATATGTAATAAACCGTACGGATACAGACGAATACTATAAAACTGTAAATCGGTAAAATTTGCTGAATATTAAAACACAAGCACTATTATTTTTTAAATAGATATTGATATAATAATATTAACATGGATAATATATTCAAACCGATTAATAACTATAAGAGTGGTATTGATTAACCATGCACAAGAAAGTTCCGTTCAGAAATTCAGCGTCACCCTGATTTGTAAAATAACTTAAAAATAACAAACGTTCTCCAAAAGGGACTTGTCTTATACCAAAACAAAGATAATTTAATAAAGTTTTCATTTTTATAAGTCGAAGTATCTTAGGTTGTTCCTACAAAAAGTTATGAACATTCGAAATTTAAAGTTTGCTGCTGAAATTTCCCTGGACAGCAGTTTAGAGATATTTTTATTTGTATTTTACGTTATTTAAACAATTTATTTTGCAAGTAAATATTTCATAGAGTTATAGTATTCTGAGTTATCTTCGTAACGAACTAAAGAACGTATACTAATAAATTTTCTATGATTTATAATGAATTTTATAAGGTAAGGTGTATAGTAAATTTCAGATTTGTCGTATCCGCTTTGCAACGACGTTTCATGTGTAAAATGTAATATTTTCAAACTATATTTTGTATAACATTATAAAATGCGGATTATAAACTAATTAAAGATAATAATAAGAAATATTACGACGATATATATTTTAAATGATATGGATGCAATCGGGTATCCGAAAACAGTAAAACTTCAGTATGGATGCATAATACTATACTCAGCTTGTAGCAAGATGATTTAGCATGCGACTAGACATGTAAATAATGATACTGATATGTACGGATGTCGTATAATAGTAAAATGATAAACTGGTAAATGCAGGATGTACAACTAAACAATATGAGATGTAAATATTCCATTGGATGCAGTATATTATAGTATATAACAAGATGGGTTTGCATGCACTAGATGTGAAATAACTTGTACGGATGCATACGTATGTCGTAAAATTGTAAAACTAAACATGGGATGCATGATTTAAAATACAAGTGTTATATTTATTCAAATAGATGTAAATATAGTAACATAGCATGTAGCAAGATAAACTTGCCTCGACGGATCACAAAACGGATATGTACGGCACGTCCAACGTCGGTAAAACGTCGCAACGCACGCACGGCACACGGGACAGGTCTACACAATGCAATAGGGTGATCACGCAGGCAAGGTGCGTTCACTGGATCACTCGGATCGTCAGCGACAAGCACGGCT
The DNA here is from genome assembly GCA_030015575.1 of Agapanthus africanus. Lineage (NCBI taxonomy): Eukaryota > Viridiplantae > Streptophyta > Magnoliopsida > Asparagales > Amaryllidaceae > Agapanthus > Agapanthus africanus. The sequence continues at coordinate 109,042,046 of JASDDO010000026.1, read as the reverse complement.
CCGGCGGTGATTACCAGAATCGAGAAACAAGATCAAGAAAAAGAAAGAAGAAAGAAGAAGAAGTAAGAAGAAGAGGCTGTGTATTAAATAAGGAAAGAAAAAAAGAAATAAATAAAATATATATATATATATATATATATATATATGCAGAGGAGAGAGAGAGAAAGGGGTTGTTAGTTTGTTAGGAAATTAGTTTAGATTTAAATTTAAAAAATCTTTTATTAGTTAACTAAATTTTAATTTGTATCAGTTTATAAAATTAATATTATATAAATAAAATTTGATATTCTTGTAAATACAAACATAGTCCAAAACATACCCGGGTCGGGTCTAAAATTCAGTTTTAAAATACGAAAAATATACATGTCGACAAAAATATAAAAAAAATGAATGTCCGGGTAACGAAAATGCATACCCCCAAGAACGGATGCACGTACGTACGCGTAGCCATCCAAACAAGTCCGTTTCACTGAACGGGACGAGAACAAGGTGCGTGGATGCTACGACGGGGCTAGGGCTATCATGCAGGACATGCAATGTATTTTTAAAATATTTTATGTGATTTAAAATGTTATATTGTAAAAATGCAAATGCCAGATAAAATGCCAGTATGCAAGATGTATAAATTAAAATGAAAGTGCACGAGTCTATGTAACAGGTCAGGATAAATCATAAACATGATTCAAGACAGGTTTCAAGCAAGCGGGTTGGGTCGGATGCAAATACAAATGTCAAATATACTATTCGCACCCAAAACACAATAAATCAATAAAATACCATAAATAAGTAAATACTTGAACTGGAATTGGTATAAATGAACTAGGGTGTTATAGCATCTCTTGGAGCTTTTGTTGTTGCTCCTAAGCTTTTGTCAGCGACCGGGTTTGGGGTCTGTGACTCATGGAGGCACAGCTTTCTTTTTTCCCGGAAGCCATATGGACCGTATGTACGATCATACCCCCAGACTTGGGGCGTTTGGGGCCATCGACTTTGGAATTTGCCGCAGGAGGTAGGATTTTCTCCGGCCTCATTCTTTTGTGGGAGGTTGAAGTTGAAGGAGCCGTTATGACAAGCACCTGTGTAGAAGAAGTCTCCCGTTGTATGGCAGAAGAGTGGTCCTTTTCTTTTCTCCAAACCCTGTGAATTTGCGAGGAGAGCCGCTGATGAGGCTGCTCCGTCTTTGTCTGCACTGTGACTTCTGCAGGCGGGGGAGATTTCTTTAGCACCGCCGTTGGAAAGTTCTTACGTACCCTCCTAAGCAGATCAAAGTTGTTTCTGGTTGGAGCAGCAGCGTCAACTTCCACCATTGGAGCTGGTGGGGTAAGTCCAGAGGAGAAGTTTTCCCCAGCTTTTCTCACTCGATGCCAGTGGTGACGTCGAGCGTGTCTTGCAAATGGGACCGCCTCAGTTTTGGAAGCAGCTTTATCATGCCCCCGTCTTTGGTGAGGGGTTGCTGTTAATGTCAGACTGTTGAATACCGATGTCCTGATTGGAGTTTGGGGATGGCCGGCTAATCTTTCAAAGACCGACCTTCTGATGGGGGAAGCGCTTTTGACGGCTTCACCTGCAGGAGTTAGGAGGGCTATCCATTTTGGGCAGTCCCTTCAGGTATCACAGGCTTCTTTACGGGCCCGTTTGAGCTTCGGCTCAGCCTGTTGGAGACTAAGATGTCGGCTTTGGACGGCTCGTTGAGAGGAGCCGTTGCGGTTGCCAGTTGATCGAAAACCGACTTTTTTGGAGCTTCTTCCTGCGGAGCTGAGGCACTGAAACTTACAGGTGAGAGCATGGTCCCGAAGAACAATCCGGTAGTGGCTTGTGTGACCTGCCCCACCGGCATTGAGAAAATAGATGCCGCATTGGGCCCATAGGTCACTCCTCCAGTTGGGGCGGAGCGAGAGTTGCTATTGCATGTAGTGCATTGAGAATCCATTGATTTTCTTTTCCTGCACAGGAGCAAGACACCAAGCTTTCTTACCTCGAATCTAAGGGCAACCATAGAGAACTGCGATTTTATTCGCGAAACACGATACACGAAATGTGGAGTGGAAAGAGGAAAAAGTCCCACCAGGCGTGCCAGAATCTGTTTACCGCCGAAAACAAAGATGAATTGGGATAGGTCGTCTTGCCTGAATTTGAGGGCAGATGCTATTTGGATTTATCTGTCCACCTCTCCGAAGATACCAAGTTGATTTATGGCACTGTATATCGGAGGTTCGGATGGATGCAGCCGTTGTAGCAGACTTCATCAAATTCCCTCTCATTTTATGAGGGGTTTTTTTATTGTGGGGACGCTCTTCCCTACAGGCGTAAGCCCCTGCAGTTAATTACGTTATCACGTTGCGATAACCACTTTCTCCTTCTCCAGCAATTCACTTCGTGTCGTGTTTATTTTTGTTGCCCGTGGATTGTATACGGAGACTAGTTTATGTCGTCGCCCGTAGGCGCGAATTAGTCCAAATCCGTATATTTTAGATTTAGGTTTGGGTCAAGGATTTGCTTGACGGGGGTCCACGCTGGTAGTTTGGTTTGCCAATGGGAATAAACTTAGAATACAGATCTCATATAAATGAGGTCCATCAGTTACGGGACATTTGGGTTTTTAAGGATCGTTAATCATATTTGAGATTAGGACCAACTTAGAAACAAATGAGCATATGGGCTCAATTATTTTAGTTTAAGTACATCACGGTCTTACATTCCCTGTTTGGGACGAATGTTAGTTTCAGGACTTCTCGGTCCGTTGTCGCCGTTTTTGAGGTGGATAATTAGTTTAAGGACATGTCGGTCCCACATTCCCATTTTGGAGATGAATGTTAGTTTAAGGACATTTCGGTCCAACATTCCCGTTTTAGGGACGGATGTTAGTTTAAGGACATTTCGGTCCACTTTTAGTTTAGGGACATTTCGGTCCATCATTCATCTTGCGCGCATGTGTATTTGTTATGTGGCGAAGTGAATGATGGTGACATAGAATACGCCCAATTTAGGACGTGATCCGACTTGAGGTGTGCACGTTAGTTTGAAGATGCATTGATGTGAGATGTATCATTCCCTATCTTGATGAAACTTTATATCAAGTTGGGACGAGAAAGGAGTTGTCAGTTGTCGGAACCCGCCAGCTCTTTGAAGACGTTGAGGAATTACAACGACATATATCAGAGGTGTGAAGAGATGTACCCTTAAACCAAATCCCATATTTGAGGGAAAATGGGTGATGGACCTAAGAATCATTAGTCATATTTGAGCCTAAGATCATTTTGAGATATCATTAATTAAGAGATCATTAGTCATGTTTGAGACTAAGATCGGTTTGGAATCACGAGCATATGGGCTCAGTTAATTTAAAATCAAAGAGGTTTAACCTTAAGAAATTTAGCCCATTTGGGCTAAAATTGGGTTTCTATACTACCTAGTAGTGTTAAACATTAATATATACAATGCTCACGTATGTTTCACGTGGGGGTACTGTAATAGTGCTGAGCACTATTTTTTTGGCGCTCACGTGTTTTTCACGTGAGGCGCTACTATAGTGCTAAACACTAGTTTTCTTTGGCACTCACGTGTGAAACATGTGAGGCGCTCAAATATGGGCGCTGCCCAATCAGTGTTAAGCACTTTAGTCATTTTGATTGAGTATAGAGTGCTAAGCACTTTGTATGGCACTCATGTGGGAAGCATGTGAGGCGCTGAATATTGATTTCGGGTTTTGTTTATTCCCCCTTTTTTCCATACAGAAGTGCTAAGCACTTGGTTAGAGCTCTGGTGCTCACGTGTGAAGCGCGTGAGGCATTTAGCCTCTCCCTTTTTTTAATAATGAGTTTTCTTTGTTTTTGGACGCTCACGTAGGAAGCAAGTGAGGCGTTTTAGTTTTTCTTTTGTTTGCTTTAAGCACTCACATGGGAAACACGTGAGGCACTATAATAGTGCTAATTTGTGAAACGCCAAGTTCTTGTTTTTTAGAGATGTTAATCTCCGTTACTGACATTTTAGTCATTGATGATCATCAAGATTTATGTTTTGAAGATCTTGGATCATCATTTTCTTTTTTATTGGAGAACTAAGTTCTTCTTTTATTTTTATAAGAACTAAATTCTTTATGTAGGGTTTAAACCCTAATTTCGGGGGAATTAAATTCTCAAACCATATGTTCTTTTTCCTTTTCCTTCTTTTTCTTCTTCTTTTTTTGACCTATTTCTTTTTCCTAAGTTTTGAGTCTGAAGAACAGAATCTCCCCGATGAGAATTAAATTCTCAACTTATGGTGAGATTTGCAAAAGCAAATCTCAAACCAGAGAAAGAACTAAGTTCTTGTATGAAGGGTTAAACCCTTATATCCATTATACTAGGTGAGAGGGATACTTTTAATCTTTCCTTTTTTTTATTTACCTAGAGTATTTTTAAGGAGGAAGGTCTTCTTTCTTTGAGAATTAAATTCTCTGTTCTCTCAAGAGCTCACTATATTTTTTGGCAGGAGCTTATAGGGTTTTTTTTATCCTCCGTGAGACTTGAAGTCTCGGGTCCTTTATATAGTGAAGGCAAGTTTGTTAATTAATTTTCAGAAAATCTCTCACTGAGAGATTCTAATTAATTTCATTAGACTCAAAATTGATTTGGAGAAAGATCCAACGGGTAAAATTATTAAAATCATTCGATCTGATCGAGGAGGTGAATACTTAAACACAAAATTCCGAGATTATCTAAAAGAGAATGGGATTCTCTCTCAGCTTACTCCTCCGTATACACCACAGCACAACGGTGTATCGGAGCGGAGGAATCGCACACTATTAGATATAGTGCGCTCTATGATGAGTGTTGCTGAATTACATATTTTTTTAAAGTTATGCACTTGAGATAGCTGCATACATATTGAATAGGGTTTCAACCAAATTTGTGCCTACCACTCTATATGAGATATGGGAGGGGAAGAGACCATGTCTAAATTTCATTAAGATATGGGGTTGTCTGGCTTATGTTAAAAAGCAAAATCCGAACAAGCTCGAGGCAAGGTCTATTCTATGTAAGTTTTTTGGATATCCCAAACATTCATGAGGGTATATCTTCTACCACATCGAGGAATAAAAGGTGTTTGTTGCTCAATATGCCACCCTTTTAGAAAAGGAATTTCTTGTAAAAGAAATTAGTGGTAATGAGGTAGAGCTGGAAGAAGTTCCATATATACAAAATACAACTAAAGATTTGGTAGAACCGGAGGATTCGATAGTCCCCGACGAAGCTCAGCTACCCCGCAGATCTAGTAGGGTTTCTCACCCACCTGAGAGATACTACGGTTTTTTCATAGACGGTGGGAGCGAGAATTGCATCATGGAAGATGATGACCCAACTAGTTTCGAGCAGGCCATCACAAGTGGGGACTCTGTAAAATGGCTGGATGCTATGTGATCTGAGATGGAATCCATGTACACCAACAAAGTATGGACTTTAGAAGTTGCTCCTGAAGGGGGTAAAACCCATTAGGAGCAAGTGGATCTTCAAGAAGAAAATTGGTGTAGATGGAAAGGTTGAGACCTTCAAAGCTAGACTTGTAGCAAAAGGTTTTCGTCAATGACCAGGTGTCAACTATGATAAGACCTTTTCTCCAATGGTTATGCTTAAGTCCATCAGGATCCTACTTGTCATTACTGCATACCATGACTATAAAATATGGCAGATAGACGTCAAGACCGCTTTTCTAAATGGTGATTTAGAAGAGAGCGTGTATATGACACAACCAGAGGGCTTCATAGAAAGTGGGAGCAGCGAAAAGGTGTGCAAGCTGCTTAAATCAATCTACGGATTAAAACAGGCATCGCAGAGTTGGAACATCTGTTTTGATGTAGCAGTCAAAGAGTTTGACTTCATAAAAAACGTAAATAAACCATGTATATATAAAAAGGTAGTAGAGAGTAAGATTGTCTTGTTCGTATTGTACGTGGATGACATACTCTTGATAGGAAATGATGTTCCTATGCTGCACTCGGTCAAACTCTTCCTATCTCAAAAGTTCTCCATGAAAGATCTGGGTGATACCTTCTACATCCTGGGGGATAAAGATCTATAGAGATAGATCTAAAAGGATGTTGGGATTGTCCCAATCCAGGTACATAGACATCATACTAAAGAGGTTTAGTATGGAAGATTCTAAGCGTGGTAATTTACCCGCTTGTTCAGGAATCACTCTCTCCAAAGAGATGTCTTCCAAGACTGATTTGAAATGGACTCGCATGAACATGATACCCTATACTTCTGCAGTTGGGTCTATCATGTACGCGATGTTATGCTCCAGACCCGATGTAGCTTACGCACTTAGTGTGGTAAGTAGGTATCAATCAGACCCAGGAGAGAACCACCGGATAGCTATGCAGAACATTCTTATGTACTTGAGAAAGACTAAAGAGATGTTCTTGGTGTATAGTAACGGAGAACTCCAAATGAAGTTCTTTACCGATTCGAGCTTCCAGAGTGATAAGGATGACAACAATTCTGTCTCGGTATTTGTCTTTACCCTCAATGGAGGGGCGGTGTGTTGGAAGAGTTTCAAGCAAGATACTGTTGCAGATTCAACGATGGAAGCTGAATACATCGCTGCTAACGATGCTGCCAAAGAGTCTGTCTGGATGAAGAAGATCATCATTGAACTTGGTGTGGTTGCATCCATTGAGAATCCAATACCTTTGTATTGTGATAACAGTAGAGCTGTGGCTTTGGCCAAGGAACTTCGGTCCCATCAGCGATCCAAACATATTCTTAAGCGGCATCACCTGATCCGGGAGATAGTTAATCGCCGCGAGATCGAGGTCAGGAGAGTAGACACGAAAGAAAACACGGCGGAACCACTCACAAAGGCCCTCCCCCAAACATAGTTCGAGAGACTTTTTGGGATATTGGGTATGCGATACTACAACAACTAGTTTTAGTGCAAGTAGGAGATTGTTAGGAATATGTATGCACTAGAGGCCATTATTGTATATTATAGTGGATGCTTGGACATATATATAGAGGACTTTCTTGCTCGATATGATATTATGCTATCTGATTGCTCTTTATCTTAACGCGTGCACTTGTTTTAGTATATTATCTCATTAATAAATGTTGATAAAGCCCTTAGGATGTTGGCTTGACTATTAGGACTATGATGCAGATCATACTTGTGGAGGTTGTGTATTTCGCAAGCACATCCTTTAACAGTTCTTAGTCGAGGGAGTATCGAGATAGGGCATCGATATTCCAGAGTAGACTAGCGTATACGTTTCTTGACCATGTATGGGGCGATGGTTGAACCCATAACCATTGGTGTTTAACATCAAAGATTGTACGCAGGTGCTCATTGGAGAATGGGTACACTGAACAAGACCCGCCGAGAACTCCTAGATGGTACCATACCTATCGTCAGATAGAGTTCTTTGGTGACACTTATACAGGTTAGTATGTAGACCCGAGATCATCATAGTGTCTTGTGTGGTTGCCACTGTGCTTTGATTTCCTCCCTACCACGGCTCAAATGAGTCGTGCAAACAGGTGGTTTTTGGGTACAGTCCCGAGTCACATGGAGGCAGTGAGCGATATGAGGGGTTTCGTCTCTCCCGGTATTGGGAGTTGATGTTGGGCTTTGCTTGATTGGCTATAACAGCAAGTCCCTGGACATGGCTGATGAGATTTACTGATAAGTGTTATCAGTAGTTTCTCGAAAGGTTATAGGCCGCATATCAGCATGACTTATCGAGTTAGTGGGGTCTGACAATTCCACCCCCTAGACTCGATATGCGATATATCAGACGAAGAGACCGGACTGTACGGTAAGTGTTGCTTATAGGTTCTACGGGAGTTTGGACAAGTTTTCTTGTTGATCTTCTATTCGTTCAATATCTGAGTAGCCGTTACGTCCAGCTAGTACCGCTGACGGCTTGTAGGTTTCTGATGTGATCATTACCTACTGCTAGCGTATTGACGATTCTTTAGAGTCCCATATAGAGCTTTCCTAGCTCAAGCGAAATGAAGTAAGGCACATATGGAGATATGCACGGGAGCTTGATTAAATACGAGTATATGATACCGTATTCTAATCTAGCGATATTTGATATCAGCCAGGTTATATATGATATAACCGGATTATTGAATCAAGTGTTGATTCAATGATTTGATATGTGTGTGTGTGTGTGTCAATATATTTGATATTATCCAGGTTATATATGATATAACCGGATTATTGAATCAAGTGTTGATTTAATAACTTTATATATATATATATATATATATATATTAACTAATATTAAGCTCATTTAAGATTTTTTTCTCTTTATATATATTTGAATATATATATATATACACTAATATTAAGCTCATTTAAGATTTTCTTCTCTTATATATATTTGAATATATATATATATATATATATATATATTGTATCATGGTTGATGATATATAGAACTAGGATGTGTGAGAATCACATGAGAAAAGAGATAATGATAAAGATATATGAATTAAAAGAAATGGAGAATGAGTCATTATTCTTGGATGCTTGTAGAAGTATGGAGAAGTCATGACTCATCTTCAATTCTTATTTTGTTCATAGATATTTTCTCATTCTCACTCTCTCATCTAGGCTCATGGTTCATTCTCACACTCATCCAAGTCCATCATCTTCTTTATCTCCTCACTAGTTTTCTAGGGTGAGAAAAAGAAAAGAGAAAAAAATAATTTTTGTGAGCAAAATTCCTACTTCATCAACCTACACTATTCTAGCCCATTAGTATAGCTTGTTATCTTCACTAATACCTTGATTAGTGAAAAGTGAGCTTGAGTGTGAGAAGTTTCAAGGCGGATCATCTTCGACAACGAAGATTATAAGTAAGCTTGTTTCTTTCTTCAAGTAGAGCCCTAGAAGGAGTTCAAGGGACTACTACAAGGAGCTTTTGAAGTGAAGGACTAGACTACAAAGGTTGTAAACTCTTTTCACTTAGTTTAGAACTTATTTGCCTAACTACAAAACCCTAATTCTCTAGTTCAATTCTTATTTAGTATGCTTAGACCTCTAAATTTTTTAAATTGCATACTTGATACTCATAGAAACATAGTAGAGGTGCTAAGACGTATTTTCACAAACTGTGGAGAAAGTCAACGTGATTCGTGAGCATATGAAAATGGCACAAGGTCGACGGAAAAGTTAGGCAGATACTGGAAGAAGACCATTAGAGTTTGCTTTTAGTGATCATGTGTTCTTAAAGATATCACTGACTAGAGAAGTAATTCGGTTTGTTAGCTGAGGCAAGCTTAGTTCTTGATTCGTGGGGCCTTTCGAAATCATTGAGCGAATTGGAGAAGTGGCTTATCGATTGGATTTACCACCATCCTTGGCGGGTGTTTATGACGTGTTTCATATATCTCAACTTCGCAAGGATATTCGAGATGAGACGCATATCCTAGACCACTCGGAATTGATAGTGATGGAGAATTTGACTTATGAAGAGCAACCGATGGCTATTGTGGATCGATGAGAAAAAGTTATCAAAAATAGAGTGATCTCTCTAGTGCTTGTTTCATGAGGAAATCGTTCATATGGGGAATCTACTTGGGAACGTGAAAACGAAGTTCGACAAAACTTTCCACACATTTTTCCTTAGATCCGTATTTTTTCCTTGTTCTTGTCTCTTTCCTGTTTCTGTGAATTTTGAGGATGAATTTTTTTTGTAGTTGGGCATAATATAACACCCTGCCACGATCGTACGTTATTTAACGATATTAATTAGTATTTTAAATTTCTTTAATTATTATTTTTTAGGTTGTGATTGGTTTGAAATAATATATGTGTTTATCGGACCCGACCTGTTTACGTGAAATCTGTTATGGTGCTAAAGTATATTTTTATTAATATTTATCCGTAGACTAAATTTATATGAATCTCAAATAATAGATATACAATATTAAAATCTATATGTATATATATATATATATATATATATATATATATATATATATTCTGGTAGCCATACGTTATGGATATTTTATATATTAATTGTCAGTATGTATGTATGTATGTGTGTATGTATATATATATATATATATATATATATATATATATATATATATATATATTCTGGTAGCCATACGTTATGGATATTTTATATATTAATTGTCAGTAAGTTTTATCTTATTTTATTAACGATTTTCTATTAGACCTAAATCCTAAACATTCTAAGATATTGTGTGTGATATGTTAGATTAGAATATATATTTTTGTAACCATTAGATTTATGGTTTAAATGGGTTACGTATGTGTAGATAATTTTTAGTATATTTTTGAGATTTAATAAAGGCGAATTAGGGATTTAATATCTTTATAAAATATTATTTAGATTACTAGTTATATACAAGTCTATATATAATAATAATAATATATATACTCATACCTATAAATTCAATATACATATACTATAAAAAAACAAATATATATATTTTTCCTATACAAATAAAACTATCTCTCTCTCTGCCTAACAAAATTCTCTCTCCCCCTCATCTCTCTCTTCCTCTCTCTTTCTCATAGCCGGCACCCATGTCCCCGACTCCTCACCCACGTCGCCATCTCCACCTCCAACCACCACCATAGACCTCATGCTCGACCGCTGCCAACACCATCGTCTTATTCCTCCACCAAACCATCTCCATCAACCAACGCCCACAACCACCATCATCGTCATCTTCATCGACTTCCTATACTGCCGACCTCATCCTCATCTTAATCGAGAACCCATCTCCTTCATCCCCTATCGACCCCTCTCCCGAGCACCCTCCTCGCCATCAACTTTCTTCACCATCGTCGTCGCAACTCTCTCGCCCAACTCCAGCCCTCGACCCCGATCACCTGGAACCTGACCTCGACCTGAGCATCACCATCATCACCTTCATCTTCTGCCTTCGATCGAACTCAAACCACCGAGACCAACACCATCATCACCTCAACTTCTCTGGCTTCAGAACCCAACTCCAGCCGCCACCAAACTCCCCAGCAACCTTCTCTTCGATCATCAGTACCCACCATTGTCGAGACAGCCATCGGTAGAATTTCATACAGTCGTCGACTTCATCTCCGAGCCTAGCAAGCTTGGAGGTTGCTTCGTGTTGCCATTGTTCTATGTCTGTATTGCTTTGTTCATGTTCGTATCCACATTTGTCGAGACCGAGACAAGTTTACAACGTATGCTATAGTCTACATAATATATCTTTATATGTTTTCGTAATATTATTTATTATTATTATACCGTTTATATATATAATCCATATATTGTTAATTAGTTAACAATAACAAGTTGTATAAGTGCAATTTATAATGGTTATGCAAATTATATCTATAACTAGTGATTATAAAAAACTATTTTAGTTTGGTCAATCGATAAATCGAAGTGTAGGAATTAATGTGATTATTTTTCGTTACATCATTTATCACACCTAGATAACGGTTACAACCGTATTTCATCACGACCTGTTTGCACGATATTATTACAAATAAACACTTTATCTAATTTAATATATTATCTTGACAGGCTTATAACCCGCCATCTTGTTACTGATATTGCTATCTTACTTGTACCTACTTAACAGTAATACTTAACAATGCCAACAATCCTGACTTGTTGTCCTAATGGACGTGACATGTTGTCTAGATAGACGTGACCTGTACCTGCCTGTTCCTGTGTTGGTATGTAACGACCGTGTTTTCTAATACCTAATAAAATATATTTTATTTAAATTTCTACTATCAAATAATTATTTACTTGTTTCGTTGATAAAAGAATAATTTTTAAAGTAATGTTAATAATTTTCAAAGCATTGAAAATGGTTAAAGGAATTTTCTAAAATCTATTTATTGTTTTTATAGGCTTAGAATGTTTTATAATGCCTTAAAATAATCTACATATTTTTATTATTGATTAAAATAATTAATTCGTAATTAAAAATATTTTAAAGGATAAACTAGATTTTAAATAATCATAATAACTAGCTAACACCATAGAAATGGATATATTATTTTGTTTTAATCCAAAATTATTTTTATACTAAATATAACAATAAAATATATTTTCTGAAATTTTTCCATAATTTTCCCGTATTTTTAACTATTTTTTTAAAACCAAATTCAAATATTAAATAATAAACAGTTTATTATTTTTATTTAAAAAAATTTAAATTAATCCCCTTGATCTGGACCGTTGGATACAAGATCCAACGGCTCAAAGACGCTCAGCGGCGCCCACGTGGTGGGGACCACGCGAAACCGCGTAATCCCTCTCCACACGGACACGTGGCAGGCTGGCGGCGGCGTGGCGGTGCAGCCTAGGCCGTTGGATCAACATTCAACGGCTACAAAACCTTGGCAGCGGCGCAATCATCAACGGATGATTCAGAAATTATTGGCGGCGTGGATTTTTTGGTGATTTTAACAGAAATTTTGGATTTTATGGTTGGTAATAAAACCTTATAAATAGGCACTTCAGACATTGATTTCTCACACCTCAGAACTCCAAAAATTCTGAAAAAAATACCCACGCCTTCGTATCAACGACGACGATGCTATGGCTCTACCCAATAACCAAGGAAAAATCTGAATGCAGGGCTATTGAGGAGTTTGTACAAGCCTACGTTTTCAACCCATCTACATCCAACTTTAATCAAAGGTAGGATCCGCCTCTCTCCACTCCTCTGTCGTCTTCTATCTCATAATGATCTTGGTTTCAACTCCTAATCCCTAATCTCATATTTAAAATGATATTAAAAATGTTCTTGCATGCCTATTTTGGTACCTCTTAATGATAATAATATTAACCCATGTTTAAAATGGTTTCCTTAATCACTCCTATATGCAAAATATTGCACCCTCGTACTACATGAAATGTGATATACTTAATGTTATAACCCACGGGGTATCACTTCACCCCGCACATACCCACACTTACTCATACTACCAATTTGATCTCGAAATAGGATACTTCCACAAAATACCCTCGTTTCATTAAAATTTTGTATTTGTTTAAAATATCCATATAAGATAAGATTTTTGGAATAAATGTTTTAGATACGATATATACATATATTTTACTTACACCTTTTTCACCGACTACTGTAATTTTGTTAAATCCCTTACCTTTTAAAGGGGATAATACTAAATAACGGCATATGGTTTTTCCAACTTAGTCCCTTTCACTCGAAATATTTTTATATTAATTCTTCTTAGAATATTAACTAAAGTTTAATGAGTTACCCTAATAATAGGGTAATGTTTTACGCTAGCACCTCGTGGTTGATAGGCAATCGTCCTTCAAAAGGACACAAATCCTGCCGTCCATGTGCAGCGGTTGCCAACACGAACGTATTTTCTAAAACGTTACTTCAAACTTAAAACACTGTAATTTCATAAAATTATTATTTACAATAAAATATCTCAATCCATCCTAAAAAGATATAATTTTATTTAAATACCTTGACCTTTACTAAAAGGCTATTTTCAACAAAGTCCATAACCCTTATAAATGATATTTTCCAAAAGGACATCTAAAACTTCATTAAAAGATAATTTTCAAACAAATACCATAACTTTCTATTAAAAGGATATTTTCTTAGTAAAATATTATGGGTTTCCAAAACGATAAATATTCTAAACATCATGGTTTTCTTATAAACAATAAATATAATTAAACACTATAATCTTTTATTAACTAAGTGTTCTATAAGATGATACGAAATACATTACAAACTTTAGAAGATAACAAGATAAAACGAGCGGTTGTGGAAGGCCATAGTAAATGAGATCAACTTTTTAAATTTCCATTTTATGACATACATGACACATGATACGGTTAGGGTTAGAATGCGCGGACCAAGCTATGGAATACTTATATATAAAGATCCCTGCAGGCAGGGTGACCAGTCCAATGTGTGGACGACTACTAACCCGATATTCGAGCGAATACTAACCCGATATTCGGGCAAATACTAACTCTATTTGAGGGCGAATGATACAAAATGTGGATGACATACAATATGGAAATTCCATGCCTACAGGTATACGCACTGACTCTAATTCGTCAAAACCTTTATACTGAACCACGGGGATGGGTAGTTTGATTAGGCAAGGAGATTTGGAACTCGGATTTTCCTACTACTCGATCATGATCCCAGGAAGTGAAACAGTACATTTCACTTCCCCGGTTGTTGTTCCGTGGCCACAATGGAATAACCGCGAGCATTCGAACCCTTGTTTAACAAACTAAAACGTTTACAATACCTATTGATACTCAACACTAAACTCACATCATGTGTTATACCCACCTGTTACCTTATCTACCTTTCATTGTGAGACACGAGTTATTCAATATCTTGGATGTGGATATTTTACCAGTTTAGATTTGTTGTTTATTATGGAATTGAAGGGTGGAAATACCTGTGCACTTGAGTGATATTCACGCTAGACAAAACTCCATAGTAGTCATGGGACACCTTTCGGGGATGTTCACGCTACCGTATTGATTGCCACCCCAGGCACGAGCACCATCTCATACTGCTTCCAGCTAGTCATGAGGTACCTCCAGGATACGAGTATGTTCACCAGTCAATTCCATCCATACACACCTTGTTTAACCTGATCTAACTCTTAGACTGAATATCTGTTTGACTTGACTTGAACTTTTACCAAACATATACCTCACACAACCTACTCATATTCACATATATCTCTGTCAACATATCTAATTTGTATATAACCTTATACCTTTATACCCATGTACATCACATTCATTACATTTATACACACATGTCTGTTTTTATACCCTTACTTCCTTATGAGGCAATCCTACCCGAGTATAACTCGCTGACGGACTTTCCTTTTCTTCCTCTATCTTTGGAATGTCCGTTAGATGATAATGAGTATTATGGCGAGGATCAAGGTGTGGAGCCAACTAATGAAGATTATGCAGACTTGACGATGGAAGATTAGCTAGATTTAATTTTTATTGTTGCCCACATGTTTAGGGCTTTTGTTTCTCCTTCGATGTAATTAAACTACTTAGTTTATTTTACTCTTTCCTTTGGGATGTAATAAAGTTGGTTAATGGAAATAAATGCCTTTCGCTTTTATTATTTTGATTTTGGTACACATCCTGCATGTTAGATATTCATACGCTTAACGTAACTGTATTGAATAGACCACCTTTAATACAGTTAGGTTGCGGACTTTGCCACGCCATCCTTCAGCTTCTTTTGGTAAGCGGGGCGTGACAGGTTTTAGTGGTGGCCCATGCAGGTCTTCTTGTGTACTAAAATGAAACCGTTAACCAACTTATTATATTTGTGAATCTCATCCATATATACCGATTTCATAATTTTCCTATGTCCTTTGTCCCTTCCTTGACATTCTGTACCCTGACCATGACCTTCCTTTCATGTCGTGGCAAATCTTTCCGATGAGGATGACATGTCCGATATTACTTTTGAAGCTACATCTGGAGATTCAGAAGAAGAAGTCGTAGACTCTCAGGCGGTTATTTCTAACAATGACTCGGAAGACGAAGAAGTCGATGCTGCAACTCCGAAGCTTATGATGGCCAATGACTCCGAAGACGAAGAAGAAGATCCCATGGAAGAGAAGCATATAGAGGAGGGGCCAGAAAAAAGAAGCTCCTGCGGCGGAAGAGAATCCTATGGAATATGATCCAGATGAGGAGGCTCCTGCAAAAGAACAAGACCCTATAGAGGGTGTAATGACCCCAAAATCTTTATACATTTGTATTATCCCTCTTCAATAATATACCGTATTTATTTGTACTTGGTATTTTTCTTTTTCTATTAAATTTATTATTATTTTATTCCTCAATCTATTATGTATTTTTTTTCTTGGTACAATTTCTTTTTCTTATATTTAAGTTTTTAACTTCTCATTCTTATTTTTCCTTTCATAAATATTTAACCCAAATCCATTATTCTTATTCTCTACAGCCCATCTAAAAAGCCCATTTTCTTTTTAAGTAACATCATATATTTAATTCTAATTAAATATATGCATGAATAACCTTATAGCTCATTGGTTAAGTCCTTGCATTGTTATTCTATAAGTCACATGTTTAAATCCCCATTCTTGCAATTATGTTTTATCATTTTTTTTATTCTTCTCATAACCTACAAATGAGACCTTTCATTTCCAAAATGAATGGTGACCTTTCATTTCTCTTTTAATTCTTATGTTAAATGCATATATTATTATACATAATTCACCATTACACCATCTTAATTGTCCTCCTCCATCTTTTCCTTCCTCATATTTTTCTATCTCTCATTTCTCCCTCTTCACCTAAAGTCCAAGAAGAAGAACATGAAGAACTCTTCAAGAAGGTCTCGTTAGTAACGCGAGGCTGTCGGCGGATAGACAAGCCCGGTGACAATACCGGCTTGTGCATGTAAGTCCCTTCTCTCTTTCTTTCCTCCATCTCTTTCTTTTTCTCTTTATATTTCTCTTGTTTTATATTGCCATGAAAAACTTCCCTTGACATATCATAGTTACTAAATAATTAATTAAATGGATATATATATAAATAATGAACACACAAACATACACACATATATAGTTTGTATAGTTTGTAAAGTCTTTTTCATTACTCTCAATTCACATGTTAAGATTTCATAGTGACCAATTAGGATTGCATCTTTGTTGTTTATTTTAAATCACTTTATTTAAAATTTTTATTAAAAAAAAATGATGAAGTTACGAATAAATACCATAGTTTTCTCATTTCTCACATATGACATATCAATACCTTTAGTTTTAAATTAATTTTTAACTCTGAAAATTTCAGGAAATTTACATATGATAGAATATATTATTTTGTACACGCTGTAAAAATTTTAGATCGATCCGCATAACGGTTTAGGAATTAAATCGTATTTATTCACTGATCGTAAAACAGAAAACTGCAGCTATCGGTCAATTTCTAGGATACATAACTTGGTATACCAGTATCCAAATTGAGTAAACTCAGGTGTTTTTGATATCTACATCGAATGATCTAGATTTTCTTAGTTTTATAGTTTTACCGAAAACCTATCTAAGATAAAGAAAACTGCATTACAATATTAAGTGACGGATCTGGACAGAATCTGTTCCGATTCGCATACTGTTTTTAAATTGGACATAACTCGAGCACCCGATGTCCGTTTGTGACAAAATTTAGATGTGTAGATGCACCATTGATAGAAATATAATTTTCTATATATTATATTACTTAGGAATGCATGAAACAACCTGATATAGGCTTTGCAATAGAATATATAGTTGCTGTCCAGAAATCTGAATTTATGTTTTAAATGCTGATATTAAAATGATCATAACTAGAGCTTCAGAAATCCAAATCATATGAATCTTGGTGTTTTCGATAAATACATCGAAATACCTACAATTTTATAATAATTTTCATAACCTGAAACCCGATAGAAATTAACTCAAACTGCGTTTTAAAAATATGTAACGGTGCCGAATAGATTCTGATCCGTTTTGCGCGACGATACGAAAACATATATATCTCTCAAACCGGTAGTCGTATTTAGGTGAAACTGTAACTCACGCATGCAAAACACTTAGAGCCATATTTTTGTTTATGTTCTCGTATTCTTTCAACTTGATTAATTAGTCGTACATAATATTTCTTTACAGCATTGTTTATGGTAGTTACTCGAATAATATACTTGACTCATTTCATGTTATTCGAACATGTATACATATTTATCTTGATCATTAAATTGTTGTATGTACATAAAGACGATAATTAAATACTTGAGGTGTATTTTGCAAACTATACAATATTACTTTTTACAATAAACCCCCTCAAGTTTTATAAATTACAATAAGGCCCCTAACAAATAAAGAACTACAAATTATCTTTCTTTTAGTATGACTCGGGTTAGAGTCTGACTAATTCTGACTTGAATATAATTCAAGTCAATCTATATTTCAATTATATTCCAATACAACTTGAATACATGAATCCCAGAATCCAGTTAACAATCTGTTTGAATGAACCGAACCATGGATATTCCTTTTACATGATTTCCAGTATTCCATTTACATGACTCTATGGTTATAACCGTTTCCTGATATCATGGTTTCGGTCAGTCAATCAGTCAATCAGTCAATCAAAGTCAATCAAGCAATCATTACAAGTTTACAAGATAACAATACAAACATGACATCGCGGGGTTTAAAGGGGTAGATTGGTACGGAAGATGTTAAAAGTGGAATGAGGTGGTCAGATTAAGACACCTAACCTATATTCAGTTGCTGTTGTACCGTGGCATAAACGGTTCCTTGTACTATACGTGCCCTTAGTCTCTGGCATATAGAGACTCCCCTCGTATACACTGGCATCTTTCTGTACCAAGCTACAAACAACATCGTTAAACAATATTCCACAATTTACTATAATACAATACTTTAGAAAATACCATACTCTGCCACTCTCATTCTTCATTCTTCTTTGGGACTTACCGAGCGACCTGTTCGCTGACGACATTCTATTTCTCTCTTCTTTGAATGTCGTCAGGTGCGTTGGACCAAGTTGAGACCGAGCCTACAAGTGAAGATTTGGAAGAATTCCAGGAAGACCCAGAGCTCTAGACTTTGTACTTGTTCTTCTTAGTATTTCTTTTATTATGCCATTGTTTAGGCATTGCTTTACAGTTCAGATGTATTTCCATTTCATGCATTGTAAAAAAGAATGTTATTAATAAAAGTTGCTGTTATTTTCCATCTTTTGTCTCTTGTGATTATTTTATATTGCTTAGTTACGATTAGCGTATGTATTTCTGAGTACATACGTAGCGGGCCTCGTCGCGTCCACTTCGCCGTACACTGGGAAGCGGGGCGTGACAGAGGGGGAATCAGAGAGCGAGGCTCCTGCCGAGGATGAGTCGAAGGACGAAACTTCGAGTGAGGAGGAACTCGAGGCTGAAGAAACTCAGGCAGTTGTTCCCGCAAGGCACCGTGGGAATGGCTGTACCTTTCTTAGTGCGAGGGCCTATCGCAACTTGTTGAACTCCCATAATCGAGATCAATAAATCTTTTCCTTTTCTTTGGCTGAATAAAACGATGTAAGAATAGTAGGGGCATGTCCTTACTTTTCGGTTGTACTCTCCTTATTGAAATTGGATAATAAAATCTATGTTTCGAGCAAAAATCTCTCTTTTGTCTCTTGCTCTTCTTATTAGTCTCTCTCTTGCATTAATTGTTGTTCTTCCATACAAGTTATTATCTTGTCTCACCTCAGTCATTTGTAACCTAACCTATTCTGATTCAGATCGTCAATGGTCGGACAACACCATAACCGCAACAGAAGGGGAAATGGAGTCAATGAAGCCGCTGCTCAGCAAACGGGTATGCTACAAATGATGCAAGGACTACTGGAGCAACAGCAGCAGCAGACAGCTGCCCTTCATCAGGAGCTGCGAGAAAGTAGGCAGCAGCAAGCAGAGATTTTAAGTAAGTCACTAAACCCAGTTTCTCAAGGTTCGACGGGAGTGAAGCAGTTCAGATCTGTAACACCCGAGCCCAATAATACTATGTATCTTACTAGTTGAGGGTTATTTATTGCTCTTTCCAATTTTCCTGATTTTCTGGTGTTTATTGCTAATTTTTACCCGGTTAAATCATTTTGGCACATAACAAATTTTAACTCCGAAAATGAAATTTAAGATGTCCATGTTAGCCTACTCGTCGCCACTAGTCGCGTGATAGCGTCCGCATGTCGAGATTCCGTTCCGTTTGGCTAAACAGGCAAGTTTGGACGACTACGCGCGCATGCAAGTGTCCGACTTGGGGGCATGCATTTTAATCATTAAACACCTATTTTCAAAATTTGGAACCCGCTTAAAATCATATAATTTGAATTTGGAACTTTTGGACGCAACCCGGGCGCGATTTGGAAATGTTTCATTTTGCGCCAAAAAGGGCCCATTTAAATTTAATACTAAAACTAAAATTATATACGAATATAATTTTTCCTAACAGCTTAATCCTTTCGCATCTTTACTCAGTTATTTCCTTACCCTTCCCTCAGCCAATCGCAAGCTTGCAAATCCCCGCGTGGGCCCCTCCTTTCCCCATCTCTCTCTGCCTCTCTCCTCATTCTCTCTCTCTCTCTATCTCACCAAATCTCTCTTTCTCTCTCCAATCTCTCTCTCTCTCCTCTCGTATTTAACCCCCCATGCAGCAGCCGCCTCCTTAACCCATCTTCCTCCATCGCGACCACGAACCCTAACCCTAACCCTAGTCTCGCGATCCCACTGCCGACTTCCCCGCGACCTCGCCGTCGCCGCCGGCAACGCCCCCTCGACCGCCGCACTTCCTCCCTCCTTCCTCCTCTCTCTCCCGCGCCTGCACCCATCTCCCCGACGCCTCCATCCCCTCGCAACCTCACCGTCGACGTCGCCCATCGTCGTCGACGACCCCACGACTCCCTTTCACCCTACTCGACCCGACCTCGTCGTCGTTCCCTCCTCCCCTCGCCGGAAAAAGCAAACCCGACCCTTCACCCAACGCCTGCACCTTCCCTGTTCGCCGGAAAAACGCGCTGGCGACCCCGTCGACACCACCTCCGACCACCTCCGTCTCTCCCACGACCACCAGAGCCGACCACACTCCTCCCCACTCACCGCAGCACCCTTCCAGCGACCCCGAGCCGCTCAGCCGTTCCAGCACCCTCGCCGCGCCTCCTGTTCACCGCCGGTGGGTCCATCGCCGTCGGGCCCGTCATAGTTACCCCTATTCCTCCTCTGTAAGCATCACTTTACTTCCTTTGGTGCGAAATCCCGTTGATCTTGCATGTTATCTTATTGCTAACCCGTTGCCGTTAACTTTTGCCGGAATCCGACCGTGCCGTCTGACGAACCCGACGCTCCAGCGAAGTCCCCTGGTCCGTGTGATCCCGTTGACCTCTGTTGGGACTCGATCCGTGGCCCGTGCTTCCATATCGCAGTTTCTGCCGACACCGCATCCATGTTTCGGTTTGCGGAACCGCCGAGGCAAGTATCCGAATACTTGCTTAACATGCTACGACTTAATCATCATGTTATAACCACACAACTAATATAACATCGGTACCTTTTATAACTTAGAATTGCTAGCCACGATTATCCGTAACCTTAAATCAATGAAATCATTGCTCGCTTTAACCGGTCTGTTAATTCATACTTAACTAATCAAACCAAGTAGATCATCCCCAATTCATTTGTTAAAATCACTCATGAGACAATTATTATGCTTAGTTCAAATTCATGTAACTCCATTGCGTATATTATCGATATTGTTTCGTCTTGTGGCTATTGCACCTCAAAGGTGCGTGAACCGGATTAATATGAAAATACAAACATCACTGTGTTTACATAGAATAATATTTGTTATTTACTGTTTCCTGCTACTGTTCATTATTTGTTACTATACCTGTTATCATCATATACCTGATTGCATTACATATTGACCGATCTTGATATACCTGACTCATGTACTGATACACCGGACACAACACCCTGTACATATCGACTCTACCTGTTGAAAGTAACCTGACCTGTTACCTGATCTCATGCCTAATGCCGACAAACCTAACCATTCCTGCTGTCGATCCAGACAGACCTACCTTTACTTGACTTGTGTTGGCATTAGTCCTTGACTACTGAATACCTGACTGACATACATAGTTTGGGGGTATGGGGAAATCAAAGGTGAAACCGACTTGTAACTCAACAGTTCGATACATTGTTCTGATCAGTCTTACGGGCTTGGCCGGTCCGGGAGTGATGATGCTGACATCACTCGTCTATCCTACTACCTTTTACTGCTTAGCGGCACGTCTCGGACTCAGCCCCGAGGATCATGACCGTGGTCCCGGGCACGCACGGGATACTATTGAGTTACATCGACGATTCATCAATTGGTTTCAAAGACTATAGAGTAGAAAACCTGATAGGACAGTTAGTCACCTTTGCACACTACCCTGCTTGTCATTTCTTATTAATGCTTATTTCATGTTCATATTGCATTGTTATTATCATGTTCACATTATATACTTGATGTCATGACGCGCTGACGTCTGGGTTTTGCATGGCCCAGATTCCGTACCTTTGTCGTCGACCGAGCAGGAGTACTTCAGCCAGCAGGCTGAACTGTGAGTTCTTTAGAGTTTAGTTTATTTATGTCATTTCATTTCCAGATGTGAGCCCGCATTATGGGACGTACTGTTTATTCTTGTATTGGATCATTAGCTTCCGCACTTATTGTTTATTGATTCTTGTTATTTTGGATTTGGACATGTATTAGTTTAGTCTATTTTACTGTTCTTGATATCTATACAACCGTAATGTGACTGTGGACGGATGCGTCCCACCCACAGGTAGCATGGTTGGCTATGTCACGTGCCCAAATCTTGCGTACTCTGGGAAGCGGGGCGTGACATGGTTTTATGGTATCAGAGCCATAGGTTAATTGGGTTGATTCTTTGTGGTTGGGTATTGCACCCGATACACGAATCAGGATACCCGTGATTAGGAAACATGTCCTGCCACTTTGACCGTTTTACCATCCTTGAATCATTCTTCCGGATCATGTCGACATGCAAACTTACTTTGCATTGTCAACTCGAAAACCTAACTTCTTGTTATCTCTAGGACTTAGGCGACTTGGGTGGAGTTAAGTAATTGCGGCTATGATACCGCGGCATAGCTACAATGCGGTACTCTATTTAAGTATCTTGGAGTTCTAGCCTTGATCCACATTCAGAATCTATCATCATGCTAATGTTGGGTGTTTTGAGTTCAGGATTATGACAGGTAAGAAGTTGAAGACGTACCAGAGGCGTGTGAACGAAGCCGCCATGCTTGGAGTGATAAGAGAAATGCTGGAAATCAAAGAAACAGACCGAGCTGATCCAGCAGCAAGCGGACTTGTTTCAGGAAGGTCTGCAGATCGTTCAGCAGTCTGTAAACGATGTTGGAACTAGACCAGTTGACCGAGTAAGGACCGTAGCAGATTTCAGACTTTTGGATCCGTCTACTTTCACTTTTCTGGAGGAGCCGTTGCCAGCCGAGCCGTGGCTAGCGACACGGAGAATTTGCTGATTGCGACACAGATTCCAGAGGACAAAGGAGTTGATGTGGTGCGCATTCAGTTAGTGGATTACGCCCGAGAGTGACGGCTTGTGGAGGAGACCCGCTTGCCCAAGCCGATCAGTTGGGCGAAGTTTTTCTAAGAACCCCCTGGAGAAGTTCTTCCCGCAGACTGCGCGGAGGAAAGGGAAGAAATTTATCGGACTAAGGCAGAATGGAGCAACCGTGGACGTGCATGCAGCGGAGTGGACGAGACTCAGTAGTCTCGCTGGACCTTTCGCGGCCAACGATGCAGACAGCAGTTGCGGTAAGGAAGCAGTTCTGTCGGGCCAGTCGAGTTTAGGGCTAGGCCGACAAACAGTGTTCTTGCGACTATGGAAGTGAATAGTAATGAAGAGCCGGCAGTTGTTCGCGACTTTATGGATGTGTTTGCAGATATTTCGGGCTTACCGCCAAAGCGAGATGTGGAGTTCGCGATTGACCTTATTCCTGGTGCAGCGCCAGTATCAAAATCTTATTATCCGATGGCACCGGTGGAATTGGAAGAAGTTAAGAAACAAGTGGGTGAATTACTCGAGAAGGGATGGATTCGAAGCAGCAACTCACCTTGGGGAGCTCCAGTTCTTTTAGTAAAGAAGAAGGATGGCACGAGAAGAATGTGCATCGATTACCGAGAGTTAAACCGGGTGACCATTAAGAACAAGTACCCGATCCCTCGCATTGGAGAACTTTTTGAGCAGCTTAGTGGCGCGAGGGTATTCTCGAAACTGGACTTGCGATCAGGATATCATCAGGTCCGAGTGAAGGCAGAAGACATTTGCAAGACGGCGTTTCGAACTCGGTATGGGCATTTCGAGTATTTAGTGATGCCCTTCGGAGTGACTAATGCGCCGGCAATATTTATGGACTTGATGAACAGGATCTTTTCACCGTTCTTGGACCAGTTTATTGTGGTATTCATTGACGATATTCTGGTGTACTCGAAGAGTCCGGAGGAGCATGCTGAACACTTAAGGATCGCACTGCAAACGCTGAGACAGGAGAAATTATTTGCGAAGATGAGTAAGTGCGAATTCTGGTTGGAAGAAGTGAAGTTTCTGGGGCATGTCGTGTCGGGCGATGGAATCGCCGTTGATCCCGAGAAGATTACAGCAGTTCGAGATTGGCCTGTTCCAAAGAATGTTGCAGAGATAAGAAGTTTTCTTGGACTCGCCGGATACTACGGAAGATTTGTGGAGAACTTCGCTCGCGTAGCTAAGCCGTTAACCAAGCTCACACGAAAGGAGGTACCGTTTGTTTGGACGGATGGATGTGCATTGGCCTTTGAGACGTTGAAGCAGAAGTTGATAACCGCCCCTATCCTAACCGTACCGGATGATTCAGGAGGACTGGTGATTCACAGCGACGCATCTGGAAAGGATTGGGATGTGTTTTAATGCAGAATGGGAAAGTCGTCGCTTACGCATCGAGACAACTGAAGACTCATGAGAAGAATTATCCAACTCATGACTTGGAGCGTGCGGCTGTGATTTTCGCTTTGAAGATTTGGAGACACTACCTTTTGGGGGAAAGAGTCGAAGTTTTTACAGATCATAAGAGCTTGAAGTATGTGGTTACACAGAAGGAGCTTAACATGAGGCAACGCAGATGGTTGGAGCTGATGGCCGACTACGACCTTGATCTTAAGTACCATCCGGGAAAAGTTAACGTCGTGCCACATGCGCTAAGTCGGTTACCAGCAATTCAGTTATTGACTGCACAGAGAGAGATCATTGAGGAGTTTCGGAGATTTGACTTGGAGGTTGTGCTACCGCGTGCTACAGGACAGTTGATGCAGTTACAAGTACAATCGTCCTTAGTTGAGAAGATTAAAGCGGCGCAATCGCAGGATCCTAGACTGCAAAAGTTTCGAGAGCAGGTTGGAGCCGGACTACGAACCGATCTACTGATCCATGAAGATGGTTCGTTGAGATATGGTAGCCGTGTGTGTGTGCCAAAAGGAGATGTGCGTGAAGAGCTTATGAAGGAGGCACACAGTTCAGCTTACTCTGTACATCCAGGAGGGACAAAGATGTACCGAGATATTCGACAGCATTTCTGGTGGGAAGGTATGAAACGGGAAATCGCTCGCTTCGTGGCTAAGTGCTTGGTGTGTCAGCAAGTCAAGGCTGAACACCAAAGGGTTGCTGGTTTGTTGCAACCACTTCCGATTCCTCAATGGAAGTGGGAACATATAACCATGGATTTCGTGACGGCTTTACCGCGGAGTCCAAAGGGCAACAATGCTGTATGGGTGATTGTCGATCGGTTGACCAAGGCAGCTCACTTTATTCCTTTTCGGGTTGGTCAATCTACGGAGACTTTGGCAGAGCGGTACATGCAGGAGATTGTCAGATTGCATGGAGTACCGGTTAGCATCGTGTCCGATCGGGACACTCGGTTCTTGTCACACTTTTGGAGGAGTTTACAAGAAAGTTTGGGGACTCGATTGAAGTTCAGCACAGCTTATCATCCCCAGACTGATGGACAGTCAGAGAGAACGATCCAGACCCTTGAAGATATGTTGAGGGCTTGCATGTTAGACTTCAAAGGTTCTTGGGAGGATCATCTACACCTGGTGGAGTTTTCGTACAACAATAGCTTCCAAGCGACAATTCAGATGGCCCCGTTTGAAGCACTGTATGGTCGTAAGTGCCGTTCACCGGTTTGTTGGGATGATGTTGGTGAACGAAGGTTACTAGGACCAGATTTGGTGGTGCAGACAGTCGAGAGGGTGAATACAATCAGAAAGCATATGAAGGCAGCTCAAGACAGACAGAAGAGTTGGGCCGACACGTCAAGAAGACCTCTAGAGTTCGCCGTGGGCGATTTGGTATTCCTGAAGATATCACCGACTAGAGGGGTGATTCGCTTTGGAAGTCGGGGAAAGCTTAGTCCCCGATTCGTTGGACCCTTCGAGATATTGGAACGTGTCGGAGAGGTATCGTACCGGTTGGCGTTACCATCGTCATTAGCAGGAGTTCACGATGTGTTTCATGTGTCTCAACTACGGAGGTATGTTGGTGACGAGACTCATGTCTTGGATCATTCGGAGTTGACCGTTCGAGAGGACCTGACTTTTGAGGAGCGACCAGTCGAGATCAAGGATCGAAGAGAAAAGGTTCTTAAGAACAAGGTTATCCCTCTTGTGCTAGTTTCTTGGGGTAACCGATCGCATGGAGAATCTACTTGGGAGCGAGAAGACGAGATCCGGCAGAAATTCCCTCACCTTTTCCAGTAGTTAGTTATCTTGTATTCTTGGAATTTCGAGGACGAAATTCTTTTGTAGTTGGGTATGATGTAACACCCGAGCCCAATAATACTATGTATCTTACTAGTTGAGGGTTATTTATTGCTCTTTCCAATTTTCCTGATTTTCTGGTGTTTATTGCTAATTTTTACCCGGTTAAATCATTTTGGCACATAACAAATTTTAACTCCGAAAATGAAATTTAAGATGTCCATGTTAGCCTACTCGTCGCCACTAGTCGCGTGATAGCGTCCGCGTGTCGAGATTCCGTTCCGTTTGGCTAAACAGGCAAGTTTGGACGACTACGCGCGCGTGCAAGTGTCCGACTTGGGGGCATGCATTTTAATCATTAAACACCTATTTTCAAAATTTGGAACCCGCTTAAAATCATATAATTTGAATTTGGAACTTTTGGACGCAACCCGGGCGCGATTTGGAAATGTTTCATTTTGCGCCAAAAAGGGCCCATTTAAATTTAATACTAAAACTAAAATTATATACGAATATAATTTTTCCTAACAGCTTAATCCTTTCGCATCTTTACTCAGTTATTTCCTTACCCTTCCCTCAGCCAATCGTAAGCTTGCAAATCCCCGCGTGGGCCCCTCCTTTCCCCATCTCTCTCTGCCTCTCTCCTCATTCTCTCTCTCTCTCTATATCTCACCAAATCTCTCTTTCTCTCTCCAATCTCTCTCTCTCTCCTCTCGTATTTAACCCCCCATGCAGCAGCCGCCTCCTTAACCCATCTTCCTCCATCGCGACCACGAACCCTAACCCTAGTCTCGCGATCCCACTGCCGACTTCCCCGCGACCTCGCCGTCGCCGCCGGCAACGCCCCCTCGACCGCCGCACTTCCTCCCTCCTTCCTCCTCTCTCTCCCGCGCCTGCACCCATCTCCCCGACGCCTCCATCCCCTCGCAACCTCACCGTCGACGTCGCCCATCGTCGTCGACGACCCCACGACTCCCTTTCACCCTACTCGACCCGACCTCGTCGTCGTTCCCTCCTCCCCTCGCCGGAAAAAGCAAACCCGACCCTTCACCCAACGCCTGCACCTTCCCTGTTCGCCGGAAAAACGCGCCGGCGACCCCGTCGACACCACCTCCGACCACCTCCCTCTCTCCCACGACCACCAGAGCCGACCACACTCCTCCCCACTCACCGCAGCACCCTTCCAGCGACCCCGAGCCGCTCAGCCGTTCCAGCACCCTCGCCGCGCCTCCTGTTCACCGCCGGTGGGTCCATCGCCGTCGGGCCCGTCATAGTTACCCCTGTTCCTCCTCTGTAAGCATCACTTTACTTCCTTTGGTGCGAAATCCCGTTGATCTTGCATGTTATCTTATTGCTAACCCGTTGCCGTTAACTTTTGCCGGAATCCGACCGTGCCGTCTGACGAACCCGACGCTCCAGCGAAGTCCCCTGGTCCGTGTGATCCCGTTGACCTCTGTTGGGACTCGATCCGTAGCCCGTACTTCCATATCGCAGTTTCTGCCGACACCGCATCCGTGTTTCGGTTTGCGGAACCGCCGAGGCAAGTATCCGAATACTTGCTTAACATGCTACGACTTAATCATCATGTTATAACCACACAACTAATATAACATCGGTACCTTTTATAACTTAGAATTGCTAGCCACGATTATCCGTAACCTTAAATCAATGAAATCATTGCTCGCTTTAACCGGTCTGTTAATTCATACTTAACTAATCAAACCAAGTAGATCATCCCCAATTCATTTGTTAAAATCACTCATGAGACAATTATTATGCTTAGTTCAAATTCATGTAACTCCATTGCGTATATTATCGATATTGTTTCGTCTTGTGGCTATTGCACCTCAAAGGTGCGTGAACCGGATTAATATGAAAATACAAACATCACTGTGTTTACATAGAATAATATTTGTTATTTACTGTTTCCTGCTACTGTTCATTATTTGTTACTATACCTGTTATCATCATATACCTGATTGCATTACATATTGACCGATCTTGATATACCTGACTCATGTACTGATACACCGGACACAACACCCTGTACATATCGACTCTACCTGTTGAAAGTAACCTGACCTGTTACCTGATCTCATGCCTAATGCCGACAAACCTAACCATTCCTGCTGTCGATCCAGACAGACCTACCTTTACTTGACTTGTGTTGGCATTAGTCCTTGACTACTGAATACCTGACTGACATACATAGTTTGGGGGTATGGGGAAATCAAAGGTGAAACCGACTTGTAACTCAACAGTTCGATACATTGTTCTGATCAGTCTTACGGGCTTGGCCGGTCCGGGAGTGATGATGCTGACATCACTCGTCTATCCTACTACCTTTTACTGCTTAGCGGCACGTCTCGGACTCAGCCCCGAGGATCATGACCGTGGTCCCGGGCACGCACGGGATACTATTGAGTTACATCGACGATTCATCAATTGGTTTCAAAGACTATAGAGTAGAAAACCTGATAGGACAGTTAGTCACCTTTGCACACTACCCTGCTTGTCATTTCTTATTAATGCTTATTTCATGTTCATATTGCATTGTTATTATCATGTTCACATTATATACTTGATGTCATGACGCGCTGACGTCTGGGTTTTGCATGGCCCAGATTCCGTACCTTTGTCGTCGACCGAGCAGGAGTACTTCAGCCAGCAGGCTGAACTGTGAGTTCTTTAGAGTTTAGTTTATTTATGTCATTTCATTTCCAGATGTGAGCCCGCATTATGGGACGTACTGTTTATTCTTGTATTGGATCATTAGCTTCCGCACTTATTGTTTATTGATTCTTGTTATTTTGGATTTGGACATGTATTAGTTTAGTCTATTTTACTGTTCTTGATATCTATACAACCGTAATGTGACTGTGGACGGATGCGTCCCACCCACAGGTAGCATGGTTGGCTATGTCACGTGCCCAAATCTTGCGTACTCTGGGAAGCGGGGCGTGACAAGATCACTCCACCTTAAGACTTTTTCGGGGAAGGAAACTCTTTTAGAAGCTGAAGAATGGCTCAAGAGAACAGTCAATGATCTTAGCGACACTCAAATTCTGAAGGACGCGTGGGTGAATATTGCCAAACTACAACTTACGGATAATGCCCGAATATGGTGGGAGGCCGAGGAAAGTAGATTGAAGGAGCCCATCGACTGGGAAACGTTCAAATAACGTTTTGATACCCAATATTTTCCAGCCATGGCGCATCTAGAGATGGAAAGAGAGTTTATACAACTCCAACAAGGGAGCATGTGGGATAAGTCGGTGGACGAGTACACTTCGGAGTTCGCAAGGTTAAGTCGGTTCGCGCATCATCTGGTGGCAACCCCAGAACTTTATGCTAAGAGATTCCGGCGAGGATTGGACCTAAAGACGCAGTCCTCCATGTCTTCTGCTACCCTTTCAACTTATGATAAAATCTTAGAGGCAGCACGAAACTTTGAAGACCTTCAGAGACACATGAAGAAGGATGACCGTTTGTCTGGCATTAAGCGACCCGCCAATCAAATTCTTGGAGGATCATCTTCCAGATTCAGCGGGAGACAACAACCTAAGAGACCAGCAGGACCAACTCTCTTCGGAAAACCAGCCATTATATGCAACCACTGCGGTAGAGCCGGACACTTCATGAGAGACTGTCGCATTTTGAATAAACTTTGCACAGTCTGTGGGTCTCCAGATCTTAATATTGGGGACTGTCCTCAGAGAGGGAGACAATTAGGCCCCGTCAATAAGCCGGCTAATTATAGGGCACCAACACAGGGAAACCGGCCACTTTCCACCACTAAACCAACCGGTCAAGGGGCATCACCAAAGGGACCACCCTTGCCATCACAGGAGCGTGTTTTTCAGTAAGCGCAAAAGAATGGACCCAAATGCCAGACCCTCACCATGACAGCCGAGAAGTCTGATGCTACGTGGCAAGACAGCAGAGATACTCTTTTCTTTTTCAACCTTTCTTTGATACCTACTTATTTATCTTTCGATTCAAATCTTAGTTAAACTCACCATAATTCCTCTAGTTTTCGTAAAGTTGCCTTTATGTTATATCTCTCAAGTCTTCCATCAATCCACGACCTTCCTTCAACTTCCAAACTTTCCTATCCGGAAGCAACTAATGATTTTACATTTTCTGATTCCTTATACCTAAACCCTTCAGAGACTTTCCATGCATCAAGTGATACACCAACTCTCGGGAGCGACACATGCAGCAAAGAAGATTCCTGACAGTGTTACTGATTTTCGTGCCCAGTAGTGGCTATCACTTTGAAAATTTCAAATATGAAATTATTCTAAGGAGGGTAGATCGTAACTAATGCACCCATCCTTACCATACTCAATAGACCCGGAAGTTTTAACATCCACTACGATATTTCGGAGAAGGGACTTGGTGGTGTGATGTATCAGCGCGATGATATAGTTGCATATGCGTCAAGACAACTAAATACTTGTTGACGCAACCATCCTGTCCAGATCTTGAACTGGCGATTCTGATGTTTATCTTGAAGATATAGAGACACTACTATAAGAAGAACATGTAGATACGGATGGTCGAAACACATGAAGCGGATGAGAAGAGTCAAGTTTTATATAGGAGAAGTGCCGATCGGTTGGGGCGATCCTGAAGATGGAGAATTTATAAGATTGAGATAATTGTAGAAAAAGTGGAGATGGTGATACAATGAAGAGAGCGCGGAAAGCTCAGCCCACGACTCATCGGCTGTTTAATATCTTGGAAGGACACGGTGGGTTTTTGTATAGCCTATTTTTGCTACTTTCCTTGGAGGGTATGTTGGCAACCCTAGCCATACTTTTGATCGTTCCGAGATCACGAAAAGGTTAGCATGACCTACGAGCAGCAACCGGTCGGAATACTAGAAGAATGAAATCTTGAGCGACAAGACAATCCAGCTGGCTAGAGCTATATGAAGAAAGAACTACTAGGCAGACATACACGGAAGCGAGGAAACGGGACGAGAGAGCGTGACCCAAAATTTTTAAACACGATAAACCCTTCTTGGTGATTTTTTTTCTTTTCTTGACCTACTTTCTGAAATTTCGAGGACGAAATTATTTTAAGGAGGGTAGATTGTAACGACCGTGTTTTCTAATACCTAATAAAATATATTTTATTTAAATTTCTAGTATCAAATAATTATTTACGTGTTTCGTTGATAGAAAAATAATTTTTAAAGTAATGTTAATAATTTTCAAAGCATTGAAAATGATTAAAGAAATTTTCTAAAATCTATTTATTGTTTTTATAGGCTTAAAATGTTTTATAATGCCTTAAAATAATCTACATATTTTTATTATCGATTAAAATAATTAATTCGTAATTAAAAATATTTTAAAGGATAAACTAGATTTATAATAATCATAATAACTAGCTAACACCATAGAAATAGATATATTATTTTGTTTTAGCCCAAAATTATTTTTATACTAAATATAATAATAAAATATATTTTCTGAAATTTTTCCATAATTTTTAACTATTTTTAACAATTTTTTTAAAACCAAATTCATATATTAAATAATAAACAGTTTATTATTTTTATTTTTAAAAAAATTTAAATTAATCCCCTTGATCTGGACAGTTGGATACAAGATCCAACGGCTCAAAGACGCTCGGTGGTGCCCATGTGGTGGGGACCATGCAAAACCGCGTGATCCCTCTCCACGCGGACACGTGGCAGGCTGGCGGCGGCGTGGCGGTGCAGCCTAGGCCGTTGGATCAACATTCAACGGCTACAAATCCCTGGCGGCGGCGCAATCATCAATGGCTGATTTAGAAATCATTGGCGGCGCGGATTTTTTGGTGATTTTAACAGAAATTTTGGATTTTATGGTTGGTAATAAAACCCTATAAATAGGCACTTCAGACATAGATTTCTCACACCTCAGAACTCCAAAAATTCTGAAAAAAATACCCACGCCTTCGTATCGACGACGCCGACGCTACAGATCCACCCAATAACCAAGGAAAAATCTAAGCGCGGAGGTATTGAGGAGTTTGTACAATCCTACGTTTTCAACCCATCCACATCCAACTCTAATCAAAGGTAGGATCCGCCTCTCTCCACTCCTCTGTCGCCTTCTTTCTCATAATGATCTTGGTT
Organism: Agapanthus africanus; assembly: GCA_030015575.1. NCBI lineage: Eukaryota > Viridiplantae > Streptophyta > Magnoliopsida > Asparagales > Amaryllidaceae > Agapanthus > Agapanthus africanus. The sequence goes on along the minus strand of JASDDO010000026.1, from coordinate 109,009,510 downwards.
TCAACTCCTAATCCATAATCTCATATTTAAAATGATATTAAAAATGTTCTTGCATGCCTATTTTGGTACCTCTTAATGATAATAATATTAACCCATGTTTAAAATGGTTTCCTTAATCACTCCTATATGCAAAATATTGCACCCTCGTACTACATGAAATGTGATATGCTTAATGTTATAACCCACGGGGTATCACTTCACCCCTCACATACCCACACTTACCCACACTACCAATTTGATCTCGAAATATGATACTTCCACAAAATACCCTCGTTTCATTAAAATATTGTATTTGTTTAAAATATCCATATGAGATAAGATTTTTGGAATAAATGTTTTAGATACGACATATACATATATTTTACTTACGCCTTTTTCACCAACTACTATAATTTTGTTAAATCCCTTACCTTTTAAAAGGGGATAATACTAAATAACGGCATATGGTTTTCCAACTTAGTCTCTTTCACTCGAAAGGATATTTTTATATTAATTTTTCTTAGAATGTTAACTAAAGTTTAATGAGTTACCCTAATAATAGGGTAATGTTTTACGCTAGCACCTCGTGGTTGATTGGCAATCGTCCTTCAAAAGGACACAAATCCTGCCGTCCATGTACAGCGGTTGCCAACACGAACGTATTTTCTATAACATTATCTCAAACTTAAAGCACTATAATTTCATTAAATTATTATTTACAATAAAATACCTCAATCCATCCTAAAAAGATATAATTTCATTTAAATACCTTGACCTTTACTAAAAGGCTATTTTCAACAAAAACCATAACCCTTATAAATGATATTTTCCAAAAGGACATCTAAAACTTTGTTAAAAGATAATTTTCAAACAAATACCATAACTTTTTATTAAAAGGATATTTTCTCAGTAAAATATTATGGGTTTCTAAAACGATAAATATTCTAAACATCATGGTTTTCTTATAAACAATAAATATAATTAAACACTATTATCTTTTATTAACTAAGTGTTCTATAAGATGATACGAAGTACATTACAAACTTTAGAAGATAACAAGATAAAACGAGCGGTTGTGGAATGCCATATTAAATGAGATCAACTTTTTAAATTTCCAGTTTATGACATACATGACACATGATACGGTTAGGGTTAGAATGCGCGGACCTAGGTATGGAATACTTATATATGAAGATCCCTGCAGGCAGGGTGACCAGTCCAATGTGTGGACGACTACTAACCCGATATTCGGGCGAATACTAACCCTATTTGAGGGCGAATGATACAAAATGTGGATGACATACAATGTGGAAATTCCATGCCTAGAGGTATACGCACTAACCCTAATTCGTCAAAACCTTTATACTGAACTATGGGGATGGGTAGTTTGATTAGGCAAAGAGATTCGAAACTCGGATTCCCCTACTACTCGATCATTATCTCGGGAAGTGAAACGGTACATTTCACTTCCCCAGTTGTTGTTCCGTGGCCACAACGGAATAATCGCGAGCATTCGGACCCTTGTTTAATAAACTAAAACGTTTATAATACCTATTGATACTCAACACTAAACTCACATCATGTGCTATACCCACTTGTTACCTTATCTACCTTTCTTTATGAGACACGAGTTATTCAGTATCTTGGATGTGGATATTTTACCAGTTTAGACTTGTTGTTTATTATGGAATTGAAGAGTGGAAATACCTGTGCACTTGAGTGATATTCACACTAGACAAAACTCCATAGTAGTCATGGGACACCTTTCAGGGGGGATGTTCACGCTACCGCATTGATTGCCACCCCAGGCACGAGCACCATCTCATACTGCTTCCAGCTAGTCATGGGATACCTCCAGGATACGAGTATGTTCACCAGTCAATTCCATCTATACACACCTTGTTTAACCTAATCTAACTCTTAGACTGAATATTCGTTTGACTTGACTTGAACTTTTACCAAACATATACCTCACACAACCTGCTCATATTCACATATACCTCTGTCAACATATCTAATTTGTATATAACCTGTAACACCCTAGTTCGTTTATACTAGTTCTAGTTCAAGTATTTCTTTATTTATGGTATTTTCCTGATTTACTGTGTTTTGGGTACGAATAGTGTATTTGACATTTGTATTTGCATTCTACCCGACCCGCTTGCTTGAAACATGTCTTGATTCATGTTTATGATTTATCCTGACATGTTACATGGACTCGTGCACTTTCATTTTAATTTATACATCTTGCATACTGGCATTTTATCTGGCATTTGTATTTTTATAATATAACATTTTAAGTCACATAAAATATTTTAAAAATACATTACACGGCCTGCATGATACCCCTAGTCCCATGGTAGTATCCGCGCATCTTGTTCTCGTCCCGTTCAGTGAAACGGACTTGTTTGGATGGCTACGCGCACGTACCTGCATCCGTTCTTGGGGGTATGCATTTTCGTTACCCGGACATTCATTTTTTTTATTTTGGTCGACATGTATATTTTTCATATTTTAAAACTGAATTTTAGACCCGACCCGGGCATATTTTGGACTATGTTTGTATTTACCAAAATATCAAATTTTATTTATATAATATTAATTTTATAAACTGATACAAATTAAAATTTAGTTAACAAATAAAAGATTTTTTAAATTTAAATCTAAACTAATTTCTTAACAAACTAACAACTCATTTCTCTCTCTCTCTCCTCTGCATATATATATTTATATATATTTTATTTATTTATTTTTTTCTTTCCTTATTTAATACACAGCCTCTTCTTCTTACTTCTTCTTCTTCTTTCTTCTTTCTTTTTCTTGATCTTGTTTCTTGATTCCGGTGATCACCGCCGGAGCCGTGCTCGCCGCTGACGATCCGAGTGATCCAGTGAACGTACCTTGCCTGCGTGATCACCCTCTTGCATTGTTTAGACCTGTCCCGTGTGCCGTGCGTGCGTTGCGGCGTTTTACCAACGTCGGACGTGCCGTACATATCCGTTTCGTAATCCGTCGAGGCAAGTTTATCTTGCTACATGCTATGTTACTCTATTTACATCTATTTGAATAAATATAACACTTGTACTTTAAATCATGCATCACATGTTTAGTTTTACAGTTTTACGACATCCGTGTGCATCCGTGCAAGTTACTTCATATCTAGTGCATGCAAATTTATCTTAATACATGCTAGACTACAATATGATGCACCCAATTGAATATTTACATTTCATATGGTTTAGTTGTACATCCTGCATTTACCAGTTTATCATTTTACTATTATATGATGTCCGTACATATCAATAACATTATTTACATATCTAGTCGCATGCTAAATTGTTTTACTACAAGTTAGGTATAGTATTATGCATCTATACTGAAGTTTTACTGTTTTCGGATACCCGATTGCATCCATATCATTTAAAATATATATCGTCGTAATATTTCTTATTATTATCTTTAATTAGTTTATAATCTGCATTTTATAATGTTATACAAAATATAGTTTGAAAATATTATAGTTTACACATGAAACGTTGTTTCAAAGCGGATACGACAAATCTGAAATTTACTGTATACCTTACCTTATAAAATTCATTATAAATCATAGAAAAATTATTAGTATACGTTTTTTAGTTCGTTACGAAGATAACTCAGAATACTATAACTCTATGAAATATTTACTTACAAAATAAATTGTTTAAATAATGTAAAATGCAAATGAAAATATCTCTAAACTGCTGTCCAGGGAAATTCCAGCAGCAAACTTTCAATTTTGAATGTTCATAGATTTTTGTAGGAACAACCTGAGATATTTCAACTTATAAAAATGAAAACCTTATTGAATTATCTTTGTTTTGGTATAAGACAAGTCCCTTTTAGAGAACGTTTGTTATTTTTAAGCTATTTTACAAATCAGGGTGACGCTGAATTTTTGAACGGAACTTTCTTGTGCATGGTTAATCAATACCACTTTTATAGTTATTAATCGGTTTGAATATGTTATCCCTGTTAATATTATTATATCAATATATATTTAATAAATAATAGTGCTTGTGTTTTAATATTCAGCAAATTTTACCGATTTACGGTTTTATAGTATCCGTCTGTATCCGTACGGTTTATTACATATTTAGTTGCACGCTGAGACCATATTATTTCATGTTACTGTTGTATTAGTGCACCATGTTTAATAAAGTGCATCGTAATTAGTATTGGAACTATAAATGTAACCCTAATTGATAATTGTGTATCCATGTCATTGATTTTGTATCTATTTGCATACCATTCATGTTATTTCATTTTATTAGTACTCTATACCTGATTTTGTGCAACCCATACTTATTACAGTTTGATTATAAGCACCCACTTGATACCTGTGCACTACCTGACATGACCTGATACCCTACTTGACATGACTTGATACATGTGCACTACCTGACATGACCTGATGTACCACAGCTTGACTTGATACCTGATCTTGTTACTAATGCCGACAAATCTTGACCTGTTATCCCTACGGACATATCCTGTTGTCTATACAGACAAACCTGTACCTGCTTAATCCTGTGTTGGTATTAGCTCCAGATTTATCAATACCTGACTTACACACATAACCTTGGGGGTATGGGAAAATCAAGAATGTAGCTGAACGTAACTCAAAGGGCTATTACATAATGTTACCGTGGTCCCGTGGGGTATGAATGGGACATAAACTCACAGTCTATTATATCTTGTTACCGTGGTCCCGTGGGGAATGAACGGGGCATAGACCGATGGGTTACGATGAGGATTACATTAATTGATTTCGAATAACTTTAGAGTAGATAACCCTATAGCACAGTTTAGACTACTCACTGCACTTCACATGTTTATATCCTGTTCACTGATCTATATTCATATTACTGTTTACTTGTTACTGATGACTTGTTACTGTTCATACTTCATGCCTGCATATTTCATTACATCCTGCTTGCTTAGAATTATTGATATTATGACGCACTGATGTCTGGGTTTTGCATGGCCCAGATCCTCTACCCTTGTCGCAGGCTGATCAGGAGTACTTCCGCCGTTAGGCCGAGCAGTGATGATCCAGTTCGTATCCAGTTTAGTTATGTTTTACTTTCCCGATGGTTTTGCTCTTTGGATTTATTGCTTCCGCATATTATTTCTTGACTCGTTTATTCTGGCTCATGGACATGTACTTGATAGTTTATTTTATTTTCCTGTTCTTGATATCTCTAGACGGCCGTAATGTGACTGTGGAGGAATGTTTCCTATCCACAGGTAGCATGGTTGGCTCTGTCACGTGCCTATCTTAGCGCACTCTGGGAAGTGGGGCGTGACAGGGTTTGTTTGGTATCAGAGCCATATGATTTAGGTTAATCGGGTTTGATTCTTTTGTAGTTGGGTATTGGACCCAATACACGAATCGGAAAATCCGTGATTAGGAACATGTCCTGCCACATTGTTATCATGATTCTTGAATCATATATTTCTCTTTATCCTTTGCCTTGACGATATGCAAACCACTTTGCATCTTGACTTGAAATCTTTTGGTTCCCTATTGTTTCTCCCTGTTCCTTGATTCTGATACTAGGATTTGGGCGACTTGAGTAGAGTTATGTGATTGTAACTATGAACTGCAGCATGGTTACAATGTGGTACTCTATATAAGTAACTTGGAGTCCTGGTCTTGTTTCATTTCCTTGTTTCATGGTCGTTTTATTACCTTGGTTCTCTCAGTTTCATTGCTTACCAGTTCATATTTTGCAAATTTCTTGGTGACCGATACCGGTAGTTATGAAGTTGTCTTGGGAATGGATTTTCTCGGCACTTTCCACGCTCATATTGATTGTAGGGCAAAGAAAGTGATTTTCCAGATTCCTTGACATCCGGAGTTTGTTTTTGCTGGAAGAAGCAGTTCTGTCGGGCCAGTCGAGTTTAGGGCTAGGCCGACAAACAGTGTTCTTTCGTCGATGGAAGTTGATAAGGAAGAAGCGCCAACTGTAGTTCGAGAATTCATGGACGTGTTCGAGAACATCTTGGGTTTACCACCAAAACAAGATATGGAGTTTGCGATCGATCTTGTTCCTGGTGCAGCGCCAATCTCAAAGGCGTAATATCCGATGGCACCAGTAGAGTTGGAAGAAGTCAAGAAGCAGGTTACCGAATTGTTAGAGAAGGGTTGGATTCACAGCAGCAATTCACCTTGGGGAGCTCCAGTTCTTCTAGTCAAGAAGAAAGATGGCACAAGAAGGATGTGCATCGATTATCGAGAATTAAACCGGGTGACTATTAAGAACAAGTACCCGATCCCTCACATTGGCGAATTATTCGAGCAACTCAGTGGTGCGAGGGTATTCTCGAAGCTGGATTTGCGATCCGGATATCATCAGGTCCGAGTTAAATCAGAAGATATTTGCAAGACTGCGTTCCGAACTCGGTATGGACATTACGAGTATTTAGTGATGCCATTCGGAGTCACGAATGCACCGGCGATATTTATGGACTTGATGAACCGAATCTTTTCACCGTTCTTGGACCAGTTTATAGTGGTGTTCATCGATGATATTCTGGTCTACTCGAGAAGCATTGAAGAGCATGCGGAACACTTGAAGATCGCACTGCATACATTGAGGCATGAAAGATTATATGCAAAGATGAGCAAGTGCGAGTTTTGGCTTGAAGAAGTGATGTTTTGGGGCATATCGTATCCGGAGATGGAATCGCCGTTGAACCTAAGAAGATTGCAGCAGTTCGAGATTGGCCGATTCCGAAGAAGGTAGCAGAGATCAGAAGTTTTCTTGGACTTGCCGGATATTACAGAAGGTTCGTAGAGAATTTTGCTCGTTTGGCTGAGCTTTTGACCAAGCTTACGCGTAAGGAGGTACCGTTCATATGGACGGATAAATGTGCGTCAGCTTTTGAGGCGTTGAAGCAGAGATTGATAACCGCTCCTATTTTGACCGTACCAGACAGTTCTGAAGGATTGGTAATTCACAGCGACGCATCTGGGAAAGCTTTGGGATGTGTTTTGATGCATCATGGGAAAGTTATAGCTTACGCATCTAGACAGTTGAAGATCTATGAGAAGAATTACCCAACTCATGATTTGGAGCTTGCAGCAGTGATTTTCGCTTTGAAGATTTGGAGACACTACTTATTGGGCGAAAGGGTCGATGTATTCACCGATCACAAAAGCCTAAAGTATGTGTTCACGCAGAAAGAGCTTAACATGAGGCAGCGTAGATGGTTGGAGCTGATGGCTGACTACGATCTTGATCTTAAGTACCATCCGGGGAAAGTTAATGTTGTGCCGGATGCGCTTAGTCGGTTGCCAGTGATTCAGATATTGACTGCACTGAAGGAGCTTATCGAAGACTTTCGGAGATTCGAGTTGGAGATCGTGTTACCGTATTGTTCGGGACAGTTGATGCAGTTGCAAGTACAGTCGTCGTTGATCGATAATATTAAAGCAGCGCAGTCGCAGGACCCAAGATTGCAGAAGTTTCGAGAACAGGTTGAAGCTGGATTTCGTACGGACTTGTTAATTCATGAAGATGGTTCGTTGTGATATGGTAGCCGTTTGTGTGTGCCAAAATGAGACATTCGCGAAGAAGCTATGAAGTAGGCGCACAGTTCCTCATATTCCGTACATCCAGGAGGCACGAAGATGTACCGTGATCTACAACAGCATTTCTGGTGGGAAGGCATGAAAAGGGAGATTGCTCGCTCTGTAGCAAAGTGCTTGGTGTGTCAGCAAGTTAAGGCTGAACATCAAAGGGTTGCTGGTTTATTGCAACCACTTCCGATTCCTCAATGGAAGTGGGAACATATAACCATGGATTTCGTAACAGCTTTACCGCGGAGTCCAAAGGGAAACAATGCAATTTGGGTGATTGTTGATCGATTGACCAAGGCAGCGCACTTCATACCGTTTCGAGTTGGTCAGTCAACGAAAGCATTAGTAGAACGGTACATGCAGGAGATTGTGTGATTGTATGGAGTACTTGTGAGCATCGTGTCCGACCGTGACACCCGATTCTTATCGCACTTCTGGAGGAGTTTACAGGAAAGTTTGGGGACGTGATTGAAGTTTAGCACAGCTTATCATCCTCAGACAGATGGCCAGTCGGAGAGAACAATTCAAACTTTTGAAGATATGTTGAGAGCTTGCATGTTGGACTTCAAGGGTTCATGGGAGGATCATCTACACTTGGTGGAGTTTTCATACAATAACAACTTTCAGGCGACTATTCAGATGGCTCCATTTGAAGCATTGTATGGTCGCAAGTGTCGCTCACATGTTTGTTGGGACGATGTTGGAGAATGAAGATTGTTGGGACCGGATTCGATCGTGCAAACCGTGGAGAAAATTAATACTATCCGGAATTATATGAAGGCAGCACAAGATCGGCAGAAGAGTTGGGCCGACACATCGAGAAGACCTCTAGAGTTCGCTGTTGGTGATCTGGTATTCTTGAGGATATCACCGACTAGAGGAGTGATTCGTTTTGGGAGTCGAGGCAAGCTTAGTCCTCGATTCGTGGGGCCTTTCGAGATTTTGGAACGTGTTGGAGAAGTGGCTTACCGATTGGCTTTACCACAATTTTTGGTGAATGTTCATGACGTATTTCATGTATCCCAACTCCGTAAGTATGTTCGAGATGAAACACACGTGCTGGATCATTCGGAGCTGACTGTAAGAGAGGATTTGACCTTTGAGGAACGACCGATGTCGATTGATGATCGAAGAGAAAAAGTCCTTAAGAACAAGATTATCCCTCTCGTACTTTTTTCTTGGGGGAATCGCTCGCACGGAGAATCGACTTGGGAACGAGAAGACGAGATTCGACAGAAGTTTCCAGATCTCTTCCTGTAGTTTCATATTTGTTTATTTTTCTTGTTTTGGGAATTTTGAGGACGAAATTCTTTTGTAGTTGGATATAATTTAACACCCTAGTTCGTTTATACCAGTTCTAGTTCAAGTATTTCTTTATTTATGGTATTTTCCTGATTTACTGTGTTTTGGGTACGAATAGTGTATTTGACATTTGTATTTGCATTCTACCCGACCCGCTTGCTTGAAACATATCTTGATTCATATTTATGATTTATCCTGACCTGTTACATGGACTCGTGCACTTTCATTTTAATTTATACATCTTGCATACCGGCATTTTATCTGGCATTTGCATTTTTACAATATAAAATTTTAAGTCACATAAAATATTAGAAAAATACATTGCATGGCCTTCATGATACCCCTAGTCCCGTGGTAGCATCCGCGCATCTTGTTCTCGTCCCGTTCAGTGAAACGGACTTGTTTGGATGGCTACGCGCACGTACCTGCATCCGTTCTTGGGGGTATGCATTTTCGTTACCCGGACATTCATTTTTTTATTTTGGTCGACATGTATATTTTTTGTATTTTAAAACTGAATTTTAGACCCGACCCGGGCATATTTTGGACTATGTTTGTATTTACCAAAATATCAAATTTTATTTATATAATATTAATTTTATAAACTGATACAAACTAAAATTTAGTTAACTAATAAAAGATTTTTTAAATTTAAATCTAAACTAATTTCCTAACAAACTAACAACCCCTTTCTCTCTCTCTCTCTCCTTTGCATATATATATTTATATATATATTTTTTCTTTCCTTATTTAATACACAGCCTCTTCTTCTTACTTCTTCTTCTTTCTTCTTTCTTTTTCTTGATCTTGTTTCTTGATTCCGATAATCACCGCCGAAGCCGTGCTCGTCGCTGACGATCCGAGTGATCCAGTGAACGTACCTTGCCTGTGTGATCACCCTCTTGCATTGTTTAGACCTGTCCCGTGTGCCGTGCGTGCGTTGCAACGTTTTACCGACGTCGGATGTGCCGTACATATCCGTTTCGTGATCCGTCGAGGCAAGTTTATCTTGCTACATGCTATGTTACTCTATTTACATCTATTTGAATAAATATAACACTTGTATTTTAAATCATGCATCACATGTTTAGTTTTACAGTTTTACGATATCCGTGTGCATCCGTGCAAGTTACTTCATATCTAGTGCATGCAAATTTATCTTAATACATGCTAGACTACAATATGATGCACCCAATTGAATATTTACATTTCATATGGTTTAGTTGTACATCCCGCATTTACCAGCTTATCATTTTACTGTTATACGACGTCCGTACACATCAATATCATTATTTACATATCTAGTCGCATGCTAAATTATTTTGCTACAAGTTAGGTATAGTATTATGCATCCATACTGAAGTTTTACTGTTTTCGGATACCCGGTTGCATCCATATCATTTAAAATATATATCGTCGTAATATTTCTTATTATTATCTTTAATTAGTTTATAATCTGCATTTTATAATGTTATACAAAATATAGTTTGAAAATATTATAGTTTACACATGAAACGTCGTTGCAAAGCGGATACGACAAATCTGAAATTTACTGTACACCTTACCTTATAAAATTCATTATAAATCATAGAAAAATTATTAGTATATGTTCTTTAGTTCGTTACGAAGATAACTCAGAATACTATAACTCTATGAAATATTTACTTACAAAATAAATTGTTTAAATAACGTAAAATGCAAATGAAAATATCTCTAAACTGCTGTCTAGGGAAATTCCAGCAGCAAACTTTCAAGTTCGAATGTTCATAGATTTTTGTAGGAACAACCTAAGATATTTCAACTTATAAAAATGAAAACCTTATTGAATTATCTTTGTTTTGGTATAAGACACGTCCCTTTTAGAGAACGTTTGTTATTTTAAAGCTATTTTACAAATCAGGGTGACGCTGAATTTCTGAACGGAACTTTCTTGTGCATGGTTAATCAATACCATTTTTATAGTTATTAATCGGTTTGAATATGTTATCCATATTAATATTATTATATCAATATCTATTTAATAAATAATAGTGCTTGTGTTTTAATATTCAGCAAATTTTACCGATTTACAGTTTTATAGTATCTGTCTGTATCCGTACGGTTTATTACATATCTAGTTGCACGCTGAGACCATATTATTTCATGTTACTGTAGTATTAGTGCACCATGTTTAATAAAGTGCATCCTAATTAGTATTGGAACTATAAATGTAACCCTAATTGATAATTGTGCATCCATGTCATTGATTTTGCATCTATTTGCATACCATTCATGTTATTTCATTTTATCAGTACTCTATACCTGATTTTGTGCAACCTATACTTATTACAGTTTGATTATGAGCACCCACTTGATACCTGTGCACTACCTGACATGACCTGATACCCTACTTGACATGACTTGATATATGTGCACTACCTGACATGACCTGATGTACCACAGCTTGACTTGATACCTGATCTTGCTACTAATGCCGACAAATCTTGACCTGTTATCCCTACGGACATATCATGTTGTCTATACAGACAAACCTGTACCTGCTTGATCCTGTGTTGGAATTAGCTCCAGATTTATCAATACCTGACTTACACACATAACCTTGGGGGTATAGGGAAATAAAGAATGTAGCTGAACGTAACTCAAAGGGCTATTACATCATGTTACCGTAGTCCCGTGGGGTATGAATGGGACATAGACTCACAGTCTATTATATCTTGTTACCGTGGTCCCGTGGGGAATGAACGGGGTATAGACCGATGGGTTACGATGAGAATTACATTAATTGATTTCGAATAACTTTAGAGTAACAGTTTAGACTACTCACTGCACTTCACCTGTTTATATCCTGTTCACTGATCTATATTCATGTTACTGTTTACTTGTTACTGATGACTTGTTACTATTCATACTTCATGCCTGCATATTTCATTACATCCCGCTTGCTTAGAATTATTGATATTATGACGCACTGACGTCTGGGTTTTGCATGGCCCAGATCCTCTACCCTTGTCGCGGGCTGATCAGGAGTACTTCCGCCGTTAGGCCGAGCAGTGATGATCCAGTTAGTATCCAGTTTAATTATGTTTTACTTTCCAGATGGTTTTGCTCTTTGGATTTATTGCTTCCGCATATTATTTCTTGACTCGTTTATTCTGGCTCATGGACATGTACTAGATAGTTTATTTTATTTTCCTGTTCTTGATATCTCTAGACAGTCGTAATGTGACTGTGGAGGGATATTTCCTATCCACAGATAGCATGGTTGGCTCTGTCACGTGCCTATCTTAGCGCACTCTGGGAAGCGGGGCGTGACATAACCTCATACCTTTATACCCATGTACATCACATTCATTACATTTATACACACATGTCTGTTTCTATACCTTTACTTCCTTATGAGGCAATCCTACCCGAGTATAACTCGCTGACGGACTTTCATTTTCTTCCTCTATCTTTGGAATGTCCGTTAGATGAGAATGAGTATTATGGCGAGTATCAAGGTGTGGTGCCAACTAATGAAGATTATGCAGACTTGACGATAGAAAATTAGCTAGATTTAATTTTTATTGTTGCCCACATATTTAGGGTTTTTGTTTCTCCTTCGATGTAATTAAACTACTTAATTTATTTTACTCTTTCCTTTGGGATGTAATAAAGTTGGTAAATGGAAATAAATGCCTTTCGCTTTTAGTATTTTGATTTTGGTACACATCTTGCATGTTAGATATTCATACGCTTAACGTAACTGTATTGAATAGACCACCTTCAATACAGTTAGGTTGAGGACTTTGCCACTTCATCCTTCACCTTCTTTTGTGAAGCGGGGCATGACATGGTATTAGGTAGATATTATTCATACCTGACTTGGAAAACGAAATCTGGGAAAATGGGGAAATCAAAAGTGTAGCTGAAGTGTAACTTAAAAGAATATTACATGTTTCCGTGGTTCCGGAGGGTAACGGAACAGAATCATTCTTGATTCATATATCTTGTATCCGTGATCCCGGGGGGTAATGGGATATATCTTATATTCATGGTCCCAAGTGGTAACAGGATATATGCTCTTAAGTTACATGGAGGAGTACATTCATTGGTTTCAAATACCTGTAGGATAGTTAACCTAGAAACACAGATCTTAAGATACGCATGACATATTTGACTACCTATAGCCTTCTGTTATAACACCTGTGTTTGATTTTGTTTATACTAATATCTCACTTTTGCATATGACATCCTGTATTATTATTATTATTATTATTATTATTATTATTATTATTATGACGCACTGATGTCTGAGTTTTTGCATGGCCCAGTTCCTTTAACCTTATCGCAGAAAGATCAAGAATACTTTGACAGGCAAGCTGAGTAGTGAAGAGATTTCTGTTGATTTAGTTTAGTGATACTTTAGATTTATTTCTAGTTATAGTTTTATCGTTGTGATCTCATAAGGGACGAGACTAGGATATTATTTCTTGTTGGATCTTTATTTGTTTCCGCTATCTTTCTCGTTATTATTTATTGTGGCAGTATAGACATGTGATAAGTAGATATTTATTTTTTGTTCTTGATATCTGATTGACAGCCGTAATGTGATTAAGAAATGATATTTCCTTATCGTAGGTAGCATGGTTGGCTTTGTTACATTCTGTATTTACGTATTTTGGGAAGCGGGGCTTGACAAAGGGTTTTGCTCAAAAGGAGGGATTGACTACAACGAGATTTTCTCGCATATAGTCAAGTATACATCTATTTGAGTTTTGTTGGCAAAGGTACCTGGTCAGGATTAAGAGTTGGTGCAAATGGACATGAAAACGGCCTTTTTGCATAGTGAGTAGGAAGAGACAATCTTCATGAGGTAATCTGAAGAATTTTTTGAGCCCGACAAGGAGGATCACGTATGTGAACTCAAGCGGTCTCTATATGGGTTGAAACAGTCTCTCAGACAATTGTACAAGCGCTTCGATTCTTTTATGAAGAAGAGCAACTACTCTCGATATGAGTATGACAGCTGCAAGTAATCAAAGAGGCTTATGGATGGCTCGTCGATATATCTACTCCTATATGCCGATGAAATGTTGATTGCTGTTAAGAGCATGGCGGAAATAAAGGCGCTCAAAACTTCATTGAGTGCAAAATTTGACATGAAGAATTTAGGTGAAGCAAAGAAAATTTTTGAAATGGAGATTTTTCGAGGCGGAAAGGCTGGAAAGTTTTGGCTATCCCAAAGAAGATATATTGAGAATGTGTTGGAGAGATTCAACATGAAAGACTCAAGACAGGTGAGTATCCCTATCGGCGGTCATTTCAAGCTATCCTCCAAGGAGTGCCCGAAATCAGCAGAGAAGAAGGAAAAGATGTCTCGAGCACCATATGCGAGTGCGGTGGGATCGCTGATACACGCTATGGTATGCACACGTTCAGACATATCCTATGCCGTAGGTCTGGTTAGCTCGTACATGTCAAATCCAGAAAAGTTCCATTGGAAAGCTGTAAAGTGGATACTTCGGTATCTAAAAGGAACTAAAGATATCAGTTTACTCTTTCATAAGTCAGAAGATAAATCGAGCTAATTGCAAGGATACATAGATGCGGATTACGCTGGTGAATTGGAAAAAAGAAGATCAAATACGGGCTATATATACAGTTGTAGAATCTACAATCAGTTGGAAGTCGACACTTCGTGGTGCTATCAATGACGGAGGCAGAATATATAGCAGCAGTGGTGTCACGCCCCGCTTCCCAGAGTACGCAAGATTTGGGCACGTGACATAGCCAACCATGCTACCTGTGGGTAGGAAGTATCCATCCACAGTCACATTACGGTTGTAAGGATATCAAGAACAAGATAAAATAAGCTAAACTAATACATGTCCAAATCCATAATAACAAGAATCAATAAACAATAAGTGCGGAAGCTAATGATCCAATACAATGAATAAACAGTATGTCCCATAATGCGGGCTCACATCTGGAAATGAAATGACAGAAATAAACCAACTCTAAAGAACTCACAGTTCAGCCTGCTGGCTGAAGTACTCCTGCTCGGTCGACGACGAAGGTACGGAATCTGGGCCATGAAAAACCCAGACGTCAGCGCGTCATGATATCAAGTAAAAAAGCATAAACATGATAATAAACAATGCAAGCATGAACATGAATAAAGCAGTAATATGAAGTAACAAGCAGGATAATGTGCAAAGGTGACTAAACTGTCCTATCAGGTTTTCTACTCTATAGTCTTTGAAACCAATTGATGAATCGTCGATGTAACTCAATAGTATCCCGTGCGTGCCCGGGACCACGGTCATGATTCTCGGGGCTGAATCCGAGACGTGCCGCTAAGCAGTAAAAGGTAGTAGGATAGATGAGTGATGTCAGCATCAACACTCCGGAGCTGGCCAAGCCCGTAAGACTGATCAGAACAATGTATCGAACTATTGAGTTACAAGTCGGTTTCACCTTTGATTTCCCCATACCCCCAAGCTATGTATGTCAGTCAGGTATTCAGTAGTCAGGGACTAATGCCAACACAAGTCAAGTAAAGGTAGGTCTGTCTGGATCGACAGCAGGAATGGTTAGGTCTGTCGGCATTAGGCACGAGATCAGGAACAAGTAATATCATGGTACAACGGGATGAGTCGGTAAGCATGTATATGTCAGGTGTAGCAGGGTCAGGCCAATATGTCGTGCAATCGGTAAGTGCTCACAACAGGTACACAATCAATAATGAACAGTAGCAGGAAACAGTAAATAACAATATAAATCTAGGTAAACACAGTGATGTTCCGTATTCTCTTATTAATCCGTTTCACGCACCTTTGAGGTGCAAAAGCCACAAGACGAACAATATCGATAATATACGTAATGGAGTTACATGAATCTGAACTAAGCACAATAATTGTCTCATGAGTGATTTTAACAAATGAATTGGGGATAATCTACTTGGTTTGATTAGTTAAGTATGACTTAATAGCAGACCGGTTAAAGCGAGCAATGATTTTATTGATTTAAAGTTACGGATAATCGTGGCTAGCAATTCTAAGTTATAACATGTATCGATGTTATATTAGTTGTGTGGTTATAATATGATGATTAAGTTGTAGCATGTTAAGCAAGTATTCAGATACTTGCCTCGGCGGTTCCGCAAACCGAAACACGGATGCGATGTCGGGAAAAAGCACGATAAGCTAGCACGGGCCACGGATCAGGTCTCAACGGAGGTCAACGGAATCACACGGACCAGGGGGCTTCGCTGGAGCGTCGGGTTCGTCAGACGGCACGGTCGGATCCGGCAGCAAACAGAACAACAAAGTTAGCAAACAAACTACGCATTCCCGATACGGACCAGCGGGGGGTTGTACCAAAAGGAAAGAGAAGGAACTTACAGGGAGACACCAGGGGGTGACCACGGCGGGTTCGACGGCACTGGAACGCCGGCGAGGCCGCGACGGTGGCTGTGAAGGCTGGAACAGCCGTTGGACTTGCTGGAGAGGGGTGCGACGAGTGGAGGAGGGTGGTGGTCGGCTCAGGTGATCGAGGGGGAAAAGGAGGTGGCGCGGGAGACGTCGACGAGGGTCGTCGGCGCGATTTCCGGCGACCTGGAGATGGTGCAGGTGTTGGGCTCGGGTCTGAAGGTGGTCCGGCGAGGAGAGGAGGGGGTGATGTCGAGGTCTCGACGAGGAGGGTGAGAGGGAGTCGTGGGAGGCTTCGACGGTCGGAGGCGACGTCGACGGCGAGGTCTACGAGGGGATGGAGGCATCGGGGAGATGGGTTGCAGGCGCGGGAAGGAGCGGGAGACGGGAGGAGGAAGGTAGGTGGGTGCGGTGGAAGTCGTGGTGGTGAGGGCGGCGACGTCGAGGTCGCGAGGAGGCCGGCGGTGAGACTGCGTGAGCTAGGGTTAGGGTTTCGCGTGGGTTCGCTCGCGAGGAAGAGGACGTGGGGCGGCTGTTGCATGGTGATTATATAGAGGAGAGAGAGAGAGAGATTGGAGATAGAGAGAGAGAGAGATTGAGAGAGATTGAGGGAAAGAGAGCGGGGTCCACACGGGGAAACCAAGGCTCGCGATTGGTTGGGGATGTTAGGAAAAGGAATTTAAAAGATTTAACGAAGAGATTTGCTGTTAGGAAATGAAGATTAGAATGTATATATAAATTCGATATTAAATTTAAATGGGCCCCTTTTGGCGCGAAATGAAACATTTCCAAATCGCGCCCGGGTTGCGCCCAAAAGTTCCAAATTCAAATTATAGGATTTTAAGCGGGTTCCAAATTTTGAAATGAGGTGTTTAGTGATTAAAATGCGTGCCCCCAAGTCGGACACTTGCACGCGCGCGTAGTCGTCCGAACTTGCCTGTTTAGCCAAACGGAACGGAATCTCGACACGCGGACGCTACCACGCGACTAGTGGCGACGAGTAGGCCAAGATGGACATCTTAAATTTCATTTTCGGAGTTAAAATTTGTTATGTGCCAAAATGACTTAACCGGGAAAAATTTAGCAATAAACACCAGAAAATCAGGAAAATTGGAATGAGCAATAAATAACCCTCAACTAGTAATATACATAGTATTATTGGGCTCGGGTGTTACATCATACCCAACTACAAAAGAATTTCGTCCTCGAAATTCCAAGAATACAAGATAACTAACTACTGGAAAAGATGAGGGAATTTCTGCCGGATCTCGTCCTCTCGCTCCCAAGTGGATTCTCCATGCGATCGATTACTCCAAGAAACTAGCACAAGGGGGATAACCTTGTTCATAAGAACCTTTTCTCTTCGATCCTTGATCTCGACTGGTCGCTCCTCAAAAGTCAGGTCCTCCCGAACGGTCAACTCCGAATGGTCCAAGACATGAGTCTCATC
The DNA here is from genome assembly GCA_030015575.1 of Agapanthus africanus. NCBI lineage: Eukaryota > Viridiplantae > Streptophyta > Magnoliopsida > Asparagales > Amaryllidaceae > Agapanthus > Agapanthus africanus. The sequence continues at coordinate 108,991,743 of JASDDO010000026.1, read as the reverse complement.
ACGAACATACCTCCGTAGTTGAGACACATGAAACACATCGTGAACTCCTGCTAATGACGGTGGTAACGCCAACCTGTAAGATACCTATCCAACACGCTCCAGACTCTCGAAGGGTCCAACGAACCGGGGACTAAGCTTTCCCCGACTTCCAAAGCGAATCACCCCTCTAGTCGGTGATATCTTCAGGAATACCAAATCTCCCACGGCGAACTCTAGAGGTCTTCTTGACGTGTCGGCCCAACTCTTCTGTCTGTCTTGAGCTGCCTTCATATGCTTTCTGATTGTATTCACCTTCTCGACTGTCTGCACCACCAAATCTGGTCCTAGTAACCTTCGTTCACCAACATCATCCCAACAAACCGGTGAACGGCACTTACGACCATACAGTGCTTCAAACGGGGCCATCTGAATAGTTGCTTGGAATCTGTTGTTGTACGAAAACTCCACCAGGTGTAGATGATCCTCCCAAGAACCTTTGAATTCTAACATGCAAGCCCTCAACATATCTTCAAGGGTCTGGATCGTTCTCTCTGATTGTCTATCAGTCTGGGGATGATAAGCTGTGCTGGACTTCAATCGAGTCCCCAAACTTTCTTGTAAACTCCTCCAAAAGTGTGATAAGAACCGAGTGTCCCGATCGGACACGATGCTTACCGGTACTCCATGCAATCTGACAATCTCCTGCATGTATCACTCTGCCAAAGTCTCCGTTGATTGACCAACTCGAAAAGGAATAAAGTGAGCTGCCTTGGTCAAACGATCGACAATCACCCATACGGCACTGTTGCCCTTTGGACTCCGCGGTAAAGCCGTCATGAAATCCATGGTTATATGTTCCCACTTCCATTGAGGAATCGGAAGTGGTTGCAACAAACCAGCAACCCTTTGATGTTCAGCCTTGACTTGCTGACACACTAAGCACTCAGCCATGAAGCGAGCAATTTCCCGTTTAATACCTTCCCACCAGAGATGCTGTCGAAAATCTCGGTACATCTTTGTCCCTCCCGGATGTACAGAGTAAGCTGAACTGTGTGCCTCCTTCATAAGCTCCTCACGCATATCTCCCTTTGGCACACACACACGGCTACCATATCTCAACGAACCATCTTCATGGATTAATAAATCGGTTCGTAGTCCAGCTCCAACCTGCTCTCGAAACTTTTGCAGTCTAGGATCTTGCGATTGCGCCACTTTAATCTTCTCCACTAAGGACGATTGTACTTGTAACTGCATCAACTGTCCTGTAGCACGCGGTAGCACAACCTCCAAGTCAAATCTCCGAAAAATCTGCAATGATCTCCCTCTGCGTAGTTAACACCTGAATTGCTGGTAACCGACTTAGTGCATCTGGCACGACATTAACTTTTCCCGGATGGTACTTAAGATCAAGGTCGTAGTCGGCCATCAGCTCCAACCATCTGCGTTGCCTCATGTTCAACTCCTTCTGAGTGAACACATACTTCAAACTCTTATGATCCGTAAAGACTTCAACTCTCTCGCCCAAAAGGTAGTGTCTCCAAATCTTCAGGGCGAAGATCACGGCTGCAAGCTCTAAGTCATGAGTCGGATAGTTCTGCTCATGAGTCTTCAGCTGTCTCGATGCGTAAGCGACGACTTTCCCATTCTGCATTAAAACACATCCCAATCTTTTTCCCGATGCGTCGCTGTGAAACACCAGTCCTCCTGAATCATCCGGTACGGTAGGATAGGGGCGGTTATCAACTTCTGCTTCAACGCCTCGAAGGCCAATGCACATCCATCTGTCCAAACAAACGGTACCTCCTTACGCGTAAGCTTGGTTAACGGCTCAGCTAACCGAGCGAAGTTCTCCACAAATCTTCTGTAGTAACCGGCGAGTCCAAGAAAACTTCTTATCTCAGCTACATTCCTTGGAATAGGCCAATCTCGAACTGCTGCAATCTTTTCGGGATGGACGGCGATTCCATCACCCGACACGACATGTCCCAGAAATTTCACTTCTTCCAGCCAGAATTCGCACTACTCATCTTCGCATAAAGCTTCTCCTGTCTCAACATCTGCAGGACCTAATGATATCCGGATCGCAAATCCAGTTTCGAGAATACTCTCGCGCCACTAAGCTGCTCAAAAGTCCTCCAATGCGAGGGATCGGGTACTTGTTCTTAATAGTCGCCCGGTTCAATTCTCGATAATCAATGCACATCCTTCTCGTGCCATCCTTCTTCTTTACTAAAAGAACTGGAGCTCCCAAGGCGAGTTGCTGCTTCGAATCCAACCCTTCTCAAGTAATTCACCAACTTGCTTCTTAACTCCTTCCAATTCCACTGGTGCCATTGGATAGTAAGCTTTAGACACTGGCGCTGCACCAGGACTAAGGTCAATCGCAAACTCCACATCCCGCTTCGGCGGTAAGTCCGATATATCTTCAAACACGTCCATAGAATCACGAACAACAGCCGGCTCTTTACTTTCATCACTTCCATTGATGCAAGAACATTGTTTGTCGGCCTAGCCCTAAACTCGACCGGCCCGACAGAACTGCTTCCTTACCGCAACTGCTGTCTGCTGTGAACTCCCAATTTTCCTGATATGCTCTGCTGTTCTCGAGCTGCCGTAAGAACCTGTGAGAAAGTGGTCAAACCCAGGGAGACGGTTTGCCTTTGGATGTCCACATCCAAGCTGCGCATGGACCTTCGTGCCCTGTCTGCATCGTTGGCGACTAAAGGTCCAGCGAAACTGCCGAGTCTCGTCCACTCTGCTGCATGCACGTCCACGGGTGCTCCATTCTGCCTCAGCCCAATAAATTTCTCTTCCATTTCCTCCCGTGCAGTCCGCGGAAAGAACTTCTCCAGGAAACTCTTAGAGAAATCCGCCTAACTGCTTGGCTTGGGCAAACGGTTCTCCTCCACAAGCCACCACTCTCGGCGTAATCCACTAGTTGAATGCGCACCACATCAACTCCTTTGTCCTCTGGAATCTGTGCCGCAATCAGCGAATTCTCCGTGCTGACTAGCCACTGCTCGGCTGGCATGGCTCCTCCAAACCAGTGAAAGTAGTAGGACCCACACGTCTGAACTCTGCCACGGTCCCTACTCGGTCAACTGGTCTAGTTCCAATCTTGTTCACAGACTGCTGAACGATCTGCAAACCTTCCTGAAACGAGTCCGCTTGCTGCTGGATCAGCTCGGGCTGTTTCTTTGATTTCCAGCATTCCTCTTATCACTCCAAGCATGGCGGCTCCGTTCACACGCCTCTGGTACGTCTTCAACTTCTTACCTGTCATAATCCTGAACTCAAAACACCCAATATTAGCATGATGATAGATTCTGAATATGGATCAAGGCTAGAACTCCAAGATACTTAAATAGAGTACTGCATTGTAGCTATGCCGCGGTATCATAGCCGCAATTACTTAACTCCACCCAAGTCGCCTAAGTCCTAGAGATAACAAGAAGTTAGGTTTTCAAGTTTGACAATGCAAAGTAAGTTTGCATGCCGACATGATCCGGAAGAATGATTCAAGGATGGTAAAACGGTCAAGGTGGCAGGACATGTTTCCTAATCACGGGTATTATGATTCGTGTATCGGGTGCAATACCCAACTACAAAGAATCAACCCAATTAACCTATGGCTCTGATACCAAAAACCATGTCACGCCCCGCTTCCCAGAGTACGCAAGATTTGGGCACGTGACATAGCCAACCATGCTACCTGTGGGTAGGAAGTATCCATCCACAGTCACATTACGGTTGTAAGGATATCAAGAACAAGATAAAATAAGCTAAACTAATACATGTCCAAATCCATAATAACAAGAATCAATAAACAATAAGTGCGGAAGCTAATGATCCAATACAATGAATAAACAGTATGTCCCATAATGCGGGCTCACATCTGGAAATGAAATGACAGAAATAAACCAACTCTAAAGAACTCACAGTTCAGCCTGCTGGCTGAAGTACTCCTGCTCGGTCGACGACGAAGGTACGGAATCTGGGCCATGCAAAACCCAGACGTCAGCGCGTCATGATATCAAGTAAAAAAGCATAAACATGATAATAAACAATGCAAGCATGAACATGAATAAAGCAGTAATATGAAGTAACAAGCAGGATAATGTGCAAAGGTGACTAAACTGTCCTATCAGGTTTTCTACTCTATAGTCTTTGAAACCAATTGATGAATCGTCGATGTAACTCAATAGTATCCCGTGCGTGCCCGGGACCACGGTCATGATTCTCGGGGCTGAATCCGAGACGTGCCGCTAAGCAGTAAAAGGTAGTAGGATAGATGAGTGATGTCAGCATCAACACTCCGGAGCTGGCCAAGCCCGTAAGACTGATCAGAACAATGTATCGAACTGTTGAGTTACAAGTCGGTTTCACCTTTGATTTCCCCATACCCCCAAGCTATGTATGTCAGTCAGGTATTCAGTAGTCAGGGACTAATGCCAACACAAGTCAAGTAAAGGTAGGTCTGTCTGGATCGACAGCAGGAATGGTTAGGTCTGTCGGCATTAGGCACGAGATCAGGAACAAGTAATGTCATGGTACAACGGGATGAGTCGGTAAGCATGTATATGTCAGGTGTAGCAGGGTCAGGCCAATATGTCGTGCAATCGGTAAGTGCTCACAACAGGTACACAATCAATAATGAACAGTAGCAGGAAACAGTAAATAACAATATAAATCTAGGTAAACACAGTGATGTTCCGTATTCTCTTATTAATCCGTTTCACGCACCTTTGAGGTGCAAAAGCCACAAGACGAACAATATCGATAATATACGTAATGGAGTTACATGAATCTAAACTAAGCACAATAATTGTCTCATGAGTGATTTTAACAAATGAATTGGGGATAATCTACTTGGTTTGATTAGTTAAGTATGACTTAATAGCAGACCGGTTAAAGCGAGCAATGATTTTATTGATTTAAAGTTACGGATAATCGTGGCTAGCAATTCTAAGTTATAACAGGTATCGATGTTATATTAGTTGTGTGGTTATAATATGATGATTAAGTTGTAGCATGTTAAGCAAGTATTCAGATACTTGCCTCGGCGGTTCCGCAAACCGAAACACGGATGCGATGTCGGGAAAAAGCACGATAAGCTAGCACGGGCCACGGATCAGGTCTCAACGGAGGTCAACGGAATCACACGGACCAGGGGGCTTCGCTGGAGCGTCGGGTTCGTCAGACGGCACGGTCGGATCCGGCAGCAAACAGAACAACAAAGTTAGCAAACAAACTACGCATTCCCGATACGGACCAGCGGGGGGTTGTACCAAAAGGAAAGAGAAGGAACTTACAGGGAGACACCAGGGGGTGACCACGGCGGGTTCGACGGCACTGGAACGCCGGCGAGGCCGCGACGGTGGCTGTGAAGGCTGGAACAGCCATTGGACTTGCTGGAGAGGGGTGCGACGAGTGGAGGAGGGTGGTGGTCGGCTCAGGTGATCGAGGGGGAAAAGGAGGTGGCGCGGGAGACGTCGACGAGGGTCGTCGGCGCGATTTCCGGCGACCTGGAGATGGTGCAGGTGTTGGGCTCGGGTCTGAAGGTGGTCCGGCGAGGAGAGGAGGGGGTGATGTCGAGGTCTCGACGAGGAGGGTGAGAGGGAGTCGTGGGAGGCTTCGACGGTCGGAGGCGACGTCGACGGCGAGGTCTGCGAGGGGATGGAGGTGTCGGGGAGATGGGTTGCAGGCGCGGGAAGGAGCGGGAGACGGGAGGAGGAAGGTAGGTGGGTGCAGTGGAAGTCGTGGTGGTGAGGGCGGCGACGTCGAGGTCGCGAGGAGGCCGGCGGTGAGACTGCGTGAGCTAGGGTTAGGGTTTCGCGTGGGTTCGCTCGCGAGGAAGAGGACGTGGGGCGGCTGTTGCATGGTGATTATATAGAGGAGAGAGAGAGAGAGATTGGAGATAGAGAGAGAGAGAGATTGAGAGAGATTGAGGGAAAGAGAGCGGGGTCCACACGGGGAAACCAAGGCTCGCGATTGGTTGGGGATGTTAGGAAAAGGAATTTAAAAGATTTAACGAAGAGATTTGCTGTTAGGAAATGAAGGTTAGAATGTATATATAAATTCGATATTAAATTTAAATGGGCCTCTTTTGGCGCGAAATGAAACATTTCCAAATCGCGCCCGGGTTGCGCCCAAAAGTTCCAAATTCAAATTATAGGATTTTAAGCGGGTTCTAAATTTTGAAATGAGGTGTTTAGTGATTAAAATGCGTGCCCCCAAGTCGGACACTTGCACGCGCGCGTAGTCGTCCGAACTTGCCTGTTTAGCCAAACGGAACGGAATCTCGACACGCGGACGCTACCACGCGACTAGTGGCGACGAGTAGGCCAAGATGGACATCTTAAATTTCATTTTCGGAGTTAAAATTTTTTATGTGCCAAAATGACTTAACCGGGTAAAATTTAGCAATAAACACCAGAAAATCAGGAAAATTGGAATGAGCAATAAATAACCCTCAACTAGTAATATACATAGTATTATTGGGCTTGGGTGTTACAAGTGGAAACATTGAAGGAAGCCCTGTGGTTAAAGAATTTAGTTGGAGAGTTCGAATTCGATAAGGGGTCGGTTCCTTTATTTTGTGAAGTCAAAGCGCCATTCACTTGGCGAAGAATCAGGTATACCACAGCTGAACTAAGCATATCGACATGTGGTATCACAAAATAAGGAAGTGGGCCGAAAAGGAGATCAATTTGATAAAAATCGATACTAATGTGAATCTGACGGACATGCTAACGAAGATTATTCCTACGGAGAAGTTCAAGACAACTTTGGCTTCTATTCAGATACTCAAATTTGAGGAAGGCACACTGTTCTCCGCCGAAAGAGGCGACCGGGACGTTGGGATGTCCGGCCTGAATTTTGGGGGCGGATACTATTTGGATTTATCCGTCCACCTCTCCGAAAATGCCAAGTTGATTTATGGCACCGTATATCGGAGGTTTGGACGGATGTGGCCATTGTAGCAGATTTCGTCAGATTCCCCCTCGTTTGCGAGGTGTTTTTGATTTTGGAGACGCTCTTCCCTGCAGGCGCAAGCCCCTGCAGTTAATTACGTTACCGCATCACGATAACCACTTTCTCCTGCTCCAAAAGTTCACCTCGTGTCGTGTGTGTTTATTTTATTTTTGGTTGCCCGTGGATTGTATATGGAGACTAATTTGTGTCGTTTCCCGTAGGGCGTGGATTAGTCCAAATCCGTATATCTTAGATCTGGGTTTGGGTTGACTTAAGGATCGTTGATTTATTATGGGATCAAGATCGACTAAAATGTATACGAGCAATTAGGGGCTCGATTGGTTTTTTTGTTAAGGATGCGTTAGTCCAATTTGAGACTAAGATCTACTTAACAAGGTCATAGGATCATTTTTGTTTCAAATCCAATAAAAGAGCATTTGGGCTATGTTATTTTAGTTTAAGGACGTTTCGATCCGTTATCGCCATTTTGGAGGCGAAGCTCTAGTTGAGGACATCTCGATCTGTTGATCACCATTTTGAAGGTGAGACTTTAGTTTAAGGACGTTACGGTCCGTTGATCACCATTTGGGGGTGAGATTTTAGTTTAAGAACGTTACGGTCCATTGTTGATGTAACAACCGAGTTCATTTATACCAATTCCAGTTTCCGTATTTATTTATCTGTGGTATTTTATGGATTTATCATGTTTTGGGTGCGAATGGTATTTTATATTTTACATTGCATTCGACCCGACCCGCTTGCTTGAACTTGTTTGATTCTTATTTATAGCTTACCTTGACTTGTTACATAGACACGTGCATCTCATGATTAGTACATACTGGAATTTCATCTAGCATTGCATCTTTTACCATATAACATTTTAAGTCACGTAAAATAATTTAAAATTTCATTTCACGGCTTGCTTAATACCCCTAACCCCGTGGTAGCATCCGCGCATCTTGTTCTCGTCCCGTTCAGTGAAACGGACGTGTTTGGATGGCTACGCGCACGTACGTGCATCCATTCTTGGGGTATGCATTTTCATTAGCTGAGCATCCGTTTTGAATTTTGAAAGTCGCATATATTTTTCGTATTTTAAATTTAAATTTTTAGACCCGACCCGGGCTCGTTTTGAAATATTTTTGTATCCCGCCAAAATTCAATTTATTTAATTATTTAATTCTAATATTTAACAGCTCAGTAGATTTTCGTTAACCAATTTAAATCTTTTTAAAAATTTTTAAAATCTTTTCCCTAACCAATCCCAGCATCTCTCCTCACTGGCCCGGCCCCACACTCCCTCTCTCTCTCTCTCTTCTTTCTCCCTCTCTTTCTCTTTCTCTCTCATCTCTCTCTTTCTCTCTCTCTCTCTCTTATATATTTATATTTATTATCCTTTAATATTAATAAAACCCTAATCCCCAGGCCTCTCCTTTCGTCTTCCTCGCGAGAAACCCACTTTCCCTGCCCACGCCACTGCCTCGCACGCCGCCGCCGACCTCCATCACCGTCGGCCCTCGCCTGCACCTCCGACCCCTCCTTGAAATCTCCCCTGCCTCCTCTCCTTTCTCGCAACGAGAACCCCTGCACATCCAAACCCACGACAACCCTAAAACCTGCCTACGTCGTCGTCGTCGTCATCCTCGCCGTCAACCACCCCATCGCCACCACCTCCATCTTTATCACCTTCTTCTTCTCCTCATCTTCCTCATCTCACTCCTCGTCTCCACACCTCCTTCTCCCGAGCCTGCACCTGAAACCCCCTGTAAACCTTACCCATGTCTGCACCACCTCGTCGCTGTCTTACGCCGCCGATCCCCATCACCAGGACCTTCCATCTCGCCTCCACTCCCTCGCAACCACCTTGTTCTCCTCTCTCCTTTCCCTAATGAACCCGAGCAACCCAAGAAACCCAAGAAACCCCTCATCGCCGGCCACCCTCACCTCGCCGTCGACACCCTCGTCGACCTCACCTTCATCACCTCTCATCCCTCTCCTCCTTCTCCTCACTTCTCTCCAACCCCGACACCACTATCACCCAAGAACCCGCAACCCCTACAGCTGCCAAGAAACCCACTGCCAACGCCGACACCTCTCATCGCCGGATATCACCCTGACCCCTTCGTCGTCCCCTCTGTCCCCAAAAGCCAAAGCCAAACCACAACTCCTTCTCCTTCTTCCTCTCCTTTCTTATTCTTTTCTTCTCCTTCTCTTTCTTGATCCGTATTTCCCGACGATCGCCGGAGCTCCGACCCCGTCGCCTCCGCGACTTGTTGTCACCATCTCTTTCCTTGCCTCTGTCCCAAACCCCAGAGCACCAAATCCCAGCTTCTTCTTCTTCTTTCTCCTATTTTCTCCTTCGTCTTCTTTTCTTGATTTCTTAGATTCACATGTTTCCGATCACCGCCGGAGCCGTACCGTCGCCGACGATCCGAGCGACCCAGAAGACATTCTCGTGCAGTGTGGTCACTTCTTGCATTGGCCGGTTCCGTTCCGGGCACGCGTGTGTGCATCGCAGCTTTTACCGACATTGGACGTTGCAGCGCGTATCCATATCACGATCCATCATGCAAGTTAATCTTGCTACATGCTATCTAAATTATTTTATACCTATTTAAATATAGATTATACCTCTAGCGTAAATCTTAAACCACATGTTTCATTTTATCACGTTTCGATGTTCCATTTTCATTCGCTTATATCATTTTTAGATCTAGATCATGAGAATAATATTGTTACATAGTATATTACATTACAAGGCATTGTTCCCCTCCGAAAGACGGCGACGACGTGAAGACGTCTTGCCTGAAGTTCGGGGCAGATGCTATTTGGTTTTATCCGTCTATCTCTCCGAAGATGCCGAGTTGATTTACGGCACCATATATCGGAGGTTTAGACGGATGCGGCCGATATAGCAGACTTCGTCAGATTCCCCCTCAGGGTGAGGGGTTTTTGATTGTGGGGACGCTCTTCCCTGCAGGCGCAAGCCCCTGCAGTTAATTACGCTACCGCATCGCGGTAACAACTTTCTCCTTCTCCAGAATTTCACTTCGTGTCGTGTGTGTTTTTTATTTGTGGTTGCCCGTGGATTGTATACGGAGACTGAGTAATATCGTTGCCCGTAGGACGTAGATTAGTCCAAATCCGTATCTTGCTTAGATTTGGGTTCGGTGTTTTTAGTTTAAGGATGCATTAGTCGCGTTGCGACTAAGATCAACTTAAACGTTCGTCAAGGATACATTAGTCCTGTTTTGGGCTAAGATCAACTTGACGTAGTGATTGATTTAATTATCCGGCCGTCGGGACTCGTCACCTCTCTGACGTCGTTGAGGGATTACAACGACAGGCGTCTGAGGAGTTCAGAGATGTACCCTTGAACCAAAGTTGGTTTGAGATTTTATTACTTATTTGAATATCTAAGGACACATTAACCGTATTTGGGGCTAAGATCAACTTAGACGGGACCGTTTAGATCCGACAAAAGAGCGTTTGGGCCCTATTGTGTCAGTTTAGGGACGTGGCGGTCCATATTCCAGTTTAGGGACGTGGTGGTCCATTATTAGTTTAGGGACGTTTCGGTCCGTCGCCAGTTTAAGGACGTAGTGGTCCATTATTAGTTTAGGGACGTTCCGGTCCGTCGTCCAGTTTAGGGACGTAGTGGTCCAATATTAGTTTAAGGACGTTTCGGTCCAATATTAGTTTAAGGACGTTTCGGTCCATGAGTTTAAGGACCCCGTAGTCCATATGGGTGTGTGGTCATTGGGACCCGTCACCTCTTTGACGTCGTTGAGGAATTACAACGATAGATGTCAAAGGAGTTCGGAGATGTACCCTCGAACCGGTCGTAAATTGGTTTGGGAGAGCCATTTTGCTCCATCAATTTAATTTAAGGACTTACAGCCAGGATTGGGTTAAGTCCAATTTTTTTTATTTATTTTAGGCTCTGCCTGACTAAAAGAATCAGTCCAAACAGGGCTCTGTCCCTTTATTGTTTTGCAATTTGATTTGGGCCAGGCCCTTTTAAATAATGAGTTGCAGAAACTCAAGGATTTTCCAAACAGGGTTTTGCCCTTTTATCATTGCAATTTAATTTGAGCCAGGCCCTTTTAATTAATGAGTTGCAGAACCTCAAGGATTTTCCAAACAGGGCTCTGCCCTTTTATTATTGCAATTTAATTTGGGCCAGGCCCTTTTAAAGGGTTGCGTTTGTGCAGAAACCCCAAGAAATTTTCAGGTTTAAGAACACAAGTGCATGGCACTTTTGATCTAAATTTGGATCAAAGGAAAAAAAGTTCTTCTTGTTTTCCCTGATTTTATAGAACCAAGAGTTCATAACAAGTGCAAGGCACTATTTTTTTATTATTCATTTTTTATCTTCTGTTCTTCAGAAATTTTACCTTCTCTTTTTTTTGTTCTTGATTAATCTTCAAGAGTTCTTTCTCTTCTTTTTTTTTTCCAGAAGTTTATCCTTCTCTTGATGATTCTACCTGATGATTTGAATGAGGTCTAGGCTCTTATTTATAGTGCTCACAAATTTGTTAAATTTGTTACCAAGATCTTTCCTGAATAATTTTGGGAATTTTCCCACCATTGGATCTCTGATCCAAGGGTCTCTGTTTTACGGAAGAACAGAAAAGATTTACTTAAATTTTCATTCAGTTGCTGCGCAACTCACCAGCGCGTGACACGTGTCGCGCATCCGTGCGCTTGCGCAGTTGCGATTGCGCAACTGCGCAGACACGTATCTCGCATCCGTGCGCTTGCGCAGTTGCGATTTGCGCAAGCGATTGCGCAACTGCGCAGACACGTGTCGCGCATCCGTGCGCTTGCGCAGTTGCGATTGCGCAACTGCGCAGACACGTGTCGCGCTGCCGTGCATTTGCGCAGTTAAGTCTTAATTATGTTTTCTGAAGAGCCTTGCTCTGATGGGACGCACTGTCTCGGGCGTTACGCCGCCGAATCAGCTTCTGCCATGTGGCAAATTGCGTGCTGCGCACGGGGACTGAAGCGTTGCTTCGAATTTTGAATTTTCAAAATTAAGTAGAGCCTTGCTCTGATTGGGGGAAACAGATGCCCCCCCACCGTTGCGCTCACGTGGCGCGCGCGTGAGTGCAGCGGTGGCAAGATCCTGACCGTCGGATCTAGGGATCAAGTGAACAGGCACAGGCGCCTATAAATAGGACCCTTGGTCCTTGGTAATTTTTTACCATTCTCAAGAAATTGAATTTCAGAGCCTTGCTCTTACTTGAGAACTTCCAGAGCCTTGCTCTTGTGATTTCCTTAAGAACTTCCAAGTTCTAACTTCAGAACCATTATAGGTAAAATTAAATTAATTTAATTTAAATTAAACTTAATTAACAGAGCCTTGCTCTTATAGATCTTTGATTTAAAGGAAACCCCTTTGGGGTTTCTTCAACAGAGCCTTGCTCTTATAGATCTTTGATCTAAAGGAAACCCCTTTGGAGTTTTTATTCACAGAGCCTTGCTCTCAAAATTTTGCAGAGACTCTGTTCTTAGGTTTTAACCCATGAACAGAGCCCTGCTTCATAAATCAACTAGAAAACTTTTTTTTTAAAAGTTTCCATGGATCTTTAAGATCCCAAAATTTTAATTCTTAGGAGTTATAAATTTTTATTACTACTGCAGAGATAGGCTCTTTTTTAAGAAGTTTTATTCCTTTGAAACAGGAGTTTGACAAATGTCACTCTGTGGCAGAGCTTTGCTCTGAAAAGAGGAGATCTTCTCCTTGTCTCTAGGGGTCCCCCCCAATGAGGATATTCTCTTGGGGGTCTTTTTTATTGACTGATAGTCTCATCCAATGGTGGGATTGTCTCATCAAATGATGCGCCGTCATCTTGATTTTGTGGGTCCCCCTTTGGTCCCCTACCCGCTGCATCACAGTGTGGAGCAAGATTTTTATTTATTATTATTTTTTTTTATCATTATTTTTTTTTTAAGGTTTAAACGTCAGGCCACTAATGATATATATATTTTTATGCAGGAAAGATGTCTGACGACTTGTTTTTTCCCTTCGTCCGCTCAGAAGGAGGGTTCCCACATGCACCAGTGGACCGGGTAGTGTTCGCCTTGATTAAAGATCACGATCCTGAGTGCAAGAGACTTCACCTATGGGGAAGGTGGTACAGCCAGATTATCCAAGGCAGTTTTAGTTCCGCCTCGCCTTCCGAACCCATAGTTACGATCCCCTATGCGGACAAACCCCCGGTGGAGTATGCCGTGGAGGTAAAAAATTGGAATTCAGACGACCTTCTCCAGCCTGCAATCGGCGCTATTCCGGTACAGCCGCCGCCGGCCATAGATATCTTGGGAAGGCGAATCTGTCAGGGTGAAGCACGCCCTTGGGGACAGGCTTACAATATTGGATTGAATCCGCGACCGCTTGCTGGATACCTGCCATGGGCCCGGTACATTTTAGTGGCGAAAAGAGCTCACCTGACGAAGATTGGTTTATACTCCGCCGTCTACGTCTCGCTTTTCGAGTATCCTACTCCTCCAACGTGGTGGACAAAGGCCTTCATTGAACAATGGAATATCCCCACACATACTTTCCTGGCAGCGGATAGGGAAGTTTCCATTTCTCTAGAGGAATTCGTTGAGCTTTCAGGTTTACCGGCGAGGGGGGAGCACTACGAAGAGCTGCTTCCTCCTGATGAGTACGTCTTTGCCACCAAGCAGGTGGTATCCGACTTGACTCCGGAAAATTCCATCCAGCATCAGCATCCGGGCCTGGTGAAGGTGTTGGAGATTTACGAGGAGCTTCATTTGGAATTGGGCGACCGAGGCGTTAGTTTCGCGGACTTCATTGCTCGTTTTATTCGCCCGGAATTTTTATCAGAGCAAGGTGAGAAGTTCGCCCAACTTGCTGATCCTTTTGGTTTCGGCCTGGACCGCCGACCTTCATCGGAAATTGATCAGCGAAGTTTTTACCTTCCCGGCACTGCTAGCGTCCCTTTCTCAGAGGTCGCCGTTCCTGGCATGGATGAGGAGACCTTCTTCATAGGGTTCTTAGGTCTGTGGCTGTGCAGCTTCGCGCTTCCCATGCACCCACGCCTCATGCGGTCTTCTGTCTTTTACCCGGCGCATCGAATAGTGGCCGGTCTGCAGTTATCAGTGGGGATCGCCGGGTTGGCTTACCTCTACAATGGACTTAGAGTAGCGGCGGACGCTAATGAACCTGGGGTACAGCCTGCTAACTTCCCGATGCACTACTTCACTTCTTGGATGGAGCTGCATGTTCGAGGAGTGTTTGGTGCCCACAAAACTCCTCCATTCTTTGAGAGATTCATACTTCCAAGAATCATACGATTGGTCGGGGCTTCCATCGTGTTTGCACCTCCGCGGGAGTCTAGGGGACTGCTTCTGCGTTCGCATCTAGTCGGGGCGAAGACCTCTTTTGTGGATAAGGTCATCACCATGGGTTCCGAGACCACTAAGTCGGTGGTGCCGCTGCGTGATGACTTTAAGGGCGGTGTCTCCGTGTTGAAGGCTCGGGAAATCCTCCACCATTATTCCATTCGGCCGGGCTACTTGGTATTTAGGCAGAATGAAACGGCCCTCTTCATGAGGTATAACCCGCATTGATTTGCCCGGCAATCGAGTTATAACCAAGGAGTCCCGTTGGAAGCCTTCTTGGGAACACCTGCAGTCGGTCCAGAGGGGGTACGGAATGCGATGCATCACTTCATCCGGCTCAATACAGGCTCCTACTTTTTTATCAGTGAGCCCAGCTGTACCCCCAAGATACTCAATTCGTATGTGGCTTGGTACGCGCACGCGATGGGCCCAATCATCTTGATGGAGAAACGCCTACTGGTCGATCGTAGGGCTGCGCCTCCCGGCGGCGATCGCAAGGCTCCATTGCAGCCCAGGGTTCAGGTTATCCCTCCGACGAAAGAGGCCGGATCTGATCGACCACGCGTGTTGGCCCCTCCGCGTGGACTGCCACTGCCTACTACGGTGGATGCCCCAACGGCGCCCCGTGCTCCGACAAAGACGGTTAAAGCGGCGTCGCCGGAGTCGGGTGCAGGAGCGGACATCGGGACTCGCCGCCCGAAAGTGACTGCCAAAACTGGCAAGCGCAAAGCTGCTCCCAGTGGGTCTAAGGCTGGCGGGCAGAAGAAGAAGAAGTCCACTTTATCCCTCGACGCGATCCTTAACTTAGAGCCCGCGGCTCATCCTGCCGAGACTATATGCGAGTACAGCAGCAATGAGGGTTTCGTGGTGGACCCTGAGGACACCAATCTAGCCGCCGCCATTGCAGCTTCGGAGCGATCGGCGAGGCTCGAAGCAATGTTAAGCAGACTCGCTGAGTCAGGTAATCATTAGCCTCCTTATTTGTCATTTTATACCACTTTTTATTATTATCTTTAGCTAATATTTGCCTCATTTTCAACAGGTGTTTCTACTGAAAAGGCCATTGCTGCCTCTCTGAAGACCTTCCAGGAGGAGGAGAAGAAGCGTACCCTAGCAAGCGTCGGTATGTTTTATCCCTTTCTCTTTTATACGGAAAGTTCGTTATCTTTTTATGATAGTCGACCTGACCCTCTCTTGTTTCTTTATAGGGGTTGTATTACTCGGCGCAAGGACCCTTCCTAAGCCCGTCATCGAAGTCCCAGCTCCGTCGAAGCTGCCGCAAGAGCCTCGGCTTGATGCAACAACGAGGGATGCTCTGAAAAATCTGGAGGCATCCCTCTACACGGATGAGGAGGCTTCGCTCAAGGAAGCCCTGATGGCATCTGTCTCATCGGCTCGAGAGGAGCGGAAGCGGTCCAGACGCGAAGCTAAGGCGCGCAGAGCTGCTCTGGCCGCAGGAGCGGGCCCT
This sequence comes from Agapanthus africanus, assembly GCA_030015575.1. Classification (NCBI taxonomy): domain Eukaryota; kingdom Viridiplantae; phylum Streptophyta; class Magnoliopsida; order Asparagales; family Amaryllidaceae; genus Agapanthus; species Agapanthus africanus. The sequence continues at coordinate 108,975,947 of JASDDO010000026.1, read as the reverse complement.
AGCACTGTTCCTCACGCTAGTACTCCTTCTGAAGAGCCCCCTGTGGCCCTGTCTACTGCTCGTCGGCAAGTTGCGCGCGCGGTTCGGAGTGCCAATGATAAATCCGCTTCAGGTAGCACTCCTTTCAGAGCCTTGTTGTATGACTTGTAAAACTATTGGCTTATACATATCTCATCTTGCAGGGTCAAGTCCAACTAAGGGGGAGGCGGAGACGACCGTCGAACCCAAGGGAGCGGAGGAAGCGGTACTCGCCGAACCCGAACCGACAGTGGACAACTTTGTCGAGGTCATGGGGCCTGGAGCCGAGATTGAGGAACCTACCGCGGAGAAGGTCATTGATGCCGCACCCGAAGTAGCGGCAGATGAGATGATTGTCTCAACCGAGCCGAAGGCGGTAGAGGGCGAGGTACTTGAGGCTGGGGACCTCGTGGTGCCGATGGACGGGGCAGCTGTAATCGCTGATCCTGAGGGAGCAGCAGGTGAGGCGGCCATGATTCCTGAAGACGAGCTAGGCGCTCCTTCTCAGGAATCTGGCAATGTTCCTATCTTGGCCCTCCCTGTCTATGGTTCCCCGCCGCCTGTAGAGCTTGAGAGCATAACAACGGTTCCCCTTGAGTCGGGTGATGAAGCTACAGGCGGTGGTCTTCCGTCAGTGGAGGAAGGGACTGCCTCAGTTTCTGCTGGCAGCTCGTCAGGTAAACTTTTGAGTCACCAGCGTTTCCCTTTTTTTTTGTATATATCTTGTGATCTCTTCTAACAAGTTTGTTCTTGCAGGTGCGGCCAGTACCGATGCTCCATTGCTCGAGGGGGCACCGTCAACTACTGCTTTGGCAGTAGTCACCTCCCCGCCTTCCCTTGTACCATCACGGATGTTGGAAGGTATGTATTCACGACTCATGCATTAATCTTTCAAAAATACGGCTTTTGTACTAACGTTACACCATTGTGCCTTTGCAGGAGTGCTTTTTGATCACTTATATCAAGTGTTGCTCCCGCACTTCTCTTTCCCATCCGAACTCGCTTCTCCCTCTAGTGGCGCCGGTGAGTATACTTTCACCATAATATCTTTATTTACCCCCTTTTTCTAGCAATGGGATAATTTCTGACTTTTCCTTTTCTTTGTTGTAGTGCCACAAATCGAAGGAGGGGATGCAAGACCTGCCGCGCTACCGGCCCTTCCGGCTTTGCCGTCCGCTGTACCTGGTATAGTAAATTTCCTTTTGGTAACCCTTCAACACCTTTTGAACCATCGTTTAACTCTGTTTTGTTTTGCAGCTATTGTTCCGGCTCCGGTCCCCTTCGAGGCTCGCGTTCTTTCACCGGCAGGCCCCTTTTTGAGACGTCCGTCTTCAAAGGGTGCTGTGATGAGTCTAGGCATGCTGAGCGGGTATATCGAAGAGCTCAGCATGGACGCTCTTCCTTCTGCTGCAGATTTCGCTGTGGATGTTAACCCAATGTTAGCGGCGCTCGTAACTTTTCACGACGAAGGCGTCGTTGAATCTTGGGTTAACCACTGCAGGGAGATCGAGGCCTGTCTGTACCGGCTGGAGTTGACACGCCCTTCTCCCGAAGTTTTAGCTCTGAGCACCCAACGCACAACTTGGCTCGAGCAAAGTACTTCGCACTCCCGCCACTTGGAGCAAGAAGCAGCTCAAAGACTAAGGGAATGCCAAAAGACCTCAAACGAAACGGCCCATCTGCGCGCTGAGGTTGAGGCAAATGCTGCCCAAGTGAAGACTATCTTTGAGGGTCTCTTGGAGCGCATCTCCCATGGGCTAAACTTAAAGCGGAAGCTTGACGTGGCTGAGCGCAATATCCCAAGTCGGGAGGCTGCTTATCAAGCCGTGAGGGAGCAGCTTGCATTGGTCTTGCGGCAGCGAGCCCAAGTGGAGGCAGAGTTGACGGTGGTGGCCGAGCAGGAGAAGGCGCGGAAGGAGATATGCGAGCGATTGCTAGATTTGTGCAAGACGCTCCCTTCCGAGTAGCTGCCCTTGTATCAATATACTTGTAATTTTCTTTTTTTTTTGAATAAGATGTATGCATTCTTTATTCTTTTATACGATTCGCCATGTACTTGATTGAATTGATAAATAAAGATACACATTTTTTTTGCAATGTCTTGTATCATTTCTTTGCTTTCTCCCTTCTCTTATTATCAGCATGCTGTTTTGATAAACATGATTGACAGGTAACAGAGTAAGCATTCTGGTTTCTTCAAAATACAACGATGGCTTAGGCCGCAGGTTCGGATCTGCTGCCTAAGACTTTTCAACTCTATGAGCCATGAGGGTCTCATAGAGATTTTCTCCCTACGGATCGAGAGGATCTCGTAGGTTGATTTTCTCCTTAGGAATCGTGAGGATTCCTAAGTGTGGTTTTCTCTCATAAGTCGAAAGGATCTTATGAGAGAATTTCTCCCTCTTACGAGTCGAGAGGGCTCGTAAGCGGTTGTTTCCCTCTTTGTCGAGAATCGACTTCAGAGAGTGAGACCCGTGAATAGTATGCAAGAGACCATTTAGGATTGACTTGCAGGATCCCATTGCCCTTCTTACGAGTCGAGAGGGCTCGTAATCGGTTGTTTCCCTCTTTGTCGAGAATCGACTTCAGAGAGTGAGACCCGTGAATAGTATGCAAGAGACCATTTAGGATTGACTTGCAGGATCCCATTGCCCTTCTTACGAGTCGAGATGGTTCGTAAGCGGTTGTTTCCCCCTTTGTCGAGAATCGACTTCAGAGAGTGAGACCCGTGAATAGTATGCAAGAGACCATTTAGGATTGACTTGCAGGATCCCATTGTTCAGGAAGCAAGTTTTTGAATCCTTACTGCCCGAGATGTGAGTCAGAGAAGCTCTCGTCACGGAGTGTTTGTATCCGTGAGTTGAGAAGTTTTGCGAGGGATTATTTGTTTCCCAAGCGCCAAGGATTATTTGTGTCCTTGGGGTTTGAAACGAGTCGATGGTTCCCACGGAGGCGCTGGTGGCTCTGCGAGTCGACGCGGATCAGAAGGCTCTCGTCAAGGAGTGTTTGTATCCATGAGTCGAGGAATTTGCTGGCTTCTTCGGTTGAAATGAACCGTTGAGGTTTGGCTTCGTCGTTCGACGGAATCCGCTGGGGAAGTATGGTTTCTTCTTTGTTTACGCCCTTGGATTGTATACAGGGATCGATGTGACCTCGACTGTAGGGCCGAAGTTTCATCATTTCTTATTTTTGTTTTATTTTATTTCCGCGATGCTCTACCATTTCAGCTTTTATATCGCGAAGGTCGCGGTTGCCCAATCATTTCGGCTATTTTTCGCGGTGCCCAATCATTTCGGCTTTTTATTTTATTTTTACTCGTTGCTTTTTATTACGAGTTGCCCAATCATTTCGGCTATTTTTTTTTATTTTTACTCGCTGCTTTTTATTGCGAGTTGCCCAATCATTTCGGCTATTTCATATGCATGAGCGGCCTGCTGGCTTTTGCCGTAATCCTGAAATTGGACACCGATTTCGGCATCAGCACCGCTACAACCGTGATATTACCAAGAGCGAATCATCATTTGCCTCTGTCGTTGTCGAACAAAGGAGGCTTAGCGACCAGGGTTAGGGTCCTGTCGGCTAAGGCTTTTGACTTCATGAGCCGTAAGGGTCTCGTGAAGGTATTTCTCCCTACAAGTCGTGGGGATCTTGTAGGTGTATTTTTCCTTAGGAATCGTAAGGGTTCCAAAGTGTTTTGTTTCTCTGTAAGTCGTAAGGATCCTACAGGGGGGTTTTCTTCTTGTAAATCGAGAGGACTTACAAGGGTTATGCGAACATATCCCCGGTCACGGATGGACCTTGGTTAGGGAAACGTTTATTCGCGCCCGTGGATTGTATACAAGGGTCAATATTGAACCACTTGTAGGGCAACATTGGAAGTTTGTGGGGGTTTGCTTAAGCACAGGTTTAGGTCTCTGTGACTTAAGACTTTCAAATCATATGAGCCATGAGGGTCCCATAAGAGAGTTCTCCTTACGAGTCGTGAGGATCTCGCAAGCGTATTTTCTCCTTAGGAATCGTGGGGATTCCTAAGTGTGTTGTTCCCTTGTAAGTCGTAAGGATCTCACGCGGGTGGTTTCTCCTTACAGGGTCGAGAGGACCCTGTAAGGGTTCTTTAACGAAGTTGCGCCCTTTCGGGTTTTCACAAACACTCACCGGTAGTCCTGCTGTTTTACTCACGGAGCCCTTTCGGGTTTTCATCCGTGCCCATCTTGCTTATGGACATACCGTTTTTTTTTGTTTTTTTTTTTTTATTTTTACGAGGTCACGCCCTTTCGGGTTTTCACTAACACTCGCCGGTAGTCCTGCTGTTTTTACTCACGGAGCCCTTTCGGGTTTTCATCCGTGCCCTTTTTTGCTTATGGACATACCGTTTTTTTTTATTTTATTTTTATATGTTTTTTTTTATATCTCGTCAGCCTAAAGATGCTGCGGTAGTAGTTTAAAGACGTTTCGGTCTGCTATTAGTTTAAAGACATTTCGGTCCGACGTTGAGAGGCCTGGCTACTGCTTATAAAGCTTGGGCTTAGGAAGACAACGAGCGGACATAGTCGTCGTCATCTGCCATTGACCTAGGCTGTGGCTCATTAAGCGTAGTATTTCTTTAAGAAGCGACCGTTTATTGGTCTGAAGAGCCTTTCACCGTGCATGTCCATGAGTAGATAGGCCCCACCCTGGTAGACCTTATCAATGATATACGGTCCTTCATAGTTTGGCTCAAATTTTCCCCGCTTGGCGCGATTGGGGATCATAGGCCTTTTGACCACTAACACGAGTTCACCTTGGCGGAATGTCCTTGGTCGGGTCAATCTTTCGTATGAGCGCGTCATCTTTGATTTATAAGCTTCTAGATTTTGTTGCGCGATGAGCCGTGTTTCTTCAAGGGCATCGAGCTCCTCAAGCCGGAGGTGAGCATTTTCTTCATCCGTCAGCTCGTAGTGAATTGCCACTCGTAGAGAGGGTAATTCTATTTCGAGAGGGAGTACTGCTTCCGTCCCAAATACTAACGCGTACGGCGTTGTGTTTGTGGCCGTTTTAAATGTAGTTCGATACGCCCAAAGAGCCTCTTGCAATCTTTCGTGCCAATCTCTCTTATTTCGTGACACCGTTTTCTTCATGATCTTCGTCAAGGTCTTGTTGAAGGCCTCAGCTAGACCGTTAGCTCGGGGGTTATAAACTGAGGAATATCTCCAGTCTATATTGTGCTGCTGTGCGAAGCGGCTAATCTTATGACTTCGGTAGGCTGGCCCATTATCAGAGATGATTCTTCTCGGGGTTCCAAACCGGTATATGACATGCGTTCTAAAGAAATGGAGGATGTTCTCCGTTTTCACTTCCCTCAACGGTACCGCCTCTGCCCATTTGGAGAAGTAATCAGTCGTCGCCAAGATGAAACGATGTCCCTTTGACGATGCTGGTTCGATGGGACCGACTATGTCAGTTCCCCACATTTCGAATGGCCAACTAGCCACTGTTGGGTGCAATGGATTTGGATGTTGATGGATGAAGTCCCCATGAATTTGGCACGAATGACATTGCTTCGCATATTCGAGGCAATCCTGCATCATCGTGGGCCAGTAGTAGCCCATCCGCTTTATCTTTAACTTCATCTTAGGGCCTGCTTGGTGGGAACCGCAGAGTCCGTCGTGAACTTCTTGGACGACCCTTCTCGCTTCGTCAGGTCCTAAGCATCTCAACCACAGAGAATCGAATGACCTCTTGTACAGAGTATTATTGACGAAGGCGAAAGACAGAGCTCGTTTCATGAGCTGATGTCTTGTGGACGCCTCTTCAGGTATTCGGTGGAACTTAAAGTAATCTATGAAGACTTCTCTCCAGTCCCCGGTATTCTCTCGGTCTTTTATTTGCAGGGTTGTCTCCTCTTTCGCTCCTTTTTCTTCAGACGATTCCGGAGATATTTCTGTTGGGGCGAGCACTCGACGGCTTTGTACCACGATTCTAACGTCGTCGAGGTTCTCGTCAGCCAGTTCTTTAGCAAGTTTGGCTAGTGCATCTGCTTTGCTGTTTTCCGCGCGCGGTATGCTTTCTAACGTGTAGGAGGGAATTTGGGTTAGCAGTTGCTGCACTTTTTCACCGTATTTTACCAATTCCGGTTTTGGTAATCGCCGTTCACTTGACTAACGACCAGTTGAGAATCCCCGTATATGAGGAGATTTTCAATTCCCATGTCGATGGCAATCTCAAGACCTGCTATCAAGGCTTCATATTCAGCTTCATTGTTTGTCCTCGACTCTGTTAAGGAGAATGCGAAGCGCATTATCCCTCCTTGTGGAGTTACAAAGATGAGGCCTACCCCCGATTTGATTATAGGGGTGTTTTGTTTGCGTTTCTTCATGGAAGATGCACCATCAAAATAGAGTTCCCATCGGGTATCACCACTGTCGATTGCGTCAAACGCATGTCTGTCTGGAAGATCGCAATTTAATGGAGAATCGGCGGGTATGGGATGTTCAGCGAGGAAGTCGGCGATGGCATGGCCTTTCACTGCTTTGAGAGGTTGATACGTGATCGAAAACTCCATCAAGAGTAGGGCCCATTTAGCGAGTCGTCCCGTCAATATGGCCTTTGACATTAAGTATTTAAGGGGGTCCACCTTTGAAATCAGACGGACCTCGTGTGCTAATGCATAGTGCCTAAGCTTTGTTATTGCGAAGATCAACGCCAGGCAGTGTTTTTCAATGGGAGAGTAATTGCTTTCTGCCCCTAGCAGAACTCGGCTTAGGTAGTAGAGTGCTCTTTCTTTCCCTTGATCGTTCTCTTGTGCCCATAATGCGCCTAAGGAACCTTCGAGGGCGGTCGTATAAAGAATGAGAGGCTTCCCCTTAACCGGGGCAGCCAACACCGGCGGGTTCTGCAGGTACTGCTTGATCTCGTCTAGTGCGCCTTGGCATTTTTGATCCCAAACGAATGGGGTTCCTTTCTTCATCAGGTGACTATATGGCCGGCATTTTCCTGAGAGGTTGGCTATAAATCGCCGTATGTATGCGAGTTTCCCTTGGAGAGACCGCAGCTGTTTGAGAGTCCTCGGCGGAGGCATTTCCATGATTGCTTTAATCTTTGACGGATCTATTTCAATACCTCGGTGTCGAACAACGAATCCCAGGAATTTGCCCGAGGAAACCCCGAACGCACATTTAAGAGGATTCATCTTCAGGTTGTACTGCCGAAGGCGTTGAAATACAGTCTTCAGATGCTCGAGATGTTCCCCGTATGATTTGCTTTTAACCACGAGATCGTCGATATAGCATTCAACGATTTCGTGTATAAGGTCGTCGAAGATCTTTGTCATGGCCCTCTGATAAGTAGCACCGGCGTTCTTCAAACCGAAGGGCATCACTTTATAACAAAATATACCAAGAGGAGTCCTGAAGGCTGTGTGCTTCTGGTCTTCGGGATGCATTTTTATCTGGTTATACCCCGACGAGCCGTCCATGAAGGAGAAAACCTCATGAGTGGATGTATTGTCTATCATAAGTTCAGTAACTGGCACTGGGAAATCATCTTTTGGGCAGGCTTTATTAAGATCCCGAAAGTCTACGCATATGCGCACTGTCCCATTTTTCTTCATCACTGGGACGATGTTGGCGATCCATTCAGGGTATTGAACTTCCTGGATGAAGCCAGAGTCTATCAGCTTTTTGACTTCGGCGTTGATGCTCATCTCAAGCTCGAGTCGCATTCTTCTTGGCGCCTGTTTGACTGGCTTGATGTCCGGGGGTATCGCCAATTTGTGTACAGCAATTTCTGGATCTAGTCCCGGCATTTCGGAATAGTTCCACGCGAAGCAATCTTTGTGCTGTAGAAGCACATCCTTCAACGCGGCCACCCTTTCTTCAGATAGCAGCTCGCTGATGAATGTCGGTCGCGGGCCATTTGCCGTCCCCAACTCGATTTTCTTGAGGTTATCTGCAGTAGTGTGGATTCCATCCTCCAGTTCTTTCGGAGCTGGGGGAAATTCTGAGATTACCTCATCGCTGTCGTTTTCAAAGCACCAAGGGAGGTTGTTCATGTCCTCAGACCCTTCTTTTAATATTGTTATCACATGGCAGGTGCGAATTTCCTGCCAATCCCAATGCGGGGTTGGTTTTATTCTTGTGTTTTCGGGTTCGTGCTTTTGCGGTGGTGCTACCCTCCAACTGTCAGACAACGCAAATTTGCCAAGCTGATATTGGTCCTCAACCCAATTCTTAAAGGTGAAGCAATCTTCAAGCGGATGCCCTACTACTCGATGGTAAGAGCAATAATTTGGGTTGGAGACTTCGCCCGCTTGCTCAGGGTGTTTAGACTCTGGCAGAGTAAGCATTTGATGTTTTAGAGCAAGATCAAGTATTTTCCTTGTTTTGTTCCGAGGAAACGAGTATGCTCGACCCATTTTCTTCATGAGGGCTAAGTCAATAACGCTCGACTCTCGAATGCGTGGCTTCTTAGCTCTGTCTTGTGGTTGTCGAGCACCTTTTCGGCCCCTCGACTTGTTTTTGCTTTCGCGTCGAACCCTTTTTGTAGCAGGCTGACGTGGGGCAACATCTTCGTTCTTTACTGCCTGTCGAAGGAGACGCTGTGTCTTGGCTTTCTCATAGATTGCCATTTCACGATCGTGATCATCTCGGGCTTTTTGACTCGCATCCTTTATAAGTTTGCTCATCTGGTCTTCAGACGATGGACTGGGAAGTCTTGTGTCGGGAATTTTTGCTGGTTCGGGATTAGCGTCCTCCCATTGAGCGTCCGCCTCTTCATCGAAGTCATACATGGCATAACAGCTGTTTATTAGCTCCCGTTTCTTTGAGCGAACATACCCGAGCCCTTTCGTTTCCGTTCTCCCGTTAGGCAGTTTGCATTGAGTTCCGGGAACGTTCCAGACCTTGTCATAGAATTTGGCTTTTCTGACGGTCTGTGTGAAGGACATCCCTTGGCGTTTCAGCAGTTTCTTCAAACCTTCGGTAAAATATCTGGGAAGACGGATAGGCTGAAGCCTGTCGAGCGTGGGATCCGCGCCATGCCAAATTTCTTTTTCCACCTTGTTTTCTTCAGAACGGTAGAATAGGATTGCCTTCTCTCCTTTTCTTCCGGGAGGGATATAGAATGTCTGCAATTCTTCTACGCTGTTGGTGTCGAGTGCATCCAGTTCTTTGTAATGTTCAAGCGGCACCATGGTTACCTGCAGACTTCGCTCTTCATCAGTGGAAATCTGTATTGAGGGCCGAGCGGGGAATACAGCATGAACTTCATCCTCTGAGTCACTACCGAAGATCAATGAAGGAACAGATGGTCCTGGCCTGGTGGACTGGGATGGACCTGAATAAATTATATCCTCCTCCTCCTCGGTGTCACTGCCGAAGACAGGGATGGTTGCGTTAGTTTTGTTCTCCGGTTTGTGACACCTTTCCGTGTCTTCGAAACTCGATAAGAAGTATTTGGCATCTTCATACTTGCGAACTTCGTTCACGGAAAACGGATTCAACTCTCCTGCCACTGTGTACTCGAGGCCGTCCCTAGAATACTTCATGCACTGATGCTGTGTAGAAGGTATGATATTGTATTCGTGTAGCCATGGTCGGCCGAGCAGAGCATTGTAGCACGTCTTGGCGTCTATAACGTGGAATTTGATGTCTATGACGAGCACCCCGAAGCGTAGCGTCAATATCACAGATCCAAGAGTCTTTGAGGATTGCGAGTCGAAACCGGAGATGGTGATTTTGTCCCGGGCGAGGTGTTGGACACTCATGCAAATCTCCTTTAACACTCGCACATTGAGTAAATTGACAGACGATCCGTTATCGACCAAGATTTTTCCTATCTTTATGTCATGGCAGTATCCTGAGACATAAAGGGGGCGATTGTGTTCACACGTCCCGAGGAGAAGGTCTTCATCACCAAAAGCAACGTCGGCTGTGTGCACCTCTTCCAATTCATCCTTCATCTTTTGTTCGGCTAAGAAGGCTTGGAACTGGTCCGGATCTTGTAAGGCCTTAATCAAAGAATCCCTCGCTTCTTTCGATAGCAATAGGGCATCGAGAATGCTGAGTTGTGAGGGTAGCTTTCTCAGATGCGCCAAGACATTGTAATCTACTTTATTCCTTTTTGGGGGATTCTTGGCGGTTAACTCTTCCGCAACTTGGTCATCCAGAGCGATGTCTTCAGAGACCTTCTCTTTCCCTTTGTTTTTCTTATTCAAGGGTCCGAGGTTCTTTTCGGGTAATGTTCGATTGCGCAGCTGTATATTCTCGCAGGCCTTCAGTTCTTTTTCTTTTCCCGAAGTGGATTCTTCGAAGAGGGGGCCGAGCTCTAGCTCTTCATCGGAGTCGCTCCCAAATGTAGGCACTTGTGACCCGGTAGTGTTAACCATGTGACAATTGCCGGCAGTTCTTTCAAGTTCTTTAGTCGTATTTCTTTGCTCTCGGCGAATTTTACGTTTTTCCCGTTTAAATCGTTGTCGATTAGCGACGTATCCTTGCCACCATCCATTGAAAGCTTTGCAATCTTGGGTGGAATGCGAGACCTTCTGATGGTATAAGCAATAAGAGGGGTGCATTTTTACCGCGCCAGTAACTTTTTCTTCAGAGGGGGGTAGCTTCATGCCCATCGATATGGCCTTAGCAAATTTCTTTTTTATCTTGAATTGGCTTTTGTCAGTGGTGGAGGCATTTTGCTCCAACGGGATCATTTCAACTTCTTCCTCAAGTCGCTGACGCTTAGCCCTTTCGAATATAGCCGTCTCGCGTTCTCGATCAGCCTTGCTTTTCAACCGAGCTTCATTAAGAAACGCGCTAATCATTTCAACCGGTAACCCTGGGGTTCCTGATTCGGCATTTGCCCCCAGCGTTTCAGTGCCAGAAGTTCCTTCATCGTTCGTGGTCGAATGGGAGATCATATGACAGCTTGCCACATATTCGTCAGATTCATCCGATGAACTTTCTCCTTCATCTTCTTTTTGGAAGACGTGATCAAGGAAATCTTGGAGCGTGATGGGAGTTCGCGCCTTTTGGTTATATTCATCCAGCGCATCGATTTGCTTTTGTAAGTCCGTGCGCTTGTCGCCAGGCTTCACGGGCTTCTTAGATTTCTTCTTCTTCTTTTTCGAAGATTTTGACGGCTGGCTATGAACGCTTGAACTACCACTATCGGTCTTCGGAGTCGGTCGTGGCTTCAACATCCCTTCAATAACCTGCGGTTCCAAGGGGTTCTTCCACTTGACCGCTGGACAGGTCTGAAGATCATTTAGCATTCTCCTCGTTTTGGCTGATAATACAACCTCCCAGGGAGCTTCTTCAATGACGGAGCATGTTGCCCCCGGCATATTCGTCCCCTTAGAGGTGTGGGGCTACGGAGGATTAACCTTCCATTTGTCATATAGCGCAAATTTGCCCTGACGGTACTGGTTCTCAAGCCAATTCTTAAAAACGTAGCAATCCTCAATCGGATGGCCTAGCACTCGATGGTAAGGGCAGTAATTGGGCTCGTTGACGTCGTTCGGTTGCAACGGACGTTTTGGATCTGGCAGATTTATGAGTCTGTTGCGCAACGCCAGCTCGAATAGCCTCCTTGTTTTATCACGGGGGAAGGAGTAAGCACGTCCCATCCTGTCCTCAAGGGGTACGTATGGGCGCGTATTGTTTGGACGAGCAACCGGCTTCGAGTCGCTCGGTTGTTGTTAGGCATTAGCGACAATGATCGCTTTTCCCTTTCCTTTATCGTTTCGGGAGTCCGGCTTCGGGAGAGGGGGTTTATGGCCCATCTGGTCCATCTGCGCTAATTTGTCGATCAAAGCCTGGAAGGAAGTCGGCTTGAAGAACATCATGAACTGCGAGATGGTTGCCTGTGGATCAAGCATTCCAACAAACATTCCCACCGCAGGGGCTTCTTCTATGCGCTGTTCACACTTAGACCATAGATTACGCCACCGTATAGCGTATTGAACCCACGTCTCGCCGGGCTTTACCCTGGCGTTAATCAGCGCCGTCATCGGAGTACGCTCACTGGCACTTGCAAAACGTTGGGTGAAGAGCAGCTCCATCTCCGCAAAGGTTTTAATAGAGTCATTGGGAAGCTCAGAATACCATTCAAACGCTGTGTCTGATAAGCTTCCAACAAACTGGCGAAGTAACAACTTGTCGTCGCCGCCTGTATTACCACAAAGCGCCCTGAACTGGGCAACATGTTGATGGGGATTGCCGGTCCCTTTGTAAACATGAAACTTGGGAATCGTGTAACCCGGCGGGTACTTGATTTGGTCATACCAGCCCGGATATGGCCGCCCCGTTTTCACGATCTGACCGGCTGCTTCAGTCGCCTGATGCACCCGTATTTGTTGGGCAATATATTCATCCAAATCAGCTTTTGATATGGTATCCTCTTTAGCTGCGGATAGAGCTGGTGGAGGATTCGATGTCTCTCCCCTATCATCTTCAAGAATGATCAGGGGATCTTCAGTCGGGGGCTCTGGTTGTATCATCATTCCTATCATGTCCTGGAAGAGAAGGCCCATACGTTGTATATTGGCTGCTTGTTCAGCAGCCTCTTTGTCTCTCTTTTCGAGCACTCGGCGAAGGAATTCGGCGTCGGTCTCCTCCCCTTGACGTTCATCTGAGGATGTCTCAGGATTCTCTTTTGGCCCCGTGAGTGCGGCCATTGTAGTCATCATCTCCTGGAGCTTTTGTTGCTGCTCCTGAGACTTGGTCACTGACCGGGTAAGTGGTCGGTGACCCGTAGAAGTACGGCTTTCTTCTTTTCCCGAAGCCATATAGACCGTATGCACTGTTATGCCCCCTGACTTGGGGCGTTTAGGTTCACCATTGTTAACTCTTGCTGCTGATGCGGGAGCTTTCTCTGGCCTCCTTCTTTTGTGGGCCATCGAGGTTAAAGGAGCCGTTGGAGTGGGCATCCTAGCAACCGTCGCCCCCTGCTGTTTAATGGGGCAGTTTTTGTTATTTTCCACCTTCGCCCTTTTCTGGTGACGCAAGTGGTCTGGATCGATCACAGAGTCGTGAACCCTACGCCATACTTTATAAACTTTTGAGGATAGCCGTTGAGGGGGCTGTTCCCGCTTCGTCTCCGAAGCTTTTTCCATGGGCGGAGGAGACCTTTTCAATGTAGCAACCGGAGAGTTCTTTCTCACCTTCCTCAGCAATTCGAAGCTGTTCCCAGTTGGAACAGCAGCATTGACCTCCACCGCTGGAGCAGGTGGGGTTAGCCCTGAAGGGGAGTTGCCCCCTGCTTTCCTTACTCGCTGCCAATGGCGGCGTCGCGCACGACGAGCCGTTGGGACTGGCTCGGAAATCGAGATAGTTTCTTGTTGCCCCCTGTTTGGGTGTGGGGTAACTGTCGACGTCAGCCTATCGAAGACTGATACTTTTTGACCAACTGGGGGAGGAGTGGGAACCGTCAGTCTTGTGAAGACCGACTCTCTGATGGGAGAAGCCGCTTTAACGACTTCTAAAGCAGCGGCCGTTGCCCTCTTTGGGACGGCCACTTTATAGTTCTGACCTAGCCTGGTGAAAACGGAGGCTGTCGGTTTAGTAGCAGGCGACCCGTTGACAGGGGTCGTGGTAGCAGTGAGCCGGTCAAATACCGACTTCTTGTTCGCTTCTGGTGCGGATATCGGCATAGAGAAGCTTGCAGGGGGGACCATGGTCCCGAAAAATAGGCCGGTGGTGGCCTGGGTCACCTGCTCTACCGGCAGAGTAAGGAAAGAGGCCGCTTGGGGCCCATATGTTACACCTCTCGGTGAGGTGGAGCGTCCGTTGCAATGGTGCTTCGCGCATTTGGTGCAGTGGGAATCCATGGATGCTTGAGTTCTGCGCCAGATAAAAGACCAAATCTTAGCAACTTGAAATCCGAAGACAACCATTTAACAAACCGCGATTGATTCGCGAAGACGACACACGAAGTGTGGAGTGGAAAGAGGAAAAGGTCCCACCGGGCGTGCCAGAATCTGTTCCCCTCCGAAAGACGGCGACGACGTGAAGACGTCTTGCCTGAAGTTCGGGGCAGATGCTATTTGGTTTTATCCGTCTATCTCTCTGAAGATGCCGAGTTGATTTACGGCACCATATATCGGAGGTTTAGACGGATGCGGCCGATGTAGCAGACTTCGTCAGATTCCCCCTCAGGGTGAGGGGTTTTTGATTGTGGGGACGCTCTTCCCTGCAGGCGCAAGCCCCTGCAGTTAATTACGCTACCGCATCGCGGTAACAACTTTCTCCTTCTCCAGAATTTCACTTCGTGTCGTGTGTGTTTTTTATTTGTGGTTGCCCGTGGATTGTATACGGAGACTGAGTAATATCGTCGCCCGTAGGACGTGGATTAGTCCAAATCCGTATCTTGCTTAGATTTGGGTTCGGTGTTTTTAGTTTAAGGATGCATTAGTCGCGTTGCGACTAAGATCAACTTAAACGTTCGTCAAGGATACATTAGTCCTGTTTTGGGCTAAGATCAACTTGACGTAGTGATTGATTTAATTATCCGGCCGTCGGGACTCGTCACCTCTCTGACGTCGTTGAGGGATTACAACGACAGGCGTCTGAGGAGTTCAGAGATGTACCCTTGAACCAAAGTTGGTTTGGGATTTTATTACTTATTTGAATATCTAAGGACACATTAACCGTATTTGGGGCTAAGATCAACTTAGACGGGACCGTTTAGATCCGACAAAAGAGCGTTTGGGCCCTATTATGTCAGTTTAGGGACGTGGCGGTCCATATTCCAGTTTAGGGACGTGGTGGTCCATTATTAGTTTAGGGACATTTCGGTCCGTCGCCAGTTTAAGGACGTAGTGGTCCATTATTAGTTTAGGGACGTTTCGGTCCGTCGTCCAGTTTAGGGACGTAGTGGTCCAATATTAGTTTAAGGACGTTTCGGTCCAATATTAGTTTAAGGACGTTTCGGTCCACGAGTTTAAGGACCCCATAGTCCATATGGGTGTGTGGTCATTGGGACCCGTCACCTCTTTGACGTCGTTGAGGAATTACAACGATAGATGTCAAAGGAGTTCGGAGATGTACCCTCGAACCGGTCGTAAATTGGTTTGGGAGAGCCATTTTGCTCCATCAATTTAATTTAAGGACTTACAGCCAGGATTGGGTTAAGTCCAATTTTTTTTATTTATTTTAGGCTCTGCCTGACTAAAAGAATCAGTCCAAACAGGGCTCTGTCCCTTTATTGTTTTGCAATTTGATTTGGGCCAGGCCCTTTTAAATAATGAGTTGCAGAAACTCAAGGATTTTCCAAACAGGGCTTTGCCCTTTTATCATTGCAATTTAATTTGGGCCAGGCCCTTTTAATTAATGAGTTGCAGAACCTCAAGGATTTTCCAAACAGGGCTCTGCCCTTTTATTATTGCAATTTAATTTGGGCCAGGCCCTTTTAAAGGGTTGCGTTTGTGCAGAAACCCCAAGAAATTTTCAGGTTTAAGAACACAAGTGCATGGCACTTTTGATCTAAATTTGGATCAAAGGAAAACAAGTTCTTCTTGTTTTCCCTGATTTTACAGAACCAAGGGTTCATAACAAGTGCAAGGCACTATTTTTTTATTATTCATTTTTTATCTTCTGTTCTTCAGAAATTTTACCTTCTCTTTTTTTTTGTTCTTGATTAATCTTCAAGAGTTCTTTCTCTTCTTTTTTTTTCCAGAAGTTTATCCTTCTCTTGATGATTCTACCTGATGATTTGAATGAGGTCTAGGCTCTTATTTATAGTGCTCACAAATTTGTTAAATTTGTTACCAAGATCTTTCCTGAATAATTTTGGGAATTTTCCCACCATTGGATCTCTGATCCAAGGGTCTCTGTTTTACGGAAGAACAGAAAAGATTTACTTAAATTTTCATTCAGTTGCTGCGCAACTCACCAGCGCGTGACACGTGTCGAGCATCCGTGCGCTTGCGCAGTTGCGATTGCGCAACTGCGCAGACACGTGTCGCGCATCCGTGCGCTTGCGCAGTTGCGATTGCGCAACTGCGCAGACACGTGTCGCGCTGCCATGCATTTGCGCAGTTAAGTCTTAATTATGTTTTCTGAAGAGCCTTGCTCTGATGGGACGCACTGTCTCGGGCGTTACGCCGCCGAATCAGCTTCTGCCATGTGGCAAATTGCGCGCTGCGCACGGGGACTGAAGCGTTGCTTCGAATTTTGAATTTTCAAAATTAAGTAGAGCCTTGCTCTGATTGGGGGAAACAGGCATCCATACCAATATTTATATCACATACTGCTTGGTTGTATAACCTACATTACGATTTGATAGTTCTTTATAATGTTTCGGATACCATTTTGCACCCATCTCTTTTAGAATTTAGATAATTGCATTCATAAATCATATTAAGACATAATAATGTGATATTAACATACCATGTTTGATAAAGTGTATTCTAATTAGTGTTGGAACTATAACTTTGACCATAATCGATAACTGTGCATGCATGTGTTTGAATTTATACCTGTTTGCATACCACATCACATTATTCCATTTTATTGTTACATTGGTACCCCATACTTGTTTTCGTATACCCATGCTTAGTATAGTTTGATTATGAGTACCCACATGATACTTGTGCACCCCCTGACATGACCTGATACACTATTACTTGACACGACGTTATACTGTGCACTTCTTAACATGACATATACCTATACACTACCTGACTTGACCTGATGTACCATAGTTTTACCTGTTACCTGATCTTATTACTAATGCCAACAAACTTGACCTGCTGTCCCTACGGACATTTCCTGTTGTCTATCCAGACAAACCTGTACCTGCTTGATCCTATGTTGGCATTAGCTCCAGATTTATTAATGCCTGACTTGAACACATAACTTGGGGGTATGGGGAAATAAATGACGAAACCTGACTTGTAACTCGACAGTTCGATACCTTTACTGATCAGTCTTACGGGCTAGGCCAGCCCCGGGGTGATGCTGCTGACATCACTCGTCATTACATACTACCCTTTACTGCCTTGCGGCACGTATCAGATTCGGCCCGAGAGTCTTAGACCGTGGTCCCGGGCACGCACGGGATACTACTGAGTTACATCGATGATTCATCAAATTGATTTCAAAGACTTGAGAGTAGTTAACCCAATAGACCAGTCTAGATTACTCACTACGCATTACCCTCACTGTCCTCATTTATATTACTGTTATACCTGTTTTACTGTTCATACACATACCTGTATGTCTTGCTACCCCTGTTTGTTTTATTGCTTGATATTATGACGCACTGACGTCTGGGTTTTGCATGGCCCAGATCTTCTACCTTTGTCGCAGGCTGATCAGGAGTACTTCCGCCATTAGGTTGAGCAGTGAAGATCCAGTTGGCATCCCGTTTTACTTTCCAGGTGTTTGTTTATTGGTTCTATTGCTTCCGCATATTATATTACTTCTTGACTCGTTTATTCTGGCTCATGGACATGTACTAGATAGTTTAGTTTACTTTCCTGTTCTTGATATCTCTACAACCGTAATGTGACTGTGGAGGGATTTTTCCTATCCACAGGTTGCATTGTTGGCTCTGTCACGTGCCTATCTTAGCGCACTCTGGGAAGCGGGGCGTGATAGAGTTTGTTTGGTATCAGAGCCATAGGATATAGGTTAATCGGGTTTGATTCTTTTGTAGTTGGGTATTGGACCCAATACACGAATCAGAATACTCGTGATTAGGAACATGTCCTGCCACATTGCTATCATGATTCTTGAATCATATCTTTCTCTTATCCTTTGCCTTGACGATATGCAAACCACTTTGCATCTCGACTTGAAACCTTTTGATTCCCTATTATTTCTTCCTGTTCCTTGATTCTGATACTAGGATTTGGGCGGCTTGAACGGAGTTATGTGATTGTAACTATGAACTGCAGTATGGTTACAATGCGGTACTCTATTTAAGTAACCTGGAGTCCTGGTCGTGATTCATTTCCTTGTTCCATGGTCATTATATTGCTTTGCTTCTTTTGCTTTCCAGTTCATGTTTTATCGCAAGCTTGAATTTTTTTTACCGTGCTTATCTTCTTCAGTGTTTGGCTTCAGGTGAAATCGTTTCAGGTATCCTACTTGATCATGTCTTCCCCGCATTAGAATTATTCAATTCTGATGCATCCCTTTGTTCGTTGTTGTCTTGGAATGGATTTTCTCGGCACTTTCCACGCTCACATTGATTGTAGAGCAAAGAAAGCGAATTTCCAGATTCCCGGATATCCGGAGTTTGTTTTTGCGGAAGGAAGCAGTTCTGTCGGCTAGTCGAGTCTAGGGCTAGGCCGACAAGTAATGTTCTTTCGTCAATGGAAGTTGATAAGGAGGAAACGCCAGTTGTTGTTTGAGAGTTCATGGACGTGTTCGAGTGTTAGTTATATGTATGCCCTAGAGGCCATTACTGTACATTGGATGTATATTGTAGTGGATGCTGGGACATATATAGGTAGGACTTTCTTGCTCGACATGATAGTACGCTATCTGGTTGCTCTTTATTTTAACATGCATACTTTCTGTCTCTCTGATTACATGTTGATAAAGCCCTTAGGATGAGTACTTGACTTCAAGGACTATGATGCAGATCATACTAGTGGGGCCAGGGTAGTCCATGAGGACATCCTTCAACGTTCCTAGTCGTCGGAATATCGAGACGGGGCATCGATATTCCAGAGTAGACTAGCGTATATCTTCTCGACCCATGTGATGGGCGATGGATGATCCCATATCCATTGGTGTTTGACATCAGAGATGATATGCGGGTGCTCAGTGGAGACTGGGTACACTGAACGGACTCGCCGAGAACTCCCAGATGGTATTATACCTCACGTCAGATGGCACTTCTCTGATGACACTGGTACAGCTTAGTCTGTTGACCCGAGATCGTTATAGAGTCTTGTGTGTCTCCCACTGTGCTTTGATTTCCACCCTACCACGGCTCTACTGAGTCGTGCAAACAGGTGGTTTTTGGGTACAGTCCCGATTCACATGGAGGCAATGAGCGATAGGAGGGGATTCGTCTCTCCCGGTATCGGGGGTTGATGTTGCGCTATGCTCGACTGGCCATAACAGGAAATCCCTGGCCAGGGTTGCAGTGATATACTGGTAAGAGTTATCAGTAGTTTCACGAATGTTATGGACCTCACGTCGGCATGACTTATCGAGCTATTGGGGTCTGACGTTTACCACCCCTAGGCAAGATATGCGACATATCAGACGAACAGACCGGACTGTACGGTAAGTGTTACTGGTTGGATTCACAGGAGTGTGAGCGGGCTTGCTCGTCGATCTTCTGATCGCTCAATACCCGGGTGGCCGTTACGTTTAGCAGACCGCTTGCGGCTTGTGGGTGTTTGATATGATCATCACCTGCTGCCGGCGTATTGACGAGTCTTTAGAGTCCTACATAGAGGTTTCCTGGCTCAAGCGAAACGAAATAGGAGCGCATATGAGATATGTGCGGGACCGAGAATAATGCGTGTATGTGATACCGTATTCCATTCTCGCGATGAATGTATCGATTGGTTGTATGCGATATAACCTAGTTATCGAATCGAGGATTGATTCGATAAGCCGATACATTGGATATTAGTCGGTTATATGCGATATGACCGGATCGTTAAATCAAGTGTTGATTTAATGATTTAATGTATAATTATATATTTGATATATTACTTTGCATTAACTAGTATTTGTTCACTTTAAATGGATTTTCTCACTTGATGTACACAAGTTGTATATGTGATATACTTTTGTGCACTTGTTTGTATCACGTTTGATGATACATGCTCACTTGGGTTTGTGTAAAGAATTAAACCATGGTTATATGAATGGTTAGGGTTTTGTTTATTTACTTACTTATTTATTTATTTATTTATTTTGGAATAGATAAAGAGAAAATGGTGGCTTTCTTTGTTTGTTGTTGAAGCTTCATGAAGCTTTGACTAAGTGACCATTTTGTCTTCATGCTTAACCCTAACCATTCAAACTAACCATAGTCTATTCTCTACACCTAACCATGGTTGGTATATGATAAGTATTCATATTATTTTCTTTTTTGAAAAAGACTTATCATATTCTTTTCTTCTTCTTCTTCATCTTCAACAAGAAGAAAAACTTGCCTCCATCAATGGCAACTTGAGAAAAAGAGTGAGAAATCCAATTCTAAAGTGAACCCACCTCCTATTTCTTCATCCTCTACCTCTTGCCAAGTAGTATAGGGTGTTTTCTTCACAAGTTTCATGACTTGGTGAAGTTGGAGCTTGATCTTGTGTTGCCTCAACGTAGATCATCTTCGGCATCGAAGTCGACGACCTAGCCCGCCCATTTCTCCGATGAAGCCGGTGCTAGAGTCCTGGATTCGATTTGGACAGCGGAGGGACGTCATCACGGAGCCTAGGAGGTGGAGGACCGGATCTACAAAGGTTGTAGCTTCTTTCCTTTAAGTTAAAGTTGTTTATTTGCATTGCATCGCCTGTACATCTAGTTAACGATCCGTATTAGGGTTTGTAGGCACATGAAAAATTAGAATTGGGCATGTTTGATCACTTGTGAGACCTCATTAGTGTGCCTAGGAACCCTACAGTGGTATCAGAGCCTAGCTAGAGCCTTAGGCGATGCACAGACGGAGTTTGAAGTCCGATCGAACCGAAACCCTAAATCCAAAATGCTCTCTGGACATTTTTCAAAAACTGGTTTTTTTTCAGATTAAAAATTCTTAAAAAATTCAGCAGGAAGATCTAAGAATTATGGTGCAAAACGAGCCCCTGAATCATCTAAACCGCCGCGGAAGAGCGGCAGAAGCATGGCTTCTGCGACGGTTCCGCGGCCGTTTGGTCACATTGGCCAATAAATTTTGCACAGTAATTCTTATGCTTTGGTTCTGGATTTTCTAGGATTTTTTAAATATCACTTAAGAGTTGAGTTTTCTGGATTGTATTGGGGACTCGGTGTTTCGATCGGATTGTCTAATTTGTCAGTGTGTTTTTCCGGGTAATTTTAGAATATGTTAAAAAGTTCGACCGGATATAAATACCCAATTCTTCCCCTGCCGGGAAATTTCCAATTGTTGGACTTTTCCGTAGTTTAATGACATTCTAAGTAGTGCAAGTAATGCGATGGTCCCTCTAGAAGACAACAAACCTTAACTCGATTATGTGACCGTCTTGAACTGCCCTTTGAACCTTCGGGTTTGGGGCTGTACGGCGTGCCACATGTGAGGCGTTGGCTTGACCCTTCTACGGCTGGACCGTTGGTACTGAGGCATGAAGTGAATGTCTTTGAACTTATTTCATGTGTTGAGCTGTTTCGGGAAAACTTGAGTATTCGATTGTTCGATCGGAAAGTTTAACATTTTCTATCTTATCCGGAATGTGATACAATAATTGGAATTCACAAGTAGTTATGAGATAACTGAATGAATGATATAAATCTAGCGGTTTAGTCTCACTTGATCGGTTGCTACGGAATTTTGATGTGATCAAAAGTCCGTCGCAATCACGTAGCGTACGCGGATACTCGCCGGGTAAACTTAATAGACAGCCTCACTCCATAGCCCCGACCAAGTGACTGTAGGAGAACCCCGTCGCCGAAAGCATCCGTTCGGGTGCTCGCGGCAGCGGTGTTCCTCCTTGGTGCACTTTGTCGACGGCGTCGGGGGTGCGGCCGCCTACTGAAGTTTGCGACGAGCATTCGATCAGGATGTCGGGAATTTTGTTGAATTGCCCGACTTTATATTGAAAAGTGTTTTCGATTTTGAGACTAAAATGCGGGGTTTATAATTGTTAGGCATGCGATGTCTAAGGAATTCATTTAATTAGGCATGCGATGTCTAAAGAGGTTGCGGATTCCAACTGTTGTAGTTTTACACTTTCTTTTCTGTAACCGTAAGTGTAATATGTGATATCGCCGGTTTCGTTGCTATATGTCAACGACAATTGGGATGCGCATATTTACTTACATTGATGACATGTGATGTTATGTGTTGCTGGATATGTTATATTGGATCGTCGTGTTCGAATAGCCGGGGTTTTTTTTATGTGAGATGAGTGTTTTTCATTTTCATTCATGTAAAAACTTGTATGTAATATTCTTTTATTGGGGCACTTCCAGGTTGCGGATGATGTCACCATTTGTATATTATTTACTTTTCTGCACTAGGATAGACCCAAGGAGGGGAGCACAAGTAACCGGGTTCTGTGGTCCATCGGGAGACCAACTCGAGGAGTCGAGTCCGGGTCTCCTAACCCTAGAATTGGTAGGGTTGCTTGCCGCTCTCGTAGGGGTCTAGGGTGTGGGTTTGGCTATTCATCGCGACCGTGGAATCCGTGTTTTATACTGGCTCGTATTGAAAACACGGACGTCCTAGTATATCCAATATTTCATATGATATTTTCTGCTGCGTTATCTGTGATGTGATCATGTGATTTGTTCAGATAGATATTATATATAGTATATATGATATATTATATAGACGTTGCTTATGTTTTACACCCGCGCTAGCCCTGCCTCGTTCTGGCGTTAGTTACCTAACCTAACGGTGCAGACGGGACATCGAGGCGAATGCGGATAGCATAAGCGTACGTTATATTTATCTGTGATGGTTAGGTGGACTTAAATGATGGGATATTCATTAATGAGATTAATGAAAGAAAATAAACCTAATTGATGTTGTGGAATCGAATTTCAAAATAAAACAGGTAGCTACAGTTCTTGCTTTGCATCGCGGTGTTCCTTGTAGAATATCCTGCACCTTATTCGATGAGAAAAGGACCGAGATCCCTTCACCGGGAGTGACTCCTTTAGTAATAACTGGCAGATGCTACACACTCGGTTTATCTTTTGATTGCTTCTATAGTTTCTGTTTTGCACAGTGGTATATATGATATATCCCGCACCTCATTCGACGAGGAAAGGGCCGACGATCCTTTCACCGGGAGTGACCCCTTTAGCAAAACTAGAAAAGCCTCAAAAACATTCCATTTAAAAACCATTTGATTCCGCAACGAGATCAAGTTCAAAGCGTTAAAGGTTTTCTTAAAAACCATTCGCAACCCTCCGTCATTTTAGGAAGTAGAGTACTTAGTATTCGTGCTGTGTTTGTTGACCTTAGTTAAGGCACAGTGTATGGTAGCTAAGTGATGTCTTCCTACACCGCATATGATGCGATTAGTTAGGACAGTCGCGTGACTTTGTTGACCTTAGTTAAGGCTCATGTGGGTGGGTCTAATTAATCACGAAATGACGGGTAGAACTTGACTAGTACTTATGATTTGTTGACCATAGTTAAGGTCATAAGTGCTAGGGGTAAAAATCTTTATCGGGAGTTTCAAGTGTTGAAATTTGCAATGAGATTGCATACCTTCTATGTAATAGTTGGATCCCGATACCCACTGCGAGTAATTGTTACTCCTGGGAGAGTTTTACACTTTACAATTAGCCGATCAAGTAGGTGTCTAGAAAGGTGTCAACGGGGTTACGCCTCTGGGAAAACGAGGTTTACTGTAATTAGGTCCGTGCGAAAGCACGGGGAACCTCCCTCAAAGTACCGACACTGGCCTGGCTGAAAGATTGGCGAACTTGTAGAGTGTAATTAATCCCAGCTAGTCTTTCCTGTTAAGGTTTGAAGGAAGATTTGATAAAAACAGTGGGAGCCATCCTGATTAGATAAAATATATAACCAATCTAATCTTGCAAGAGCGCACACAGAGTGTTTTCTTCTCTCTCTCTCCAGGTAGCGACCATATCACGCCTTAATCAAGATAATAATATGGATATATTGACCGAACCCGCTTGTTATACTGAGCTGGGGAACGTTGGTCCCGCTCCAACTTATAATTGTTATAAGACAGAGCAGGAAATAGGGAATACCAGAATTCCTATGCCGCCCAAACGAAGAAAGTGCATATGATGCATCTCCTTCGGGTGTGTTCATTATAAAGAACTGTTTCTCAGTATCCTCTGAATCCTGGGTATTTGATACCGGATCAGGATCCCTGATATGTAATATGTTACATAGGGCTACAAAAAGGTAGAAAAACTGAAAACGGGTGATAAGTTTCATGAGACAGAAAACGGGGCAAGTGTTGCAGCCAAGTCTGTTGGTCACTGTCACCCTGTATTACCAATACATTGATTCTGAACAAATGCTATTAGATACCGAACCTGATATACAAAATCATATCAGTCTCTTTATAAGTAAAGAAATTATAAAATTTTGTATTGATGGATAATGTTTTGAACATTTCCTATATCAAAAGTTGATCAGTTCAGGCACGTTATCTAAAAGCATTGACGTTCTAAATCAAACTACAGTTCCTAGTATACAGAACACACACAAGAGGAAGAGTTCAGAAATGAACGAATCATTCTTGAGGCATTGTAGACTAGGTCATATCAATGCGACCCGACTGGCTTAAGTTACATTTTAGATGCATATTTAAATCAGTTTGAATTTACATCTTGTGAAACTTGCCAGTCATGTCACAAAGATTAGATGACCATAGCTCTGTTTATTGGAAACAGAGAAAGAGTTAGTAAACTCTTGGGATTGATACATGATGATGTATGTAAGGTCTCATGTCTACACATGCCAAGACCGGTTCTTTATACTTCATTACGTTCTCTGATGATCTCTCAAGATTCAGTTATATGTTCCTGTTGAAACATGAGTCCGAACCTTTTGAGATATTCACAGAATATAAGTTGGAAGTAGAGAACCAAAATACGGGTATAAGTATTATGTCCTATGATAAGATCAGGGAGGAGAATACTTATGCATGGAATCCTTGGACTATTCTAAAGGAAAATGAGATTCTCTCTCCGTATTACTCCTCTGAATACACCACAGCACAACGGTGTATCGGGGTGGAGCAAACGCATAATATTAGATATGGTGAGCTCTATGATGAGTACTACTGAGTTACCTATTTCCTTTTAGGGGTTGTGCACTTGAGAAGCTGCATACCTATTGAATTAGGTTCGAATCAAATCAGTGCCTACCACTCTATATGAGATATGGTGTGGGAAGAGCCTATCTCTTAAGTAAGTTAAGATTTAGGATTGTTCGGCCTATGTCTAAAGCAAAATCCGGACAAGATCGAGGCAAGGTCAGTTCTGTAGAACTGGAAAGGTTCCAGCTATACAAAACTGCAGCTGATGATTTGACAGAACCAAAGGATTCAATAGTTCCCGACGAACCTCAGCCTCTCTGCCGATCTGGTAGGGTTCCTCACCTGCATGAGAGACACTTCGGTTTCTCGATGACAGTGGGAGCGAGGATTACATCATGAGATGATGACCTAACTAGTTTCGAGCAGGCCATCGAGAGTAGGGACTCTGTAAGAATGGCTGGATGCTTAGTGATCTGAGATGGAATCCATATACACCAACAAAGTATGGACTTTGGTTGCAATATCTGATGGGTTAAATCCCTATCAGGAGCAAGTATATCTTGAGAAGATTACTTGGTATAGATGGAAAAGTTGAGACTTTCAAAGCTAGACTTGTTAAAGGTTTTCGTCATCAACCAAGCGTGGATAATGATGAAACCTTCTCCAGGGACTATGCTTAAGTCCATCCAGATCCTACTTACATTGCTACATACCATGACTACGATATCTGGTGGTTAGGTGCCATGACTATTTTTCTAAATAATGATTTAGAAGAGAACGTCTATAAGAACACAGCCAGAGGGCTTCGTAAACAGTGGAAGCAGCGAAAACATGTGCAGGTTGCTTTACAGAATAAAGCAGGCATCGCGGAGTTGGAACATCTGTTTTGATGTGGTAGTCAAAGAGTTTGACTTCATCAAAATGGTAGATGAACCTTGTATGTACAAAAGGGTAGTATGGAGTATGGTAATGATCCTCGTAAAGTACGTGGATGACATACTCTTGATAGGAAAGGAGTTTCCTATACTACGCTCGGTCAATCTCCGCTTATCACAAGGATTCTCCAAAAGGATCAAAGTGATACCTCCTAAATCCTGGGTTTTGGATCTGTGAGATAGATCTAAATGGATGTTAGGATTCTCACTAGCTGTAGTAAGACGGTATCAATCGATCCTGGGGAGAATCACTGGAAGGGTTCCAGGGTGATAAAGACGACTGAATGTCAGTCACAGGCATTGTCTTTACCCTCAGTAAAGGGACGGTATGTTGGAAGAGTTCCAAGCTAGATACCGTGGCAAACTAGACGATAAAGGCTGGTAACATCGCTATTTAAGATACTACTAAAAAGGCAGTTTGGGTGTATATTGGTTCATAAGATGAACTAGGTTCCTACCATTGTATGACAATGGAAGTGTGGCTTTGGCCCAGGAACCCTGGTCCCATCAGTGACCCAGACATATTCTGAGGCAGCATCACCTGATCATGGAGATAGTTGATCTCCAGGTTGATCGAGGTTAGGAGAGTAGACTCAGAGGACAACACGGCGGATCCACTCACGAAGGCCTTTTACCGAAGAGAGACTTTTAGGGGATGGTTGAGTATTAGATACTACAACTACTGCTACAGATGGCCCTAGTGCAAGTGGGAGATTGTTAGTTATATGTATGCCCTAGAGGCCATTACTGTACATTGGATGTATATTGTAGTGGATGCTGGGACATATATAGGTAGGACTTTCTTACTCGACATGATAGTACGCTATCTGGTTGCTCTTTATCTTAACATGCATACTTTCTGTCTCTCTGATTACATGTTGATAAAGCCCTTAGAATGAGTACTCGACTTCCAGGACTATGATGCAGATCATACTAGTGGGGCCTGGGTAGTCCATGAGGACATCCTTCAACGTTCCTAGTCGTCGGAATATCGAGACGGGGCATCGATATTCCAGAGTAGACTAGCGTATATCTTCTCGACCCATGTGATGGGCGATGGATGATCCCATATCCATTGGTGTTTGACATCAGAGATGGTATGCGGGTGCTCAGTGGAGACTGGGTACACTGAATGGACTCGCCGAGAACTCCCAGATGGTATTATACCTCACGTCAGATGGCAGTTCTCTGGTGACACTGGTACAGCTTAGTCTGTTGACCCGAGATCGTCATAGAGTCTTGTGTGTCTCCCACTGTGCTTTGATTTCCACCCTACCACGGCTCTACTGAGTCGTGCAAACAGGTGGTTTTTGGGTACAGTCCCGATTCACATGGAGGCAATGAGCGATAGGAGGGGATTCGTCTCTCCCGGTATCGGGGGTTGATGTTGCGCTATGCTCGACTGGCCATAACAGGAAATCCCTGGCCAGGGTTGCAGTGATATACTGGTAAGAGTTATCAGTAGTTTCACGAATGTTATGGACCTCACGTCGGCATGACTTATCGAGCTATTGGGGTCTGACGTTTACCACCCCTAGGCAAGATATGCGACATATCAGACGAACAGACCGGACTGTACGGTAAGTGTTACTGGTTGGATTCACAGGAGTGTGAGCGGGCTTGCTCGTCGATCTTCTGATCGCTCAATACCCGGGTGGCCGTTACATTTAGCAGACCGCTTGCGGCTTGTGGGTGTTTGATATGATCATCACCTGCTGCCGGCGTATTGACGAGTCTTTAGAGTCATACATAGAGGTTTCCTGGCTCAAGCGAAACGAAATAGGAGCGCATATGAGATATGTGCGAGACCGAGAATAATGCGTGTATGTGATACCTTATTCCATTCTCGCGATGAATGTATCGATTGGTTGTATGCGATATAACCTAGTTATCGAATCGAGGATTGATTCGATAAGCCGATACATTGGATATTAGTCGGTTATATGCGATATGACCGGATCGTTAAATCAAGTGTTGATTTAATGATTTAATGTATAATTATATATTTGATATATTACTTTGCATTAACTAGTATTTGTTCTTTTTAAATGGATTTTCTCACTTGATGTACACAAGTTGTATATGTGATATACTTTTGTGCACTTGTTTGTATCATGTTTGATGATACATGCTCACTTGGGTTTGTGTAAAGAATTAAACCATGGTTATATGAATGGTTAGGATTTTGTTTATTTACTTACTTACTTATTTATTTATTTATTTTGGAATAAGATAAAGAGAAAATGGTGGCTTTCTTTGTTTGTTGTTGAAGCTTCATGAAGTTTTGACTAAGTGACCATTTTGTCTTCATCTTAACCCTAACCATTCAAACTAACCATAGTCTATTCTCTACACCTAACCATGGTTGGTATATGATAAGTATTCATATTATTTTCTTTTTTGAAAAAGACTTATCATATTCTTTTCTTCTTCTTCTTCATCTTCAACAAGAAGAAAAACTTGCCTCCGTCAATGGCAACTTGAGAAAAAGAGTGAGAAATCCAATTCTAAAGTGAACCCACCTCCTATTTCTTCATCCTCTACCTCTTGCCAAGTAGTATAGGGTGTTTTCTTCACAAGTTTCATGACTTGGTGAAGTTGGAGGTTGATCTTGTGTTGCCTCGACGTAGATCATCTTCGGCATCGAAGTCGACGACCTAGCCCGCCCATTTATCCGATGAAGCCGGTGCTAGAGTCCTGGATTCGATTTGGACAGCGGAGGGACGTCATCATGGAGCCTAGGAGGTGGAGGACCGGATCTACAAAGGTTGTAGCTTCTTTCCTTTAAGTTAAAGTTGTTTATTTGCATTGCATCGCCTGTACATCTAGTTAACGATCCGTATTAAGGTTTGTAGGCACATGAAAAATTAGAATTGGGCATGTTTGATCACTTGTGAGACCTCATTAGTGTGCCTAGGAACCCTACATCGAGGACATCTCAGGTTTACCGCCAAAACGAGATGTAGAGTTCGCGATCGATCTTATTCCTGGGGCAGCGCAAATATCTAAGGCATACTATCCAATGGCACCTGTGGAGTTGGAAAAAGTCAAGAAGCAGGTTACTGAATTACTTGAGAAGGGTTGGATTCGCAGCAGCAATCCACCTTGGGGAGCTCCAGTTCTTCTAGTCAAGAAGAAAAATGGCACAAGGAGAATGTGCATCGATTATCGAGAATTAAACCGGGTAACTATTAAGAACAAGTACCCGATCCCTCACATTGGAGAATTGTTCGAGCAGCTTTGTAGCGCGAGGGTATTCTCGAAGCTGGATTTACGGTCCGGATATCATCAGGTCCGAGTTAAATCAGAAGATATTTGCAAGACTGCATTCAGAACTCGGTATAGACATTACGAGTATTTAGTGATGCCATTCGGAGTCACGAATGCACCGGCGATATTTATGGACTTGATGAACCGAATCTTTCCACCGTTCTTAGACCAGTTTATAGTGGTGTTCATTGATGATATTCTGGTCTACTCAAGGAGCATTGAAGAGCATGCTGAACACTTGAAGATCGCACTGCAGATATTGAGGCAAGAAAGATTGTATGCAAGGATGAGCAAGTGCGAGTTTTGACTTGAAGAAGTGAAGTGTTTGGGGTAAGTCGTAGCTGGAGATGGAATCGCCGTTTATCCAGTGAAGATTGCAGCAGTTCAAGATTGGCCGATTCCGATGGACGTTGCAGAGACTAGAAGTTTTCTTGGACTTGCAAGATACTATAGAAGGTTCGTGGAGAATTTTTCCCATTTGGCTGAGCTTTTAACCAAGCTTACGTGTAAGGAAGTACCGTTCGTATGGACGGATAGGTGTGCGTCAGCTTTTGAGGCATTGAAGCAAAGGTTGATAACCGCTCCTATTTTGACTGTACCAGATGGTTCCGGAGGATTGGTGATTCATAGCGACGCATCTGGGAAAGGTTTGGGATGTGTTTTGATGCAGCATGGGAAGGTTATAGCTTACGTACCGAGACAGTTGAAGACCCATGAGAAGAATTACCCAACTCATGATTTGGAGCTTGCAGCAGTGATTTTCTCTTTGAAGATTTGGAGACACTACTTATTAGGCGAAAGGGTTGAAGCATTCACCGATCACAAAAACCTAAAGTACGCGTTCACGCAGAAAGAGCTTAACATGAGGCAGCACAGATGGTTGGAGCTAATGGCTGACTACGATCTTGATCTTAAGTACCATCCGGGGAAAGTTAATGTTGTGACGGATGCACTTAGTCGGTTGCCGGCAATTCAGATGTTGACTGCACAGAAGGAGCTTATGGAAGACTTTCGGAGATTCGAGTTGGAGATCGTGCTACCCCATTCTTCAGGACAGTTGATACAGCTGCAAGTACAGTCGTCATTGATCGAGAGTATTAAAGCAGCGCAGTCGAAGGACCTAAGATTGTAAAGGTTTCGAGAACAGGTTGAAGCTGGACTTCGAACAGACTTACTGATCCATGAAGATGGTTCGTTGCGATACGGTAGCCGTTTATGTGTGCCAAAAGGAGATATTCTCGAAGAAGTTATGAAGGAGGCGCACAGTTCAGCATATTCCGTACATCCAGGAGGCACGAAGATGTACCGAGATATACGACAGCATTTCTGGTGGGAAGGCATGAAACGGGAGATTGCCCTCTTTGTAGCAAAGTGCTTGGTGTGTCAGCAAGTTAAGGCTGAACATCAAAGGGTTGCTGGTTTAATTGCAACCACTTCCGATTCCTCAATGGAAGTGGGAACATATGACCATGGATTTCGTGACAGCTCTACCGCGGAGTCCAAAGGGAAACAATACAGTTTGGGTGATTGTTGATCGATTGACCAAGGCAGTTCATTTCATACCATTTCGAGTTGGTCAATCAACAGAAACTTTGGCAGAACGGTACATGCAGGAGATTGTAAGATTGCATGGAGTACCGGTGAGCATCGTGTCCGACCGTGACATTCGTTTCTTATCACATTTCTGGAGGAGCTTACAGGAAAGTTTGGGTTCTCGATTAAAGTTTAGCACAGCCTATCATTCTCAGACAGATGGCCAGTCGGAGAGAACGATCCAAACTTTTGAAGACATGTTGAGAGCTTGCATGTTAGACTTCGAGGGATCATGGAAGGATCATCTACATTTGGTGGAGTTTTTTTACAATAACAGTTTCCAGGCGACTATTCAGATGGCTCCATTCGAAGCTTTATATGGTCGCAAGTATCGTTCGCTTGTTTGTTGGGACGATGTTGGAGAACAAAGATTATTGGGACCGGATTTGATCGTGCAAACAGTGAAGAAAGTTAATACTACCCGGAATCATATGAAAACAGCACAAGACCGACAAATGAGTTAGGCAGATACATCAAGATGACCTCTAGAGTTTGCCGTTGGTGATTTGGTATTCTTGAAGATATCACCGACTAGAGGGGTGATTCGTTTCGGAAGTCGAGGAAAGCTTGGTCCTCGATTCATTGGACCTTTTGAAATTTTGGAGCGTGTTGAAGAAGTGACCTATCGATTGGCGTTACCGCAATCCTTGGCGAATGTTCATGACGTGTTTCACGTGTCTCAACTCCGTAAATATGTTCGAGATGAAACACATGTGTTGGATCATTCGGAGCTAACTGTACGAGAAGATTTGACTTTTGAGGAGCAACCGATGTCGATTGTGGATCGAAGGGAAAAGGTTCTTAAGAACAAGGTTATCCCTCTTGTACTTGTTTCTTGGGGAAACCGCTCATATGGAGAGTCAACTTGAGAACGAGAAGATGGAATCCGACAGAAGTTTCCACATCTATTCTTGTAGTTTGTTGATTGTTTATCCTTCCTTGTTCTTGGAATTTCGAGGATGAAATTCTTTTTGTAGTTGAGTATAATGTAACAACCGAGTTCATTTATACCAATTCCAGTTTCCGTATTTATTTATCTGTGGTATTTTATTGATTTATCGTGTTTTGGGTGCGAATGGTATTTTACATTTTACATTGCATTCGACCCGACCCGCTTGCTTGAACTTGTTTGATTCTTATTTATAAATTACCTTGACTGGTTACATAGACACGTGCATCTCATGATTAGTACATACTGGCATTTCATCTAGCATTGCATCTTTACCATATAACATTTTAAGTCACGTAAAATAATTTAAAATTTCATTTCATGGCTTGCTTGATACCCCTAACCCCGTGGTAGCATCCGCGCATCTTGTTCTCGTCCCGTTGAGTGAAACGGACGTGTTTGGATGGCTACGTGCACGTACGTGCATTCATTCTTGGGGTATGCATTTTCGTTGGCTGAGCATCCGTTTTGAATTTTGAAAGTCGCATATATTTTTTGTATTTTAAATCTAAATTTTTAGACCCGACCCGGGCGCATTTTGAAATATTTTTGTATCCCTCCAAAATTCAATTTATTTAATTATTTAATTCTAATATTTAACAGCTCAGTAGATTTTCGTTAACCAATTTAAATCTTTTTAAAATTTTTAAAAATCTTTTCCCTTACCAATCCCAGCCTCTCTTCTCGCTGGCCCGGCCCCATACACACACACTCTCTCTTTTCTTTCTCCCTCTCTTTCTCTTTCTCTCTCATCTCTCTCTCTCTCTCTTATATATTTATATTTATTATCTTTTAATATTAATAAAACCCAAATCCCCCGGCCTCTCCTTTCGTCTTCCTCGCGAGAAACCCACTTTCCCTGCCCACGCCACTGCCTCGCGCACCGCCGCCGAACTCCATCACCGTCGGCCCTCGTCTGCACCTCCGACCCCTCCTCGACATCTCCTCCGCCTCCTCTCCTTTCTCGCAACGAGAACCCCTGCACATCCAAACCCACGACAACCCTAAAACCTGCCTACGTCGTCGTCGTCGTCGTCATCCTCGCCGTCGACCACCCCGTCGCCACCACCTCCATCTTCATCACCTTCTCCTTCTCCTTATCTTCCTCATCTCACTCCTCGTCTCCTCACCTCTTGCTCCCGAGCCTGCACCTGAAACCCCCTGCAAACCTTACTCGTGTCTGCACCACCTCGTCGCCGTCTCAAGCCGCCGATCCCCGTCACCACGACCTTCCCTCTCGCCTCTACTCCCTCGCAACCACCTCGTTCTCCTCTCTCCTTTCCCTAATGAACCCAAGAAACCCAAGAAACCCCTCATCGCCGGCCACCCTCACCTCACCGTCGACACCCTCGTCGACCTCAATTTCATCACCTCTCATCCCTCTTCTCCTTCTCCTCACCTCTCTCCAACCCCGACACCACTATCACCCAAGAACCCGCAACCCCTACAGCTGCCAAGAAACCCACTGCCAACTCCGGCACTTCTCATCGCC
Source organism: Agapanthus africanus (assembly GCA_030015575.1). Classification (NCBI taxonomy): domain Eukaryota; kingdom Viridiplantae; phylum Streptophyta; class Magnoliopsida; order Asparagales; family Amaryllidaceae; genus Agapanthus; species Agapanthus africanus. The sequence goes on along the minus strand of JASDDO010000026.1, from coordinate 108,942,822 downwards.
GGATATCACCCTGACCCCTTCGTCGTCCCCTTTGTCCCCAGAAGCCAAAGCCAAACCACAACTCCTTCTTCTCCTTCTTTCTCTCCTTTCTTATTCTTTTTCTTCTCCTTCTCTTTCTTGATCCGTATTTCCCGACGATCGCCGGAGCTCCGACCCCGTCGCCTCCGCGACTTGTTGTCACCATCTCTTTCCTTGCCTCTGTCCCAAACCCCAGAGCACCAAATCCCAGCTTCTTCTTCTTCTTTCTCTTCTTTTCTCCTTCGTCTTCTTTTCTTGATTTCTTGGATTCACGTGTTTCCGATCACCGCCGGAGCCGTACCGTCGCCGACGATCCGGGCGACCCAGAAGACATTCTCATGCAGTATGGTCACTTCTTCATTGGTTGGTTCCGTTCCGGGCACGCGTGTGTGCATCGCTGCTTTTACCGACATTGGACGTTGCAGCGCGTATCCGTATTGCGATCCATCAGGCAAGTTAATCTTGCTACATGCTATCTAAATTATTTTATACCTATTTAAATATAGATTATACCTGTAGCGTAAATCTTAAACCACATGTTTCATTTTATCATATTTCGATGTTCCATTTGCATTCGCTTATATCATTTTTAGATGTAGATCATGAGAATAATATTGTTACATAATAGATTACATTACAAGGCATCCATACCAATATTTATATCACATACTGCTTAGTTGTATAACCCACATTACCATTTGATAGTTCTTTATAATGTTTCGGATACCATTTTGCACCCATCTCTTTTAGAATATAGATAATTGCATTCATAGATCTTATTAAGACATAATAATGTGATATTAACATTCCATATTTGATAAAGTGTATTCTAATTAAGGTTGGAACTATAACTTTGATCCTAATCGATAACTGTGCATGCATGTGTTTGAATTTATACTTGTTTACATACCACATCACATTATTCCATTTTATTGTTACATTGGTACCACATACTTGTTTTCGTATACCCATGCTTAGTATAGTTTAATTATGAGTACCCACGTGATACTTGTGCACCCCCTGACATGACCTGATACACTATTACTTGACACGACGTTATACTGTGCACTTCTTGACATGACATGATACCTATACACTACCTGACTTGACCTGATGTACCATAGCTTTACCTGTTACCTGATCTTGTTACGAATGCCAACAAACTTGACCTGTTGTCCCTACGGACATTTCCTGTTGTCTATCCAGACAAACCTGTACCTGCTTGATCCTATGTTGGCATTAGCTCCAGATTTATTAATACCTGACTTGAACACATAACTTGGGGGTATGGGGAAATCAATGATGAAACCTGACTTGTAACTCGACAGTTCGATACCTTTACTGATCAGTCTTACGGGCTAGGCCAGCCCCGGGGTGATGCTGCTGACATCACTCGTCATTACATACTACCCTTTACTGTCTTGCGGCACGTCTCGGATTCAGCCCGAGAGTCTTAGACCGTGGTCCCGGGCACGCACGGGATACTATTGAGTTGCATCGACGATTCATCAAATTGATATCAAAGACTTGAGAGTAGTTAACCTAATAGACCAGTCTAGATTACTCACTACACATTACCCTCACTGTCCTCATTTATATTACTGTTATACATGTTTTACTGTTCATACACATACCTGTATGTCTTGCTACCCCTGTTTGTTTTATTGCTTGATATTATGACGCACTGACGTCTGGGTTTTGCATAGCCCAGATCCTCTACCTTTGTCGCAGGCTGATCAGGAGTATTTCCGCCATTAGGTTGAGCAGTGAAGATCCAGTTGGTATCCCGTTTTACTTTCCAGGTGTTTGTTTATTGGTTCTATTGCTTCCGCATATTATATTATTTCTTGACTCGTTTATTCTGGCTCATGGGCATGTACTAGATAGTTTAGTTTACTTTCCTGTTCTTGATATCTCTACAGCCGTAATGTGACTATGGAGGGATTTTTCCTTATCTACAGGTAGCATGGTTGGCTCTGTCACATGCCTATCTTAGCGCACTCTGGGAAGCAGAGCGTGACAGTTGACTTATGCACACATGTATTTGTTATGTGACGAAGTGAACAGTGCGATATGGAATGTGCCCAATTTGAGGCACGATCCGATTTGGGAATGCACGTCAACTTGGAAGTGCATTAAGAGAAGTTGTTGGTCGTCGGGACCCGCCACCTCTCTGAAGACGTTGAGGAATTACAACGATATATATCAGAGGTGTGAAGAGATGTACCCTTAAACCAAATCCCGTATTTGAGGGAAAAAATCATGGTGAATCATTTAAAAATCATTAGTCATTTTTGGAGACTAAGATTAACTTAGGAGAAGTGGGATGAACATCATTTTAGATATTATCAGTTGGAAGATCGATAGTCATATTTGGGACTAAGATCAGTTTGCAAAGTAGTGGGCACATGCGCTCGGTTGATCTGAATTAGGGAGTTTCTACTCTTAAGGGGCCTAACCAACCCAGGCTTGGTCTGCTCAGTTTTCTTTTTGTTGAAAAGTGCCAAGCATTTGTTTGGGCTCAGTCCCCTTTTTGTACAAAGAGTGATGAGAATTTATGTAAGTTCTGACGCTCACATATAATCTTGTGGGCTTTTCAGTCATGGGAATTACCCAATAAGTGTTGAACACTTCACCCCTTTTTTCTTTATATGGAGTGCTAAGCACTTTTTATGGCGCCCACGTGCGAACACATGAGGAGCTAGATGCTAGGCGCTGCTTAGTAAGTGCCAAGCACTTTTATTCTGTGGCGCCCACGTGAGAGTCATGTGGGGTGCTGGGCGCTCCTCACTGAGTGCTGAGCGTTCTTTATTTTTCTGAGACGTCCACGTGAGGGGCACGTGAGACGCTGCTTACTGAATGCTGGGCACTCCTTATTTTGTAGCACCCACGTGAGGCGCTAGGCGCCGCTCAATTTGAGTGCTAAGCACTCCCTATTTAGTGGCGTCCATATGAGGGGCACGTGAGGTGCTGGATGCTGGTTGGTGATTTTATTTTGTTTTGAGGAATTCAATTTCCTGGTTCTTTTCTGAATCTTTGATCTCCAAGAACATGTTCTTCCTGATGAGAATTTAATTCTCAACTTGTTGAAGACTTGTCTTGTGGATCTCAGATCCAGAGAAAGAACTAAGTTCTTCTTTTAAAAGGGTAAAACCCTTTAATAGGTAAAACAAGATGCTTTGATCTCTCCTTTTATTTACCTAGAGTTTTTTTGAGAGGGGAGACTTCTTCTTTGTTCCTTTTTGAAACTTTTTGCTTTGTTTTTAGAAGCTTATGTAGGGTTTTTCCTATATAAGTCTTGGGTCATTTATATAGTAGGGCTAGTTTGTTGATTAGCTCCGAAGAAATCTCTCATTAAGAGATCCCAATTGATTTGGGGATTTTACCCACCGTTGGATCTTTTGATCCAAAGACTTCTGTTTTACAGAAAGTATTTTCTTGTTTTTAACAAGATTAGGGAAATATTTTCCTATACAGAATTTATTCTGTAGATTGGTGATTCTCTAATCACCATTGGATTTTTTAATCCAATGGTACTCTGTTTTACAGAGGGTAGAATTTAATTCTATAAGGCGTCCCACTTAAGATTTTTTTGTGTGCTTTGCACATGGGTGCCACTCATATATAAGAGTTTTTAACTTTGGCGTTGGCGCCTTCGTGTAAGGTACACGAAGTGCTTGAGCACTGGGCGCTGCCTCACAGAGCTTTGCTCTTTTATTGGGGAAACACACACGACCTCAGAAGGAGGGCCGTATCAGTTTCGCAGTTCTGGTGAAAAATTGTGACAGCATCAGTTTCGCATTTCTGAGCAAAAATTATGACAGTTCACGGTTTCAAGATTTGGAGTTGTGCCAGTAGGAGAAACGGGGAGAACCATAACGAAACCCTAAAGGATACAAGACGAAAGCAATAAATTTTCAAGATGGTTATAAGGATATACAAGCCAATGTGGAGATTGTTGTGAAGAATGTCTTATATATCATGAGACTGCATACGGTTCTAGAAGAGCGTCAGACGTCGGTGGTAATGTGCTTCAGACGTCTGATGAATAAAGTCCCAGAAATCTAGAGAAGGCGCAGACGTCTGAGTGTATGTGCTTCAGACGTTTGGCGACTCTTTGGCTAGACGCGCTGAAGAGGGTTAGACGTCTGACCCATACAAGTTCAGATGTCTGGCGATGCTCTGGTTTGGGAACAGAGCAAGCGCAGACATTTGACCCACATAGGGCCAGACGTCTGTCGACGGTTTCTACGCATGCAGATTCGAGTTTATCTCGAAATTCAATTTTCTGAAGGGCAGTTTCGTAATTAAGGATCCTATTATAATTCATATTTGTAATAGGATACAAATAGAATGCTCGAGTTAAATTTTAAAGTGTACAATATTGATCATAAGATTTAAGGGAGACAAAACGATGGCTCCATAAGAGATTAAGGCCCCATTAAGTAGAATTTAGAGTGTAACACCCGAGCCCAATGCTACTATTTTCAGTTACTGTTTGAGCATAATGTGGTACTCATTTCATTTAATTTGCTTGTTTGTTGCTTACTGTAAAATTTACCCGGCAAAGTCATTTCTACATATAAATTTTAGCATCTAAAATAAAATTGAAAATATTCATCTTGGCCTACTTGACACCCCTAGCCTCGTGGTAGCGTCCGTGCATTGTGTTCTCGTCCCGTTCAGTAAAACGGGCAAGTTTGGATGGCTACGTGCACGCACGTGTGTCCGTTTTGAGAGTATGTTTTTTAATCATAAAACATTTCATTTTAAAATTTGGAACCCGCTTAAAATCCTATTATTTGAATTTCGAATTTTTGGACCCAACCCGGGCGCAATTTGGAAATGTTTCATTTGGCGCCAAAATCCCAAATTTTTTAATATTATTAAAACCTTCGCATATATTTTTCTAACTAATCTGATATCTTACTGTTCATTACCTATCTTTTAAATCTCTAAGTTAACCATATAATATTTTTACAATCTTTTATATCCTTCTCAATTTATTCTCTCAGCCAATCGCAACCTCCCCTTTAACCCCGTGGTCCCCACTTTCTCTCTCTCCTTCTTCTCTCTCTCTCCACTTTCTCTCTCTCTCTACCCCTTATATATTCTCTCGTACTTCTCTTTATCATTTTTCTCTTCTTGCTTCATGTCTCGTTTCTCATTTCTTTTAACTGTTCTTTTGTTACCGGAATTCCGTCGTGCCGGTGACGTTTCTCGACGTTCCAGCGAGATACCCCGACCCGTGTGGTTCCTTTGTTCGTCGTTTGGGTTCATTCCGTGAACCGTGCGCCGTCGCGAGTTTTCCCCGCCGACGGTTAACGTTCCGTTTTCCCGATTCGCGACCCATCGAGGCAAGTTAATCTTGCTACATGCTATATACTTTTATAATCTTCATTTTATAATATTATACATTTGAAAATCTTATAGTTTACATATGAAATGTCGTTGAAAAATCGGATATGACAAATCTGAAATTTACTGTACACCTTATCTTATAAAATTCATTATAAATCATAGAAAAATCATTAGGATACGTTCTTTAGTTCGTTAAGAAGCTAATTCAGAATACTATAACTCTATGAAATATTTACTTGCAAAATAAATTGTTTAATTAACGTAAAATGCAAATGAACACGTCTCTAAACTGCTGTCCAGGGAAATTCCAGCAGCAAACTTTCAACTTTGAATATTCATAACTTTTTGTAGGGATAACCTGAGATGCTTATACTTATAAAACTGAAAACCTTATTAAATTATCTTTGTTTTGGTATAAGATACGTCTCTTTTGGAGAACATTTGTTATTTTTAAGTTATTTTACAAATTAGGGTGACGCTAAATTTCTGAACGGAACCTTCTTATGCATGGTTAATCAATACATCTTTTATAGTTACTAATCGCTTTGAATATGCTATCCATATTAATATTATTATATCACATATTGTTTAGTTGTACATCCCACATTACCATTTTATAGTTTTATAACTTTTCGGATACCCGTTTGCATCCATCGCATTTAAGATACATATAATTGCATCCATAGATCACATCACTACATAATAATGTGATATTAACACTCCATGTTTAATAAATTGTATCCTAATTAATATTGGAACTATAAATGTAACCCTAATCGATAACTGTGCATCCATATCCTTGAAATTATATCTATTGGCATATCATATTACATGTTCCAGTTATTGTTCTGATAGTACTCATGCTTGTTTATTTATACACATGTTTATGTTAGTTTGATTATGAGCACCCACATGACATCTTGTGCTTCCTGACATGACCTGTTACACTTCCTACTTGACATGACATGGTACCGTACACTCTTGACATGACATGACACCTTTATACATTACCTGGTTGACCTGATGTACCATGGCTTTACCTGTTACCTGATTTCATGCCTAATGCCAACAAACCTGACCATTCCTGCTGTCTATCCAGACAGACCTACTTTTACCAGATTTTGTGTTGGCATTAGTCCTTGACTACTGAATACCTGACCTGACATACATAGCTTGGGGGTATGGGGAAATCAAAGATGAACCTGACTTGTAACTCGACAGTTCACTACCGTTCGAGTGTACACATTCCTATTCTGTGCCTAACGGCATGTCTCGGTTTCAGCCGAGAACATTGTGGCCGTGATCCCGGGTATGTACGGGGTAATACCGAGTGTACACTTTCCTATTCTGTGCCTAACGGCATGTCTCGGTTTCAGCCGAGAATATTGTGGCCGTGGTCCCGGGTATGTACGGGATACTAACACTTTCCTATTCTGTGCCTAACGGCATGTCTCGGTTTCAGCCGAGAATATTATGGCCGTGGTCCCGGGTATGTACGGGATACTAACACTTTCCTATTCTGTGCCTAACGGCATGTCTCGGCTGCCGCCGAGAATATTGTGGCCGTGGTCCCGGGTATGTACGGGATACTATTGGGTTACATCGACGATTCATCAATTGGTTTCAAAGACTATAGAGTAGAAACCTGATAGGACAGTTTAGTTACCACTGCACATTACCCTGCACTGTTATTTCTTAGTACTGCTTTATTCATGTTCATACCTGCATTGCTTATTACCATGTTCATATTATATTGTTGGTTGACATGACGCGCTGACGTCTGGGTTTTGCATGGCCCAGATTCTTTACCACTGTCGACGACTGAGCAGGAGTACTTCAGCCAACAGGCTGATTTGTGAGTTCTGTAGTGGTTAGTTCATTTATTGCATTTTATTTCCAGGTGTGATCCCGCATTACGGGACGTACCTTTCTATTATTGCATTGGATCATTTGCTTCCGCACTTATTTATCATTGACTCTGGTTATTATGGATTTGGACATGTGTTAGATAGTTTATTTATCTTGTTCTTGATATCTCTACAGCCGTAATGTGACTGTGGATGGATACTTCCTACCCACAGGTAGCATGGTTGGCTATGTCACGTGCTCAATCTTGCGTACTCTGGGAAGCGGGGCGTGACATGGTTCTTTTGGTATCAGAGCCATAGGTTAATTGGGTTGATTCTTTGTAGTTGGGTATTGCACCCGATACACGAATCATAATACCCGTGATTAGGAAACATGTCCTGCCACCTTGACCGTTTTACCATCCTTGAATCATTCTTCCGGATCATGTCGACATGCAAACTTACTTTGCGTTGTCAACTCGAAAACCTAATTTCTTGTTATCCCTAGGACTTAGGCGACTTGGGTGGAGTTAAGTAATTGCGGCTATGATACCGCGGCATAGCTACAATGCGGTACTTTATTTAAGTATCTTGGAGTTCTAGCCTTGATCCATATTCAGAATCTATCATCATGCTAATATTGGGTGTTTTGAGTTCAGGATTATGACAGGTAAGAAGTTGAAGACGTACCAGAGGCGTGTGAACGGAGCTGCCATGCTTGGAGTGATAAGAGGAATGCTGGAAATCAAAGAAACAGCCCGAGCTGATCCAGCAGCAAGCGGACTCGTTTCAGGAAGGTTTGCAGATCGTTCAGCAGTCTGTGAACAAGATTGGAACTAGACCAGTTGACCGAGTAGGGACCGTGGCAGAGTTCAGACGTGTGGGTCCTACTACTTTCACTGGTTTGGAGGAGCCATGCCAGCCGAGCAGTGGCTAGTCAGCACGGAGAATTCGCTGATTGCGGCACAGATTCCAGAGGACAAAGAAGTTGATGTGGTGCGCATTCAACTAGTGGATTACGCCGAGAGTGGTGGCTTGTGGAGGAGAACCGTTTGCCCAAGCCAAGCAGTTAGGCGGATTTCTCTAAGAGTTTCCTGGAGAAGTTCTTTCCGCGGACTGCACGGGAGGAAATGGAAGAGAAATTTATTGGGCTGAGGCAGAATGGAGCACCCGTGGACGTGCATGCAGCAGAGTGGACGAGACTCAGCAGTTTCGCTGGACCTTTAGTCGCCAACGATGCAGACAGGGCACGAAGGTCCATGCGCAGCTTGGATGTGGACATCCAAAGGCAAACCGTCTCCCTGGGTTTGACCACTTTCTCACAGGTTCTTACGGCAGCTCGAGAACAGCAGAGCATATCAGGAAAATTGGGAGTTCACAGCAGACAGCAGTTGCGGTAAGGAAGCAGTTCTGTCGGGCCGGTCGAGTTTAGGGCTAGGCCGACAAACAATGTTCTTGCATCAATGGAAGTGATGAAAGTAAAGAGCCGGCTGTTGTTCGTGATTCTATGGACGTGTTTGAAGATATATCGGGCTTACCGCCGAAGCGAGACGTGGAGTTCACGATTGACCTTAGTCCTGGTGCAGCGCCAGTGTCTAAAGCTTACTATCCAATGGCACCAGTGGAATTAGAAGGAGTTAAGAAGCAAGTTGGTGAATTACTTGAGAAGGGTTGGATTCGAAGCAGCAACTCGCCTTGGGAGCTCCAGTTCTTTTAGTAAAGAAGAAGGATGGCACGAGAAGGATGTGCATTGATTATCGAGAATTGAACCGGGCGACTATTAAGAACAAGTACCCGATCCCTCTCATTGGAGGACTTTTGAGCAGCTTAGTGGTGCGAGAGTATTCTCGAAACTGGATTTGCGATCCGGATATCATTAGGTCCTGCAGATGTTGAGACAGGAGAAGCTTTATGCGAAGATGACTAGTGCGAATTCTGGCTGGAAGAAGTGAAATTTCTGGGACATGTCGTGTCGGGTGATGGAATTGCCGTCCATCCCGAAAAGATTGCAGCAGTTCGAGATTAGCCTATTCCAAGGAATGTAGCTGAGATAAGAAGTTTCCTTGGATTAGCCGGATACTACAGGAGATTTGTGGAGAACTTTGCTCGTTTGGCAGAACCGCTGACCAAGCTTATGCGTAAGGAGGTACCTTTTGTATGGACGGATAAGTGTGCGTTGGCTTTGAGATGTTGAAGCAGAAGTTGATAACCGCCCCTATCCTGACCGTACCAGACAATTCCGGAGGACTGATGATTCATAGCGACGCATCTGGGGAAGAATTGGGATGTGTTTTGATGCAGCATGGGAAGGTCGTAGCATACGCATCAAGACAACTGAAGACCCATGAGAAGAATTATCCAACTCATGACTTGGAGCTTGCGGCTGTGATTTTCGCTTTGAAGATTTGGAGACACTACCTTTTGGGCGTAAGAGTCAAAGTTTTTACAGATCATAAGAGCTTGAAGTACGTGTTCACGCAGAAGGAGTTGAACATGAGGCAACGCAGATGGTTGGAGCTGACGGCCGACTACGACCTTGATCTTAAGTACCATCCGGGAAAAGTTAACGTCGTGCCAGATGCGCTAAGTCGGTTACCAGCAATTCAGGTATTGACCGCACAAAGGGAGATCATTGCGGATTTTCGGAGATTTGACTTGGAGGTTGTGCTACCACATGCTACGAGACAGTCGATGCAGTTGCAAGTACAGTCGTCCTTAGTTGAGAAGATTAAAACAGCACAATCGCAGGATCCTAGACTACAAAAGTTTCGAGAGCAGGTTGAAGCCGGACTACGAACAGATTTATTGATCCACGAAGATGGTTCGTTGAGGTATGGTAGCCGTGTGTGTGTGCCAAAAGGGGATGTGCGTGAAGAGCTTATGAAGGAGGCACACAATTCAGTTTACTCTGTACATCCAGGAGGGACAAAGATGTACCAAGATATTCGACAGCATTTCTGGTGGGAAGGCATGAAACGGGAGATTGCTCGCTTCGTGGCTAAGTGCTTGGTATGTCAGCAAGTCAAGGCTGAATACCAAATGGTTGCTGGTTTATTGCAACCATTTCCGATTCCTCAGTGGAAGTGGGAACATATAACCATGGATTTCGTGACGGCTTTACCGCGGAGTCCAAAAGGCAACAATGCAGTAAGGGTGATTGTTGATCGGTTGACCAAGGCAGCTCACTTTATTCCTTTTCGGGTTGGTCAATCAATAGAGACTTTGGCAGAGCGGTACATGCAGGAGATCATAAGATTGCATGGAGTACCGGTGAGCATCGTGTCCGATCGGGACACTCGGTTCTTATCACACTTCTGGAGGAGTTTACAGGAAAGTTTGGGGACTCGATTGAAGTTTAGCACAGCTTATCATCCTCAAACTGATGGTCAGTCGGAGAGAACGATCCAAACTCTTGAGGATACGTTGAGAACATGCAGGTTGGACTTCAAGGGGTCTTGGGAGGATCATCTACTTTTGGTGGAGTTGTCTTACAACAACAGTTTTCAGGCAACTATTCAGATGGCTCCATTTGAAGCTTTGTATGGTCGTAAATGCCGTTCACCTGTTTGTTGGGACGATGTCGGTGAACGAAGATTATTGGGACCAGATTTGGTTGTGCAGACAGTTGAGAAGGTTAACCCTCTCAGAAATCATATGAAGGCAGCACAGGACCGACAGAAGAGTTGGGCAGATACGTCAAGAAGACCTCTGGAGTTCACCGTGGGTGATTTGGTATTCTTGAAGATATCACCGACTAGAGGGGTGATTCGCTTTGGGAGTCGGGGAAAGCTTGGTTCTCGATTCGTTGGACCCTTCGAGATATTGGAGCGTGTTGGAGAGGTAGCGTACCGTTTGGCGTTACCACAGTCCTTGGCAGGTGTGCACGATGCAGGGTTCCTAGGCACTCTAGTGAGGTCTCCCAAGCCATCAACCATGGCAATTTCAAATCTTATGGTGCCTACAAACCCTAAAGTACGGATCGTTTGCTAGATATCTAGGCGAACAAGAACTAGTTAACAGTTAACTAAAGAGATACGGAAATTACAACCTTTGTAGATCCGGATATCCACCTCCACGGCTCCGCAACGAGGTCATCTCCGCTGTCCAAATCAAATCCGGGCTCTAGAGTCGACTTCGTCGGAGAATGGGCAAGCTAGGTCGTCGATGTCCATGCCGAAGATGATCTACGTCGAGGCATCGCTAGATCAAGCTCCTCCTTCACCAAACCCTAAAATCTTGTGAAGGAAACACACTCTACTACTTGGCAAGAGGTAGAGGATGAAGAAATAGGAAGTGGGTATACTTTAGAATTGGATTTCTCACTCATATCATCAATCTACCATTGATGACTAGAAGCTTTTTCTTCATGTGTTTTTGAAGAAGAAGAAGAAGCTCATGAAAAAGTTATGATAAGAATTTAGAAAAAGAAAAGAATTATCTATTCTTATCATAACTAAACCATGGTTAGATGTAGAGAGTTAATCATGGTTAAAGAATGGTTAGGTTTAGACAAGAAGACAAAAATGGTTGCTTTGGTCAAATGTTCATGAAGCTTCAAAGAATACAAACAAATAAAGCCACCATTTTCTCTTCATCATATTTCTTTTGCTAAAATAACAAAATGGATAAATGAATGAATAAATAAATAAGTAAATGAAGCAAAAGAAAACCCTAACCATTGACCAACCATGGTTTAAACCATACACCAAACAATCATGTATCATCAAACATGATACAATCAAATGCACAAAAGTATATCACATATACAACTTGCACATCCGAGCGAGAAAATCCATCTTAAGTAAACCGATACTGGTTAATGCAAAGTAATATATCAAATATATAATTATACATTAAATCATTAAATCAACACTTGATTCAATGATCCGGTCATGCGCACATAACCGACTGGTATCTAATATATCGGCTTATCGAATCAACGCTTGAATCGATAACTAGGTTATATCGCATACAACCATTCGATATATTTATCGCGAGAATAGAATACGGTATCACATACTCGTATTATTCTCGGTCCCGCACATATCTCATATGCGCTCCTATTTCATTTCGCTTGAACCAGGAAACCTCTGTGTAGGACTCTAAAGACTCGTCAATACGCCGGCAGCGGATGATGATCATATCAAACATCCACAAGCCGCAAGCGGTCTGCTAAACGTAACGGCCACCCGGGTATTGAGCGATCTGAAGATCGACGAGCAAGCCCGCTCACACTCCAGTGAATCCGACCAGTAACACTACCGTACAGTCCGGTCTGATCGTCTGATATGTCGCATATCTCGCCTAGGGGTGGTAAACGTCAGACCCCAATAGCTCAATAAGTCGTGTCGATATGAGGCTCATAACGGGTCGAGAAACTACTGGTAACACTTACCAGCAATTCTCTGAGCAGCCCTGGCCAGGGACTTCCTGTTATAGCCGATCGAACACAGTGCAACATCAACCCCCATATACCGGGAGAGACGAATCCCCTCCTATCGCTCATTGCCTCCATGTGACTCGGGACTGTACCCAAAAACCACCGTTTTGCACGCCCTCTTGGACGTGGTAAGATGGAAATCAAAGCACAGTGGGAACCACACAAGACTCTATGACGATCTCGGGTCAACAGACTACTCTGTACCAGTGTCACCAGAGAACTGCCATCTGACGTGAGGTATAATACCATCTGGGAGTTCTCGGCGAGTCCGTCCAGTGTACCCAGTCTCTACTGAGCACCCGTATATCATCTCTGATGTCAAACACCAATGGATATGGGATCATCCATCGCCCATCTGTATGGGTCGAGAAGGTATACGCTAGTCTACTCTGGTATATCGATGCCCCGTCTCGATACACCCTCGACTAGGGACTTTGAAGGATGTACTTATAGACTACCATGTCCCCACTAGTATGATCCGCATCATAGTCCAGGTAGTCAAGTACAGATCCTAAGGGCTTTACCAACATGTAACAGAGAGACAATCAGCATACACGTTAAGGTAAAGTTCAACCAGATAGCATACTATCATGTCGAGCAAGAAAGTCCTCCCTATATATGTCCCAGCATCCACTACAATATACATCCTATGTATAGTAATGGCCTCTAGGGCATACATATAACTAACAATCTCCCACTTGCACTAGGGCCATCTGTAGCAGTGGTTGCAGTATCTCATACTCAACCATCCCATAAAAGTCTCTCTCTGGGAACAGGCCTTTGTGAGTGGATCCGCTGTGTTGTCCTCTGAGTCTACTCTCCTTGCCTCGATCTTCCTGGAGATCAACCATCTCCATGATCAAGTGATACTGCCTTAGAATATGTCTGGATCACTGATGGGACCGGCGTTCCTTGGCATAAGCCATAACTCCATTGTCACACAATGGGAGGAACATAGTTCATCTCATGAACCAATATACACCCAAACAGCCTCTTTGGTAGCATCTTAAGTAGCGATGTATCCAGCCTTTATCGTCTAGTATGTCACGGTATCTAGCTTGGAACTCTTCCAACATACCGTCCCTTTACTGAGGGTAAAGACAATGCCTGTGACTGACACTCAGTCGTCTTTATCACCCTGGAACACTTCCAGTGAATCTCCTTAGGATCGATTGACACCATCTCACTACATCTAGTGAGTATCCTAACATCCATTTAGATCTATCTCATAGATCCAAAACCCAGGATTTAGTAGGTATCACTTTGATCCTATATGGAGAATCATTGTGATAAGCGGAGATTGATCGAGCGTAGCATAAGAAACTCTTTTCTTATCAAGAGTATGTCATCCACGTACTCTACGAGGATCATCACCATACTCCCTACTACCTTTTTGTTTATACAAGGTTCATCTACCATTTTGATGATGTCAAACTCTTTGACTACTTCATCAAAACAGACGTTCCAACTCCGCGATGCCTGCTTTATCCTATAAAGCATCTTGCACACGTTTCCGCTGCTCCCACTGTCTACGAAGCCCTCTGGCTGTGTACTTATAGACGTTCTCTTCTAAAACATCATTTAGAAAAGCTGTCATGACACCCAACCACCAGATATCGTAGTCATGGTATGTAGCCGTGGTAAGTAGGATCTGGATGGACTTAAGCATAGCTACTTGAAAAGGTTTCATCATTATCCACGCCTGGTTGATGATGAAAACCTTTAACAAGTCTAGCTTCGAAAGTCTCAACCTTTCCATGTACACCAAGTAATCTTCTCAAGATATACTTGCTCCTGATGGGGATTTAACCCTTCAGATATTGCAACCATAAGTCCATACTTTGTTGGTGTATAAGGATTCCATCTCAGATCGCTAAACATCCAGCCATTCTTACAGAGTCTTACTCCTGATGGCCAGCTCGAAGCTAGTTGGGTCATCATCTCATGATGCAATCCTCGCTCCCACCGTCATAGAGAAACAGAAGTATCTCTCAGGTGGGTGAGGGACCCTACTAGATCGGCGGAGAGGCTGAGGTTCGTTGGTAACTATCGAATCCTTTGGTTCTTTCAAATCATCAGCTGTAGTTAGTATAGCTGGAACCTTTCCAGTTGTACATAACTGACCTTGTCTCGAGCTTGTCCGGATTTTGCTTTTAGACATAGGCCGGACAACCCCAAATCTTAACTAACTTAAGACATGGGCTCTTCGCTTTTCATATCACATATGAAGTGGTAGGCATTGATTTGATTCGAACCCTATTCAATAGGTATGCAGCTTCTCAAGCGCATAACTCCCAAAAGGAAAAAGGTAACTCAGTAGTACTCATCATAGAGCACACCATATCAAATAGGGTGTATCTGCTCCGCCCCGATATACCATCGTGCTATGGTGTATTCAGAGGAGTAATGCTGAGAGAGAATCTCATTCTCCTTTAGAATAATCCAGGATTTCCGTGCTCAAGTATTCTCCTCCTTGATCTCATCATAGGACATAATACTTATACCCGTTTAGGTTCTCTACTTCCAACTTATATTCTGTGAATATCTCAAAAGGTTCGGACTCATGTTTCAACAGGAACATATGACTGAATCTTGAGAGATTATCAGAGAATATAATGAAGTATAAAGAACCGGTCTTGACATGTGTAGACAGGGGACCTACATACATCAACATGTATCATCCCAAGAGTTTATTAACTCTTTCTCTGTTTCCAATAAACAGAGCTGTGGTCATCTTTTCTTTGTGACATGACTGGCGAGTTTCACAAGATGTAAATTCAAACTGATTTAAATATGCATCTTTATGTAACTCTAGCTAGTCGGGTCACATTGATCTGACCTAGTCTACAATACCTCAAGAAGGATTCGTTTATTTCTGAACTCTTCCTCTTGTGTGTGTTCCATATACTAAGAACTGTAGTTTGATTTAGAACATCAACGCTTTTAGATAACGTGCCTGAACCGATCAACTTTTGATATAGGAAATGTTCAAAACATTATCCAACAATACAGAATTATATCCTTTCTTTACTAATAAAGAGATAGATATGATTTTGTATATCAGGTTCGATATCTAACAACATTCGTTCAGAATCAATGTATTGTAATACAGGGTGACAGTGACCGACAGACTTGGCTGCAACTCTTGCCCCGTTTTCTGCCTCATGAAACTTATCACCCGTTCTCAGTTCTCTACCTATCTGTAGCCCTATGTAACAGATTACATATCTGGGATCCTGATCTGGTATCACATACCCAGGACGTAGAGGATACAGAGAAACAGTTCTTTGTAATGAACACACCCGAAGATGATGCATCAGCATGCACTCTCTTCGTTTGGGCGGCCCGGGAATTCTGGTAATCCCCAATTTCCTGCTCTGTCTTATAACAATTATAAGTTGGAGTGGGACCAACGTTCCCCAGCTCAGTATAACAAGCGGGTTCGGTCAATATTCCGTATTATTATCTTGATTAAGGCGTGATATGGTCGCTACCTGGAGAGAGAGAGAAGAAAACACTCAGCGTGCGCTCTGTCAAGAATAGATTGGTTTTTATTTTATCTAATCAGGATGGCTCCCACTGCTTTTTATCAAATCTTCCTTCAAACCCTAAAAGGAAAGACTAGCCGGGATTAATTACACACTACAAGTTCGCCAATCTTTCAGCCAGGCCAGTGTCGGTACTTTGAGGGAGGTCCCCCGTGCTTTCGCACGAACCTAATTAATGTAAACCTCGTTTTCCCAGAGGCGTAACCTCGTTAACACCTTTCTAGACACCTACTTGATCAGCTAATTGTAATGTATAAAACTCTCCCAGGAGTAACACTTACTCGCAGCGGGTATCGGGATCCAACTATCTCATAGAAGGTATGCAATCTCATTGCAAATTTCAACACTTGAAATTCCCGATAATATTTTGCCCCTAGCGTCCTATGACCTTGACGCAGGCCAACAAACCATAGTCCGCTAGTCAAGTTCAACCCGTCATTTCCTGATTGAATTAAACCCACCCGCACGACCCTTGACGCAGGCCAACAAAGTCGCACGACTACCCTAATCCAATCACATCATATGCTTATGCAGATAAGCACCAGTTAGCTACCGCACACTACGCCTTGACGCAGGCCAACAAACGTAGCACGAATACTAACTACTACTTATCTGAAATGACGGAGGGCTACGACAGGTTTTTCTGAAAACCTATTGCGTAATGAACTTGATATCGTTGTAGGATCGAATGAATTTTAAAATGGAGTGCTTTTGAGGCTTTTCTAGTTTTGCTAAAGGAGTCACTCCCGGTGAAGGGATCGTCGGTCCTTTCCTCGTCGAATGAGGTGCGGGATATATCGCATATATCGCTGTGCAAAGCAAAAACACTTAAAAGCAATCAAAAGACAAACCGAGTGTGTAGCATCTGCCAGTTATTGCTAAAGGAGTCACTCCCGGTGAAGGGATCTCGGTCCTTTCCTCATCGAATAAGGTGCAGGATATATCGCATATACCGCTGTGCAAAGCAAGAACTGTAGCTACCTGTTTTATTTTGAAATTCGATTCTACAACATCTTAGGTTTCTTTTAATTTCATTAATCACATTAATGAAGTCCCATCATTTAAGTACCTAAACATCACAGATAGATATGACGTACACTTATGCCATCCGCATTCGCCTCGATGTCCCCTCGTGCACCGTTAGGTTAGGTAACTAACGACAGAGCAGGGCAGGGCTAGCGCGGGTGTAAAACATAAGTAACGCCTATATAATATATCATATATACTATATACTATATCCATCACAGAAACATCACATGATCTCATCACAGATATCGCAGCAGAAGAAATATATGAAATATTGGATATACTAGGACGTCCGTGTTTTTAATACGAGCCAGTATAAAACACGGATTCCACGGTCGTGATGAATAGCCAAACCCACACCCCTAGACCCCTACGAGAGCGGCAAGCAACCCTACCAATTCTGGAGTTAGGAGACCGGGACTCGACTCCTCGAGTTGGTCTCCCACTGGACTCCAGAACCCGGTTACTTGTGCCCTCTCCTTGGGTCTATCCTAGTGCGGAAAAGTAAATAATATACAACAGGTGACAACTCCCGCAACCTGGAAGCGCCCCAATAAAAGAATATTACATACAAGTTTTTACATGAATGAAAATGAAAAACACTCATCTCACATAAAAAAACCCCCGGCTATTCAATCACGACGATCCAATATAACATATCCAGCAACACATAACATCACATGTCATCAACGTAAGTAAATATGTGCATCCCAATTTTCGTTGACACATAGCAACGAAACCGGCGATATCACATATTACACTTACGGTCACAGAAAAGAAAGTGTAAAACTACAACAGTTGGAATCCGCAATCTCTTCAGACATCGCATGCCTGACCAAATGAATTACTTAGACATCGCATGCCTAACAATTATAAACCCCGCATTTTAGTCTCAAAATCGAAAACTCTTTTCAATATCAAGTCGGGCAATTCAACAAGATTCCCGACATCCTGATCGAATGCTCGTCGCAAACTTCAGTAGACGGCTGCACCCCCGATACCGGCGACGAAGTGCACCAAGGCGGAACACCGCTACCGCGAGCACCCGGACGGATGCTTTCGGCGACGGGGTTCTCCTACAGTCACTTGGTCGGGGCTATGGAGTGAGGCTGTCTATTAAGTTTACCCGGCGAGTATCCGCGTACGCTACGTGATTGCGACGGACTTTTGATCACATCAAAATTCCGTGGCAACCGATCAAGTGAGACTAAATTGCTACGTTTATAACATTCATTTAGTTATCATATAACTCATTGTGAATTCCAATTATTGTATCCCATTCCGGATAAACAGAAAATGTTAAACTTTTCGATTGAACAATCGAACACCCAAGTTTTCCCGATACAGATCAACACATGAAACAAGTCTAACAACATTCCGTTCGTGCCTCAGTACCAACGATCCAGCCGTAGAAGGGTCAAGCCAACGCCTCACATGTGGCACGCCGTACTGCCCCAAACCCGAAGGTTCAAAGGGCAGTTCAAGACGGTCACATAATCGAGTTAAGGTTTGTGTCTTCTAGAGGGACCATCGCGTTACTTGCACTACTTAGAACGTCGTTAAACTACGGAAAAATCCAACACTTGGAAATTTCCCGACAGGGGAAAAGTTGGGTATTTATATCCGGTCGAACTTTTTAACATATTCTAAAATTTATCCGGAAAGCCACACAGACAAAATTTGATATCCCGATCGAAATTCCGAATCCCCAAATCAACTCAGAAAAATCAACTCTTGAAAATATATTAAAAATATCCAGGAATACCAGAACAGTACCATAGGAATTACTGTAGAAGACAAGTGGCACAAGACGACAAAATGGCCGCGCTTGCGCCGCACAAGCCAAGCTCGTGCCGCGGAAGCGCGGCGCACTGTAGGAATTGTGTGCACGAATTTTACAGTATTTCTTAGAATTGCCTGATGATGTTTCTGAATATTTTTAATGTTGAAAAATCCCAGAATTTAAAAATTGTACAGAGAGCAATATTGGTTCGGGGTTTCGGGTTCGTTCGGACTTCAATTTCCGTCTGGACTTCGCCTAAGGCTCTAGCTAGGCTCTGATACCACTGCAGGGTTCCTAGGCACTCTAGTGAGGTCTCCCAAGCCATCAACCATGGCAATTTCAAATCTTATGGTGCCTACAAACCCTAAAGTACGGATCGTTTGCTAGATATCTAGGCGAACAAGAACTAGTTAACAGTTAACTAAAGAGATACGGAAATTACAACCTTTGTAGATCCGGATATCCACCTCCACGGCTCCGCAACGAGGTCATCTCCGCTGTCCAAATCAAATCCGGGCTCTAGAGTCGACTTCGTCGGAGAATGGGCAAGCTAGGTCGTCGATGTCCATGCCGAAGATGATCTACGTCGAGGCATCGCTAGATTAAGCTCCTCCTTCACCAAACCCTAAAATCTTGTGAAGGAAACATACTCTACTACTTGGCAAGAGGTAGAGGATGAAGAAATAGGAAGTGGGTATACTTTAGAATTGGATTTCTCACTCATATCATCAATCTACCATTGATGACTAGAAGCTTTTTCTTCATGTGTTTTTGAAGAAGAAGAAGAAGCTCATGAAAAAGTTATGATAAGAATTTAGAAAAAGAAAAGAATTATCTATTCTTATCATAACTAAACCATGGTTAGATGTAGAGAGTTAATCATGGTTAAAGAATGGTTAGGTTTAGACAAGAAGACAAAAATGGTTGCTTTGGTCAAATGTTCATGAAGCTTCAAAGAATACAAACAAATAAAGCCACCATTTTCTCTTCATCATATTTCTTTTGCTAAAATAACCAAATGGATAAATAAATGAATAAATAAATAAGTAAATGAAGCAAAAGAAAACCCTAACCATTGACCAACCATGGTTTAAACCATACACCAAACAATCATGTATCATCAAACATGATACAATCAAATGCACAAAAGTATATCACATATACAACTTGCACATCCGAGCGAGAAAATCCATCTTAAGTAAACCGATACTAGTTAATGCAAAGTAATATATCAAATATATAATTATACATTAAATCATTAAATCAACACTTGATTCAATGATCCGGTCATGCGCACATAACCGACTGGTATCCAATATATCGGCTTATCGAATCAACGCTTGAATCGATAACTAGGTTATATCGCATACAACCATTCGATATATTTATCGCGAGAATAGAATACGGTATCACATACTCGTATTATTCTCGGTCCCGCACATATCTCATATGCGCTCCTATTTCATTTCGCTTGAACCAGGAAACCTCTGTGTAGGACTCTAAAGACTCGTCAATACGCCGGCAGCGGATGATGATCATATCAAACATCCACAAGCCGCAAGCGGTCTGCTAAACGTAACGGCCATCCGGGTATTGAGCGATCTGAAGATCGACGAGCAAGCCCGCTCACACTCCAGTGAATCCGACCAGTAACACTACCGTACAGTCCGGTCTGATCGTCTGATATGTCGCATATCTCGCCTAGGGGTGGTAAACGTCAGACCCCAATAGCTCAATAAGTCGTGTCGATATGAGGCTCATAACGGGTCGAGAAACTATTGGTAACACTTACCAGCAATTCTCTGAGCAGCCCTGGCCAGGGACTTCCTGTTATAGCCGATCGAACACAGTGCAACATCAACCCCCATATACCGGGAGAGACGAATCCCCTCCTATCGCTCATTGCCTCCATGTGACTCGGGACTGTACCCAAAAACCACCATTTTGCACGCCCTCTTGGACGTGGTAAGATGGAAATCAAAGCACAGTGGGAACCACACAAGACTCTATGACGATCTCGGGTCAACAGACTACTCTGTACCAGTGTCACCAGAGAACTGCCATCTGACGTGAGGTATAATACCATCTGGGAGTTCTCGGCGAGTCCGTCCAGTGTACCCAGTCTCTACTGAGCACCCGTATATCATCTCTGATGTCAAACACCAATGGATATGGGATCATCCATCGCCCATCTGTATGGGTCGAGAAGGTATACGCTAGTCTACTCTGGTATATCGATGCCCCGTCTCGATACACCCTCGACTAGGGACTTTGAAGGATGTACTTATAGACTACCATGTCCCCACTAGTATGATCCGCATCATAGTCCAGGTAGTCAAGTACAGATCCTAAGGGCTTTACCAACATGTAACAGAGAGACAATCAGCATACACGTTAAGGTAAAGTTCAACCAGATAGCATACTATCATGTCGAGCAAGAAAGTCCTCCCTATATATGTCCCAGCATCCACTACAATATACATCCTATGTATAGTAATGGCCTCTAGGGCATACATATAACTAACACACGATGTGGTTCGTGTATCTCAACTATGGAGGTATGTTCGAGATGAAACCCACGTATTGGATCATTCGGAGTTGACCGTACGGGAGACCTAACTTTTGAAGAGCGACCAGTTGAAATCAAGGATCGAAGAGAAAAGGTTCTTAAGAACAAGGTTATCCCTCTTGTGCTAGTTTCTTGGGGTAACCGATCGCATGGAGAATCCACTTGGGAACGAGAAGATGAAATCCGGCAGAAGTTTCCTCACCTTTTCTTGTAGTTATCTATCTTTGTATTCTTGGAATTTCGAGAACGAAATTCTTTTTGTAGTTGGGTATAATGTAACACCCGAGCCCAATGCTACTATTTTCAGTTACTGTTTGAGCATAATGTGGTACTCATTTCATTTAATTTGCTTGTTTGTTGCTTACTGTAAAATTTACCCGGCAAAGTCATTTCTACATATAAATTTTAGCATCTAAAATCAAATTGAAAATATTCATCTTGGCCTACTTGACACCCCTAGCCTCGTGGTAGCATCCGTGCATTGTGTTCTCGTCCCGTTCAGTAAAACGGGCAAGTTTGGATGGCTACGTGCACGCACGTGTGTCCGTTTTGAGAGTATGCTTTTTAATCATAAAACATTTCATTTTAAAATTTGGAACCCGCTTAAAATCCTATTATTTGAATTTCGAATTTTTGGACCCAACCCGGGCGCAATTTGGAAATGTTTCATTTGGCGCCAAAATCCCAAATTTTTTAATATTATTAAAACCTTCGCATATATTTTTCTAACTAATCTGATATCTTACTGTTCATTACCTATCTTTTAAATCTCTAAGTTAACCATATAATATTTTTATAATCTTTTATATCCTTCTCAATTTATTCTCTCAGCCAATCGCAACCTCCCCTTTAACCCCGTGGTCCCCACTTTCTCTCTCTCCTTCTTCTCTCTCTCTCCACTTTCTCTCTCTCTCTACCCCTTATATATTCTCTCGTACTTCTCTTTATCATTTTTCTCTTCTTGCTTCATGTCTCGTTTCTCATTTCTTTTAACTGTTCTTTTGTTACCGGAATTCCGTCGTGCCGGTGACGTTTCTCGACGTTCCAGCGAGATACCCCGACCCGTGTGGTTCCTTTGTTCGTCGTTTGGGTTCATTCCGTGAACCGTGCGCCGTCGCGAGTTTTCCCCGTCGACGGTTAACGTTCCGTTTTCCCGATTCGCGACCCATCGAGGCAAGTTAATCTTGCTACATGCTATATACTTTTATAATCTTCATTTTATAATATTATACATTTGAAAATCTTATAGTTTACATATGAAATGTCGTTGAAAAATCGGATATGACAAATCTGAAATTTACTGTACACCTTATCTTATAAAATTCATTATAAATCATAGAAAAATCATTAGGATACGTTCTTTAGTTCGTTAAGAAGCTAATTCAGAATACTATAACTCTATGAAATATTTACTTGCAAAATAAATTGTTTAATTAACGTAAAATGCAAATGAACACGTCTCTAAACTGCTGTCCATGGAAATTCCAGCAGCAAACTTTCAACTTTGAATATTCATAACTTTTTGTAGGGATAACCTGAGATGCTTATACTTATAAAACTGAAAACTTTATTGAATTATCTTTGTTTTGGTATAAGATACGTCTCTTTTGGAGAACATTTGTTATTTTTAAGTTATTTTACAAATTAGGGTGACGCTAAATTTCTGAACGGAACCTTCTTGTGCATGGTTAACAATACATCTTTTATAGTTACTAATCGCTTTGAATATGCTATCCATATTAATATTATTATATCACATATTGTTTAGTTGTACATCCCACATTACCATTTTATAGTTTTATAACTTTTCGGATACCCGTTTGCATCCATCGCATTTAAGATACATATAATTGCATCCATAGATCACATCACTACATAATAATGTGATATTAACACTCCATGTTTAATAAATTGTATCCTAATTAATATTGGAACTATAAATGTAACCCTAATCGATAACTGTGCATCCATATCCTTGAAATTATATCTATTGGCATATCATATTACATGTTCCAGTTATTGTTCTGATAGTACTCATGCTTGTTTATTTATACACATGTTTATGTTAGTTTGATTATGAGCACCTACATGACATCTTGTGCTTCCTGACATGACCTGTTACACTTCCTACTTGACATGAATGGTACCGTACACTCTTGACATGACATGACACCTTTATACATTACCTGGTTGACCTGATGTACCATGGCTTTACCTGTTACCTGATTTCATGCCTAATGCCAACAAACCTGACCATTCCTGCTGTCTATCCAGACATACCTACTTTTACCAGATTTTGTGTTGGCATTAGTCCTTGACTACTGAATACCTGACCTGACATACATAGCTTAGGGGTATGGGGAAATCAAAGATGAACCTGACTTGTAACTCGACAGTTCACTACCGTTCGAGTGTACACATTCCTATTCTGTGCCTAACGGCATGTCTCGGTTTCAGCCGAGAACATTGTGGCCGTGATCCCGGGTATGTACGGGATAATACCGAGTGTACACTTTCCTATTCTGTGCCTAACGGCATGTCTCGGTTTCAGCCGAGAATATTGTGGCCGTGGTCCCGGGTATGTACGGGATACTAACACTTTCCTATTCTGTGCCTAACGGCATGTCTCGGTTTCAGCCGAGAATATTGTGGCCGTGGTCCCGGGTATGTACGGGATACTAACACTTTCCTATTCTGTGCCTAACGGCATGTCTCGGCTGCCGCCGAGAATATTGTGGCCGTGGTCCCGGGTATGTACGGGATACTATTGGGTTACATCGACGATTCATCAATTGGTTTCAAAGACTATAGAGTAGAAACCTGATAGGACAGTTTAGTTACCACTGCACATTACCCTGCACTGTTATTTCTTAGTACTGCTTTATTCATGTTCATACCTGCATTGCTTATTACCATGTTCATATTATATTGTTGGTTGACATGACGCGCTGACGTCTGGGTTTTGCATGGCCCAGATTCTTTACCACTGTCGACGACTGAGCAGGAGTACTTCAGCCAACAGGCTGATTTGTGAGTTCTGTAGTGGTTAGTTCATTTATTGCATTTTATTTCTAGGTGTGATCCCGCATTACGGGACGTACCTTTCTATTATTGCATTGGATCATTTGCTTCCGCACTTATTTATCATTGACTCTGGTTATTATGGATTTGGACATGTGTTAGATAGTTTATTTATCTTGTTCTTGATATCTCTACAGCCGTAATGTGACTGTGGATGGATACTTCCTACCCACAGGTAGCATGGTTGGCTATGTCACGTGCTCAATCTTGCGTACTCTGGGAAGCGGGGCGTGACATAGAGAGAAGAAGAAGGAGATCTCGTTGGAGCTCTATAAAAAGAGAGTTTGTAACTCTTGTAAGGTTTTTTCTTTAAAGTTCTAATAATGTTTTCTCACCTTTTTCCGAATCTCTTGTGTGTAATTTGATTTTGCGTTTGTTTTAGTTTTTATCCGTTAAAGGAGATCTTAGTTTAGATACATCAAGGTTGGTGTTGTCTCCGCTGCGCCCTAACATACTCGACTTTGAAATCATCAGCAGCCAGCGTGCCATGAAGCTGGCGGGTTTGGCTGACAGGAAGGGTTTGCACTCTACTATGATAAGGCCTTTGACAACATAGTCTTTTCTACTGCTAGTGATAAAAGCTAACTACGATATAGATAAGTTGAAAAGAAAAGATAATTAAGAAAGACTTTCGGTTGATTGATTAAGGGATCCATTTCTCTTCGACTTCTGCCGTTCTTATAGTCTAATTCAGTCAGTTATGCCCACAAAATAGCTCTTCCAATTAAACCTTCATTACTCGTGCCCCTATCTGCATGGCACAGTTCCCCATGTTATGGTGCACGTTCTAGCACGTTCTTTTAGTGAAAACCGTTTTCTTGACTTGCTGGTCAAAAGCCCCGGCTAATGCTTCAGAAACGCGTCTAGGCTACTGGTGACCGCGGTTGTTCGGTCAGGTTGCGAACCGTCGACACTTAGAACTGAGTTTAGGTGTAAATGGATATAGAATATTCTCAAAATGCTGTGTTGCAGACTTGAGGTGAAATATCAAGACACAGGAGCAAGATGCAAGAAAAGAAAAGGGCAAAAAAAAAATCTGCATCTATTCAAGCTGCAGACGTGGCAAGACAGAATCCGTGGAGGTTGAGCTCTTGGTCTGGAAACTGTCAGCTCTGTGGTCTAAAAAATGATAAGGGAGCCCCCAGTTCACATATGCCTTCCGTGGATCTCATATTCTCATGCATCCACCCCCCAGTCAATCTCACTTCCCTTTTCACTTCCAACACTTCCCCATTTCAATTTAAATACCTACAACATTTCCCCAGTTGTTTTAAACAAACCCCCTCCCCCCCTCTTTCTCTCTCTCATCATTAAACCAGTCATCTCCCCAGCTAAACATACCATTTGATATATGGGTTCTTGATTTTGGAGGGGATTTTGTTGATGGGTTTTGGATTTTGAGGGGATTCGATTTTTGTGTTGTTTGGGTTGGGGGGATGATGCTGGGTGTTAGTCAGAGAGGATTGGATATGGTTTCTTGTGGTTGTTCTGTGAATTGGAGCAGCAAGAGGCCGCGGACGGGTTTGGTGTTCAGGCGCAGGCAAGGTGCTCGATGCCGGGTCTCTTCCGCCCAGAATGGTAGTTTTTCTGATTATACCCATTTGTATAATTTGATTTGGAAGTGAGAGGATTGTGTTTGATGTGGTTATTTTTTATATTGCAGTTGATGTTCGTAGTCCAGGATCGGATTTGGGTGTTGTGAATACTGCTTTGGTTGGTATTAGCAGCAGCAGAGTGTCAGTGTCTTCTTTGATAGAAATAGTTTCTGAAGATCTGCAGAGGCTCAATAAGAATCTGCGATCGGTAAGTTAAGGTTTGGTTACTTTTGGAATTATTCTTGGTAGCTATCTTTTTGGAGATACAATGGAGCTTTTCAGAAATGATCATGGTTGAGATATCAAATAATTGTAACTTTTGGTGAGCAAAAGTTCCTGTAGAATCCCATTTAAAGCAAAAATGCAGATTTATCTTATCCACCCATCCGTGGTGTGATACACATACGGTTGAGATAGAAAGAAAAAACCAACTCTTATTTTTAAGGCTATTATCTTTCTTATTTTAATCTTAACCTTCCGTGTTTCACACCATGAACGGTGGATAAGCCGCTTCTAGACTTTTGCTTCAAATGGGAATTCTGCGGGAACTTCAAATTTAATTGCTTTGTAAGTACCCAAGTAAGAATATGAGAAAAGAAAAAGAAAATCAGCCGAGGACAGTGGTTCAAGTATGAATTGGTGCATACTTGAATTAGTGTATGATTTAGGATCAACACAAAGCTTATGCTTTGAAAGGTTGGATGCCAGTCAATTACAGATTGGCAAGCACCTTGCAATGATTGAAGCTTAGTTGCTCGTTACCAAATTACATGTTCCTGACGCTAACATGTCTTCAAACTGAAAAATGAACACCATGGCGCTACGATCAATTTCTGTATGAAGCTTGTCATGTAAAGGACGTATTACGCCATTCCTGTGCAACTGCTGCAGTACTGTACATAATACGGACATCTGGTTGGTTACCAAATTCAATTTATTTTGCACAAGAAACCAGTTACAAGTTGACGACTCTGGATGAAGCGCGACCGGCTGGTTTTGGCTGATTCATGATAATATCGTTGGGACAGACTATATTTCAGAAGTATGGCTTCTATATTGACTCATGAATGTTTTTAAGGGAGTATAACAATTAGTGAAACCTCTAGGAATCATTACATGAATTGACCATGGTATATATAGCTAGGTACTTGGTGCACACAATTAGCTCAATTATATTCTTGAAAATTCTTTTTCCTGAGTCGTGAATATTGTTGGAAATTTTGGTATAGGGATCGGAAAATAATGGGAAGTAAATTAAATTATAACTCTGAGGCGTCTAGGATTTACTTATCCTCACTCAAAGAGTTTGCTAATGGGATTTCAAACAAGGTTCCTCCAGGATAGAACAAAGTCCGAAGTTCCTGTGATCAGTAAAAATCGAAGGAACTGCAAAATTTATATGAAACAGAGAAAATTAGAGAAGAAGTTGTGTTTTATTGATGGGTGGAGACTTCCTTTTTATAGACTTGCAAAAGTCACAACTGTTTGAAAATTATGACTAATAGCAAAAAAAACGCCAAGGTAGTTTTTCAGACAACTTTTGAGAATTTCTAAATTAAAAAATTCGAAATTCAAAAATTAAGAAAAATAGTAATAACCCGCCCTTTGTTGTGTAATCTACTAAGGCTTGATCAAGTAGTTTATGCCCCTAATATCCAATATGCTCCGTATTTTCCTTCCGCGCATTCCTTTTCAGGAGCGTGGATCCAAGAGGTTGGCCATCCAACGAAAGAAAGAATTGAGAACTGCCAACAATTATTTTTTCATATCAGACAACCGATTATATCGAAAAATGTTATTTGTGGTTGATTTTTGGACTCTAGAGTTCAAAGTAGGTTTCTTTTAACTGATGTATGTAAGTGGGTTTTCTACATTGGTCCATTATTTCTTTCTTTTTGTTTATTAACTTTTTTTGGGGTGCTCGATGCTTTAGGCATCTTGGAGGGATGAGTCATTAAATCTTTTGGTGGTTTCTTCTTGACATCTTAGCTATTTATATGTATTTTTCATTTCATTCTTCATATGCATTGACATATGAAATCTTGATTCCGGTCACCGGTAATTTCATGGTTCACTCTGTAGTACCTCTGATTATCTTGTTCTTGTTCCTTGCATGTACTATAATATTGCATAGCATAAATTGGTATTTTGTTTCCTTCAAATTTGTTGGAGTTTTACTTGTGAATGTTTGTGAATGTTTAAACCTTTATTACTATTAATCTGTTTATTACAAACTCCACCTTTTGATTTCTTTTTATTACTTAGCAGGGCTCTCTACTTCTTGACTGATGCCATGGATTAATTTTTAAGGCTTCAAATTTACTGAAACTGGCATCATATTCTTCAATTTTTTGTTCAACAAACTTTTATTGGTAAAATTTGCGATGAAAAATTCTCACATCGTTACAGTTTTTTTGAGCAATCAACCAAGACTTTCTTCGATCAGTTTTAGCAAAATATTTATTTTTAAGTGTCGACCTAATCTTATATTTGACACTGATTACAATAGATCGTCGGCCAAGAAAATCCAGTTTTGGTATCCGCAGCCGAACAGTTATTTAGTGCAGGTGGGAAGAGGTTGAGACCTGCTTTGGTTTTCCTGGTCTCTAGGGCAACTGCTCAAATAGCAGGTTTATCGTAAGTTCCTACAGTTTTTTTTCCTTATAAATTTATGTACCCAAAATAGTATATGGTCAGGTGAGGATTTATTCTTGTGCTATTTGAACATCCAGGGAACTTACAACACAGCATCAACGGTTAGCAGAGATCATCGAGATGATTCATACAGCAAGCTTGATACATGATGATGTGCTAGATGACAGTGGAATGCGAAGAGGTAAACAAGTTCTTACAACACTAGACTTTTATCAATTTGACTTGCTTTATGAGTTTTAAATTGACAAGCATCGATGTTCATGTTTTTCGAGAGTCTCAACTATTTCTTCATATTTCTGGTCTTTAATCATCGCAAGAATTCTATCTCTCTTTCTTTATGTTACCCCGAATCTAGTTTCCAAAACCTACATTTCTTGCCTAAATAGCTTCTAGTTGTGCATCTCTAGGCATAAGTCATCCCTAAATTGGAAATGGTATAAAACAATAATAGGTCAATGAACTGTGAATGTAGTCTCAAATTTGTGTGTTTTTGTAATGTACACTGCTTGAGAGGTAGTTCACCTTGTCATTAAATTCTGCGACTCTCTGGAGTTTAATTTTAGGCTTATTTACTAAAAACCACCCTAAAGTTTCCACCTTTTTCAAAAAACTAGCATAAAGTTTCAAAATGAAGGATAACTACCCTTTTTAACGGCGCCACGTCAGCATTTTTCCATCTCATAAAAAAAGGAAAAAATCCCCAAAATACCCCTAACTTCATCTTCCCCAAACACTAACCCTTAACCTAACCTCCCCGACCTCCGCCATTACCACCTCCATCATCATCACCATCATCTTCTTCTTCTCCATCATCTCACTGCACCCACCACCACCACCATCCCCCCGACCTCCTCCATCCCTCGATCACCACCACCTCACCACCATCACCTCGCCGGACCACCACCACCACCATCACAATCACCCTTCCATCACACCACCACCACCACCATCTCTTCATCTTCATCCCCCCACCACCATCACCATCAACCCACCGCCCCTCCCCTTTTCTCCCGCCTACCGCTCACCCGACCTCCCTAATTCAGCCCCCGCCTCCTTTGCCGCCACCCTCCCCGGATCACCATCATCTTCATCATCAAAATCATAACCACTATCATCTTCTTCTTCATCCTGGCCACTATCACCATCACACCCACCCCAATGCCCCCTCCCCTCTTCATACGCCCACTCCTTTCCTCCCCCTCCTCCTTTCTGCCATCCCCGATCATCACCATCTTCATCATCAGAATCATCACCATCACCATCATCACACCACCATCATCATTATCTTCTCCATCCCCCCACCGGCCCACCTCCTTCCCCGATCCCGTCACCACCACCAACCCCACCGGCCCACCTCCTCCCCTTGGGCGCTGCCCCCGCCCTCACCACCGCCGCTGCCGCCTCCCCCACCTTCCCCGATCACTAAACCCCAATAATGTATATTAATAATAATTTAATTAATATATGTTTAACTTAATTAATTATATTTAGTATGAGGGCAAAATGGTCAAAATTAACACCTTTAGACGTTGACCGTTAAAAAGGGTAGTTATGCTTCATTTTGAAACTTTAGGGTAGATTTTTGAAAAAGATGGAAACTTTGGGGTAGTTTTTTGTGAATAAGCCTTAATTTTATGCTATATACAGCAGTGTGAGCCTATGCGTCTTATGCTGGTCATGAA
Organism: Agapanthus africanus; assembly: GCA_030015575.1. Taxonomy (NCBI): domain Eukaryota; kingdom Viridiplantae; phylum Streptophyta; class Magnoliopsida; order Asparagales; family Amaryllidaceae; genus Agapanthus; species Agapanthus africanus. The sequence goes on along the minus strand of JASDDO010000026.1, from coordinate 108,912,217 downwards.
AAATGAAGTAGCATGGATCTGGATAAAGTATGGGATACGATATTAGTCAGATTCACTTATTCACATGTTTCCAAAAGTTTAGGATATGATTCGATGGGGTACTCTACTTTTTTGTTTTTTAAATATATGTACATTATAACAAGAAGTTATCATTATAGCAAATATAAACTAAAAGGAAATTATCATTATATTGAATATAATCTAAGAATTAAACAAATTGTTAGTGTTGATGCTTAGATTATTGGTTTCTTTTCCATTGATACATGTTCGAAACACGTATAGTACAGTGTAAATTGTAGGATGCGCCAAAAAGAGTTTAACAAGTATCCTCAAATACTTCGTTAAAATTATGAATTTGTCATGGATACATCTCCTCGATGATGAATCCATGCAACATAGGTGGAAAAACCTTTTTGGCAACATTTCAATTTTTCTTAAAGCTGATTGTAGATTATCTGATATATAGTTAATGGTAAGTCTTATCCTGGTTTTTATGATAACGAGGTGTGACTTCATAATATCATGAGGTAATACAAACATTGGCTCAAGGAAACCAGACCCAACTGGTTTAAGTTTGTTTGGATCTTGCTTCAGCCACATATTTCATTTTATATTTTCTTTATAAATATGATCTTTAATCATTTGGTTTATGTATGAGAACCACTGGGTAAGCTAATTGACCTGACCAAGAGGTCTTTGAGAGTCATCTATTCTTGAACTTACAGCGAGGTTGATAGTTTGTCTTCTTTCTATTGAGTTTGGGCATCTCTTGTGTGCTCTTTTGAGGGGATTTTTTTTCTAGGTGGGTGAGGTGGTGGGCCCAGGCAGGGCAGGCAGGGGAGAGGGCCCAGGTGAGGAGGGAGAGGGAGATGAGTGAGAGGAGGACGATGAGGAGGTGAGATGAGGGGAGGAACTCAGAGGAGAGGAGAGGAGAGTGGGAAGAGTGAAAAGGAACCAACTAGTTGAGCAGGATGGAGCACTGCCAAAGAGCTGCATTCTACCGCTTAAAGTTATGGTATTTTGGTGAAAAGAGACAGAAGAAGTAGGAGAGGGAAGTTGGAGAAATTTATAGGGAAAGGGATGGAGCATTACTTCAACATTGGATATATGAAGATTTCAATTATGCACACTTAATTGATGTTGGATTTTGCTAAAGTTCGAGAAAGAGCTCGAGAGTCGATTTTCTTCATACCAAAATCAACAGGCACAGACTCAGCTCACGGCGTTGATAGAGCTCGAAGCAGAAGTCCGGCGGAAGAATGACGGACTTGCTCGTTTATTGAACCGCCCACCAGTTTAGAAATATTTTATAAGATTCTGCATATGGGAAAATATTTTCCCAATCTTGTTAAAAACAAGAAAATATGTTCTGTAAAACAGAAACCCTTGGATCAAAAGATCCAATGGTGGGCAAAATTCCACAGAAATAATTATACTTTTAAATCCGCAAAGATTCCCCCCACATAGGTCTATTTTACCTAAAGATGGATGTTTTCTTTCCACCTCTGTCTAGCACAAGATATCTCTCTGTCTGTACCCATCAATTGATAGTTTAGTTTGAATTTGGTAGTTTCTCATAACCGAGGCAAATAATTTGCTAGTTTCTTGGAATGAAGTAATTAATATAGAAGGGCCCGAGTTGGGGTTGGTATCAGTTGTTTCCATCACATTTTGTGATGATATTGGAGGTTTCAACACTGGTATTTTAACGCCTTCATCTTGTAAATTATTTTGATGGTTTGAGTTCAAATTTAAGTTTTTTTTATGGTGTCGTATTGGACTTTTGTCTGTTACTTGACCCCTTCGCCCTCTTTAAAGTGGGTTTCTTCTGGGGACAGATGTGATATATAATCACTTGATCATTTCATATTAATAATGAAATGATTCGAAATTCTAAAGAGTCATAAATGCATCCAACAAAAAAATAGAAGCAAAAGCTTTCCTTGGTTAGTATCCTATTTAAGGCTACTTTATTACACTACTAGCACGGCTTTCATCTTAGGTCGTTATATTAAATCTCCTTATATAGAAAGATAGATGTGTGCGTCCTTATGCAAAGTAGCAAAGTTTTCATCTGAGATTGTTCTTATTCATTCCCAAGCACAAGTTTGGAGTGAACATCTATATATCGTGTTCTATTCCCATGGAGTAAAAACTGTTCATAGGGGATATTATTTTGTTGTTGTATTTCTAATAGAAAGAATGGCCAACAGGTACAAGAGGCTCAACCCATTTTCACTAAACAAAATCATCTATGCTGTCCAATTTGCTTCTTGCATATCAATTAGAAGTCCCATTTCAGAATAGTAATCAGTTTTTTACATTCCACCATCGGACACACTAAAAGGAAGTATGACTTCCATCTTCTTTAACTCATAGAAATTGGAGAGTATATGCTGCAACCTACATAGATTTTGATGGAGAAAAGTGTTGTAAGAATTACGTATCTATGCGCAACGGAAATCCAAAACCTTTGTTTTAAGGTAGATTGAAAAAGAACTATCCAACGGATACCAAATTATACAAAAAGAACACACCAACAACACACAAGATTTACCGCGGCTCGGCGTAACTAGCACCTAATCCTGCAAACCGAGACGAAAACTTGCACTATAAGAAAGAATTATAAGAGATTACACAGTCTATACATCCTCCTTTACAAAGAAATACTCTCTTACAAAACCACTCTCTATCTCATAACCGCGCCTGACCGTCCTCTTCCACTCTAATCAAATCTTAGGTTATTAGAGAATTATGGATACATGGGCCTTAGAGAAAACATCATATTTATAGTGTAAATAAATGCTAGGTAATAAATCCATATTTAATTAGAGATAAATATGAATTTAATATAAAGATTAGATTTAAATCTAAACTAAAGAGATTAGATTTAAATCCTAACTAATTCCTAATTAATCCGAATTTAAATTAAATTCAACAATCTTAACCTTGATTCAAATTCGCCATAATCTCTTCATTTTCTCAATACATTGGAACTCCGTTCTCACCGCCTTGCGCCCGAAGGCACCTCAACAATTTACTTGACAAATTTTGAACTTGAACTGAAACCATCTTAGAAATGCGTTCGCCGGATTTTCTACGATGGCTACCTTCGTAAGTCACCTCAACAATTTCCTTCTTCTTGGCCTTTAAGAAGAACACTCTCACCTTCTCAAGAACATACAAACCCAACAACCTTTGCAAATAGATAATCTTCCTGACCACCTCTATGACGGTTAGCAACTTTGCCTCCATTGTTGATACCGTGATACCAGACCGATTTAGATAGAGTCGGTTAGTAAGAGATTTCTTTATGTAAAGGAACTCTAACTTGTCCCACAATCCCGCCGTTGTCATCGTTTGCGCCATTTCGCAAAGAACTTTATCGGCAATTGAAACTGGATCGAACTGTGAGCTTTGTCTAATATCTCTTCAATCTCAACCGCTGTGGTCGTCACCAGAATCCTGTCTTTTTCAAAAACAATCTTGTACACATCTTGTTGTTTTAGCAGTGTCGTCATCTTCAATCTTCATAGACTGAAACTGTTGCGCCCATCAAACTTTTCTATCCCGTAATTTGTAGACGCCATCTCCTTAATAAACTCCAAAACGTGAATTTGACGCTCTGATACCATTTGTAAGGATTACATATTTATGCACAGCGAAAAACCCAAAACCTTTGTTTTAGGGTAGATTGAAAATACTATTCGACGGATACCAAATCACATGAAAAGAACACACCAACACACAAGATTTACCCAGGTTTGGCGCAACTAGCATCTAATCCTACAAACCGCGACGAAAACTTCTACCATGAGAAAGAATTATAAGAGATTACACTGACTTCTCACCCTTCTTTATAAAGAAATACCCTCTCTTACAAAACCTATTTATCTTGCGACCGCACTTAGCCGTCTCTCCCACTCTAATCAAAGCCTAAATTATTAGAGAATTATGAATTACTCAAAAATCCTAAAGAAAGCTAAAGATTAGAGAAAAATATGAATTAAATCTAAACTAAAGAGATTAGATTTAAATTAGGGTAATTAAATGCTAAAGATATATCCATATTTAAATTAGAGAAAAATATGAATTAAATCTAAAGATTAGATTTAAATCTAAACCGAAGAGATTAGATTTAAATCATAACTAATCCGAATTTAAATCACAATTCAACAATCTCCATCTTGATTCAAATTCGAATCAAATTCACCATAATCTCTTCACTTTCTCAATATCTTGAAACTCCATTTTTGTTGCCTTGTACCCAATCCTCAACAATCTACTGGCAAAACTTGAATTTGGACCGGAACCATCTTAGAAATGCGTTCGTTGGATTCTCTGGGATAGCAATCTTCGTAAGAGACATCACTTTCTTCTCGGCCTCCAAGAAGAACACTCTCACCTCCTCCATAATTCCCAAACCCAGCAATCTTCATAAATCGATGGCCTTCTATCCGTCTGCATGACGGCTATCAACCATGCCTCCATTATTGAAACCATGATACCAGCATGAAGTGTTGATCTACTTGGCACTGCATCCGTGCTCAACATGTAACCTATCGTCGACCTTTATCTACCCATATCACCGGAGTAATTGATACCTGATGATAACATCGTCAAAAAACTGAAGTGTGTCTCTAAGTGAGAAGACATGAGCTAAATCTTCTTCATCCTATACCAACCTAGAACCTGCTCGATACTCTGCTTCAACCAACGCAGCTCTCCATCCATGACACAATCCAATTCATGAATCAAACATGCAGACTTTCTACCGAACTTCCGATCCTCTTGCTTTAGAGACGCGTCCTTAGCCACTCCTATGCACTGAACTATTCTCGACCTCTGCACCACTGGTTGTACCGGACTCTCTGTCTGAATCGAAGTACTGACCACCTCATCTCTCGTAACCTGAACTGGAATTTCGAACTCCACCTCTCTTGGCGGTATACATGTTCTCCGTTCACCATTGACCGAGTCTATCTTCTTCGAAGTATATCACAGACTCAACGAATGTCACTAGCTGATTACTCCATTTTGGGTCCCAGAACACGAATTATACCTTTTTACTCTGCCTCCTAAGCCAACAAGAGAACAACTCTCAGTTCTCGGCTCCTCGGTGCACCCAATAACACGAAGCCCTGAGTAATCTCTAGCTCTTCCAGTCCATAACTTCTCAGGAATTCTCATATCTACCACCGTCGATGGTGATCGATTGATGAGGTACTCGGTAGTAGATAGGGCTCCAGCCCAAAACTCCCTCGGAAATCCAGCTGGAAGCTGTAAATCCCTGTTCTTCCAAACTGTCCGAACCATCCGTCCTGCAATGTCATCTGACCGAGGATCTCCTAATGTGGTATACTGATGCATGATTCTCTCCGGCCTGCATAATTCTACGAACTCCTATGAAGTGAGGCCTCCGTCTAATTCGAACCGAAGAACCTCTACGCGCTTCTCGGGATGCTTTAGATAGAATCGGTTATTCAGAGATTTCTTCATGTAAAAGGATTCCAACTTGTTCCACAATTCTGCCGCTGTCGTCTTTTACGCCACTTCGCAAAGAACCTTATCGACCATTGAAAACTGGATCGAACTGTGAGTTGACTTCCATCTCTTCAATCTCAATTGTTGTGGTCGTCAATGGAATCCTTTCTTTTGCAAAAACAATCTTGTGCGTATCTTGTTACTTTATCAGCGCCGTCATCTTCAATCTCCATTGACTGAATTTATTACACACATCGAACTTTTCAATCTTGCAACTTGTAGACGTCATCTCCCAATCAACTCCAAAACTCTAACTTGACGCTCTGATACCCATTAAGAATTACGTATCTATACGCAGCGGAATCCAAAACCTTTGTTTTAGGGTATATTGAAAAAGGACTATCCGATGGATTCCAAATCACATAAAAAAAAACATACCAACAATACACAAGATTTACCCAGGTTCGGCGCAACTAGCATCTAATCCTGCAAACCGCGACGAAGACTTCCACTATGAGAAAGAATCATAAGAGATTACACTAACTACGCATCCTCCTTTACAAAAAAATACTCTCTTACAAAATCTCTCTCTATCTCATGACCATGCTTGGCCGTCCTCTCTCACTCTAATCAAACCCTAGATTATTAGAAAATTATGGATACATAAACCCTACAGAAAACATTATATTTATAGGGTAAATAAATGCCAGGAGATAAATCCATATTTAAATTAGAGATAAATATGAATTTAATCTAGAGATTAGATTTAAATCTAAACTAAAGAGATTAGATTTAAATCCTAACTAATTCGAATTTAAATCAAATTCAACAAAAAGTATTTTGATGGTTGATAAATCCATTTTTAAAATATTGTTGGCTCAAGATAAGAGCAGTGATTGTCAATGTCTGGGATTGAATGGGTAACATGGTTTTTTTCTAGGTAACCTGGGTAGTTTCCTGTTTTGCTATTTGTTATTTCCCTTTGTAATTTTTTTTTATAAAAAAAGAGGCTTACATCAAAAATTGTTTCTAGCTGCAAAAGTTAAAATGCAGCAAAATATTGTAAGAGGCTGGAGAACTTGTAGAGTCAAATCAATTCTTCAAAATTTTGAAGGATTACAATAGTGAACAATATAATTTTAGTCTATAAAATTTAATAAAAGAAGAATATAATAGTTTATCCTGTAAAACCCTGACGATTTTAAAGATGCATACCTAATGGTTTTCCTCTATTTTTTTTGTGCACCGCTGCTGCACATGATTACTAGTAGCAGATGAATAGATGATACTTACTGTTTATGGAAGTAAGTGAAGATGTCATACAGTTCAATTACCTCATTTTGTAAGTAATTTGTCAGCAAATTCTGCAGCACTAGATTAATAATTATCCATGTCGACTGATGGAATACTCTTCTAATCTCTAGACTACATTAATTAACCTGTAACTTGATTTAATACTCAGAAATTGGCATCTGATGGTTACCTAAAATCTGCACACAATCAGCAATTTACATTCTGTGGTTTTCTTATTTTTTTGCAAGAACTTTATATGGTGCATATGGTTATTACACTTTTGGCTTATCATCTTTCTGTACTTAAATTCACTTTGCTCCAGTGAGGACTTGCTAGAATTTCTCGTGTCTTGGAAATTTTATTCTGAATTTTTTATATTTTAGAGCTTATATAGGTATAATTAGGGGGAAAAAGAATTGATGAATATTATAGAAGCTGACTTGTTTTTGTTTTTTAGGTAAGGAAACAATCCATCAACTATATGGGACAAGGGTAGCAGTTCTAGCAGGAGATTTCATGTTCGCTCAGTCTTCTTGGTATCTTGCGAATCTTGAAAATATCCAAGTCATAAAGCTCATCAGCCAAGTACACGTACAACTTTTTTTGGCGGCTCAAATTATCTTTGACTATACATTATATGCCTTCTCACAATAACTATGGCATCACAGGTCATCAAGGATTTTGCTAGTGGTGAAATCAAGCAAGCGTCAAGCCTGTTCGATTGTGATGCAACTTTAGAAGATTATATGCTCAAAAGCTATTACAAGACCGCCTCTCTTATTGCAGCAAGCACAAAATCAGCTGCTATATTTAGCAGCGTCGATAGCAGTGTTTGCGATCAAATGTACGAATATGGCAAAAATCTCGGCCTTTCTTTTCAAGTGGTTGATGATATTCTTGATTTCACCCAATCAGCTGAACAATTGGGCAAGCCAGCAGCCAATGATTTAGCCAAAGGAAATCTCACTGCACCAGTTATTTTTGCATTGGAAAAAGAGCCGAAACTAAGAGATATCATCGATTCCGAGTTTAGTGAAGACGGGTCCTTAGAAGAAGCCATTGAATTGGTTCATAAATCTGGAGGAATCGAAAGAGCACGCGATTTGGCTAAAGAGAAAGCTGATTTGGCTGTACAAAATATACAATACCTTCCTAATAGTAATTTTAAAAGTTCGCTCAAGGGAATGGTGAAGTATAATCTTGAAAGGTTTGAGTAGGGCTAAAATATTTATTTGTTTTTCTTGTGTTTGTTTTTTTTAAAGGTGAATGAAGATGACCGAATCAACACAGCTTGTAACAATTCGGTTGAAGCCAATTAATTCTGTATACACAATAATTTCAGTATTACATGTGTAATAAATACCATTATTTTATTTTAAATGGTGTATGTAACTTATATGCAATTGTTGAGAATCATTATAAAATGCTAATGTTGGAGCAACAAATGAAATTTCCGTAAATGAGTTATTGTATCCCTGGAACTTGTAGAGGAAAAGGAATTGTTCCCAGTCTTATCTTGAGATGTAACGCTGCTTGCCGCATCCAATATGTGACTATTTTTCCTTTCCTGTTTCCTTTTTTTTTTTTGAAATTTGGTCAATATATACCATTTTATTTATAACATTCTAGTATTGCCATCAGGAATGTTTTTCTTGTGCAGGCCTCTTGAAGAAGTTAATGTTATATCGTAACTGAGAGTTATTTTAGTAGCTGAATGCAGGTGAAAGATAACTCTGTAGGACCCCTTCATCATTTCCACTGCAAGGACAAGGTAATTTATCATACGTTATCTTATTGATAGTTTAGCGCTGATTAACTTTGATAAGATATGCATATCTTTTATATCATTTTGTATTTATCTTTTTGTATTGGGTTTACGTGTATTATATGTATATTACGTATTATGGGTTCATCTTGTGGGCTATATATAGAGAGAGGTATATTGTATATTATTTTTTGATCAATCGTTAATAATATTTTCACTCCCAAATTCAATAGTTTCTAATATGGTGTCGGAGCTTATGCTACCATTGATTGATGTCATCATCGACGATTGATCCTCTCCACCAGCTCGTCTCATCATCTGCTCGATCGCCACATCTTCCCATCGTCGAATCTCTCTCCATCTGATGACTCCGACACCACCGTCGATCAATTTCTCCCTCTCCTCTTATTCGACCCTAAATTTCTCATTTGTGCGCTTCGTTTCTTATTTATTTACCATAATTTGATGCTTTACATCAAAATCATCATCATCGTCGCCATCACCATCATCATCTGAAATCGCAAAATCAAAATTTGATTAATCGTCCTCCTCTTCTGTTCTTCTCTTCATACCCTTTGATTTTCCCGCCTTATTCATCATCTTCCATTGTTTTCCGCGATTACCAGTAACAACAAAATCCTCCTCAATAAAATCATAGGCATTCAAAAATCTATTCATCATCATCTTCCGAAACCTCTATCGGTGATTTCTAGATCCTTTCAATAACATCAAGGCATCTCCCCACCGTCGAAGTCACCTTCTTTCTGATCCCGTCGAAGCCCTCATCTTCATCACCCCCAATCTCGTCAAAGTCATCTTCTCTTAAATTTAAAAAAAAAAAAAGTGATGTCATCTTCGCTATTATCATCTTCTATATCTTTCGCTGCTTCTACTTCTATTTGGGTAATGTCATCTACTCCTTTTTCTTCTTCTTGTGCTATTTCCAATTCTATGTGTCATGCCTTTTTTTCGGTTTTCTTCTTCTCTTTCCTCCAGGGCTTCTATTTCTATATTTGATGGCTGTCATCTCTTGTTTCTTCTTTTTCTACTTCTTCATCTGCCTCTATCTTTTATGGTTACGACTAACTTCTCTTTTTGGTGGTTCTTATTCTTCTTTTACTTCTCTATAGATCGAGTTTATTGTTTTTTTTATCATGGTATCAGAGCCAATGGCTCGATCTAAAATTTATCTTCATTTATATTTTTAGTTTATTATTCCAAAATAAATAAAGTTGTGTCAATAGTATCTAATTCAGAAATGAGTTCTCTCAGTTTCATCATAAGCAGTTGCTCCATAAATATCAAGTATAAGCAGCTTTTTTTAATGACGTCTTCTAGCAGCATGATTTTCTTTCGTTCAAGCAGCTATTCTTTTCTTATGACGTCTTCTAGCTGCATAATCTTCTTCTTTTAGCATTTCCAGCAAAAAAGACGGCTTGTGGCTTAATTCGGAGCACCTTTATTTCTTTAGCAATTCATTAATACATTTTTATTGCTTTATTTACTTATTTCATTCCTTTCTCACTTTCTATCACTAAATTTCCATTCCTTAATGCTTGAACCTGAACCTGAACCTCTTTAATCTCAACTTCATTAACAACATAACTCAAACATGCCTTAGAATATTCTTGAACGAGAAGTGATATTGAATTTCATGAAGCTAACACAAATAATAAATCAAATTTCAAGTGAGGATTTCTCCATCTTATATATATATATATATATATATATATATATAACTTGCTTCATTTTGTGATTGGTAAATATATATTAAACTCTTCCCAAATTTTTGTAGGTGAACTGCAATCCCTCTTCTCCTTGCCTGTGCCCATATCTGCATATATCTTCTTCACGCACTCGAGACGGCCTCATAAAAGCTTCGGAGGTAAACGTTTGAAGGGAAAATAAGGTCACTTTTACTAATTGACATTCCCGAGTTTTAATTTCAGACCTTTTTATCTATATAAAACAGGTCATAAGCAAAATAGGTGACATTATATATAAAGAAAATAAAAGACTCTCAAATTTAGAGATGATAGTCGATTTGATTTATATATTATTCCTGGTCTTTTTAGTTTGCGCAATTGATTTCTTCTTCACTTTCGATTGTATTTATTGTTAGTTTTTTCTGTTTTCATGGATTTGTGATAATTTTTGTAGCAAAGATGCATTTAGAAATAAAGTGATCTAGACTGCATCAGAAGTTGTAAAAAGGATTCAGTTCAAATGTTTTAGCTCATATTGCAATATATCTACCTAATTCTTCTTGTATTTATTTGTAACATGTTCAAATCTTTAAATTGTTTCACCGATCTCATTATTTTTTGTTCAGAACGTTACAGTAAAGATCTGCAATGTTATGTATTTTTTCTGAGGTTAATGGGGTTGTGAATGTTCACAATCAAGTTGGATGTGAACGTTCCGGTCCTAAAGAGGAAAAACATTTTTTTTTTGAAAGAAGAGCAGTACTCAATGAGTCTGTCCCATGAAATTATATAAAAACCAAATAACAATAAAAAAAACTGTACCAAGATGCAACATATTCTCATGCCCACATGTACCAACCGAGACAGAGAAGAAAAAAGAGTAAAAAAAAAGAAAAAAGAAGAGAGACAGGATTGGGGAGAAGAAGAAAAGAATAAAAAAAAAACAAAAAGAAGCCCCTGCTTATTTAGAACCGGACCTGACTCTTCTTTATTGTTTCTTTCAACTGAGAACTCCCAGCCTCTTTGGAAAAAGCATAGGAAAGAGATGCTTTGTATATATTTTGAATTCCCAAGCAACCAAAAGACTTTAAGCAAGTTTTACTGAGAAGAGTTGACCTACAGCTCACCTTCAAGCAAGCCTGCACATATCCAAGAGAACCGGCAGAACCAACACAAAAGGTAGAATGAAAAAAACTTGAAAACAAGAGTATTCCAATTTATGAGATGTACATATAGCTATTTTTATCTTGCAGAATACTAGATACCATATATAAAACAGAAGGAAGGAGTGGGTTTGCGGGTTTAAGTTGGGGTGTGACTCACCTCCGGGGCTGTGAGAGATGCATTTACAACTAACTTGGATGTGACATTCAAAACATCATTATTCCCTGTACAAAACTAAAACAAACTTATTTCTTCAATTTATGCCTATTTTGATAATTTATTTTGCTAAAACAATACATTTCACCAGATTTCCTTACTCAACGATAACAATCATCTTTTTTGCATCTAAACTTAATTAGTACCCATATTAGGAAATTTTGAGGCCGTGAATTCTATGGATTAAGTAAAATTAGGTGTAAAATGACAAGGATCAGCAATAAAGTAAAAAATAAATATACAAAATAACCATAACTAGATTTAAGTAGTATTTAATTTTAATTAAGATAATTTCTGTATAGATATATCAGTTTCACATAGAAGGAAGTTTTTTCCAAACATTATAAAACTTCTAATTAATGTGAATATACCCAATTTTTGAAGATAACAATGTCCAATAAAGTCTCAATGATTATGAATTGTAGGTGGGGTTTAAGTACATATATGAGAATGTAAATATACATATTCTTACTATCAATTCGAAATAATTTAGAAAGATTGTGTGGTCTAATTTAGGTGATCTAAATTAGTCACCTGCATATGTAAATTTATATTTGGATTATAATTAATTAAAGTGTCAAAGAACATATACTGTATTTAAATATAGCATGCATGTATTAATATCTAGCTATGAAACAAAATCTCCTCATGAGGGAAAGACTAGCCATGAATATATGATAATTTAGTTTTGCTCTCTCTTGAACATCTAATTGGTGAAAATTCTTTGCTTTCCCTTCGAAAACTCTTCAATTTACAGTAGCATTTTTAAAATGTATTATATCTTAGTATTGGCATCAAGAATGTTTATTTCATGCGCAGACCTCACAAAGAAGTTTGAGACTTGTACCCAAACCGAGAGTTGTTTCTTTTAGCCGAAAAAGCTGCAAGCTCATTTAAAGCGACAACTTCATCATAGCCACGGACAAAATTTGGGATTTAGCAAGTTTTTCAAACTAGTTAGAGATTTAGCATAGTTTTAAAACTATTTAGCGAAATAGCAGATTCAAGTCAAATCAAAAACACGTAGGTGCCACGCAGGATGGCGGTTTGGAAGTTGGCCAAGCAAGAATCCGCACTTGCAAAGTGCGGATTCTAACTTGGTTCGCTTGAAGAAAGACAAAGCAAGAATCCATACTTTGCAAGTGCAGATACTTGCAAAGTGCAATTCTAATGCAGCAAAAGTCCGGGGATATTTCATGCAATTGAGCCTTCGTTTCACCATATCTGAGAGATAACAAACACCAACGTTGTTCCTTTTTTGAGCATCATATGATTCATATCATCATCAATAATCATAATCAACCAAGATAACAAACAGTAAAGGATATATGTGTCTAATTTTTTCATCATAGGTAGATATGTCCACGAAAAAGAAGAAATGTCGTTAGCGAACAATCGCTCGGTAAGTCCCAAAGAGAGGTAGAGATAGAATAGACAGAAAGAGACTATAACTAGTAATGTTTGATTATAATGTTAACACAGTTATTTATAGTTTGGTAAATAATATGCCAGTGTATATGAGAGGAGTCCCACTATTCCGGAGACTAAGGTATACAGAGCACAAGGAACCGTTAAGCCACGGTACAACAGCAATGGATATTCATGTTAGGTGTATTAAAGTGACCGTCTCGTGCCACTTCTAACGCATTCCGTACCAGTCTACACCTTTTGCCTCGTAATGTATTTTATATTATTTTGTATTGTTTGTGTAATAGATTGTTCGATTTGCCGAAACCATGATATCATGTAAATGGAATGGATATAAACAGATAGACATGTAATCAGAGTATATCCATGGTTCGGTTCGGTCGAGTCATGTTAATATAGATTGAATTCTGATATAGACGGATTCATGTTGAATTGGAGTTATACTTGAATCATATTGAAGTCAGATTGATTTCATATTAGACCGTGACTCGAACTGAGTCATACTTTTAAACAATATTGAAGCCCTGATTTAGTTTTAGTGTTATCCGTAACTGCTGTACATGAACGACATTATTTGTGTCTTTTTCCAAGACAATTACCGTGTTGATAACACCGTTGTTAGATTGTCTACCTTAGATAGGCAAGCACCCATATTCTCCGGCTCCCTGAGGCTCAAGAGAACTAGTCTCGCTTAAACCTATATTTACTAGGGTCCTTATTGTAATTTAATATAACTTGTGGGAGTTTTATGAAAAATAGTTTTGATATATTTTCAAAATACACCTCAAGTATTTAATTATTGTCTTTAGAGTTTTCATAAATGTAGTTTTTATAAAAATGAAATTTTCTAGCGAGTAGAAGCTAGTTTTTATTGTACATGGTATTTTAATGAAATATTGGAATTGTGTTGATTTGAAATGGTAGTTTCATGAAATTGTGATTCTTTTGCTTTAGAAAACATGGAATATTTATATAATATATTTAAAATAGATATTTTGATAATAGTTATATATATATTTATTTAATAAAAATAAATTTTTATTTATTTTGTAGAAATCTCATTTTCTTAAAAATTGCATAAAAAATTCCATCGAGATCGAATGCTCCGTGAGAAGGTCTGCATCTCGCTCTACTAGGCCCGAGAATGTGCGATAACCCGCACCATCCCGATCGCGGTCCCCAAAATGGGTTGTAGAGGCGCAATTGTAAGGAATTAAAAAACACACTTTTTAAAGAAAACGGTTTTTTAATGTTTAAGGTATTTATTCGTAAACTCGTATTTTCCCACAAAATAATGCCCCAAAATTCATCGTGCTATGTCAAAAATGTGTGGTGTGATGAGGTAGTTCATTACCTCATGAGTTATCTAAAGGTAATAAGGTTAAAATGAATAAATAATGTTGTATGTAACATGACGGTATTTTACCGTAAAGATGGAATAGAAGTTGTTATTCATTATATTTTGAGATAAAACTTGTTGTGGATGTTGTATTATATTTGTTAAACAATATACAAAAAGATGGTGAATTTGTTATAAAGAAAAATTGTGTTTTTAGTTAAAATAGAATTGGAAGTCAGATTAACTCCGCTTCCGACTAGTTTTGAATTAAGAATGTTTTAGACTAGAATGAGGGGAGAGGAGAGGGGACTTACAGGTTAAAAATAAAGAGGGGAGATGGAGGAAGCTTTTGGAACTGTCGTGGAGTCATTTCGTCGCCGGATTCTTTTCGATACTTTGCCGGAACTTCGACCTTTGCTAACTCCACTTGTATAACTTTGGACTTGGAATTTTTAGAGAGTTTTGATGCTAAATTTTAGAATGAAGAGAGACAAAGTGTAAGGTTGTATTTATAGGGTAGGATTAGGATTTAGGGTGATGAATTTGAGAATTAAAATGCATTAAATCATGGAGTAATGTTCATTTAATTCTTTGAAAATGTGCAGAGAAACAAACAGGCTGGGGTTAATGGAAGGAGTCCAAGGGGTTAAGGGTGAAAATTTGGGAGCATTTGCCATAGGGGGCGCGGCGGCGCCGGCCCCAAATGTCATCTCACTGGTCGTCTAGGGGGTGTGGGTGCTTGGATTTTGGACACGTGTTAGGGTCTGTATGAATAGTATTTTGCACATGTTTGTTTTCTGTGTTACTTTTCATTTTACGTGTAGTGCACATGCAAACTTTTGAGCTTCTAAAAATTTAAAAGAAAAGCAATTAAAAAATATATGTGGCTGAAGGGATTCGAACACAGGGGTTACGTCACAGCAGTGCAAAGCTTTACCAATGAGCTACAAGTGCTTTCTTACTGTTCAAAAGCAAATTAAATTTGTAACTTGTGCTCAGGCTTAGGTGCTCCTTTCTGTATTTTTGAAAAAATTCTGTACAGAAAGTTTGGCGTTGTTACATTCTACCCTCCTTACAAAAATTTCATTCTCGAAATTTATAGAAGGAAAGTGTAACAGATTCAAGAAAAGTTTGGTGATAAAACTATTGATAGTGCATGAAAAATATTTAGAAGAACGAAAGAATGCAAAAGTTTTGGAAAGATTGAAAAAAAAGATGTAAAGAAATTACCAGGGTTACCTTGGTCTACAGTCTCGGCTTCTACGGCCGCTAAAGTAAAAGCCTGACGTCAGGATACATTCCTCCTAGCTGGAGGTACATTCCTCTGTCCTTGGGGCATGTTCCTCTGCCCTCGAGGCATATTCCTTAGTGCTTGATGGAATTGGCGATTAGGCTGTGCAGGAGGTCCACGTAGAGGTGGAGCTGGGAGAGCAAGACGAGATGCAGGAGCCTGGATAGCTGGCCGCTGCGGATAAGTGTTGTGAGTTAGAACTTGGTTGCGTATATAAGGACATGTTCCAATTCCATGATTGGATGCGCCACAAACTAAGCACAGGCTTTTTGCGCGTCTACGGTCCTTCTATAGGTGTCCATCTCTCTTGCAGTAGAAGCAAAAATCTGGACTTGGCTGGTTATTTATTACTTCCGGTCTCCTGGGTTCATGAGTTGGTATTGAAGAGCTCCTCCTGCCATCTGGGTGACAGGGCGCTTCACACCGGCAGATTGAGGTCTGCCTTTCATCTTCACCACTGCTTCATATCGACGGGCAGCCTTCAAAACCAAATCATGGGTTAGAAAATCCCCTGTAGCTAATGCATCTTGGATCTCTGGGTCTTACCCTTACTGAAATCGTATGGACCTGATCTCATCCGTCTGTATCAAGTGTGCTGCGAATCTACTGAGCATGGTAAACTCAGCATCATACTCATCTACAGATTTGGTCCACATCAAACCCTGTTGTAGATGGATGAATTGCTGCTCCATGTCAAATCGGGGAGTCTCTGAAAAGTACTTCGCACTGAACATGTCACGAAAAGTCCTTCATTCGATAGGTTGGGCAAGATGGCTTTCTTCCGCCTTCCAGCATACTCGGGCGTTGTCAGCGAGTTGCAGCTTTGCAACTCGTACCTAAACGATCTCTGGCACTTGTGCTGCTGCCAGATCATCCTCAATGCTCTGAGCCCATTCTTCTGCTTCCAGAGGGCTCTTTTTCCTGAAAATTACTTTGGGTGCAATGCCCGGAATTGCTTTACTCCGGGCGCTTCCTCTTCTGGACGGTTTAGTAAGATAGCAGTATTCTGCTGCTGTCCTTCCAGAAGGCTTCAGATTGCCTCAAGAAGTACCGTCTGCTCATTAATTGGAGTATCAACGGTAGGCATAAGCAGTAGAGGTGGTGGTGTGTTGTTGAAATTGGTGCTGGTGTTGTTTGGAGAATCCATAATCTTGAAAGAAAAATAGGATTAGGATAAATTCAAAGTATGTGAAATTGTAAGATTCAAGGAATATGAAATGTAAAGAATATTTTTTAGTTGCTGATTCTTGTGTTATATTTCTTAGAACTTCATGCAGAATTGACCTGCATGTCCATGCAGAACCGACCTGCGTGGGCCGCCAACAAAACCTATCACGCCCCGCTTCCCAGTGTACAGGTAAGAAGACACGACGAGGCCACTACGTATTTTCTCAGAAGTAAACACGCTAAGCGTATCTAAGTAATATAATGAATGTACACAAGAAAAATGACAATAGATGTAATTGAACAGCAACTTTTATTTATTAACATTTCTTTACAAGTACAACTGAAAATGTAAATACATGAATAGAAAGCAATGCCTAAACAATTGCATGAACTGAAAAGAAAATATATACAAGTATCTAAAGCTCTGGATCAATGGCGAACTGCTCCAAGTCTTCAGTACCGGGCTCGATCTGCAGTGAGTCCGATCCACCTGACAACATTCTAAAGAAAGAAGAGAAGGAATGTCGTCAGCAAACAATCGCTCGATAAGTCCCTAAAGAGATAGAGATAGAATAGACAAAAAGAGAGTATAACTAGTAATGTTTGATTATAATGTTAACGCAGTTGTTTGTAGCTTGGTACAGAATATGCCAGTGTATACGAGAGGAGTCCTACTATTCCGGAGATTAAGGTATACGGAGCACAAGGAACCGTTAAGCTACGGTACAACAGCAATGGATATTCATGTTAGGTGTATTAAAGTGACCGTCTCGTGCCACTTCTAACACATTCCGTACCAGTCTACCCCTTTAAAAAAAAACCGTAATGTATTTTGTATTGTTTTGTATTGTTTGTGTAATAGATTGTTCGACTTGCCGAAATAATGATATCATGTAAATGGAATGGATATAAATAGATAGACATGTAATCAGAGTATATCCATGGTTCGATTCAGTCGAGTCATGTTGATATGATTGAATTCTGATATAGACGGATTCATGTTGAATTGGAGTTATCCTTGAATCATATTCAAGTCAGATTGATTTCATATTAGACCGTGACTCGAACTGAGTCAGACTCTTAAACAATATTGAAGTCCTGATTTAGTTTTAGTGTTATCGGTAACTGCTGCACATGGACGGCAGGATTTGTGTCTTTTTCCAAGACAATTACCGTGTTTATAACACCGTTGTTAGATTGACTACCTTAGATAGGCAAGCACCCATATTCTCTGGTTCTCTGAGGCTCAAGAGAACTGGTCCCGCTTAAACCTATATTTACTAAGGTCCTTATTGTAATTTAATATAACTTGAGGGGGTTTTATGAAAAATAGTTTTGATATATTTTCAAAATGCACCTCAAATATTTAATTATCATATTTAGGGTTTTTATAGATGTAGTTTTTTATAAAAATGAAATTTTCTAGCGAGTAGAACCTAGTTTTCATTGTACATAGTATTTTAATGAAATATTGGAATTGTATTGATCTGAAATGGCAGTTTCATGAAATTGTGATTCTTTTGCTTTAGAAAAAATGGAATATTTATATAATATATTAAAAATAGATATTTTGATAATAGTTATATATATATTTAATAAAAATAAATTTTTATTTATTTTGTAGAAATCTCATTTTCTTAAAAATTGCATCAAAAATTCCATTGAGATCGAATGCTCCGTAAGGAGGTCTGCATCTCGCTCTACTAGGCCCAAGGATGTGCGATAACCCGCACCATCCCAATCGGGGTCCCCAAAATAGGTTGTAGATGCGCAATTGCAAAGAATTAAATAACACACTTTTTAAAGAAAACGGTTTTTGAATGTTTATGGTATTTATTCGTAAACTCGTATTTTCCCACAAACTAATACCCCAAAATTCGTTGTGCTATGTCAAAAATGTGTGTTGTGATGAGGTAGTTCATTACCTCGTGAGTTATCTAAAGGTAATAAGGTTATAATGAATAAATAATGGTGTATGTAACATGATGGTATTTTACGGTAAAAATGAAATAGAAGTTGTTATTCATTATATCTTGAGATGAAACTTGTTGTGGATGCTATATTATGTTTGTTAAACAATATACAAAAAGATGGTGAGTTTGTTCTAAAGAAAATTTTCGTTTCCAGTTAAAATATAATCGGAAGTCGGAT
The DNA here is from genome assembly GCA_030015575.1 of Agapanthus africanus. Lineage (NCBI taxonomy): Eukaryota > Viridiplantae > Streptophyta > Magnoliopsida > Asparagales > Amaryllidaceae > Agapanthus > Agapanthus africanus. The sequence continues at coordinate 108,893,213 of JASDDO010000026.1, read as the reverse complement.
TAACTCCGCTTCCGACTAGTTTTGAATTAAGGATGTTTTAGACTAGAATGAGGGGAGAGGAGAGGGGACTTACAGGTTAAAAATAAAGAGGGGAGATGGAGGAAGCTTTTGGAACTGTCGTGGAGTCGTTTCATCATCGGATTCTTCTCGAAATTTCGCTGGAACTTCGACCATTGCTAACTCCACTTGTATAACTTTGGACTTGGAATTTTTAGAGAGTTTTGATACTAAATTTCAGAATGAAAAGAGACAAAGTATAGGGTTGTATTTATAGGGTAGGATTAGGGTTTAGGGTGATGAATTTGAGAATTAAAATGCATTAAATCATGGAGTAATGCTTATTTTTAATTTTCTGGAAATGTGCAGAGAAAACAAGCAGACCGAGGTTAATGGGGGGAGTCTAAGGGGTTAGGGATGAAAATTTGGGAGCATTTGCCACGGGGTCCCGACGACGCCGGCCCTAAATGTCATCTCTCCGGTCGTCTAGGAGGTGTGGGTGCTTGGATTTTGGACACGTGTCAAGGTCTGTATGAATAGTATTTTGCACATGTTTTTTTTCTGTGTGACTTTTCATTTTACGTGTAGTACACGTGCAAACTTTTGAGCTTCTAAAAATTTAAAAGAAAAGCAATTAAAAAATATATGTAGCTGAGAGGATTCGAACACAGGGGTTACATCACAGCAGTTCAAGGCTTTACCAATGAGTTACAAGTGCTTTCTTGCTGTTCAAAAGCAAATTAAATTTATAACTTGTGCTCAGGCTTAGGTGCTCCTTTCTGTATTTTTGAAAAAATTCTGTACAGAAAGTTTAGGGTTGTTACAGTCGTAATACACGGTCGGAGACATGATATGTGACGATGCCGAAACATATAATAGATGTCCGAGCACGCCAGATATTGGATCTCTCTAAACACAAATCCGGTAAATCCTTGTAGACATCCGTTGCATATGAGATCCAGAGTACAGCTCGGTCCTGGAGCATATCTAACCCATTTCAGTAAAACTCTTAAAACTCTAGGGACCCGGCGGGTGTCTTATCCCATGTCCGACCAACGTTAAATCTGTAATGCAACGAAAAAGCAATATAATTCAGGAGTCACACTTACGATTCACAAAAATTGCAAAGACCGATTTTAATTAGATAACTTAGAGTATTACCTGCACCCTAATGGCTGAACTCCGTCTAGCTGCACCTCCTGGATAAATGTACGACAACCGGCGGATAGTCGGGTCTAGCACCACATTTGCAAATATCATATTTTATGAGATACCGATATATTCAAATTGACAATGAAATCTATTAAGTATTTCACATTTTTATCTGAAGAAGATAAAGACAGACACCTATCATGTTGTGCTCCTGCAGAGCGACAATGGTCAACTCCTCATACAGGTAAGCCAGCACGACACTCTCCCACGACAACATTTTACACACGTCTAGATCAGCTAATAATGGTAGCCACATGAGATGTACCATATTTTTCGATATGTAGGAAAATAAGGACGTCCCGAGATGATGAAGAATATTAGCCCGTCTATACTGCTCGATCTCTGCCTGATCTGCATTATCTCCGAACTGATCGAATGCATCACGAAGCCATGTAAGCTTTAGAGCACCTCCTTTCAATTGTGTGGGAGCCCGACCAAAATGCTCCATGCAAAGTTCTCGCCAGTCATTCCCTATCTCCCCTGTCATCGGTGGACCGTCGATGTGCAAGCCAAGTAGTACAGCAACATCCAGAAGGGTGATCGTCATCTTCCCTACGGGCAAATGAAACGCGTAGCTCTTGGGCTTCCACCGCTCGGCCAACGCTGTAATGAGAGAATAGTCGAGATGAATGTAGTCAATTCTCGAGTAGTGAAGGAATCCTGCACGTGCTAATTCGGCCTTCACACATACATCAACAATCACCCATGATCTCACTTGCTGTAAGTGAGCAGTACATATCAAAACGATATTCTCTTACACTTTAAACAAACAAACTTATTAGTAATATACAATTAGAAGCAAGTACAAGTATTATATTAAATTGAATTAATTTCCTACCGTCGTCCATGTCGTCGCCTGATGTCGGTCCGACAAGTATAAAATAGACGGATCAACAGGTCCAGGATCCATCGATACAATATCTACCAAAATTAATAATTCGAAGATCAGTACCAGTTATGCATCAACGAATACAATACGTAACTGTAGATAAAATATAATACATCGAACGAACACAATACGTAACTGGAGATATTGTACAATACATCAACGAACACAATACATAACTGAATATATGATACAATATATCAAGCGACAGAATACATAACTGAATATAGGATACAGTATATCACCAAACACAATACATAACTCAAAATAGGATACAACACATCAAGCAACACAATACGTGGATTAATATAGGATACAATACATAACTGAGTATAGGCTACAATATATCATTGCGGTTGATTTTGAAGTTGAGGTGGAAGGTTAGACATCAGTTTTTTATGACAATATGTTTTGCAATTGTTGCACCTGTTCTGTCCTTTTGCACCTTCGAACCCTTAATTCATAACACTCTTGATACGACAGCTTGGCGGTCTGCCTTTCTTTCTCATATTGCTGGGTGGGAATATAATTAACCTACGATATTCTTCCTAATATCGTTGATTTGGAACATGGATAAATACATGGACATATGACTCTCGATAATAATTCGTCAAATACCATTAGGAGCATTTGGGCTCATATGCTAGGTTTGCTCCCCCAGAAGCTCATGAATAAGCTACCATCACATATTTGCATGGAAGCTCTTGTAGTAAAGGTATATTACAACTGCAGTGAAATCCATCATCATCTATACCGACATCATACGTCATTCTATTATTATCTACGGCTTCCCAACGATACTTAGAGAATCGACGGAGTTGGCAATGTCATGCATCTGCATTTCTTTTTGTCAATATGCTCTCATTTCTCGGAGTGAACCGTTTGTCCTACTTTTCCGCTGCTTCACAATGTGTGATGAAGTATTGGTTGAGACGGTAGATAGTTCTAGCAATTAATGCCTGTATAGGTAATGTACGGGCTCCTTTAAGAACACCATTAAAGCTCTCGGAGCAATTCGTCATCATAATACAATATCTTTTATCACCTTCCTTACATAACACCCAATGATTTTCGTATCCTCCTAAACTTTTATTAATCCAACCATCCGCTGCCCGATTTATTTCTTTCAAATAGGTTTTTTTTATCATAAATTAAAGGATCCGAAGCATGACCAGCTTTATACAACAAAAGCTGTAATGATTCTTCTTTGAATTTTAGAGAGAAATTAGCTTTGATATGTCTCAAACAGTAGCGATGATAATAGGGCTCCCGCCAGCCCTAAGCTAGTACCCTTGGAAGTCCTGTCATCCGATCAGACAACTATGTAATCGTGCGACGGCTTACACTGAGGATATATCTATGAATACATACTAAGAACCATTCCCAATTTGCTGAAGTTTCACCACCGACAACTGTAAATGCTAAAAGATACAAACCTCCATCCGTATCCACCCCGGTAGCAACAAACAAAGTCCCATGATATTTATCATATAAGTGCATGCCATCAATTCTCAGAACTGGATGGCAAAATGTAAATCTCTCAATTGATGGTCCAAATGCCCAAAAAACACCTGTAAACTGGACTGTGGTTGGAGTCAGGGTCTCGTAGATGATCTTGAAGACTTTGCAGGGATTGCTCTTTGTGATTACATCCAAGTATCATGGCAGAGTTTGATATGATTTCTCCTAATCCCCAAATATCATGCATAAAGCCTTCCTTCTCTCATCCCACACTTTGAAATAAGAAATGTCAATATGATATGCCTCTTTCATTAGATCTTGAATTGCAACCGGTTTCATATCAAGCCGTCTCTTCAGCAAAGGCAAGATGCATTGGCATATAAATGTTTATGTGGCCTGTTTGTGCCCCACATCCCCAGATGTATTTCGGCACCGATGCTTCGGATTATATAACTTTATAGTGAAGTGTGTCGACAATGCCCACTGTTTTGAAATTTTTGCATGTAGTTTTCAAGGGTATTTTCCAGGACCTATACCTGGATTGTTCGCACACACTACAATGTACGCTGATTTGGTACTCCTAGCTATTTTGAATGACACACAGTATATAATGGACCATGCACTGAGTTCTTGAATCAAAATTTCCTTCGTCGCAAACATCTGTCCGGCTTGAAATTCGACATTATCGTCGGTTCCCGTCACCCAACAGGTGTCATTGATGATCATATACTTAGTAGCATATGCTTGTACCATAGCATCATCGATCGTCTCATCAGGATGTGGCTCTTCAAACTCAACATATTCGTTATTAGTATATACTTGATGCACCCACTGATCGTCCACTTCATCTTGGACTACGCATTGCAAACTATCTTCTTGCATACCACCACCTCCTTCATGATTAATATCTTCATCATCTTCGGGGTCATCTCTTCCTTCATCATGATGTGAGAAAGATGGTCACGCATAAGGTGTTGCACCTAAAGATTCGTAAGGTAGCAATTCATGAACTGCATAAGGTGTTACACCGGCATCACACTCCTCTTGCATTGAACTTTGTGTTCGCATATGCTCCGGTACAAAAAATGAAGATCTACATGATATATAAATTTAAAAATCACATGTCAATTAACCATGATTCGATATACGAAGAGTATCATCAGTTTTATTTAATATAGTATGTTATCTTTTTGCTCTAGCCATCCCCATTGTGCAATCCATATTATACGGATTTGACATTGTCTGACCATACAAATCCCAATCATAGTTATACATATTTGCGTCAACCTGTGTGCTATGGAATGGAACTTACATGGAATTGAATCCGTCATCAGGCACGTTCGGCTCTCCGGGATTGCATATGGCCGCATTGAGCATGAGTGTAAATTCCTCTTGTTTTTTGGAAGCTTGATGCGATTGTACTGCTTCTTGATGCAATTGTACTGCTTCTTTCATCACCAACACTTGTATCGATGGATTTTCAGGATACAAGCTAAGCATCATACTTGTATCTTCTTTATCGGCTACTTCAACGCTTGTGTAGTCCTGACTTGTGATCGGAATCTTGCATACCAAATTGATATTATACTCTCTTGGATTTATCCGCGTAGTTGCATAAATCTTTTGCTTCAACTCATTATATGTGCACGATTTATTAACTCTCATCATTTTATTTTTTCCACTAATGTAGTTCGGCCGACCACCCGCTTCAATGTTTAAGATTCCGTTATAATGAAAAATCAACACAACATCATCATTTGCCATCGTACATAATATTAGCAATAATTGTGAAATTATTCAAAACTCAAGAAACAAACTTATACACTCTACAACAACATTCAATTCAATATTTAATTAAAATCCAGGGCTTAAGAAATTTAACCTAACCCTCACCCTAAACTATTATTTTTTATTACACTAAAATACCCTAAACTCTGATCCATCACCTTTTATCCCCCAAAATACTAACCCTAACCCTAAACATTAACCCATCCCCAAAATAACCTAACCCTAACCATAATACTAACATCCTAACCCTAAAAAATACCGTAACCCTAACCCCCAAAATACCCTGACCCTAAAATACCCCAACCCAAAATATCCTAACCTTAAAATACCCTAACCCATATTCAATTACATTCAAAACAAACTAATTTAAAAACCTAAATAAAATAATTTGAAACAATTAATTAAAAAAACTCATTGTCAAGGAGGAGGGGGCTCAACCACTATAGGATCGACGAGGAGGGGCTCTCAATGGAGGCGGCACAGGAGGTCGGTGATTGATCGATGAGGAGGTCGTAGGAGAGGAGATGGCTTTGGATGAGGAGGGGCTGAAGATCGCGAGAGGAGAGAGATCGCTGGAGATGGAAGCGCTGGAGATCACCGATGAGAAAGGAGTGACAGGGGAGAGAGAAACCTCGAGAGGAAAGAGAGAGGTCGCGAGAAGAGAGAGAGAGAGAGAAGAGAGAGAGAGAGAGGAGTGTGAAATGTGTGTGAGAGAGAGATGAATGAATAATAAATAAGGGGTGGGGTCACGGGTTGCAATTTTACAACCCGTGATTGCACAGTTGAATCCGTACTTTGAAAGTGCGGATTCAACTTGGAACCAAAGTTTAATCCGCACTTTAAAAGTGTGGGTTTAACTTGGTTCTCTATAATAGACCCAAGTTAGAATCCGCACTTTGCAAGTGCGGATTCTAACTTGGCCAACTTCCAAACCGCCATCCTATGTGGGGCCTATGTGTTTTCTATTTGACCCGAATTTGCTATATCTATAAATAGTTTTAAAACTATACTAAATCCCTAATTAGTTTGAAAAACTTGCTAAATCCCAAATTTTGTCCTTATAGCCATTGCAGACAAGGTAATTGTTCTACAGAACCTCATTCGATAATTTGGCGCTAAGTAATTAACTTCAGTATCGACTCATGAAGAGAAGTTGGAAAATTAAAATCATAAATCTTTTTCCCTTATAAAAATGTGTTTTGAACTTGTTTAATTCAATGTTCTAAATATCGGATATCGATATCGTAGTGGTCCGAAAATTTTCATATCGGATAGCGGATACCATGATATATCGGATGATATTTTCTAAATATCGAATAATAAATTTTTGTATTATAAATACCATGACTATACCTAAATATAAACAGTTGGTTTTCATAAATCTACTTATTCCTCCACTAACTACCTTCTTACGAAAAACTTTTGAAATATCATTAGGATTTTCCCTTCCCGTCTTCCTTAATACGGATCGGTAATCCTTTTCAATAGCTTACTAGAAATTTCAGATGACATTTATGATCTACAAATAAAATTAACAATTACTAATTAAGTTCAACATAATTTAAAATTTTTAACGTGGACAAAATTTAGAGAGGGAAAATTAAGGATTGTAATTGATTTTGAGTTTGGACATTAATTTCAGAAATACTCCTATCCAAAAAAAAAGATAGGAAGAGGGAGGAAACAATACACAATCAATTTCAGATAATATTCAGACTCTGTATAAAAAAAGAAATACAAGAGTGGCATGGTGAGAGAATGGTACCTTGACGATCGATATAGTGTTCTAAGGTCCGTTGATCTAAAGAGAGGTCGATCGTCGAGCTTACAAGACGCGAGATCGAGAGATCTAGGATTCAAGGAATTTGAACGAAAGAAATAGTAATACAGAGAAAGCGAGATCTTGCTTCCGTATGTCCTTCTTTTAATGTGTATGGGTACTCGAAGACGGATTGGGCATCACTATTTGATACTGTGCATATTAGCGACCGTACAAAACAGTCGCTAATACTTAGCGCACAGTCGCTAAAAAGTATTAGCGACCGTCTAAATTTTATACGGTCGCTAATACACGGTCGCTGAAACGTCAGTCGCTGATACGTGTATAGTGACTGTATAATAAACGGTCGCTAATACATCCAGTCGCTAATACGTACTAATGACCATTCCATACGGTAGCTGATACATACATATGGAATGTCCACGATAGATTTTAAATGGTCGCTAATACGTATTAATGACCGTTCTTGTATCAACATATGGTTGCTAATACCGAAAATTTGGATAAAAAATACCTATAATCACAATATACCGTCCAACAATACCTGTAATCACAATATATCATCCAACAATTGTGTTTTGAATATAAACCAACACATAAATACAATACACTATATATCCAAAAATACCAACAACTCAAACCAACACATACATGAACTAAAATCATAATAAACCAACACATACTCAAACCAACACATACAACAATAGTGTTTTGAATACAAACTAACACTTGCAACAATAGATATCCAACAATACCAACAACTCTCCAAATCACATTCCCAACTCACTCAACTCTGTGAACCCTGCAAATCCAACCAAATAAATAAATAAATAAACTAAAATCATAATCTTCGAAACAACGTTAGCTACACTAACACATATATATATGCATACCTCATTAACTCTCACCGTTGCCATCGCCATCAGAATCTTGTCTTGATATGTACTGATTGCATTCCTCTCAGTCTTTCTCCTTAAAAAAATGAAGAGAACTGTCCCGATAGGGGAGGTTAAAGATAATACGGTCCCTTTGGCAGAGGTGGAGGCTGAGGGTAGTATGGTCTCTGTGAGGGAGGGGTTAATATGCCAGTTGCGACAGTCATAGACTCTGTGTTGACGACGGTTGCGAAGATAGACTATATTGTTGCGAGAGTTGAGTCCACTGCTCCATCATTTGAGCTCTCCATGCCGCATCAGATTCTTCCCTCATCCTATCTGCTTCATCGCTCCTGTTGAGTTGCTCCTTTGGCTCTTCAATCTCCTGTGCCTAATCCATTTATGGGTTGGAGTGAGCGGTCGACGTCTTTGAAATTCTGCTAGAACTCGATCGTGAAATACCAAGGGGACAACCGAAAATAGGAATACGGCCGTGTGATTTTGCGCGAGGGAACTCTTGCTCTATAATAGAAACTTCAGCCTCGACTGGAATAGGATCGTCAGTCGGAAATTCGAGATTTGATTCCCGATAGCTCATCTTCGCCCCCTCGAAATGCACCTGTGATAAATGAAACAGTAACTACATACTAATGTGAAGTTAAAAAGTGTATTTATTTAAAAGAAAATATAAATCCAATCTTACTAGACATTGAGTGGTTGTATCCATTTTTTCTTCTGCTACGCCTTCTTTAGTGTGCAATGCCTCCCAAGTCTCAGCAAGTCTTGGCTTTTTCCCAGCCTTCTCCTATACCGGATATATAATTTATCTATATGTGAGGATGTTCAACGATAAACATAAAAAATCTAACATATATATAATTAAAGATAAACCCACCAAAGTATATCTATATTGATTAGTAGGAACCCATCCATCAAAATAGTCATCGACGGTTTTCTTTCGGTTCTGGCTATCCCTTACTGATTCTGTCTGCATATTCAGAAGATAACATATATTAATGTAAATTAATCTAAATTCGGTGTTCAAATCAAATAAATATCTTTTTAATTATCTTTGCCTCGGGTGTCTCTCAATACCATAGAAGAAAAGCAAAATTCTCTCAAGAAATGTTAGAGGGAAGACCGACAAAACGTTCCCAATTTTCTTTAAATCTATCTGACTTTATGTATTTCCTTTTTATTCTTTCACGCCATCTCTTGAAACACTGATGCATTTCGTACCAGACATACTTCCAATGTCCGTCTATATCGTATTTTAAAACAAATGTTTCTTTAATACAGATTAAAAAGTATATTAATGAATACATTAATACAATTTAAGAAGTATGTAATGGTGAAATATGATTAATTGAGTTATATATTACCAAGAGGGTGCGCCAAGTCCATATATAGGCTTCTCAGGAGTTTTTTGTAAACATGAATCCCACGTTCCAGTAGTCCATGCTGCAGAAAAGAATACTAATATAAGCATTGAAATGAGTAGCCCACTTTTCCGGATCTATTGGCTTCCCACCTACCTATTCCAGAATTACTCTTTTTCTACCTATATCATACTAGGTATATTCAGAGGCAATACCTCTTCCATGCTTTTTAAATCGGGACAAATCACCCCTGCAGCCCGTGCCTCAGCGATATGCGCTTTTGCTGCATCTATAATCCTCTCGATATGAGGATAAGCAAAACATTCCTCGCTTGGGCATTCACATAGTCCCTTTCTCAGTAAACTTTTTCATCTATTAATGTGCGAAGAAGATACAATGTAGCTATATACTCATCTGAGATAGGATCTGAGAACGTGCCAGGTTCTCTATTTAGATCCATGCATTGCTCGTCTAATTGTGCATATGGATCATCCGGAATAGATTTACCTGCATCCTCCTGATCAGATATACCTACACATTTAAATTTATTGTAATCAATTCAATAGTTATATGAACAAAATATTTTGAACATGCTTATTTAAAACTTCTAATATATAACTCTAATCTCAGGTTGTGTCGAAAAGGAAGCCCCTCGATCTCTTTTCTTTGAAGAGAGTGATGCAGTAATATTTGCGAGTATGCTTTTTTTAGAATGTCGCCCCATCTATTTCATGTAAGTTATAACGATACAAATATATAAAATGCGTAAATGCCATAAATCATTAAACTAACATATCAATAAATTACAAGTGATTACAACCACAAAGTTTTTCATATATCAATAGATTACAAGTGATTACAACTACAAAGTTTTTCATATGACTTTTCTAGAGGTACTTGAAGTAGGCATTGTATCGTCATTTGGAATCAGATCTAATTTCTCAAGATCACCCTCGTCGATAGAACTATTAAATAAGGATTTAGAAGGTGCCCGCAATACAATCCAAACATCTTCACGATTAGAATCTTTGACATAAAAGCACTGATCAGCTTGTGAAGCTAACATAAACTTATCATCTCGATAAATTTCTTTATTGAGATTGACAACCTGAAAATCATACTCATCTTTATGGATACAAGCGCACCAATGAACTTTGAATACAACAAAACGTTCTTGTTCTTTACTCCCGTAAAATAACACTATTATGTCCTCCAACTGACCATAATAGTTTTTTGTCCTCACCGCGGTCTTTCATCATAGGAACTTGAGAAACACGTTTATTCAAACGGACAATAAATGTCATTATTTTGGATATTCAATTTCTCGGTTGTAAGAAATTTTAGGTTATTAATGCAATATGAACCGTATCAATTTACTTTTGCACTAAGACGTTTAGATAGTCGCACGATTACATCTGGAAATTGCATCCCTTTTAGTATGCCATCTTCAATCTACAATGCATTTATACGTAAAATGTATAAGCTATATGTGATATCTACATGTGATATGTGAAATCTACAAGAGGTACGTACGTGTTTACGGAACCACCGTGAAAAATATTTCTTATGTTCTTGATTAATCTTCTATGTAGCACCGTTTCCGAAAATTGCATTCGTAAGTTCTTGAATATGTCGGCTAAAAGAATAACAATATTAACTATTTAGGCATATATATACATACACAAAATATTGACGTGATTAAAAGTTTTAATCTATATACCTTCTGTAATCGGTAATAATTTCAAGATTATTAAGGATATATTCATGTACTTGATCAAGCCATTCCCTCCGGTAGGATCGATCCTCCCCTTGTGGATCGGATAGCTGATCCTCATTAATTTGAGAAGGACAATTTAATCTTGTTTCAACTCCACGCAAATAACGAGAAGTGAAGTTAAAGCATTTGTTGGCACAATAACTCTTGGTCGAGCTTGATTGCGCACTTGTGGTTTCAAAAATCCCAAGTATCTAAAATGTTAACGAATACTTTAGACAAATGTAGATATTAAATTGAATTAAATATCAAAATTGTCTTAAAAAATTAATTACCTTTCTACTGAATACATCCACTTATATGAGACTAGTCCAACAATTATTGCCTTTGTAGCTAGATACACCATAAGATGAATCATGATGGTGAAAAATGGTGGAAATAGAATCTCCAACTTGCAAAGGATCTCAACAATACTCTTCTGCAACTTCTTGAATTTGGCTACATCTATTATTTTAAAACAAAGTACATTGAAAAAGCCACAATACTTTATCAAAGCAATAGTGATATCGAACGACAAATTATGTCAAAAAACCACTAGAAGTAATTGATACAGAAAGATATGAAAATCGTGAGTTTTAAGATTTAAGAGTTTTGGTAGCTCAACCTGCACATTCTTTGATATGTTAGAGAAGTAACCATCTGGGTTTTGATGCTTTTTAGCACCTCATAATTTTTCATAGTCAATTTCAACATTGTGTGGCTCGAAACTGGTAATTCGTAGACACCATCATCATAAAATATCAGATGCAATTTCTATCGGATTCTAAGTTCTTCCAAGCACTCATGAGCACTCCTTTTATCTGTGAGCTTAGAATCGTCTTGTAATAATGTGCCAGAAATATTATCAAACACATTTTTCTCTACATACATGACATAAATATTGTGTCGAATCAAAAAGTGTTTCCAGTGAGGAAGATTCCATAAATTACTTTTCTTCTTCCACACATTCAACAATTCATTATCTATTGATCGCTTCTGTTTTTTTTGTTTTTTTAAGGAACCATCTTAGTTAAAATGATTAGATCCGTGCTAGAATTGACACGCTGATATCTGCTCAAAAATTTCTATCCCTGACAACTATTTTGGTGATTCACCTCTCTTCACTGTTTCATCAAACTTATTTGCCATCTTTCTAACTGATGATTCGCCAGTAGTCACCTACGATGAAACCAGTAGCAAAACTTACCATATGTCTTAAGCTGCTTGCCACTGTAATCAAGGCCACATGATGGACATGCATGTTTCGCGTAGATAGACCATCTAGATAACATGTCGTATGCTGGAAAATCATTGATTGTCCAAATGGTAGCCGCTCACATTCTAAATTTTTTCTCGGCATATGCATTATATGTGTCTACTCTATGTTCCCAGAGTTTTATCAGCTCTTCAATTAAAGGTTTCATATGGACGTTGATGTTCTGTCCAGGTGAATATTTTCTAGGAATTAAAAAGGAAAGAATCATATACGGTTGTTTCAAACACATCCAAGAAGACTGATTGTAAGGCACAAGTAAGACCGGCCATGTGGACCAATTAGAGCTCATGAGTTAGTAAGGTATGAACCCGTCGGTTTCCAAATCTAAACGTAAATTCCGCAACTCATCCCCAAAATGATCAACACTGTCTAATCGCTTCCATACTTCTGTATCAGCCAGGCATCTCAGCTTCCCGTCTTTGATCCGACGATCGGAATGCCATCGCATGCTCTTTGCCATGTCCTTTGAAATATATAAATTTTGCAATCTCTTAGTCAGGAGAAAATAACGAAGAAATTTAGCTGCAGTTTTCTTGCTCTTGTTATTGACATCGGATGTTTCTGCGATTGAATTTCGCTTAATAATTTTTCACCTAGACAAGTTGCAAGTAGGACACTCATTAAGAGCCACATAATTCTTGCGATACAGCACACAGTCGTTGGGACATGCATTGATCTTCACATATGAGAACCAAGTTTCTTAACAATCTTTTTTGCCTAGTAATGATTATCTGGAATACTTTTTTTCCTTCAGGAATTATCTTGCGTAGGAGATCAAGAAGCACGTCAAAATACTCGTTAGCCATCCTGCTAATCATTTTCGGATGGAGTAGTCTTATTACAAGTGACAGCCTACTAAATTCCATACAATCTTATAGAGATCTTGTTCATTTTTCTCTAGAATTTTCTGTAATTCCTCTACTCTACTGGCGTCTTTAGACGGTTCAATATCATTCATTTCCTCGCCAGCAAATAAAGTTTCTAATATCTCATACGTGTCATCTATCCTGTCACCCGTCGGCAATTCAGCTTGCGAAGCTGCAGTCTCATTATCCCTCCTCACTTCCTCGTTAGGTACTCCCTCGCCATGATAATTCCAATATTTGTTGTTTGATTCAAAATCGTGCATAAACACACGTTTTTGTACCACTTCACGTCGAAAACGATATCTATTCTTACACTTCTTATAAGGACAGAATAAGAGCCCGTCTCGAATACGCTCTGGGTTCATCTCTATGTAATCTAAATTTTTTTTAAGTCTCTCTTTAAATAGGGTGTTGGTCGAACTATACCTATCTTTTTCCCCCATATGCATAAAAGATTTATCCGGAAGTATTCTCTTCTGTTATCACATAGATATTAATATGAGTTTAACATATCTTAGAATTTTATTACAAGATCATTAAATAAATTTTCAAGTACTAAAATAAATTTCATAATATGGATGCATCAAAACATCTGAAGTCATTTAAGGTTGGCATAGGTCAGGGCTAAAGCTTGGAACGGATAAATATTTTCATGTCTGTCACGGCTAAAAGTCCTAATTCCCATTATGAATGCAGCACTCATATCTCACGTCGTCATGTGTTTTTTTCCATTTTGAGAAAATTTCGACAGCACTTCCCTCATGTTCCCCGTATTTGTATATATATTTGTACACGGGGAACAAGTATAAAGCACCGTCGAAAATTCTTGAAAGGACGAAAATATAGGAAAAAGCGAGATGTGAGTCTTGTTGCATTCGTAACTTGTCTACACTGGACAAATCCAATAATTACTGTATATTAAATCCCCTCGTCGAATACTACACATATATTCAAAAAAATTGAACAGGACGTTCAACTCTTACAAACATTTGTAATCGTATTCGACGGGAAAAAATTTAAATACACTAATTATTAGACGGAAAACTATAGATCGATTCTAAACAAGTTTAAGATTCTTCGATCTTAAACTTACTAATTAAATGAAAGAATAAAACCCTACTTAAGTTTCGAATCAAAATTTTAGGATTTCCCTTAAAACTTTCTATTTAATCATTTTTTAATTATGGTCTAGGTTCACTAATATCTGGTCTTAATTAAGGTTTTTCAATTAGTGTAATTAATATTATATCTTAAATAGTGTTAACATTAAATTTTTTTTATAATTATGTTTTTCGGTCTTTAATTACGGTTTTAATAGTTTGTAATTAAGATTTTTTAAATTTGTAATTAAGGATTTTTAAGTTGTTATTAGGGGTTTTTTAGGGTTTATAGATTAATAAGTTTTAAAGTGGATAATTTAATGTTTCTTGAATATTTACCATGTTTAAGGCCATGCAAATATCATAATTGGTTTGAAGGGTGTAGTAACTAGATCACATTTGTTAATGATGTTACCATACATTTGCTAATAAAGATAACAAATGTAGTCATTAATGCAGATTTAACAAACTATTGCATGTTTCAGTTTTGCTAATAGCCCTGGTTAATGACAAACTTTAACTTCAACTTTCTTTCTTTCTTGCAATTCAAGCTCTCAACATAGTTCACATCTGACAATGACAAAATTATATGAAATCAATATCCCTTTCCATGTAATTAAAGTCTTTCAAAGCTAAGACATTTCATGTTTAATTCACCTAAAACAATGAGATGGATAAAGAAAACAAAAATATTTAAAAATTAATCAATAAGTGAATTGAGTTTCAACATAGCAAATGCATGACATATTCACATTTTCTTATTATATACAAGAGTAGAAGGCCAAAATATCTATGGCATTTGAAATGAAATAAAGAAAAAACCCTCTTCTAATCATTAAAATAGCAAAATTACTTATAGTTCACACACAATTTAGCTCCAAAATGAAGATTATCAATTGAAAGCATTAAAAAGGAAAATAAAATTCAAATTAAATCTAAGGCCATTCATTCACATGGGTAATTAATTTGCTGTCCTTTTTCCTTTCTAGCTCCCTCATTTTTCCTCATCATGACCGATAAACCATCCTACAAATTAACATTTTTAATCAATTAATATATTGCAATCAAAATCAAAGGTTTTCATAATCTAACCTCACAATTGCATGATTTAATTGCAAAAAATAATAATAGGATGGGGGAAAACCCTAACCTTGGACCGGTTGTTGAGTGAGGAAAGCGATGGTGAGCAAGCTAGGCGGCAGGCGGTGGCAACAACAGCAGGTTCGGAGCTCGGCGGCTGTCACGCCCCGTTTCCCAGTGTACGAGGAAGGAGACGTGGCAGGCACGCGACGTATTTACTCAGAAGTAAGTATGTTAAGTGTAAATAAACAATATAAAATGAATAACACAAGAATAACAAAAGATGTAATAAAACAACAACTTTTTATTGATAATCATTCTTTACATACAACTGAAAAGTAAAGAACAATGAGAGAAATCGATGTCTAAACAATGACATATGAACTGAAAAGAAAATAGTACAAGTAAGGTGTAGGGTTCCTAGGCACACTATAGAAGTCTCACAAGTGATCAAACATGCCAATTTCTAAAAATTACGGTGCCGAGAAAACCTAGAACGGATCGTTAGCTAGAAGTATAGGCAAAGCAAGCATGTAAACGGAAATATAGCTAAAGGAAAGGGGCTACAACCTTTGTAGATCCGGTCCACCACTTCGTAAGCTCCGCGATGATCTCCCTCCGCTGTCCAAATTGAACCCGTGACTCTAGCATCGGCATCATCGAAGAATGGGCGGGCTTGATCGTCGGTTCGATGTCGAAGATGATCTACGTCGAGGCATCGCTAGAACAAGCTCCAACTTCACCAAGTCGGGAAAACTTGTGAAGGAAACACCCTATACTACTTGGCAAGAGGTAGAGGATGAAGAAATAGGAAGTGGGTAAACTTTAGATTTGGATTTCTCACTAGTTTTCATCAATCACCATTGATGGTCAAGCTTTTTCTTTCTTGCTCAAGATGAAGAAGAAGAAGAAAAAGATTATGATAAGTATTATGTAAATGATAAATAAATCAATACTTATCATTTACTAACCCTTGGTTAGTTGTAGAGAATGGACCATGGTTAACTTGAATGGTTAGGGTTAAGGATGAGACAAGAATGGTGGACTAATTCAAAGCTTCAAGAATCTTCAACTAGCAAACAAAAATAGCAACCATTCTTTTCTCATCATTTTCCAAAATAAATAAATAAATAAATAAGAAAAAAGAAAACCCTAATCATAATCTTAACTATGGTCTAATTCTTTACACTAACCCTAGCTTGCATGTATCATCAAACATGATACAATCATGTGCACAAAATATATCACATATGCAATGTGCACAAACCAAGTGAGTAAATCCATTTAAAGTGAACCAATACTAGTTAATGCAAAGTAATATATCAAATATATAATTATACATTAAATCATTAAATCAACACTTGATTTAACGATCCGGTCATATCGTATATAACCGACTAGTATCCAATGTATCGGCTTATCGAATCAATCCTTGATTCGATAACTAGGTTATATCGCATATAACCAATCGATACATTCATCGCGAGAATAGAATACGGTATCACATACACGCATTATTCTCGGTCCCGCACATATCTCATATGTGCTCCTATTTCGTTTCGCTTGAGCCAGGAAACCTCTGTGTAGGACTCTAAAGACTCGTCAATACGCCGGCAGCAGATGATGATCATATCAAACACCCACAAGCCGCAAGCGGTCTGCTAAACGTAACGGCCACCCGGGTATTGAGCGATCAGAAGATCGACGAGCAAGCCCGCTCACACTCCTGTGAATCCAACCAGTAACACTGACCGTACAGTCCGGTCTGTTCGTCTGATATGTCGCATATCTCGCCTAGGGGTGGTAAACGTCAGACCCCAGTAGCTTGATAAGTCATGCCGACGTGAGGTCCATAACATTCGTGAAACTACTGATAACTCTTACCAGTATATCACAGCAACCCTGGCCAGAGATTTCCTGTTATGGCTAGTCGAGCATAGCACAACATCAACCCCCAATACCGGGAGAGACGAATCCCCTCCTATCGCTCATTGCCTCCATGTGAATCGGGACTGTACCCAAAAACCACCTGTTTGCACAACTCAGTAGAGCCGTGGTAGGGTGGAAATCAAAGCACAGTGGGAGACACACAAGACTCTATGACGATCTCGGGTCTACAGACTAAGCTGTACCAGTGTCACCAGAGAACTGCCATCTGACGTGAGGTATAATACCATCTGGGAGTTCTCGGCGAGTCCGTTCAGTGTACCTAGTCTCCACTGAGCACTCGCATACCATCTTCGATGTCAAACACCAATGGATATGGGATCATCCATCGCCCATCGCATGGGTGGAGAAGATATGCGCTAGTCTACTCTGGAATATCGATGCCCCGTCTCGATATTCCCACGACTAGGAATAATGAAGGATGTACTCATTGACTACCCAGGCCCCACTAGTATGATCTGCATCATAGTCCTGGAAGTCGAGTACACATCCTAAAGGCTTTATCAACATGTAATTAGAGAGATAGAAAGTATACATGTTAAGATAAAGAGCAACCAGATAGCGTACTATCATGTCGAGCAAGAAAGTCCTACCTATATATGTCCCAGCATCCACTACAATATACATCCAATGTACAGTAATGGCCTCTAGGGAATACATATAACTAACAATCTCCCACTTGCACTAGGGCCATCTGTAGCAGTGGTCGCAGTATCTAATACTCAACCATCCCCTAAAAGTCTCTCTTTGGGAAAAAGGCCTTCGTGAGTGGATCCGCCGTGTTGTCCTCTGAGTCTACTCTCCTAACCTCGATCACCCTGGAGATCAACTATCTCCATGATCAGGTGATGCTGCCTCAGAATATGTCTGGGTCACTGATGGGACCAGGGTTCCAGGGCCAAAGCTACACTTCCATTGTCATACAATGGCAGGAACCTAGTTCATCTTATGAACCAATATACACCCAAACTTCCTCTTTTGTAGTATCTTTAATAGCGATGTTACCAGCCTTTATCGTCTAGTTTGCCACGGTATCGAGCTTGGAACTCTTCCAACATACCGTCCCTTTACTGAGGGTAAAGACAGTGCCTGTGACTGACATTCAGTCGTCTTTATCACCCTGGAACTCTTCCAGTGATTCTCCCCAGGATCGATTGATACAATCTCACTATACCTAGTGAGAACCCTAATATCCCTTTAGATCTATCTCATAGGTCCAAATCTCAGGATTTAGGAGGTATCATCTTCATCCTATTTGGAGAATCCTTGTGATAATAGGAGATTGACCGATCGTAGTATAGGAAACTCTTTTCCTATCCAGAGTATGTTGTCCACGTACAATACGAGGATGGCCACCTTACTCTCTACTACCGTTTTGTATATACAAGGTTCATCTACTATTTTGATGAAGTCAAATACTTTGACTACCACATCAAAACAGATGTTCCAACTCCGCGATGCCTGCTTTATCCTGTAAAGCAACTTGCACACGTTTCCGCTGCTCCCACTGTTTACGAAGACCTCTGGCTGTGTTCTTATAGACGTTCTCTTCTAAATCAGTATTTAGAAAAACAGTCATGGCACCCAACCGCCAGATATCGTAGTCATGGTATGTAGCCGTGGTAAGTAGGATCTGGATAGACTTAAGCATAGCTACCGGAAAAAAATTTCATCATTATCCACGCCTGGTCGATAACGAAAACCTTTAACAAGTCTAGCTTTGAAAGTCTCAACTTTTCCATCTACACCAAGTAATCTTCTCAAGATATACTTGCTCCTGATGGGGATTTAACCCTTCAGATATAGCAGCTAAAGTCCATACTTTGCTGGTGTACATGGATTCCATCTCAGATCGCTAAGTATCCAGCCATTCTTACAGAGTCCTTACTCTAGATGGCCTGCTCGAATCTAGTTGGATCATCATCTCATGATGCATTCCTTGCTCCCACTGTCATCGAGAAACCGAGGTATCTCTCAGGCGGATGAGGAACCCTATTAGATCGGCGGAGAGGCTGAGGTTCGTTGGAATCTACTGAATCCTTTGGTTCTACCAAATTATCTGCTGTAGTTTGTATAGCTGGAACCTTTCCAGTTCTACATTACAGACCTTGCCTCGAGCTTGTCCGGATTATGCTTTAAACATAGGCCGGACAACCCCAAATCTTAACTCGCTTAAGAGATGGGTTCTTCCCATACCATATCTTATATGGAGTGGTAGGCAGTGATTTGATTCAAACCTAATTCAATAGGTATGCAGCTTCTCAAGTGCATAACCCCAAAAGAAAATAGGTAACTCAGTAATACTCATCATAGAGCACACCATATCTAATATTGTGCAATTGCTCCGCCCTGATACACCGTTGTGCTGTGGTGTATTCAGAGGAGTAATACTGAGAGAGAATCTCATTTTCCTTTAGAATAGTCCAGGAATGCCATGCACAAGTATTCTCCTCCCTGATCTCATCATAGGACATAATACTTATACCCGTATTTTGGTTCTCTACTTCTAACTTATATTCTGTGAATACCTCAAAAGCTTCGGACTTATGTTTCAGCAGGAACATACGACTGAATCTTGAGAGATTATCAGAGAATATAATGAAGTATAAAGAACCAGTCCTGGCATGTGTAGACAGGAGACCTTACATACATCATCATGTATCAGTCCCAAGAGTTCATTAACTCTTTCTCTGTTTCCAGTAAACGGAGCTATGGTCATCTTATCTTTGTGACATGACTGGCAAGTTTCACAAGATGTAAATTCAAACTGATTTAAATATACATCTAAATGTAACTTCAGCCAGTCGGGTCGCATTGATGTGACCTAGTCTACAATACCTCAAGAAGAATTTGTTCATTTCTGAACTCTTCCTCTTGTGTGTGTTCAGTATTCAAGGAACTGTAGTTTGATTTAGAACGTCAATGCTTTTAGATAACGTGCCTGAACCAATCAACTTTTGATATAGGAAATGTTCAAAATATTATCCAACAATACAAAATTATATCATTTCTTTACTAATAAAGAGACTGATATGATTTTGTATATCAGGTTAGGTATCTAATAGCATTTGTTTAGAATCAATGTATTGGTAATACAGGGTGACAGTGACCAACAGACTTGGCTGCAACACTTGCCCCGGTTTCTATCTCATGAAACTTATCACCCATTCTCAGTTTTTCTACCTTTTTGTAGCCCTATGTAACAGCTTACATATCTGGGATCCTGATACGGTATCATATACCCAAGATACAGAGGATACTGAGAAACAGTTCTGTTTAACGAACACACCCGAAGAAGATGCATCACATGCACTTTCTTCGTTTGGGCGGCATAGGAATTCTGGTATTCCCCTATTTCCTGCTCTGTCTTATAACAATTATAAGTTTGAGCGGGACCAACGTTCCCCAGCTCAGTATAACAAGCGGGTTAGGTCAATATTCCGTATTATTATCTTGATTAAGGCGTGATATGGTCTCTACCTGGAGAGAGAGAGAAGAAAACACTCTGCGTGCGCTCTTGCAAGATCAGATTGGTTATATATTTTATCTAATCAGGATGGCTCCCACTGTTTTTATCAAATCTTCCTTCAAACCTTAAAAAGAAAGACTAGCCGGGATTAATTACACTCTACAAGTTCGCCAATTTTTCAGCCAGGCCAGTGTCGGTACTTTGAGGGAGGTTCCCCGTGCTTTCGCACGGACCTAATTACTGTAAACCTCGTTTTCCCAGAGGCGTAACCCCGTTGACACCTTTCTAGACACCTACTTGATCGGCTAATTGTAAAGTGCAAAACTCTCCCAGGAGTAGCAATTACTCGCAGTGGGTATCGGGATCCAACTATCATATAGAAGGTATGCAATCTCATTGCAAGTTTCAACACTTGAAACTCCCGATAAAGGTTTTTA
Organism: Agapanthus africanus; assembly: GCA_030015575.1. NCBI lineage: Eukaryota > Viridiplantae > Streptophyta > Magnoliopsida > Asparagales > Amaryllidaceae > Agapanthus > Agapanthus africanus. The sequence continues at coordinate 108,871,907 of JASDDO010000026.1, read as the reverse complement.
CCCCTAGCACCTATGACCTTAACTATGGTCAACAAATCATAAGTACTAGTCAAGTTCTACCCGTCATTTCGTGATTAATTAGACCCACCCACATGACCCTTAACTAAGGTCAACAAAGTCACGCGACTGTCCTAACTAATCGCATCATATGCGGTGTAGGAAGACATCACTTAGCTACCGTACACTGTGCCTTGACTATGGTCAACAAACACAGTACGAATACTAAGTACTCTACTTCCTAAAATGACGGAGGGTTGCGACTGGTTTTTGTGAAAACCTTTAACGCTTTGAACTTGATCTCGTTGCGGAATCAAATGGTTTTTAAATGGGATGTTTTTGAGGCTTTTCTAGTTTTGCTAAAGGGGTCACTCCCGGTGAAGGGATCGTCGGCCCTTTCCTCGTCGAATGAGGTGCGGGATATATCATATATATCACTGTGCAAAGCAGAAACTATAGAAGCGATCAAAGACAAACCGAGTGTGTAGCATCTGCCAGTTATTGCTAAAGGAGTCACTCCCGGTGAAGGGATCTCGGTCCTTTCCTTATCGAATAAGGTGCAGGATGTTCTACAAGGAACACCACGATGCAAAGCAAGAACTGTAGCTACCTGTTTTTATTTTGAAATTCGATTCCACAACATCAATTAGGTTTATTTTCTTTCATTAATCTCATTAATGAATATCCCATCATTTAAATTACCTAAACATCACAGATAGATATGACGTACACTTATGCCATCCGCATTCGCCTCGATGTCCCCTCGTGCACCGTTAGGTTAGGTAACTAACGGCAGAGCGGGGCAGGGCTAGCGCGGGTGTAAAACATAAGTAACGTCTATATAATATATCATATATACTATAATATCTGTCATAGAGCACAGAACATCGCATGATCACATCACAGATAACGCAGCAGAAAATATCATATGAAATATTGGATATACTAGGACGTCCGTGTTTTCAATACGAGCCAGTATAAAACACGGATTCCACGGTCATGATGAATAGCCAAACCCACACCCCTAGACCCCTACGAGAGCGGCAAGCAACCCTACCAATTCTAGGGTTAGAAGACCCGGACTCGACTCCTCGAGTTGGTCTCCCACTGGACCCCAGAACCCGGTTACTTGTGCTCCCCTCCTTGGGTCTATCCTAATGCGGAAAAGTAAATAATATACAACGGGTGACAACTTCCGCAACCTGGAAGTGCCCCAATAAAAGAATATTACATATAAGTTTTTACATGAATGAAAATGAAAAACACTCATCTCACATAAAAAACCCCCGGCTATTCAAAAACGACGATCCAATATAACAAATCCAGCAACACATAACATCACATGTCATCAACGTAAGTAAATATGCGCATCCCAATTGTCGTTGACATATAGCAACGAAACCGGCGATATCACATATTACACTTACGGTCACAGAAAAGAAAGTGTAAAACTACAACAGTTGGAATCCGCAACCACCACAGACATCGCATGCCTGACCAAATGAATTACTTAGACATCGCATGCCTAACAATTATAAACCCCGCATTTTAGTCTCAAAGTCGAAAACACTTTTCAATATCAAGTCGGGCAATTCAACAGGATTCCCGACATTCTGATCGAATGCTCATCGCAAACTTTAGTAGGCGGCCGCACCCCCGACGCCGTCGACGAAGTGCACCAAGGCGGAACACCGCTGCCGCGAGCACCCGGACGGATGCTTTCGGCGACGGGGTTCTCCTACAGTCACTTGGTCGGGGCTATGGGGTGAGGCTGTCTATTAAGTTTACCCGGCGAGTATCCGCGTACGCTACGTGATTGCGACGGACTTTTGATCACATCAAAATTCCGTGGCAACCGATCAAGTGAGAATAAACTGCTATGTTTATAACATTCATTTAGTTATCTTATAACTACTTGCGAATTCCAATTATTGTATCCCATTCCGGATAAACAGAAAATGTTAAACTTTCCGATTGAATATTCGAACACCCAAGTTTTCCCGAAACAGGTCAACACATGAAGTAAGTCTAACAACATTCAGTTCGTGCCTCAGTACCAACGGTCCAGCCGTAGAAGGGTCAAGCCAACGCCTCACATGTGGCACGCCGTACTGCCCCAAACCCGAAGGTTCAAAGGGCAGTTCAAGACTGTCACATAATCGAGTTAAGGTTTGTTGTCTTCTAGAGGGTCCATCGCGTTACTTGCACTACTTAGAACGTCGTTAAACTACGGAAAAATCCAACACTTGGAAATTTCCCGACAGGGGAAAAATTGGGTATTTATATCCGGTCGAAACTTTTAACATATTCATAAATTACCCGGAAAAACACACAGACAAAATTAGACAGTCCGATCGAATATACTGAGTTCCCAATACAACCCAGAAAATAAAACTCTGGAATAAATATTAAAATATTCCCAGGAAAACCAACACCAGAAAATAGGAGTTACTGTGCAAACAGTATTGGGCATTGTGACTATACTGCCGCGGAACCGCCGCAGAAGCCATGCTTCTGCCGCGGTTCCGCCGCACTCTTGTCGAATCATGGACACGTGTTGCACAGTAATTCTTAGGATTCCCTGCTGATTTTTCTGGATATTTTTAATTTCGAAAAAACCACATTTTACAGAAATGTCCAGAGAGCATGTTAAAATCGGGGTTTCGGGTCGATCGGACTTCTAACTCCGTCGGGACTTCGCCTAAGGCTCTAGCTAGGCTCTGATACCACTGTAGGGTTCCTAGGCACACTATAGAAGTCTCACAAGTGATCAAACATGCCAATTTCTAAAAATTACGGTGCCGAGAAAACCTAGAACGGATCGTTAGCTAGAAGTATAGGCAAAGCAAGCATGTAAACGGAAATATAGCTAAAGGAAAAGGGCTATAACCTTTGTAGATCCGGTCCACCACTTCGTAAGCTCCGCGATGATCTCCCTCCGCTGTCCAAATCGAACCCGTGACTCTAGCATCGGCATCATCGAAGAATGGGCGGGCTTGATCGTCGGTTCGATGTCGAAGATGATCTACGTCGAGGCATCGCTAGAACAAGCTCCAACTTCACCAAGTCGGGAAAACTTGTGAAGAAAACACCCTATACTACTTGGCAAGAGATAGAGGATGAAGAAATAGGAAGTGGGTAAACTTTAGATTTGGATTTCTCGCTAGTTTTCATCAATCACCATTGATGGTCAAGCTTTTTCTTTCTTGCTCAAGATGAAGAAGAAGAAGAAAAAGATTATGATAAGTATTATGTAAATGATAAATAAATCAATACTTATCATTTACTAACCCTTGGTTAGTTGTAGAGAATGGACCATGGTTAACTTGAATGGTTAGGGTTAAGGATGAGACAAGAATGGTGGACTAATTCAAAGCTTCAAGAATCTTCAACTAGCAAACAAAAATAGCAACCATTCTTTTCTCATCATTTTCCAAAATAAATAAATAAATAAATAAGAAAAAAGAAACCCTAATCATAATCTTAACCATGGTCTAATTCTTTACACTAACCCTAGCTTGCATGTATCATCAAACATGATACAATCATGTGCACAAAATATATCACATATGCAATGTGCACAAACCAAGTGAGTAAATCCATTTAAAGTGAACCAATACTAGTTAATGCAAAGTAATATATCAAATATATAATTATACATTAAATCATTAAATCAACACTTGATTTAACGATCCGGTCATATCGTATATAACCGACTAGTATCCAATGTATCGGCTTATCGAATCAATCCTTGATTCGATAACTAGGTTATATCGCATATAACCAATCGATACATTCATCGCGAGAATAGAATACGGTATCACATACACGCATTATTCTCGGTCCCGCACATATCTCATATGTGCTCCTATTTCGTTTTGCTTGAGCCAGGAAACCTCTGTGTAGGACTCTAAAGACTCGTCAATACGCCGGCAGCAGATGATGATCATATCAAACACCCACAAGCCGCAAGCAGTCTGCTAAACGTAACGGCCACCCGGGTATTGAGCGATCAGAAGATCGACGAGCAAGCCCGCTCACACTCCTGTGAATCCAACCAGTAACACTTACCGTACAGTCCGGTCTGTTCGTCTGATATGTCGCATATCTCGCCTAGGGGTGGTAAACGTCAGACCCCAGTAGCTTGATAAGTCATGCCGACGTGAGGTCCATAACATTCGTGAAACTACTGATAACTCTTACCAGTATATCACAGCAACCCTGGCCAGGGATTTCCTGTTATGGCCAGTCGAGCATAGCACAACATCAACCCCCAATACCGGGAGAGACGAATCCCCTCCTATCGCTCATTGCCTCCATGTGAATCGGGACTGTACCCAAAAACTACCTGTTTGCACAACTCAGTAGAGCCGTGGTAGGGTGGAAATCAAAGCACAGTGGGAGACACACAAGACTCTATGACGATCTCGGGTCTACAGACTAAGCTGTACCAGTGTCACCAGAGAACTGCCATCTGACGTGAGGTATAATACCATCTGGGAGTTCTCGGCGAGTCCGTTCAGTGTACCCAGTCTCCACTGAGCACTCGCATACCATCTTCGATGTCAAACACCAATGGATATGGGATCATCCATCGCCCATCGCATGGGTGGAGAAGATATGCGCTAGTCTACTCTGGAATATCGATGCCCCGTCTCGATATTCCCACGACTAGGAACAATGAAGGATGTACTCATTGACTACCCAGGCCCCACTAGTATGATCTGCATCATAGTCCTGGAAGTCGAGTACACATCCTAAGGGCTTTATCAACATGTAATTAGAGAGATAGAAAGTATACATGTTAAGATAAAGAGCAACCAGATAGCGTACTATCATGTCGAGCAAGAAAGTCCTACCTATATATGTCCCAGCATCCACTACAATATACATCCAATGTACAGTAATGGCCTCTAGGGCATACATATAACTAACATAAGGCCTAAATGCCTGCCTCCTCTGTAAACTGCTCCAAGTCATCCTGGCTGGGCTCGATCTTCTGAGAGTCGGGTCCTCCTGACAATATTCCAAAAAAAGAAGAGACATGAATGTCGTTAGCGAACTAGCGCTCGGTAAGTCCCAAAAGATAGTATTTAATAGATAAGTAAAGAAAATAGAATAGGTAAAGTATGTATTTGTTATACTAATGCAATTGTTTGTAACTTGGCACAGAATGTATCAGTGTATACAAGAGGAGTACAACTTGCTCCGTGGACTACGGTAACATGTAAGTACAAGGCCCCGTCAAAACCCACAGGACAACAGCACAGGATGTTCATGTAGGTGTCTTTTAGTGTCCATCATCATGCTACTTTTAACACATTCTGTACCAGTCTACCCCTTTAAAACCCCATAATGTATATTGTATAGATTGGTAATTATCAGACTTGCCGAGACCATGATATAAGTTGTTCATGTATACAGATTCAGGATATATCAAGTAGTCATGTAGTCAAGTCAAGATATAGCTATGGTTCGGTCAAGTCAAGTTATGTTGCATGTTTGATATTATTCTGGTATTCATATTCAAGTATTCATGTTTAGATTCATGTTGACTTGGATTCATATCTGTATTGAGTTCAGATTTATTTGGACTCAGATTTGAGTCAGACACTTAGAACAGAATTAGGATCCTAAATTAGATTTAGGAGTTATCGGTAACTACCGCACATGGACGGCATGATTTATGTCTTTTTCCAAGACAATTACCATTAATAACACCGTTTTAGTTTTTGTTGGGTTATGGCAGCGCCCTGGCCATCAAACCGTGGTTCAATACGGAACAAAAATTTATCAAACTGGCGCTCACATAACCCCCGAATACGAATCGACCATAAACCCTAAATCTAGCGAGCTATCTAAAAGAGTTTGGAATGTTATACCGAATGATCCGTGTCCTTCGGTCTTTAACCTCTTCCCAAACTCCTAGTGGACACCATGATCAAGTTTGGTCGCTAGTCTCCCTCCATCGAAGATGATCCACCCGAGAGTCTATGAATCGAGCTCCTACTTTATAACCGAAGTAACTAGGGCATCTAGATGTAGAGTCTAATGAAGGATTAATTTGTCTCTAAATACCCTAGGTTTCTCAACACATGAGAGGGTTAGGGTGGAGGAAGAAGAAGATGCCATGGGAGATGAGAGTGTGAAGCTTGAAGCAACTCAAGAAAATGCCTAAGTGTTGTGAGAGTGAGAATGAGCATTATCAAGTGTGAAGCATGAGGCAACTCAAGAAATAATATCTCATCTTCAAAGAAAATATCTCACACCACAAAAAAAAACATCAAGCATGCTAGAATAGTGATCCATGAGTCACCCCATAAGTCATCTAGTGAGTCATGCCATCAATTAAAGCTATATCATCTCATCCTCCACCTCAAATAACCATTTAACCAAAATAGTTATTAAACATAATGAGGTGTTAGCTTCTAGAACCTATTCTTGTAATAAATTACAAGAATACCCCTCATCCACATATACATACCTGTATCCGTATTCCGAAAAATATGAATACAATGAGATGAAAATAATCCAACAATATAATATTAGGATCCGGTTTAAACCAAAGCCACTAGTATTATCCGTCCGAATCATGATACGTGCATAAGTGCATGTATATGATCAAACCCTGCCGTAAAACCATACGGCCTCTACATCGTTTCGCCCGAAGCAGGGAAACCCTCTATGTGGGACTCTAAAGACTCGTCAATACGCTGGCAGTGGATTTAATCACAAGCACGTCACCGACACTAACTGTACATAACGGCTACCTAGGTATTGAGCGAAAGGAAGGCCGACGAGCAAACTCATCTTGACCCCTACTGAGTCTGTCCGTGACAATATCCGTACAGTACGGTCTCTTCGTTTAAGAGTATCACATATCGAGTCTAGGGGGATGGATAAAGTCAGACCCCTAATAATGCGACATTTCGTGTTGGTATGAAGCCCATCATAAACTGAGAAACTACTGATCCAAATCAGTAATTCTCGACTACCTTGATCAAGGATTTCTGGTGATGGCCACCCGTGCACAATGCGACATCAACCCCCAATACCGGGAGAGGCGAATCCCCGACGATCCGCTCACTGCCTCCATGCGTCTCGGAACTGTACCCAACTAAAACCTATTTGCACGACTCTTTTGAGCCGTGGTAAGGTAGTAATCAAAGCACAGTGGGAACTCACACGAGACAAATGACGATCTCAGGTCAAAAGACTAATCTGTACACATGTCACCTGGTAACTGCTATCTGACAATAGGTATAATACCAACTAGCATGTTCCCGGCGAGTCCGTCCAGTGTACTCATAACCCAATGAGCACCTACATACTATCTTAGGTGAACAAACTAACACCAATGGCTTGTGAGACCGGCCATCGCCCCTCGTCAAAGTCTCTATCAGTACACACTAGTCTACTCTGGAGTATCGATGCCCAGTCTCGATACTCCCATGACTAGGAACATTTAAGGATGTGCTTATAGACCACTCAGTTTCCACATATATGATCACCATCATAATGCTAGTAGTCAAGCAGGAATCCTATGGGCTTTATCAACATGTAATAGTGAACTATAATGCCACCCAAAGTATGTACATGATGATAAAGATAAATCATATAGCATAATATCATTTTGAGTAAGACTGTTCTACCTGTATAGGTCCTCCTTCAATCATCTAATCGCGTGCCTGCGATTACAATAATTGACTTGAGGGCACTATAGCGAACAATCTCGCACTTGCACTTAAGGCTAATTATTGCGGTGTCGCATACTCACAGCCCGTGTGATACCGAACACCCAACTTCTCTACTAATCAGTTTCGCAAAGTATGTTTGTGAAACTATTGCGTTCGAGAAATAGCCTCAGTGGGTGGATCCGCTCCAATGTTTCTTTCTATATCTCTCTATATCTCAACTTCGCGGAAAAAGACTATCTCCCGAAATGAGTAATACCTGTCTTAGAATTTGTCTGGATATCTGATGGAACCCAGTTCACAAATGAACTCCAAATCCAACAAACTTCTTAGACTGTATCATTCACTGAATTTAATCAGTATACTGCACTATGCCTTCCTTAGTATCCGCTTGACCACCTGTCCAACATACTGTCCCTCAAAAGAGGGAAAACTATAATTCAGACAGTCTCTCTGTCATCTAGGTCACCTTGGAAGCCTGAAACGATAACCGCCTCCCGAAAGAGGCTGCCGTTACCATATTCTAAGAATATCCACTTATGTTCTAAACTTCTTCCCTCCGTTTCTCCATAATTGGATTAATATATAATTATTGCAACTAGTGCAAAAACAATATCTGGTGTGGTACTTGACATTTCATGATTAACTCAATTTTCTAAGCAAGTGATATGCTAATCATGCAAATCCCTCTCCTTTTAGTCTGTAAGACATCCTTTAGAGATGGTGACTCCATCACCTGCAAGTACTCCACCATGCCATGAGTCATCCATTTTAAAACACCTTTAGAATAATGTCAAAGTACCCAAATTGGGACACTTCCCAAATCTAGATCTAAAACCATAAATCTAGTCACCAGAATTACTGATATTATATCCATATCCTATGTGGAGAAACCACCTTGTGACAACCACAGTATAACCGATCGTAGTATAGGAAGATCTCTTCCTATTTAGTGCATGTCATCCAAATACTAGAACATCACACCCTACTGCCTTCTTACCATATCCATTTCTTATTCTGATGAAGTCAAAATCTATGACTGTCACATCATATATAGATGATTTATCTCCGCTATACCTGCTTTAGTCTATAAATAGACATAAGCAATTTGCCCACTATGCTTCCGCTGCTCCCACTGACTACAAAACCCTCTGGCAGAGTTATATACACGTGCACTTCTAAAGGTAGTTTAGAATGACGTTATACTCATGCTAATTCCAGGTCTCATAGTGTAGAACAGTAGTAGTGGCAAGTTTGGGTAAACAAGAAGCTCCATGTCATCGTCTTTGAGGAGACCAAAGTACCTCTCGGGTGTCTGAGATTACCCATCAAATCTGCGGAGTGGCTAATGGAATGTCGAATCCAATTGAATCTTTATGTCCTACTAAATTTTCAGTAATCGTTTGTGGTTCTGGAATCACTTCTAGTTCTACCATACTCCCACTAATGTTTTCTAAAAAGAATCCATTTTACTAAAACTGGTGGCGAGTCAAGAACAATATAACGATTGATCTCCCAGATGGTAGAAAGTTAACCCTCTTCAAAGCTCGGGATAACCCACAAACTGCCATTACTAAAACGTGTCTTGAGTTTGTCCAGATTCTGGTTTTAAGTATCAGCCGGACAACTCAAAATACCTTAACATCGTTAAGATATGATCCATTCTATATCCACTATAGAAACATAGGCACTGATTTAATTAGAACCAGATTCAAAAATCATGCAGCTGTTTCCGGTGCATATCAACCAAATGGAAGGAGGCCAATCAGTATTACTCAACTAAGAGTGCATCCATATATAAGTAATCTGAAAGAGAAGAAAGTTCTCAAAACCATTACTATCAACGGAATACCTAGCACAAGTATCTACATCTTCGATCACCTTGAAGAATCCTGATACTTTGCAACATATGGTTCTTTACTTTATTCTTGTATCTATAACTTCTCTAAACTTGGACCCTGTATTTCTACGAAATACTTGTCTAAAACTGGAAAAGTCACAAGTAAACAGAATATAGTACGAGTACCAACCCCTTTACCCTAATGGATACTGGACAACATAAAATACTTTGTATAAGTCCCCTGAGTTTAATAACTCAAATCCTGTGCATAGTAGTTTGAAAACTGTACTATGGTTAAGAAGAATTACACCGCTGTTGAATGCTCATTACCTAATCACCAACTGATATAGGTAAATGTCATAGACATAATTTCAAAAAGTTATATCTCACTTTATAAAATAAACGTACAGATATATCAGTTTGAAATTGGTGAATGATATCGGATATTCAAAACCAAATATTTGCCGTCAAGAAAAAACCCAGGTGATTTCCTCAAATATCACCAATTACAAAGAATTCCGATATGTTGAGAATATAATCACCCAATTCCCAATATCTTACTTCCACTCACCATCCGTAATGCCATACATATGTGAGAATCAAATCTGGTAAATACATACCCTGGAGTTAGAATCTAATTGGGAAAACAGTTTTCAATTAACACTGCACAGTGAAACTGAAACATGAAAATGTTTCGGAGGGGTATCCGGGTATTCCTAATAATTAATTCCTTTTCCACTATCCTGATTCATGACTGTAACCGTATATTTCCTTGCCATTTCTCCAATCCCTTTATATGTATTTACTTATTACCTTCTGTACACCGCACTTAGGCTAAATGGTTTTCTTCCTTCCATATCTTTCAGCACCAGCCTATGGTTTGGAAGAAGACTATCCAATAAGCGTAATAGGTGTACTCTCCAAATTCTAGAAGTTCACTCAACCTGAGAGAAGGTAAAGGGGAAAAGACAACCTGAATAATCCTATTCAATTTCTCCTGAACTGGAAACCATCCTCGAACTGGAATAAGTTCCTTCGAGTTCGTATGTAACTATACGATGGCATATCCAAACAATATGGATGTTCGTAGTGATATGAAGTGTTCTGGAGAAATGCAAAGGTGAAGTAGGAGTGACGATGATATACGCGGATTTGTCGTGAATGATAGCAGTCGCAATTTCCTTTGCCCTCTTTCTAATCCCTTTATATGTCTTTACTTATTACCTTCTGTACACCACACTTAGGCTAATTGGTTCTCTTCTTTCTGTACCCTTCGGCACCTGCCTATGGTTTGGAAGAAGACTATCCAATATGCGCAATAAGTGTACTCTCCTAAATACCAGTAGCCCTCGCTACCTGAGAGAAGGTAAAGGGAAAAGACAACTGAATAGTCTTATTCTATTTCTCCAGAACCAGAAACCATTCTCGAATTAAAACAAGTTTCATTGAGTTCGTATCTAATTATACGATGGCATATCCAATAAAAGTGAACCTTCGTAGTAATACGGAGTGTTCCGGAGAAATGCAAAGGGTAAAAGTAGGAGCGGCAAAGAGTTATGCGACTATGACAATCCAAAAGCCAAAGTGTTTTAAGAAGGTTCGGTTAACTTGGTTCATTAGTTATAGTCCAGGGTCGGGTCAAGGTCGATGCTAGAAAGAGAGAGAGAGAAAAGAAACACTCAGCGCGTACTCTAACCTAAATCAGAATGGTTAATCACTTTATCTAATCAGGATGTCTCCCACCGTTTCCTCGAATTCTCCCCCAAACCCTAAAAGGATAACTAGTCGGGATCATCTACAATCACCCGAGGAGTAATCCGACTCATCAGTGGGAATCGGGATCCAACTATTATCGCATGATAATTTGATGGAATTCACTCAAGTCACCACACTCCAGAAGGTATGCGCATGCCTGGCAAGTTTCCTGTATGTTTGAAACTCCCGATGTGATTTTTACTCTTATGACCCAAGTGGCCTTTACTGAGCCAACATATCAAAGGGCCCTATTCAAGTTCAACCCGTCATTATCTTGATTGCATTAGACCTACGTGCACGAGTCCTTGACTGAGCCAAAATGACCGTACGACTGTCATAACCAATGGCATATCCATGCAACAGAAAAGTATTACAGAGCTACCGCACACTACGCCTCGGCTAAGCACGACATAGGTAGCACGGATACTAAGCAATACTAATCTGAAACGACAGAGGGCTACAGCTGGTTTTTGGTGAAAAACCTTTAACATAATGAACTTGATATGTTGAAGGAATCCAAGTGGTTTTACAAATATATAGTGGCGAAAACTTTTGCTAAATAAGTCACTCCCTATGAAGGGATCTCGGCTCTTTTCTCATCGAATGGGGTGCGGGATATTCCAAATTGAATACCATGATGCAAAGTAAAAGAATCGACTATAGTGAGGTGATTACGTTGACGCAAACTTCTGCCTAAGGGGCCACTCCCGATGAAGGGATCTCGTCCCTTGCCTCGTGGAATGAGGTGTTGGATATTCATAACCGAATACCACTGTGTAAAACAAAAGCAAACGTATGTAATGTCTGTTTTTAAAAAACTTGGTTCCAACAATATCAAATAGGTTTGTTTTATCCTTACATTGATCAGAATCAACACAGTCCCATCAATTAAACATATCATACTAGATAATGGAACGAAAATATGATGTACGTATATGCCACCCGCATTCGCCACTGGGCACCGTCATCACCCGTTAGGTTACTTAACTAACGGCAGAGCGAAGGTTGGACTAGCGCGGGTGCAAAACTTATACAACATATACTAGTATATATATAAATATATATAACAAATGTCCCGGGCATGATATAAAGAAATATCACAGAATCTCAGCCAAGCAACACAGAGTGGTGGATAAACCTGGAGCCTCGGGTTTCACTTGAGCCGCAAATGAGACCCGGCATTCCCTGTCGTGTTGATAGCCTGTGCAATGAAAACCTAGACCTCTACGAGTGCGGCAAGTTACCCGCCAATCCTAAAAGCGAGGCAACCCCAATCAACAACGTGAATGGGCCACCCAGCACTTCACAGAATCCGGTAACTTGAGCACCCTACCTTGGGTCAA